>OY987315.1:17848968-18448968 GCA_963920655.1 Geranium rotundifolium
CTACATATTATGTTTGCCGTTTTTTTCAATACGAACATCTTGAAGGTGGAAAATACTATGTAGTGCATTCCGCATACCGCTCGCAGTTGTTACTTTCTCTGAGGTCTATGACTTCCCGATGTTTGGTCCACACCGTATATTCTGGCAAGAACCCTTATAGTAATACATGGGTGCAAATGATATTCATGTCTTTGATACGAATAGTGCAACATGTTACACACATGCACTTGAATTGATCTGGACCATATTCTCTAGCATTTTTTCTCGTAAATTTCATGAACCTAGTTAGCTCATTTAAAAACATTTCTTACCATCTTGTCCATCTAATGAGATCGAACTATATATTCAAAATAATTACTACTGCAAATTATAACAAAATACACCAATAATTAAATACATATTTTGTGATACGATTAATTTGATTGTTTACAATTTCGGATACTTCACAAGATTAATTTTGAAAACTCTCACAACACAAATTATTCCTACAAAAATTTTCTGGCAACCATCTACTGCCTTTTATAGGTTTGGAATTTGGAATTAAGGGTTGCAGACCAAGATTGTACGTATCTCTTATTAACGACTAGTCCCCAACGGCCGAAAACTGGCATTTTCTCGACCGGTTGCAACGGGGGTTGACATTCGGTCAAAGCTTACATTAAGGGTGGTGTGCACAACTTTTTGTCCGCAACCGTAATTGTTTTCCTATGCATACACGTTATGCAAGCAGTTGTGCTGTTAAATAAGGGTTGTGTATTGCGTACGCAACCCTTGTTTAATACCACAATTGTGTCTAACGCCGTGTACGTTGCTGCTATGCCAAATGTTGTAGTGGTATATCATATATGTATAATTGTGTAGTGGTAAGTGTGTAGTATTTTATTCAAGAGGTCCTTGGTTCAAACTGTGGAATTGAAAAACCTTTTAATTCATTCTCTATGTACTTTTTGGTTCATAGTTATAATTATTTTTTTACTAATATTAGTTAAATATTTTTTTACTAAAATTTTTAGTTTGTCTGTTATATTTTACTAATTAATTTATTTGTTAACTTATGTATATATTAAGTCCAAGGATGGGTCGTTTTAAACGAATCAAACTCGAGCCTAAGCTATTAGAGTTTGTAAATTTCGCGAATCAACTCATTTTCTATTTATATATACATGAACGATAAATTCAAAATAAACTAAAAAATAAATAATCAAACTCGAATTAATTTTTGTCATATACATTTAGTAACTATTTTATTAACAAAATTGTTATTTTTAATTATTCATGTGATTAATTAATTATTTAAATGTCTAGTACAAAATTTTGTGGGATCTGCCACTGTATATGTATACGCATCCCTAGAAATTAGTGTGTATTCTTCCTTTAGTCTAGGAACATGTTATGCAGATTCAGAAACTGTGCTTTTTTAATTATTCTTGGGTTAGAATGAACTCATCATCAAATTCATGACATCCATTAATAAACAGTCAATAAGCCCATGTCAACTTGGAGTCAATATGATAATACTATAAGGAAAGAACCGCCCATTGTACTTCCAGATTAAAGAAGTGGATTGGTTGAATAATGGATGTAGCAAACCACCAAATAAAGCATGCCAAGTGTCAGCTAGATGTTAACTAACCCATTTCCTCAAAAAATCTGAAGCTCTGTGGTGGGTGGAATATTCAGTGAAGATTCAATATAGGATACCATTTTTGTGAGGAACTAAATTTTGCCATTCGGGGCCATATGCTTTGTAATTGGAGTTGGAAGTATCAATATATATATATATATATATATATAGCCTATAAACTAAGGAATAGGGCAAGTGTGGGTAGGTCCCTAGACCATGCCATTCCATTAGTGGTTCTTTTTTTTACTTGATAATTAGTTAATATTATATTGATATTGTTAGTTGTGCATCAACACACCGACTATTATATAAACCGTCATTCAGGGCAGCTCTTCCATGCACATTAATTCTTGGCTTGCATATTTCATCTCATATTTTCTATGAAGAGTGGAAGTGTTATTGAGATTGGAGAGGCTAAGAGGCCAACCCCAATGAATAAGGGACTGTCCATTCTTGACTTTGTTTTCAGGGTGGTTGCTTTTGTGGGTACCTTGGCAAGTGCCATTGTCATGGGGACAACCAACGAGACCCTTCCTTTCGTCACCCGCTTTTTTAGGTTTCGGGCTGAGTACGATGATCTTCCATCGTTCACGTATGTAATTTATGTCTTCTTCTAAATCACTAATATGGGTAATGTGACAGTTTGTGCATATTACCAAGTTTTTGTTACTTGGAACAGCTTCTTTGTGGTGGCTAATGCCATTGTGGGAGGATATTTGGTTCTTTCTCTACCACTCTCCGCCTTCATCATCTTGAGGAGCAAGGATCATACAATCAGAGCCGTCTTGATCATCTTTGACGCGGTAATATTAGTTCACACGTTGTAATGAACATTACATATTGCGTAACAGTGATTGGTTTTGAAATGAAGGGTACATGTTTTCCAGGCAATGCTGGTTTTGTTGACGGCGGGGGCTTCGGCTGCAGCAGCGATAGTGTAATTGGCACACAGCGGGAATACGAGGACCAATTGGCTAGCCATATGTCAGCAGTTCAACTCATTCTGCGAGCGAACCTCTGCTTCTCTCATCGGATCTTATGTGGGAGTCGCCATGTTTGTCCTCATAATCTTCATGGCTGCTTTGGCCCTTTCTAGGCGTTGATTTGGATATTCAGTCCAAGTGTGTGCTTATTTAGTTGTGCTTGTGTTTGTGAGTGTGAAATGTGTACATTTTGGCTTTCTACGTTTCCTTTTATGTTTATGAATTCTCTCATTTTATTAACTTTCAATATGAGAATATCACGGACAATGCATCTCTCACAAGAGCCAAAAACAACTTAATTAACATATCTCTCGTCCTTAATTAAACCTTTGAACGCTAGGGGTGTCTGATGTGCCCTGCAAGGTGTTCAGAGCCTTACTTTTACCCTGATCAGCTTTCTTGAAACTGACCTTTTTGTTGACCATAAGGACCACCTTGGTCTTGCCCTTGAGGTTCTTTTCAGCGGTCACAAGTATCCCGTGAAGCTCTATCAAGAACTTGTCCATGTCATACATATTGTAATTTACTATGAAACCACTATATGTATCTGGAAGTGACTGCAACATAAAATCCGCAGCCATTTCCACTTGATCATCAAAACCGAGTCTGGTTAGATGTTCCTGAAGACATTTCATCTTCGTGACATGGGGACTAACAGAGCTTCAGCCTTAAACTTGCAAGAGTTAAGTTCTCTGAAAGTATTATATCTTTCGACACGAGTTTTCTTCTTGAACACTTCCTTGACTTCTGCCTTACAGGTATGAGGGTCATCTGAAACGTCCCTGAACTGCTTCTGCAACTCTAGCATCCTACTGCCACCATAATGCATGACAAGTCGATTTTGTCACTAAGGAATTTTGATAAGTATCCTTAATGCCCTAGCGGCGTTCAGCGGTGGCTGAGCAGGTGGTTCATTGGTAAGGATATACTACTTGCGTTCATGCTTGAGTACAAACCTTAAGTTTCTATTCCAATTTGAGTAATTCGCGCCCTTGAATCTGTCCTCAATCTGGTCTCTCAGTGCGCTATTACTCCTTCTTGTTGTGTTTCCATTTTAATTCTACGTGGTAAAATTAAATAAAATTCAAGTTTGAGATTTAGTTATAAAACACTTGTCTAATTCTAACATTAGAATCTGAACCAGGATCCTATCATACCTTCAATTAAAGTGAACGGAGGCTCACTGCTCCAATTGAGAGCATTAAGGTAGGAATACATCAATCTACAAGACTATATAGTTCCTGGCTAGGGTCTGTACAAAAAGTACATGGCATACCCTATACTGATACCCTAGGTCAGCCCTAGCCGACAATTGTAGACAAGTCTACCAAGCTTGAACTATGAACAGAACCAATGTGGCTACTATGCGAAGGCGCACGCTCCCACATAAGACTACCCATCTCATCCAGACTTCTCCTTTATGAATGTTACGCGGAGGCGTTTTGACATCCATAGGCTCAAAGCCCTTTTTAGGGCCCAAACTTGGATGGTATCACGCTTGACTTGTAATTATTTGCTTTTAAGTGAATTATTACTTTCTGATTGTATATCGATACAATCTTAACTGGAATCATCAATTGCAAATCCATGCAAAGATGATCCCTTATCTAGTTACATGGAAGTATGATTAAGTGCAGGTTTTTAATCTTTGCATGTGGGTGATAGCTAAACATACATGAACTTGTATATAAAAATTATCATACATTCATATATTTACAACATACAAATGTAACGGTAAATTATGCATAGCTAAGCCCATCTTAGGTTCCTAAGAATCTAGCAAAACTGATCCTAAAGACTTGGTCATCAAGGTCCAGACTTGTTCCATTCTTGTGGACTCCCACTGGCTTTGAGCCTCCTCCAAACTTCGAGTCTTCCTCTTGACTTGTATTTTGCGTCGGTCTTTGTGATTACAAATTTAAATAAACTAAAATAAATAAATTACAAATCACGACACGCAGGCCGTATTTACTACAATCCAAAACTTAGCAACACGCAGGTTTCAAAACCGAAATTCAAATACAAGTCTAGAGGGCTTAGCTATACATCATGTGGAAAACATCCTGTTATCAAATATCATGTGATCACTCAGCATGCTTATCAAACAACAAATTTTTTCAAATTTTATCTTTCTTAAGTGTGGAAAAATTCCGGTTTATCGAAATCGGACGGTTTAATTAATTAATTAAATTTTGAACCGGTTCACGCTAGTTTATCGAAACCGAACAAAATGTGAAACATAAAAATTTAGGGCTTTAAATATTCTCGTGAACCGGCCCAACCGAGGTCACCCGCGGGGGTGACCGTGGTCGCCCATGGGGCAGACCCTGGTTGCCCGCGAGGCAACCATGGTGGCCCGCGAGGGCTGCCATGGTCGCACGCGATGGCAGACCGTGGTCGCCCGCGGCAGCGACCATGGTAGCCCGTGAGGGCTGCCATGGTCGCCCGTAGGCAACCTGGTCAGCCCTTGGTGCCGACCATGGTCTGCCCTAGGGCATTCCATGGTCCACCAAGGGTCTAGATCCTAGTTAGCCATAGCTCAGCCATGGCTAACCTAAAATAGCCCCAAAAATTAATTTTTCCAATTTTTCAAAAACAATTAAATCTATTTTTTTTCAACTTCATGCATAATCATATGATGAACACATGAACATAAAATTAAAAATCAGATTATGCATAAGGAATTAAACTCAAAACAACCATGCTCTGATACCACTGAAAGAGATTCTCATAGGTTCCAAACAATAATTTCATCTAGTGGTATGAATTGAACCATAAGAATTGATTAAGAACTAATGATCTTAATGAGAAATTCAGCATGCATTCAATATTTTCAAAACTGAAAATTTACCTTTTAATCGATTAAAACACAAGAGTAGTGTTTCTCTATCAAGTCCACACAAGCACAATAACCTTGATCGGTTTTCTCTCACTCTCTTGCCAATGAAATCGAGAAGAAGAAGACAAAGTTACAATGATGGAATGGAGAGGGAGGGTCGACAATGTGAGGGAGAATTGGGAGACTAATTGCTGAAAAATTGAGCCAAATAGGGTAAGAAAATATTGTGTAATTATCACAAAAAAATATGATTTTAAAATTCAAATTAATAATTACACAATTTACCCATTTAATCTCACAATCACACTCTTGCCCCATTCATGAATTAAAACCCTAAATGGGCTTCAAGCCCATTTAACCAAATCCAAATTAAAACTCATTTAATTGAGTTTTTATTATGGTTTAGCTAAACCGGTCCAATTTCCCTAACTCGATTTCTTCAACCGTCAGGTTAATAAACCTAGGCCGGAAATCAACTGAATCGTTTTCAATTTGACTAAACTGAAAAGCGGATTCTCCCAATTACCATCCATGCTTATTTGTCATTTATTGTACTTAAAGCTGTAAGGAATTGGAGCTATAAAGATGATCAAAATAGTGGAAGCAATAACAAGATAAACTCCAAAATCTGTCCAAGAACATAAACCATTAAATCTCAAGGAAAAAACTAATTCACAAGTGTTTACCTTTTGGTTTTGTTGAATCAAGAAAGAAGAACAAGGTGATCTCCTTCTCTAGAGCAAGTCCACACCAATAGGATGATCCTTTTGATCCAACAAACTTAGCCTACTAGAACTAGAGTCTGAAGAACAAGAGAGCAAGGGAAGGGAGAGGGAGGAAGGTTTCGACCGACTAGATGAGAGAGGAAGAAAAAGAGAACCAATATGTGTTGTGATATTTTGTGTACTTCATCATATATTATAAGTTGATTGATAAAGCAACAAATGATGAAGGCATGGGTTAAAAGGCATGTCACCACCTAATCCCACAATTTGCTCTTCATAATAATCAACAACACCAACTAAGCATGGTGTGTGGCCCCCAGACTTGGCCCCAACAAGTGGGCCGGCCAACCCATGCCTAAATGGGCCTATAGTTAGGCCTTTAATGGGCCGTCCTTGTGGCCTCAAGGGCCAAGCTCAATGGGCTCGCCCATGTAGGTGCATGCCGTTTCCAAAAATTATCCGATCCTTGTCGTCACTAATCAAACAAAGTCCAACGCGATATCGACGACAAACTCAGTTTTCTCGATTCGCTAATCATTCTCACAAATCCAAACCCATGACCTAAAACCCTAAGTTTTGGCCATGTCTCGCTCCTCAAGAACCTTAAACCTTTCCTTATCTCAAGTTACCCATATTGTATGTGTGTGACCCTCTAGGCTCATGCCACCATTGGTAGATCGGCATAAGAGATCTCTCTTGCCCGATCCATCATAAGTGGCTTCTAGTAAGACATTATGATTACCCAAGGTGCATGATGATCGATGATTCGATTTAACCTTGTGCGTACAAGTCACTATCCTATTATCTTTAGACATCCTTATTGATCATAAGGCATAGAGTCGTCATCCTTGTTTAATCAATCATTGTTACTTGATATGCGAGATGACTAAGAACTGATAACTCGTATCACTAGCATGGCCATGCACTTCCTCTTAGTCACTCTCGATCAAGTGGCCTAAACGGATATCTTTCCCATACCGCAGCATGAGGGATAAATCCCTTAACCATCTTTCGTGTCACTCATGCAATCCGTTCCGCCACCCAATCATGCCCGTTATTGCAATCCAGTTACAGAAAACGTTAGGTGGAAGTCAAAGCCGTACGTCGACCGCATAGCGATCACAAACACTCTTTGATCTAAGGATATTGTGACAAGATATCGCATTTGAATATGTTCATGGCTTAATCTATGAAACAAAATTCAAAGCGGGTCGTCCAATACCAATCACCTCATGATATCTATAATATGATTCCGGGATCCCACATCCCTATGATAAGCAGAACTACATCATTGAGAACCATCCTCATACTGGTCGCTTCAATTATAGCGTATTTTGACTAGGGACTTGTTAAGTGTGATCCGTACAGATTTATGGTTCTACTACTTTAGTGGTCATAAATCAGATCATGCTCAACATATTACTTCAACACATAATTAATACAAAGCCATTTTATTTATTACAAACGATGATTAATATACATAGACATTTATACACTACTAGCAATTTGACTAGGGCACAAAAATTCTATCAATCTCCCACTTGCCCCTAGTTCCAATCTAAGTCCTAGTCTATCCCCATTGACCTAACATGTTTATCATGTTTTGCTTGAGGAAGAGCTTTGGTCAAGGGATCGGCTGTGTTATCATCAGATGCAACGTAGTGGATCTTCACGTCACCTCTAGCAACTATGTCCCGGATGATGTGATACTTTCTGAGTACATGCTTGGATCTGTCATGTGCTCTGGGTTCCTTAGCTTGCGCAATGGCCCCGGTGTTGTCACAATATAAGTCTACTGATTTAGATGGGTTTTGAATTACACCTGACCCAGCCATGAAACTCCTGATCCATACAGACTCCTTTGTTGCTTCGGATGCAGCAATGTACTCAGCTTCCGCTGTAGAGTCGGCGATGGTGTCCGTCTTCTTGCTCTTCCAGGTTAATGCTCCACAGTTCAACGTAAACACATATCCTAACTGACTCTTAAAGTCATCAGGGTCTGTCTGGAAACTAGTGTCTACATATCCTTTGACGACTAGATCATCATTACTCCTTCCCCCGTATACAAGAAAAGCTTCCTTGTTTTTTCTCAAATATTTGAGAATTGCCTTGACTGCAATCCAGTGTTCCTCACCGGGTTTGGATTGATGTCTACTGGTACAACTTAAGGCGAACAAGACATCCAGTCTCGTGCATATGATGTCGAAGCATTCGTTCGAAATGCGAAATTCGAATTGACTTAAAAGTCCGCGCTTGTGAAGCGCTGAGATGCATTTCTCGTTTATGTGACCTAGACGACAATGCCATATAAGAGTTTGGTCTAAATCATCAGTTTTAAACCTCTTTGCATTAACATTATAAAGCAAGTTAGAATTCGAGTTTTGCATATTCAATATGTATAAACCTCCAACCGTGTGAGCATTTCCATAATATATGTTATTGCGCATAATATTAAAAAACCCATTCCTAATATCAAAATAATAGGTTTCTTTTTCAAGAAGAGATATAGATACAATATTCCTGCTGAAAGCAGGTACGCAAAACAAGATCTACCGAACCCACAGCAGTTGCGGCAACATGCACGTTTTTCCCAACTCTTATGTCCACCTCGTTTTTGCCCACATCTCTTCTACTGCGCAATACCTGCACATCCACACAGACATGAGACTCATCTCCAGTCTCCAGTACCCAAGTATTTTTAGTAGAAAGATTTAGCTCTAAGGGAATACCTGACGAAGTAGCGGCCCCACCGCTCTTCTTATGATATTCCTTCATCTGCTGACAGTCCTTTATTCATTGACCAGGCTTTTGGCAGTAGAAACAGACTGACTCCTTTACCTTCACCTTGCCCTTCATGGGCTTGGGAGGTTTAGGAACAAAAGGTCGTCTGTTCTTTCCTTCCAGGTGCATTGGGCCTTTTCCCTTCTCACCACCAGCTTTGAAGCCGGATCCCTTCTTCACCATAAGAACACCTTTGGGCGCATTGCCCCTTATGCTCTTCTCGGCAGTCACGAGCATGCTGTGCAACTCCGATGCGGTTTCGTCCATGTCATGCATGTGATAGTTCATGACGAAACCACCATATGCATGAGGAAGGGATTGCAGAATGACATCTGTAGCTATCTCCTTTTCCATAGTCAACCCGAGACTAGTTAGGTGATTGAGATGTCCCTTCAATACGTACTTTCTCCTTTAACATATCCTTGATCTGTGTAAACATAGCAAAAGGATCATGGGATAGCTCCATAAACTGTTTCTGGAGGTCCGCCTCCATACAGCCCAGCATGACACACGCAACATCGATAGAGTCGCTAAGGTGTTTCTGGTACGCATCCTTAACGACACTCATTGCGTTGGCAGCTGGCTCCACCGGGATAGCCTTATCTAGGACGTACTCCCTACGTTCCAACTTTAACACAAGTCGTAAATTTCTGTCCCAGTCTAGATAATTTGTTCCATTGAGCTTACACTTATCAAGTATAGCCCTCAATGACAAATTAGACGAGTTTGTTGAATTACTAGCCATTTTCTACACGAAGAAAGTAAATTTAATAAGAAATGTTGAATAAATTTACGAAGATCCGAATTAAACACCAAAGATTCGATTGAAAGAGATCACCACGGGTTCCAAAGATTTAAAATCATGCAGCGGACAATATGTAACCGTGGTGATCGATTAAAACTAGATTTTAATGCTATTTGAACATGTTATAAACTCAATTAAAATCTGATATTTTACCTCTTGAAATCGACAAGAACACAAGCGTAGTGTCCTCTCTATCAAGTCCACACAAGCACACAACCGAAATGGTTTTTCTCTCTAATTTTTGCTAGAAATTTTGAGAGAAAACAAGAGCAACAATGGAAGAAGAGAGGGAGAGAATTTTCAGCCATTAGAGGGAGAGAGAGTGGGAGTTATTTGCTGAAAAAATCAAAAGGATAAGATAATTATAGATTATGTGATTTTTAATTTGAAATTAAATTGAATTTCAAAATAAAAATTGCATTATCCATCCTTTTAATCCTTCTTATTTGCATTTAACCCCTCTCTTATCTTAAACCCTAAATGGGCTTTAAGCCCATTTAACTAAAACCCAAATTAAACCCATTAACTTGAGTTCTAATTTCGGTTTAGTCAAAACGGCTCAATTTCCTCGAATTGATTTCTTCGACCGTCTGGTTAAAACCTTAGGCCAGAAAACTACCGAATCGTTCTCAAATCTCATCCATAATTATTGTCATGTATTGTGCTTAATGCGTGTGACCCTCTAGGCTCACGAATAATTGGCAGACTGGTAAAATTACCATTTTACCCTTTCCATCATAAGTGGCCTCTAGCAAGATATTATGATTATCCAATATTCGTGATTATCGATTATTCGACTTAACCTGTTATCGTACATGTCACTGTCCTTTTATCAAACCGATATCCAGATTGATCAATAGGCATAGACCGGTCATCCTAATTTATCAATCACTGTTTCTTGATATCTGAGATGACTGAAAACTGATACTAAGGTATCACCTGCATAGCCATGCTATTTCTTCAGTCATACTCATCAAGTGGCCTAAACGGATATCTTTCTCATACCGAAGTATAAGTGATAAATCCCTCAGACGCCTTTCGAGTTCACTAGTGCAATAAACGCCAAAGCCAATCGAAGCCGTTATAGTTACCCTTTTACAGATTACGTTAGACTAGGTCAAACTTAGGTATTTGTTACATAGTGTACACAAAGACTCCTTGGTCTTAGGATATAATGACAAGTAACGATATGTGAGTATCTCATGACTGGATCTATACAGCATACTCACAATCGGGTTGTCCGATATCATCGACCTGATGATATCTATGATATAACTCCGGCACATACTTTGCCATGATTAGTAGAGCGTGATCACAAGGAGTTAGTCTCATACTGATCGCTTCAGAAAGAAGCTTAGCTGATCAGGGACTCATCAAATGTAATTCTTTCTGATCTATAGATCTACTATTAGTGGTTACACACATAATGACATAGATCAAATTACATTCGATATATTACTACAACACATTAGTAATATATGCCGATTTATTTATTCGGAAAGATGATAAAACATTACATCTGTAGATCACTTTTATATTGGACTGGGGCATAACTCTAACAATCTCCCACTTGCCCCTGGTTCCAATTTTAAGTTCTGATCTACTCCCATAGACTCTGCATGTTCCTCATGCCTAGGCTACGACTGAGCCTCTGTCAAGGGATCGGCCATATTATCATCAGTCGAATAGTGTTTAATCTCCATATCACCTCTATATGTGATAATTCTCACGAGGTGACTCCTGCTGAGTATATGTTTGGATTTGTTGTGGAATCTGGGCTTTTGAGCAATAGCTACGGCACCTGTGTTGCCCCACAACAAGCTTATCAGATCAGACGCTCGCGGTGTTGCATCTAATCCGATAAGAAAACTTCTAATCCATACGACCTCTTTAGCTGCTTTTGTTGCAACTATATACTCAGCCTCCGTTGTAGAGTTGGCAATTTTGGCTTGCTTAAAGCTTATCCAGCTGAAAGCGCCACAACTCAACACAAAATATATCCTGACAGAATTTTGAAGTCATCTAGATATTGCTGAAAACTAGCATCGACTTGTCCTTTGACTGCTAGTTCTCTATCTTCATCCCCATTTACCAAAATGCATCCTCAATCCTCCTCAAATATTTGAGGATGGCCTTTGACAGCAATCCAGTTTAATTGTTCGGGGTTAGATTGGAATCTGCTGGTACAACTTAGTGCAAACGAGACTTCCAGTCTCGTGCACATCCTGGCATACATGATGGATCCCACAGCCGAAGCATAAGGGATCTTACTCATCCTGCTCAGCTTATCAGGAGTACTAGGACTCTGTAGCCTTCTGAGCTTAATGCCATGGCGCATGGGTATGTATCCTTTCTTAAAATCAAGCATTGAGATCTTCTCAACACTTTACCTATGTACATGTTCTAACTTAGCAACATGTTCTGACTTAGGCCCAAAATCTTTTTGGAATGATCTGTAGAGATCCTGATGCCTACATTAAATGTAGCATCACCTAAGTCCTTCATCGATAAGTACTTCCCTAACCAAGCTTTGGTGGCAAGGTCGGGATGTCATTCCCGATGAATAAATATCAAGAATACAATATTACTCCCACTCGCTTTCTCATGTACGCAAGGCTCACTTTTGTTTTTTTATGAAGCCGAGTTCCCTTACAGCTTTATCAAAATGAAGGTTCCAACTCCCTGAAGCTTGCTTAAATCCATAAATGGATCTTTGCAGCTTACATATCTTTCCGGGATTCTTTGGATCTACAAAACCCACAGGTCGTGTGATATACATGCCCTCTAGTAAGTTCCTGCTAAGGAAGGGGTTTTGACATCCATCTGCCATAGTTATGGCTAAGAATAATCCGGATCAATCTGACCATTGCTACTGGTGAAAAGATGTCATCATAATCCATGTATTGAATCTGACGATAACCTTTTACAACCATCCTAGCCATATTGGTCTGAGGACTTCCATCCATGTCGGTCTTGATCCTATAGACTTACTCAGAACCGATGGGTTTTATCCCAGAGGTTTGATCCACCAAGCATCCGACTTGATTTTCATACATGGATTTCATTTCCTCACTCATGGCATTCTACCATTTTTCGGAGTCTGGACTGGTTAAAGCTTGTCTGCAGGTTTCTGGATCATACTGATCCACCAACATCACGTCATTTCCCTCAGTGGCTGTGAAGCCATATCTGTCTGGAACATGACGAGATCTTTCAGACCTCCTTAGACCATTTGGAATTTCTGTAGGGATTGATTCTTCATCGGCGACCATCTGAGGCTCCAGTACTTCTACATCTTGCATAGTAGGCTCCTGAATTGCTTTAGGCTGTTCCATATCCTCTCGAATTTCTTCGAGATGCACGAGACTCCCACTAGCTATTTTGGAAATAAAATATTTCTCCAAAAATACCCCTCCTCGAGCAACAAAGACTTTGTACTCGCTGGGTATGTAGAAGTTGTATCTCTTAGTTTCTTAAGGATACCTTACGAAGACACATTTTGTCTGATTTGGATGCCTGCATCTCTGCTACCCAAATCTTTTTAGGAAAAACATACTAGGATGTTTCCCACACCATATATGACTATGGTCCATTTCTTATTTGGCTACTTCGCGAAGGCGCACGCATCCAAATAGAACTGACCATCTCATCCCGCTCCCATCCCAATGAATACTACGCGGAGGCGCACACATCCACAGTAACGGGAGACGTAATGAGTGTCATGTGGTGTACCTTCTGTGACTCTGGTCCAGCTCTTATTTGGCTACTACGCGGAGGCGCACGCATCCAAATAGAACCGATTACCTTATTCAGCTCGCATCCTAATGAATACTACGCGGAGGCGCACGCATCCACAGTAATGGGAGAGAAAATGACTATCACAAGGTGTACTATCGTTGTCTTCATCGGAGCCCGATTCAAAATGAATGCGGCCGTTTCCAGAGTCAAGTATTAGTTCAACTCTCTTCTGGCCTGAGTACTCATAGGTCCACATACGTCGGAATGTATTAGACTTAATAAGTCACTCGCCTTTCACATAAACCTGTGAAAGGTGCCTTTGTCATTTTGCCCATTAGGCGAGACTTGCCTCTTTCAGTTTGAGTGAATTCAAACGGACTTAAAAAGTCCACACTTGTGAAGTGTTGAAATGCGTTTCTCGCTCATTAGGCAAGACTTGAATCTTTCAGTTTGAGTGAATTCAAACGGACTTAAAGTCCATACTTGTGAAGTGTTGAAATGTGTTTCTCGCCTATGTGCCTTAAATGACAATGCCAGATTATAACTTGGTTTAAATCATTAGATTTAAGCCTTTACTTATTTACGTTATAGCGATTAAGCTTACCAACGTAAATATCTGATCCTGAAGACGTGGATACCCACTCGTCTTCACATGATCCTTGTATTGCTTACAATCCCTTATTCCCGTGTCCTGGCTCATTGCAGTGATAGCATATCTCCTCCAATTTGTCCTTAGAATTCACAGCAGTTTTGGGAGCTGCTTGAACCTTTGGACGCTTGGGGTGTCTGATCTGTCCTGCAAGGTGCCCAGGAGCCTTACCCTTACCCAGATCAGCTTTCTTGAAGCTGACCTTCTTGTTGACCATAAGGACCTCCTTGGTCTTTCCCTTGAGGTTCTTTTCAGTGGTCACAAGTATCCCATGAAGCACTGTTAAGGACTTGTCCATGTCATGCATATTGTAATTTACTATGAAATCACTATATGTATCTGGAAGTGACTACAACATAAAATCCGCAGCCATTTCCACCTGATCATCAAAACCGAGTCTGGTTAGATGTTCTTGAAGACATTAAATCTTCGTGACATGGGGACTAACAGGGCCCCAGCCTTAAGTTTGCAGGAGTTAAGTTCTATGAAAGTATCATATCTTTCGACACGAGCTTTCTCCTTGAACATTTCCTTGACCTCTGCCTTACAGGTATGAGGGTCATCTGAAACGTTCCTGAACTACTTCTGCAACTCTGGCATCCTACTGCCTGCCATAATGCATGACTCGTCGATTTGGTTACTAAGAAACTTTGATAAGTATCCTTAGTGCCCTAGCGGCGTTCAACGGTGGCTCGGCAAGAGGTTTCTTGGTAAGGATATACTACTTGCGTTCATGCTTGAGTACAAGCCTCAAGTTTCTATTCCAATCTGAGTAATTCACGCCCTTGAGTCTGTCCTCAATCTGGACTCTCAGTGCGCTATTACTCCTTTGTGTTGTGTTTGCCTTTTAGTTCTACATGGTAAAATTAATTAAAATTCAAGTTGGAGATTAAGTTATAAAACACTTGTCTGATTCTAACATTAGAATCTGAACCAGGATCCTATCATACCCTCAATTGAAGTGAACGGAGGCTCACTGCTCCAATTGGGAGCATCAAGGTAGGAATACATCCATTTACAAAACCATGTAATTCCTGGCTAGGGTCTGTACTAAAAGTACACGGCATACCCTATACTGATACCCTAGGTCAGCCCAAGCTGACAATCGTAGACAAGTCTACCAAGCTTGAACTATGGATAGAACTAATGTGACTACTACGCGGAGGCGTACGCACCCACACAGAACCACCCATCTCATCCAGACCTTTTCTCTATGAATGTTACGCGGAGGCGTACCGACATCCATAGGGTCAAAGCCCTTTTGAGTGCCCAAACTTGGATGGTATCACGCTTGATTTCTAATTATTTGCGTTTAAGTGAATTATAAAAGTATGATTGTATATCGATACAATCTTAATCTGGAATCATCAATTGCAAATTCATGCAAAGATGATCCCTTAGCAGGTTACATGCGAGTCTGATTAATTTCTGATTTTAGTCTTTGCATGTGGGTGATAGCAAATCATACATAAACTTGTATATTTAAACTATCATACATTCATACATTAAAACATACAAATGTAACGATAAAATATGCATAGCTAAGCCCATCTAAAGTTCCTAAGAATCTAGCAAAACCGATCCTAAAGACAAGGTCTTCAAGATCCAAACTTGCTCCATTCTTTTGAACTCCCACTGGCTTCAAGCCTCCTTCTTAACTTGATTCTTGTGTCGGTCTTCGTGATTACATATTAAAATAAATTAAATAAAATACAAATCATGACACGCCGACCGTATTTACAACAACCCAAAATTAAGCAACACGCAGGTTGCAAAACCGAAATTAAAATACAAATCTAATGGGCTTAGCTAGCATCATGTGGAAAACATCATGTTATCAAAGATCATGTTATCAATCAACATGCTAATCAAACAAATAATTTTTCCAAATTTTATCTTTCTTAACTGTGAAAAATTCCGGTTTATCGAAACCGGACGGTTTAATCGATTAATTGAATTTTGGACCGGTTCTCGCTGGTTTATCGAAATCGAACCAAATCTGAAAAATTAAATTTTATTAGGGTTTCCAAATATCCTTGCGAACCAACCGGTTCGCACGAATCTGGTCGAGCCGAACCGGCTCAACCGAAGGTCGCCCGCGGAGGCAACCACGGTGGCCCGTGAGGACTGCCGAGGTCTCCCGCGGGGCTGACCGTGGTCGGCCACGGGAACGACCATGGTAGCCCGCTAGGGCAGCCATGGTCGCCCCTAGGGCAGACCCTGGTCGCCCGCGAGGCAACCATGGTAGCCCTCACGGGCTGCCATGGTCGCCCGCAAGGGCAGACCATGACGCCCGCGGCAGCGACCATGGTCGCCCGTAGGCGACCCTCGTCGGCCCATGGTGCTGACCATGGTCTGCCCTAGGGCATTCCATGGTCCACCACGAGACTCAACCTGGTCGGCCATGGCTAAGCCATGGCTAACCCCGAAAAACCCAAAAAAAAATATTAATTTTTCCAATTTCCAAAATCAATCAAATCTGAAATTTTTTTTGATTTACATGCATGCTAATGATGAAGAACACATATAAACATAAAAAAAAAAATCAGATTTAAACATATACAAATAAACATAATAACCATGCTCTGATACCACTGAAAGAGATCACCACGGGTTCCAAAGATTTAAAATCATGCAGCGGACAATATGTAACCGTGGTGATCGATTAAAACTAGATCTTAATGCTATTTGAACATGTTATAAATTCAATTAAAATCTGATATTTTACCTTTTGAAATCGACAAGAACACAAGCGTAGTGTCCTCTCTATCAAGTCCACACAAGCACACAACCGAAATGGTTTTTCTCTCTAATTTTTGCTAGAAATTTTGAGAGAAAATAAGAGCAGCAATGGAGGAAGAGAGGGAGAGAATTTTCAGCCATTAGAGGGAGAGAGAGTGGGAGTTAGTTGCTGAAAAAATCAAAAGGATAAGATAATTATAGATTATGTGATTTTTAATTTGAAATTAAATTGAATTTTAAAATAAAAATTGCATTATCCATCCTTTTAATCCTTCTTATTTGCATTTAACCCCTCTCTTATCTTAAACCCTAAATGGGCTTTAAACCCATTAACTTGAGTTCTAATTTCGGTTTAGTCAAAACGGCTCAATTTCCTCGAATTGATTTCTTCGACCGTCTGGTTAAAACCTTAGGCCAGACGTTCTCAAATCTCATCCATAATTATTGTCATGTATTGTGCTTAATGCGTGTGACCCTCTAGGCTCACGAATAATTGGCAGACTGATAAAATTACCATTTTACCCTTTCCATCATAAGTGGCCTCTAGCAAGACATTATGATTATCCAATATTCGTGATTATCGATTATTCGACTTAACCTGTTATCGTACATGTCACTGTCCTTTTATCAAACCGATATCCAGATTGATCAATAGGCATAGAACGGTCATCCTAATTTATCAATCACTGTTTCTTGATATCTGAGATGACTGAAAACTGATACTAAGGTATCACCTGCATGGCTATGCTATTTCTTCAGTCATACTCATCAAGTGGCCTAAACGGATATCTTTCTCATACCGAAGTATAAGTGATAAATCCCTCAGACGCCTTTCGAGTTAACTAGTGCAATAAACGCCAAAGCCAATCGAAGCCGTTATAGTTACCCTTTTACAGATAACGTTAGACTAGGTCAAACTTAGGTATTTGTTACATAGTGTACACAAAGACTCCTTGGTCTTAGGATATAATGACAAGTAACGATATGTGAGTATCTCATGACTGGATCTATGTAGCAAACTCACAATCGGGTTGTCCGATATCATCGACCTGATGGTATCTATGATATAACTCTGGCACATACTTTGCCATGATTAGTAGAGTATGATCACAAGGAGTTAGTCTCATACTGATCGCTTCAGAAAGAAGCTTATCTGATCAGGAACTCATCAAATGTAATTCTTTCTGATCTATAGATCTACTATTAGTGGTTACACACATAATGACATAGATCAAATTACATTCGATATATTACTACAACACATTAGTAATATATGCCGATTTATTTATTCGGAAAGATGATAAAACATTACATTTGTAGATC
This sequence comes from Geranium rotundifolium, assembly GCA_963920655.1. NCBI lineage: Eukaryota > Viridiplantae > Streptophyta > Magnoliopsida > Geraniales > Geraniaceae > Geranium > Geranium rotundifolium. Next base: position 17,867,178 of record OY987315.1, read on the forward strand.
ACTTTTATATTGGACTGGGGCATAACTCTAACATCGATTCTAAGGATTTAGAATCTTTAAACCAAGATCCCTGATTCATCAATTTAAGTACGCTAAGACGCACCGCTCCAATTTACCCATTTGGGTAGGAAGTGTTAGGATTATGCCCTAGTCCAATGTAATTCCTTAATCTATATTGTAACGGACATCATTCTTCTACATAATAAAAGGCATAATATTAATAATGTGTTGTAGTAGTATATCTAATGTGATTTGATCTATGTCATAATGTGTGTAACCACTTATAGTAGAACTATAGATTAGAAAGAATTGCATTCGATAAAGTCCCTGATCAGCTAAGCTTCTTCTGAAGTGATCAGTATGAGACTAACTCCTTATGATCATGCTCTACTAATCATGGCAAAGTGCGTGCCGGAGTTATATCTTAGATACCATCAGGTCGATGATATCGGACAACCCGATTGTGAGTATGCTGCATAGATCCAATCATGAGATACTCACAGATCATAACTTGTCATTATATCCTAAGACCAAGGAGTCTTTGTGTGCATTATGTAACGAATACCTAAGTTTGACCCAGTCTAACGTTATCTGTAAAAGGGTAGCTATAACGGCTTCGATTTGCTTGGATATTTATTACATTTGTGAACTCGAAAGGCGTCTGAGGGATTTATCACTCATACTTCTGTATGAGAAAGATATCTATTTAGGCCACTTGATGAGCATGATTGAAGGAATAGCACGATCGTGCAGGTGATACCTTAGTATCAGTTTTCAGTCATCTCAGATATCAAGAAACAGTGATTGATAAATTAGGATGGCTATTATATGCCTATTGATCAATCTGGATATCAGTTTGATAAAAGGACAGTGACATGTACGATAACAGGTTAAGTCAAATAATCGATAATCACGAACGTTGGGTAATCATAATGTCTTGCTAGAGACCACTTATGATGGAAAGGGTAAAATAGTAATTTTACCAGTCTGCCAACTGGTCGTGAGCTAAGAGGGTCACACACATTAAGCACAATACATGAAAAGTAAGCATGGATGGAAATTGGGAGAATTCGATTTTCAGGTTAGTCAAATTGAAAATGATTCAGTTGATTTCTGGCCTAGGTTTTTAACAAGACGGTTGAAAGAATCGAGTTGGGGAAATTGAACCGGTTTAGCTATACCAAAATTAGATTTCAATTATATGAGTTTTAATTTGGATTTATTTAAACGGGCTTGAAGCCCATTTAGTGTTTTAATTCATGAATGGGGCAAGAGTGCAATTTTTAGTTTAAGGGGGTGATATGTGTAATTATTTATTTGAATTTTAATCTTGGGTTCCAATCAAGAGTGCAATTATGAATATTATTACACAATAATTACACAATATATTATTCCCTTTTTTAGATCATAATTTTGGCAACCTCCCCCCTATTCCCTCTCCAATTGTCGACCCTCCCATCACCGATTCCTCCATTGCTTTCTTGTTCAAAATTCTCAAAACATCCATTAGCAAGTGTGTGAAAGAAACCATCCATGGTTGTTGTGCTTGTGTGGACTCGATAGAGAAACACTACCTTGTGTTTTAATCGATTAACAAAGGTAAATTTTCAGATTGTAAAAACTTTATAACATGCTGAATTTTTCATTAAGATCCTATATTCTTTTCGATCACCATGGTTAAACAAAGCTCCGCTGCATGAAATTATTCATTGGAACCCATGGTGATCCCTTTTAGTGGTATCAGAGGATTGTTGTTATGATATTTATTCAATATGTTTAACTCTGTATTTTTATTTTTGTTCATGAGTTCATCACTTGAATATGCATGCAATTGGAAAAAATTCAGATTTAATTAATTTTGAAAAAAATTGGAAAATTAATTTTTTTTTGGGCTGTTTCGGGTTAGCCATGGCCGAGCCATAGCTAACCAGGGTCGAGACCCTTGGTGGACCATGGAATGCCCTAGGGCAGACCATGGTCGGCACCAAGTGTAGGCTTTTGGAGCATTCTAGATCATCGAGATAGCGGAAGCAATAACAAAAGCAACTCTAAACCTTGTCCAAGAACATGAACCATTAAATCTCAAGGAAAAATCTATTCCACAAGAAATTTACCTTTTAGTCTTTGTTGAATCAATAAAGAAGAACTACGTGATCTTTTTCTCTAGAGCAAGTCAACACCAAGAAGATGATCTTCAAGATCCTTCACTAAAAGCCTACTTGAACAATTAAATGAAGAACAAGAGAGCAAGAAGAGAGGAGAGAGGGGAGTGGCCGACCAAGGAGAGAGAATGTGAGGATTGTGAGTGAGTGATAATTCTTTTGATATTTCTCTACTTCATCAACTCATAAGCATGGGTCATAAAGTGAAAGCATGGGTTTAAAGGTAAGTCATCACCCATACCCCTTAAATCACTCACCTCTTAATCAACAATCACAAACTAAGCATGGTGTGTGGCCCCCACCCTTGGACCCACCAAGGTGGCCGGCCACTTGGGCCCTTGTTGGGCCGGCCATATGACCTCAAGGGCTGAGCCCAATGGGCTCGCCCATGTGGTCGCATGTCGTGTCCAAAAGTTGTCCGACCCTTTTTGTCGTTACTTATCAATCAAAGTCCAACGCGACATCGACGAAAATCTCAGTTTTCTCGATTCGCTAATTATTCTCTCAAACCGAACCCATGGCCCAAAACCTTTAGTTTTGTCCATGTATTGCTCCTCAAGAAACGTTAAGGTTTTCTTGTCTCAAGTTATCCGTCTTGTATGTGTGTAACCCTCCACGCTCATGCCACCGTTGGCAGATCGGCGCAAGAGATCTCTCTTGTCTGATCCATCATAGGTAGTCACTATTAAGACGTTATGATTGCCCAATGTGCATGATGATCGATGATTCAATTTAACCTTGTGCGTACAAGTCACTATCCTATTATCTCTAGATATCCCGATTGATCACAAGGCATAGAATCGTCATCCTTGTTCAATCAATCATTGTTACTTGATATGTGAGACGGCTGAGAAATGATAACCCGTATCAATGGCATGACCATGCTCTTTCTCTCAGTCACTCTCAATCAAGAGGTCTTTCACGGATATCTTTCCCATACCGTAGTATGAGGGATAAATCCCTTAGCCGGCTTTCGTGTCGCTCATGCAATCCGTTCCGCCACCCAATCATGCCCGTTATTGCAATACTGTTACCATAAGCGTTAGGCGCAAGTTAAAGCCGAACGTCAACTGCATAGTGATCACAAAGATTCCTTGGTCTAAGGATATCGTGACAAGCTATCGCATTTGAATATGCTCATGGCTTAATCTATGAAACACTATTCAAAGTGGGTCGTCCAATATCAATCACCTCATGATATCTATGATATGGTTCCGGGATCCCACATCCCTATGATAAGCAGAACTACGTCATTGAGAACCATCCTCATAGTGGTCGCTTCAATTGAAGCGTATATTGACCAAGGACTCGTTAAGTGTGATCCGTATAGATTTATGGTTCTACTACTTTAGTGGTCATAAATCAGATCATGCTTAACATATTTCTTCAACACATAAGTAATACAAAGCCGTTTTATTTATTTCAAACGATGATAAATATACATAGACATTTATAGACTACTAGCAATTGGACTAGGGCACAAAAATGCTATCACCAAGGGCCGACCATGTCGCCTACGGGCGACCATGGCAGCCCTCGCGGGCCACCATGATCGCTGCCGCGAGCGACCATGGGAGCCCTCACGGGCCACCATGGTTGCCTCGCGGGTAACTAGGGCCTGCCCTAGGGGCGACCATGGCAGCCCTCGCGGGCCACCGTGGTCGCTCCCGTGGGCGACCACGGTCCGCCCCGCGGGTGACCACGGCAGCCCTCGCGGGCCACCATGGTTGCCTCCGCGGGCGACCTCGGTTCGGCCGATTCTGCTCGACCAGATTCCAGCTGAACCGGCTGATTCGCGAGAATAATTTGAAGCCCTAAAAATTTAATTTTCAGATTTGGTTTGGTTTCGATAAACCAGCGAGAACCGGTTCAAAATTCAATTATTAAATTAAAACGTCCGGTTTCGATAAACCATATTTCTTCCACAGTTAAGAAAGATAAAATTTGTAAAATTTTTTTGTTTGATAAGCATGTTGAATGTTCACATGATCTTTGATAACATGATGTTTTCCATATGATGCATAACTAAGCCCTCTGGACTTGTATTTTAATTTCGGTTTTGCAACCTGCGTGTTGCCTATTTTTGGGTTGTAGTAAATACGGCCTGCGTGTCGTGATTTGTATTTCATTTTATTTTATATAAATTTGTAATCACGAAGACCGACGCGGAAAGCAAGTCAAGAGGAAGACTCGGATTGGAGGAGGCTAAAAGCCAGTGGGAGTTCACAAGAATGGAGCAATTCTTGACCTAGAAGACCAAGTCTTTAGGATCAATATTGCTAGATTCTTAGAAACTTAAGATGGGTTTAGTTATGCATAAATTTACCGTTACATTTGTATGTACGAATGTATGATAGTTTAATATACAAGTTCATGTATGATTAAATATCACCCACATGCAAAGATTAAAAACCGACATTTAATCAGACTTGCATGTAACCTGCTAAGGGATCATCTTTGCATGAATTTGCAATTGATGATTCCAGATTAAGAGTGTATCGATATGCAATCAGACTATTATAATTCACTCAAACGCAAGTAATTACAAGTCAAGCGTGATACCATCCAGGTTTAGGCACTCAAAAGGGCTTTGACCCTATGGATGTTTGTACGACTCCGCGTAACATTCATAGAGAAAAAGTCTGGATGAGATGGGTAGTTTTGTGTGGGTGCGTGCGCCTCCACGTAGTAGCCACATTAAAACTATCCATAGTTCAAGCTTGGTAGACTTGTCTACGATTGTCTACTAGGGCTGACCTAGGGTATCATTATAGGGTAGGCCACGTACTTACAAGTACAGACCCTAGCCAGGAGCTACATAGTCTTGTAGATGGATGTATTCCTACCTTGATGCTCTCAATTGGAGCAGTGAGCCTCCGTTCACTTCAATTGAGAGTATGATAGGATCCTGGTTCAGATTCTAAAGTTAGAATCAGAAAGTGTTTTATAACTAAATCTCCAACTTCAATTTTAATTAATACTGATTAAAATTTGTTTACTGTGTAGATATAAAATTGCAAACACGAATCATTCTGGTAACAGTGTGCTTAGGTCGCTAATCAAGCAGGATAAGCTTAACGGCGTAAACTTCCTCGATTGGGACCGGAACTTGAGACTCGTTCTCAAGCATGAACGTAAGGATTATATCCTTACCCAGGAACCAACTACTGAGCCAGCACTGAACGCCGCAAGGGCGCTAAGGGATACCTACCATAAATTCCTTAGCGACCGGATCGACTCGCAATGCATCATGATGGGCAGAATGGTGCCTGACTTGCAAAAGCAGTTCTTGTACATTTCCAATGATCCCAAGGCCTTAATGGCAGTATGTTGCCTGACTTTCAGTGGACTGATGTCTTGCAAGCTGAAGGCTGGAGCTCCTGTCAGTCCCCATGTCCTTAAGATGAAACGTCTTTTGGAACACTTGACCAGACTCGGTCATCCTGTGGATAAGGAAATGTCAGACTTTGTGCTGCATTCATTTCCAGAGACATATCGTGATTACGTTGAAAATTACAATATGCATGACATGGATAAGACTGTGATAGAGCTTCATGGTATTCTCGTGACTGCTGAAAAGAATCTCAAGGGCAAGTCCAAGGAGGTTCTTATGGTCAACAAGCAAGTGAGCTTCAAGAAAGCCAGCCTGGGTAAGGATAAGACCCCTATGCACCTAGCGGGGAAGATTCGACAACCTAAGGGTCCAACAGTTCCAAAGGCTGTTGAGAATCCTAAGAAGGATGTCGTCTGCTTCTATTGCCAAGGACAGGGGCACTGGAAGAAGGATTGTAATAAACACAAGCAGTTTCTTAGGAAGAATGGAGCCTCCATATCTTCAGGATCAGGTATTTTTGTTATTAACCTCAATCTCAGTTTATCTACTTCAGATTCTTGGGTACTTGATACTGGTGCAGAATCTCACATTTGTGTTAATGTGCAGGCTCTGGGAAGTAGAAGAGAAGTGGGCAGGGGCGAGGCAGACCTACAAGTTGGTGACGACAATCAAGTCTTAACAACTGCGGTAGAAAACATTAGTCTCAGTTTTCCTAGTGGGCTAGTTTTATTATTGAACAATGTTCATTCTGTACATGCGTTTCGCAGAAATATTATTTCTATTTCCTTGCTAGACAAGGAAGAATATTGTTTTTCTATTGACAACGGAATTTTCAATATTTTTAAGAATAATATATTTTATTGCAATGCTTCATTGGTTGGTGATTTATATATTATTAATATTCAAAACACTGACACTAGCTCAATTTATAATATAAGTAACAAAAGGGTTAAATTCGATGATTTTGCTGGGTTTTGGAGCGTTCAAGATCATCGAGATAGCGGAAGCATAAACAAAAGGAACTCCAAACCTTATCCAAGAACATGAACCATTAAATCTCAAGGCAAAATTTATTCCACATGAAATTTACCTTTTAGTCTTTGTTGAATCAAGAAAGAAGAAGTTTATGATCTTCTTCTCTAGAGCCAATCCACACCAAGAGGATGATCCCTAAGATCCTTCACAAAGAGCCTACTAGAGAGAGAGAGTGAGTGAGAGTGAAAAAATCAATTCTTTTGATATTTGTCTACTTCATCAACTCATAAGCATGGGTCATTAAAGTAAAAAATGATGAAAGCATGGGTTAAAGGCAAGTCATCACCTAATCCCCTTAAATCACTCTTCTCTTAATCAACAACACCAACTAGTAAGACATTATAAGTGGTCTCTTTTCCGATCCATAATAAGTGGTCTCTAGTAAGACATTATGATTACCCAAGGTGCATGATGATCAATAATTCGATTTAACCTTGTGCGTACAAGTCACTATCCTATTATCTCTAGACATCCCGATTGATCATAAGGCATACAGTCGTCATCCTTGTTTAATCAATCATTGTTACTTGATATGTGAGATGGCTGAGAATTGATAACCCGTATCACTGTCATGGCCATGCTCTTTATCTTAGTCACTCTCGATCAAGCGGCCTTAACGGATATCTTTCCCATACCGTAGTACGAGGGATAAATCTCTTAGTCATCTTTCGTGTCACTCATGCAATCCGTTCCGCCACCTAATCATGCCCGTTATTGCAATCCTGTTATGGAAAGCGTTAGGCGCAAGTTAAAGCCGTACGTTGACCGCATAACGATCACAAAGAATCCTTGGTCTAAGGATATCGTGACAAGCTATCGCATTTGAATATGTTCATGGCTTAATCTATGAAACACTATTCAAAGCGAGTCGTCTGATATCAATCACCTCATGATATCTATGATATGATTCCGGGATCTTACATCCCTATGATAAGCAGAACTACATCATTGAGAACCATCCTCATACTCGTCGCTTCGATTGAAGCGTATATTGACCAGGGAATCGTTTAGATTGATCCGTATAGATTGATGGTTCTACTACTTTAGTGGTCATAAATCAGATTGAAATTCTGAATCGTAGCCGAGTCAGGAAGTCGAACACGAAGTCTTTAACTTGTGTATCGACTTCTTGTGGAAACCGTAAGCAAAGTAATAGACAGATAATAATAACGACACCAGAGATGATTACCCAGTTCGGTGACTCCGCACCTACGTCTGGGGGCACTTTGCCAGTGGAAAGGTTTTTCACTATAGGTAGTCAATAGTACAACTTCAAGCACCAACTAGCTATCACAAAAGCTATTGTCCTAAGCTACTATAGATCTCACCGTGAATCACCTCGACCAGGAGCCTCCCCCTGTCTTTGAGATCCTCTCAATTCCACCCTTCGAGCAAGCCTATGCTCGGTGTCGTTGTCTTCTGGACGGAGTTGTGAATCTTCAATCACAAACAAAAACCCTAACCGATCCAAACACTTAGTCTTCGCGACTTAATGTTTGATCGGAGCACAGATCCGTTCTAGCAAATATTCATCAGCCTCTCAACACGCCGATGGTGCACGGTTAAGAGCTCTGAGAAATCTTGCAATTTAGAACAAGAACGGATGATCTGCTAATGGGAAGCCAAGGGATTTTTATAGCAGCTCACATTCCTAATCCTTCCTGGATTAGGAACAGGAAAGTCAGGCAAGTTGTTGCCGCCTTCCACGACAGCTGGAAGTCGTCTTGCCTGTTCTGACTTCCTGAATAAATCAGGCAAGTCGAGTTGCCGCCTATTGCTGACGTGTAACTGCCAGCTGGAAGTCGCCTGACTTGTCGACGTCACTCTCTTGTGCTCCAAATCTTCGTGGCGCCTTTCTTCTTTCGCTCCAAGCTTCGTCGAAATAGGAAAGCTTCAGACTTTCCTAATCTTCGGCTCGTAGCAAGTCGCTCCACATGTCATGTAACATGTTGCTCGACTTCTTACTTTTACGCTAAAAATTATGCCAACAAATAAATGTAGTAACAATCTCCCCCTTTGGCAATTTTTTAGGCAAACACCTTTTTAAGCCCATCGTCATCTTGTGGCAGTTACGCACAGCAAGTGATGAGACTTCTTTACTCCAAGCAGGCACATCGTCGTCACCTTGAGGCAGTTACGCACACAGCAAGTTATGTGACTTCTGATGGGACTTCTTTTGTGACTTCTGGTTTATCTTCTAGAGCAGCTTCTGGAGTTTTAACTTCTTGAGCGGCTTCTGGAGCGGCGACTTCTATGCACATTTTTCGGCGCGAATTCTGGCGTAGCTTTTGGCCCGACTTCTGTTTGTCTAACAATATTGCCAAAGGTAATCATACAATGAAATTCGACTAAACAGCAGGGTAAAACCAGCTCACACCATGAGCAAAATAAAAAGCTCAAACATGAGCAAATATCCAGCTCAACCAAGAGCAAATATCCCAAAAATAAAAGTCATAATGTGCGGAAAATAACTCGGACATACCCCGAGGATTTAAGAGTGTTGGGAACAAAGTTATCAGAGCAAATTAAGAGAAATACTTAAAACGACGTGGAGTCGTCAACATCTTCTTCAGCAGCAGCAGCAGAGCGGAGGTCATTGAGCAGAGCTTCACAGGTGACTTTGCGGGTCGATAGCATCGCAATCGACTTCTCCATATCATCGATCATCTCCACCAATTCTTCCTCCATCCTAGTGCCAATTGGTCCTGAGGGTCGAGAGCTTGAACCAGCTCCTGATGCTTTGCCCATAGGAAGTCCGAGGTCCTTCAACTGCTTCCCTTCAGAGTTCTTGAGGCTAATAGCAAGGGGCAGTGGCTTCTTACCCGGAATATCCGATTCTCGAACAATGTGAGGACAATGTTTGAGAAGGATACCGGTGACCAGTGAAGGAAACCCGATAGGAAGTTTGATAGCACATGATTTGGCGTGTTTGACTAGATGTTCAATAACATAAGCGCCAAAATCAAGAGAAGACTGCGTACCTATTTGGTATATGAGTTTAGCTAGCTCGGTTTTGATGCTTGACCCATACGTAGAAGGTGCCCAATTAGACAGACCAATGCGGTAGAGAATTGAATACTTTGCTGTTAGCTCAGTAGCCGCAATGGTGTCTTTGACGGGCCAGACCTTCTTTCGTCCTCCAGTGATCTCGACCGCTACTTTGTTCAAGTGCGGGACTTCTGGAGTGACTTCTGGGTCTTCTCTGCCAAGGTAGGCGTTGATGGTTGAGGCAGAGATTTCGAAGCATTCTCCCCGAACGAACACTTTTCAGTATTCAGCGTCTTCTGGTTCATCAAACTCGCTTGACAAGTTAACAATAAACTCCTTGACCAATGCTGGGTAGAATGGCCCAATATTTATGATGGTGTTGGTCAGGCCTGCTCTTTGGATAAGTTCTACAATCGAGTTTATCCCCTGCGCTTCTGTGGAGAGTTCTCTTTCAGGATAGGTCTTGCGTTGATAGACATACTGCCACTTAACGGCATTGTCTACAGAGTTGAAAGAGACATTGTCTGTAGGCGATTTAGGCACATACTTGGGGAGTTTCTGCCCTCCCATCGCCTTTTTGACTTGTGGTAGCAAAATCTGGGTGTCTTCTTCTTCAGATTCCTCTTCTTCAGGAGCAGAGGGTACTACATTAGTCAGTGACTTCCTTCTTGACTTCTTCGGCTGTTTAGACGCCGATGCTCCTCCTTTCTCTGTAGCTTTCCTCTTTGGGGTCAATCTCATCGGAATTTGAGGTTCTTCTTCTTGATCAACCAACCTTCGAGTTGGTAGCTTCCTTCTCTCAGCCCTTTTGGGCACAACTTCTTCCTTTTCCATGGTTTCAATGTCGACACTTTCTTCGATGTTGACAAGTTCCTCTAAAGGTTGAGTGACTTCTGGAATGGCTTCAGGATTTTCATTAAGCCCTGAATCACTGTTCGGGGCGACATGGGAACTTCCTTCTTTCTGTAAGTCCTCGTTTAGAGGAGATTTCTCTGGTGCTGGTGTCGACTTAGAGGGGCTGGATTGGTCCTTGGTGCTAGTGACGTGGACTTCAGGAACAAGGGTTTCTAAGCCCTCTACAAGCAGGCTTTCTTCTATGTTTTCTTCAGAGAGGATGGCAGATTTACCTTGTGTTGGAGTCGGAGTTGAGTGAGAAGCTTCCTCTTTTTTGTTCGCAGCTTCGGCTAAAGTGTCGTCCTTTTCAACGACGGGAGTTGCCTCTTCTGGTGTGGTAGACAGAGGTGAGGTCGTTACTCCCTGAGGCGCTGCCGAACTTTCCCCTGAGATTTTTCCTCCTCGAATCCTAACTCCATGCTTGTTCGTTGAGGATTTTGAGGCTGACAGTTTTCGAGCGATCATCTTCACACGCATCTTTGCTCGTAATTTGGATGCGGATGGTATACGCCCGCTTCTTGTTCCAACCATTTGCTCGATTGTTTTTGTTTTTGGAAGTAAGAGCAAAAAATCTTTCAGACGCAGATTCGTTTTAGCCTTCTCTAGGTGCCCTAGCAGTTTTGGGGAAGATGGAGAGGATTGTGCAGGCTTTTTCTGCGGAAGTTGAAGGGGGTTGAGAGCTAATTGGATAGTCGTCAGTTTTTCCAATCATTCACCTTTTTGAATTTTTAACCAAATAATTCCACCTAGGCTTCTGATAATGAGATTTGGGCCAGCTAGATTTTGTGGACCCTGCCTGGTCCAGATAGAGAGAGAGCAAAAATTCACCAAGGGCTTTCCCTCTTCTTTCTTGACTTCTGGTTACTCGAGACAGCAAAGTCCAAGGGATGACCTCAGACTTTCAAACCTATTAGCATCTAATGCTTTTGTAAAGATGTCTGCGACTTGTTTCTCAGTAGGTAGGTACTCGAGCTTTATCTTCTTGTCTTCTACAAGCTCTCGAATAAAGTGGTGCCTGATGTCAATATGCTTTGTCTTGCTATGTTGCACTGGGTTCTTCGAGATGTTGATAGCACTGATGTTGTCACAGAACAAAGTCATGACTTCTTGCTTGACTCCATATTCTGCCAACATTTGTTTAATCCAAAGAAGCTGAGTACAGCTACTTTCGGCTGCAATATATTCGGACTCAGCAGTAGATAAAGCAATACAATTTTGCTTTTTGCTGAACCATGATACAAGATTGTTCCCCAGGTAGAAACAACCTCCAGAGGTGCTTCTTCGATCTGGTGTGCTTCCCGCCCAGTCAGCATCACAGTATCCAGCCAGAGTAGGAGAGGTATCAAAGGAATATAGCAGACCCAATTCAGATGTTCCCGAGATGTACCTTATGATCCTCTTTGCATGAGCCAAGTGACTGACTTTTGGATTGGCTTGATATCGAGCACAGACTCCCACAGAGTAAGCGATTCGGGTCGACTTGCTATTAGATAGAGGAGACTTCCTATTATGCTTCGATAAAGACTTTGATCAACTGATTCTCCCATCTCGTCCTTTGTGCACTTGTCATGTGTGGCAATAGGAGTCCTCTTGTGCGAGGCCTTTTCTAACCCGAACTTCTTGACAATGTTCTTTGCATATTTGCTCTAGGAGATAAATATTCCATCTGACATCTGCTTGATCTGGAAGCCTAGGAAGTAAGTGAGCTCACCGACCATACTCATCTCAAATTCAGACTGCATATGTTGAACGAAACGTTCCACCATCTTGTCTGACTTCCCTCCAAATACAATGTCGTCGACATATATTTGAGCAATCATGATGTCCCTTCCTTCCTTCTTCACAAAGAGAGTTTTGTCTACTCCCCCTCGAATATAGCAATTCTGTACAAGGAATTGGGTGAGACGTTCATACCATGCTCGTGGAGCTTGTTTGAGTCCGTAGAGAGCTTTCTTTAGCTTGTAGACATGGTACGGAGAGTCATGGTGTACATAGACTTCTTCTTATCCCTTTTGTTGGGCTACATAGACTTCTTCGTTCAGATTTCCATTGAGAAAGGCACTCTTTACATCCATCTGATAGAGTTTGAAGCGCAGATGACATGTGATGCCGAGAAGAAGTCGTATGGCTTCCAGTCTGGCTACCGGAGCAAAGGTTTCTTCAAAGTCGACTCCTTCGACTTGTGTGTACCCTTGAGCCACCAGTCTCGCTTTGTTTCCTTGCTCGTCAGACTTGTTTTTGAATATCCATTTTGTCCCGATGACATTGATATTGTCAGGTTTGGGTACAAGTTCCCAGACTTCATTCCTTACAAACTAAACCAATTCTTCTTGCATCGCGTAGACCCAGTACTCATCATTGATGACCTCTTGTATATTCTTTGGCTCAATTTTGGAAATAAAACAAATGTTACCTATCATCTCTTGGTGGTCAAGAGATGCCTTTTGTCCAGTCCGAACTCCCTCATTAATGTCTCCAATCACATCCTGGGGTGGATGATACTTCTGAATTCTTCTTGATGGAGCTTTTTGCCTTATAGGGGATGCATCTTTATCCGAGATAGTTGGGTTTTCGTCTTCAGAATCTTTGTTGCGCTCATCGTCTTTGACTTCTGGTCTGACTTCTCCTCTGACTTCTGGTCTGACTTCTCCTGAGAGATTTAGAACTTCTTCGTCCTCGTCACTTGGTTGCTCGTTATTGTCATCAATCACGACATTGATGGATTCCATGATAGTTCGGTTGCGTATGTTGAATACACGAAAAGCCCGACTATTTCTGGAGTATCCGAGGAAGATGCCTTCGTCGCTTTTAGGATCCAATTTGCGTCGAGGTTCCCTATCTGCGAGTATGTAGCAGACTGATCCAAAGACATGGAAGTATTTGACATTCGGCTTTCTCCCCCTCCATATTTCATAAAGAGTGAGCGAAGTTTCAGGGCGGAGGGTCACTCTATTATGAATATGGCATGCCGTATTCAAAGCTTCAGCCCAGAAGTGCTGCGGGATGTCTTTGGCTATCATCATGACTCTTGCCATCTCTTGAAGAGTGCGATTCTTCCTTTCAACGATCCCGTTTTGCTGAGGAGTGATGGGAGCAGAAAATTCGTGTGCAATTCCTTCAGCATCACAAAAGTTTGCGAAGCTGATATTTTCAAAATCCTTTCCATGATAGCTCCAAAGTCGGACGACTTTCCTAATGACTTCTCATTTTTCTCGTTGAACTCTTCGACATAAGGGTTCAAAGACTGAGAAGGTATCTGACTTTTCTCGAATAAAGTCTACCCAGGTGTACCTCGAGAAGTCGTCTACTCATACAAATATGTACTTCTTCCCTCCTAGACTTTCTACTTGCATGGGTCCCATAAGGTCAACATGAAGAACTTCTAGAACACGAGAAGTAGTAAGATGTTGTACCTTCTTGTGTGACGTCTTGACCTGTTTCCCAATCTGGCATTCTACACAGATTTTTCCTTCAATGATCTTGAGGTTAGGAACTCTAATGATCGCCTTTTCAGAGAGAATCTTTTGCATGCTCCTCAAATTGATGTGACCAAGTTTTTGATGCCATAGCTTTGTGTCTTGAGCTTTGGACAAAAGGCACTTGGTTGGCAAGGTTGTGGCTTTTGGGGACCACAGATAACAATTGTCAAGGGACCTGTGGCCTGTCATGACTTCCTTCTGTTGTTCGTCTTTGACCGAGCACCTGTCACGAGTGAAGTGGACATCCAGATTTAAATCACATACTTGGCTTATGCTGATGAGATTCGTTGTGAGGCCTTCTACTAGCAGAGCTTCTTTCAGACATGGAGAGTTGGGAAGATTGAGTTTTCCTTTCCCGAGCACTCTAGCTTTTACTCCATCTCCAAAAGTGACAAAGCTATTTGTGCATGGTATTAAAGTGACCAAGAAAGAGCTATTACCTGTCATATGTCGAGAGGATCCACTATCGAAGTACCAATCGTTGCTGGTTGAGGCCTTTAAAGCGGTGTACGCGATGTTAGCTCGATAGTTGACCTCTTTGACTCGCCATTCCTTTCGTGGTTGGGTTTTCTTGATGGTGGTCCTTTTCTTGACCAAGCTCTTCCCATATAGCTGATAGCAGAAGGGTCGAATATGTCCTGTTCGTCCACAGTGATGACAAACCCAGTTGTGTCTTTTGTTCTGGGTTCTTGAAGCGGCCAGAGTAAGAAGCTTTTTGGTCGCTTGGTCAGCCGTGAAGTTAGGAGACTTCTGGCGAGACTTCTGGGAGACAGACTTCTGAGGGACGAAGATGGTGTGCGATGATGAGGCTTCTTTCAAATATCCAACACCTTCCATATTCCTAGCTGGTTTCCCGATCGAAAGAATTTGATCTAGAGTGTCCGTGCTTGGATTCATCATCTTTACTGATTTTGTGACCTGTTCTAACTCGCTTTTTAGACGAGCCACTTCCTTTTTGAGATCAACAGTCGTTTCGAGAAGTCTTGACTTGTCTTCATTAAGAGTAAGGATGAGCGCATTCTGTTTTTTGATTACCTGAGAGTCTTCAAGCCACTTGACATACCATTCGTTATAAGCGTTGTTGAGAGTCTCATCAGATAGCTCATCATCAGAGTCATACTTCTTTGAGCTTTCAACTGGTTGATCTATTGTGGAGGAAGTTAAAGCAACATAGTTACTTGTATGCTCAAGGTCACTGTCTTCCTCATCTTCATCGTCAGTTAGAGAGGCATTGAATCCCTTCTTCTGTTTTTTTAAGAAGTTGGGACATTCTCTCTGCATGTGCCCATACCCCTCACATTCAAAGCACTGAGCTCCTTTGCCTGATCGTTCTCCTCGTCCTCCATCGTTAGCTGTGTTTTCGAGCTTCTGAAACTTGTGTTGTGGCTTGTCTCTGACTTCTCGGGTGACTTTTCTTCCTGTCATCTGGCCAAATCTTTTCATGACTTTGTTGTAGTTTTTGGCCAGCATGGCGATAGTTTCCTCAATGTCACTATCCGACTCAGAGTGTGTTGAGTTCTTCTGCTTTTGAGTAGAACTTTTGAAAGCCACACCTTTATGTTTCTTCTCGATAGGAGGTAGGGAGAGCTCGAAAGTCATTATTAGCCCATGAGCTCATCAAACTTCAGTGTCTTCAAGTCATGGACTTCTTCGATGGCGGTGATCTTCATCTTGAATCTGGGACTTAGAGCTCTCAGCGTTTTTCTGACCAAATCTTCATCGGTCATAGGCTTGCCAAGTGAATATGATTCATTGGCCAGATCCTTGATGCGCACATTAAACTCCGCAACAGTCTCGTCTTCAATCATGGTCAGAGCCTCAAAGTTAGTCGTGAGGTACTGTAACTTCTGCTCTTTGACTTTGGAAGTACCCTTGTAAGCAACAACAAGCGTGTCCCAGGCAATTTTGGCACTTGTGCATGTGTTGATGAGTCGAAACACATTCTTGTCTACTCCATTAAAAATTGCATTGAGTGCACGAGAATTACCTAGGGAGGCTTCATCTTCTTCCATGCTCCATTCCTTTTCTAGTTTGATGCTAGTTTGATTTCCATGAGCATCAACATAGTAAGGTTCCTCCCTTCCATTGATGATAGACTTCCAGGTTTTGCTGTCGAGGGACTTCAAGAAGGCACACATCCGTGCTTTCCAATATCCATAGTTTGTTCCGTCGAGCACCGGTGGACGATTAACAGATCCTCCTTCCTTCGAATCCATATTAGCTACTCAGAATTTTGCAGGAAAATCACCTAAGAGATTAAGGTGCCTCCTCTGATACCAATTGAAATTCTGAATCGTAGCCGAGTAAGAAAGTCGAACACAAAGTCTTTAACTTGTGTATCGACTTCTTGTGGAAACCGTAAGCAAAGTAATAGACAGATAATAATAACGACACCAGAGATGATTACCCAGTTCGGTGACTTCGCACCTACGTCTGGGGGCACTTTGCCAGTGGAAAGGTTTTTCACTATAGGTAGTCAATAGTACAACTTCAAGCACCAACTAGCTATCACACAAGCTATTGTCCTAAGCTACTATAGATCTCACCGTGAATCACCTCGACCAGGAGCCTCTCCCCCTGTCTTTGAGATCCTCTCAATTCCACCCTTCGAGCAAGCCTATGCTCGGTGTCGTTGTCTTCTTGACGGAGTTGTGAATCTTCAATCACAAACAAAAACCCTAACCGATCCAAACACTTAGTCTTCGCGACTTAATGTTTGATCGGAGCACAGATCCGTTCTAGCGAATATTCATCAGCCTCTCAATACGCCGATGGTGCACGGTTAAAAGCTCTGAAAAATCTTGCAATTTAGAACAAGAACGGATGATCTGCTAATGGGAAGCCAAGGGCTTTTTATAGCAGCTCACATTCCTAATCCTTCCTGAATTAGGAACTAGAAAGTCAGGCAAGTTGTTGCCGCCTTCCACGACAGCTGGAAGTCGTCTTGCCTATTCTGACTTCCTGAATAAATCAGGCAAGTCGAATTGCCGCCTATTGCTGACGTGTAACTGCCAGCTGGAAGTCGCCTGACTTGTCGACGTCACTCTCTTGTGCTCCAAATCTTCGTGGCGCCTTTCTTCTTTCGCTCCAACCTTCGTCGAAATAGGAAAGCTTCAGATTTTCCTAATCTTCGGCTCGTAGCACGTCGCTCCACATATCATGTAACATTTTGCTCGACTTCTTACTTTTGCGCTAAAAATTATGCCAACAAATAAACGTAGCAACACAGATCATGCTTAACATATTACTTCAACACATAAGTAATACAAAGCCGTTTTATTTATTACAAATTATGATAAATATACATAGACATTTATAGACTACTAGCAATTGGACCAGGGCACAAAAATGCTATTAGATTTAAACCAGACTGTGATATGGCACTACCGCTTAGGCCATATAAGCCAGAAACGCATCTCAACACTTCACAAGTGTGGACTTCTAAGTCCGTTTGAATTCACTTCAATTGAGAGACGCGAGTCATGCCTTATGGGCAAAATGACAAAGGTACCTTTTGCCGATTTAGGTGAAAGGGCTAGTGACTTATTGGGTCTCATACATTCCGATGTGTGTGGACCTATGAGCACTCAGGACATAAGAGGTTTTCACTACTTCGTTACATTTACTGATAAGTTCAGTAGATACGGGTATGTTTATCTAATGAGACATGAATCAGAAACCTTTGACAAGTTCAAAGAGTTCCAGAATGAAGTACAAAACCAGCTTGATAAAAGTATAAAGGCGCTTCGATCTGACCGAGGCAGTGAGTACTTGGACCATGAATTTCACAGTCATTTAAAGGAGTGTGGGTTCCTCTCTGAATTGACTCCGCCTAGAACACCTCAAATGAATAGTGTATCCGAATAGAGAAATCGGACCCTGCTTGACATGGTTCGATCAATGATGAGTCAGGCTGACCTCCTTATCTTCTTCTGGGGCTATGCCCTAGAAACGGCCGCATTCATATTGAATCAGGCTCCTAAAAAGGGAGTGGAAAGCACTTCATACGAAGTATGGAACGGGAAGAAACCCTTATTAGCTTTCCTTAAAATTTGGGGATGTGCAGCTTACGTTAAGCGTCTGTTGGGCGATAAGCTCGAACCCAAATCAGATAAGTGTGTCTTTGTGGGGTACTCCAAGGAAACAAGGGGTACTATTTCTACAAACCCAGCGAGAACAAAGTTTTTGTTGCTCGAGGAGGAGTATTTTTGGAAAAGGAATTTATTTCCAAAAGTGCTAGTGGGAGTGTCGTGCATCTTGAAGAAATTCAAGAAGATACAGAACAACCCACTATGCCGGATGTAGAAATACAGGAGCCAGAAGAGGTCATTAATCAAGAACCAATCCCCACACCTATTCCAGAAGGTCTGAAAGATCTCGTCAAGCTCCTATCAGATATGACTTTCTAGCCACTTAAGGAAATGACTTGATGTTGGTGGATGAGGATGATCCATAAACATACAGACAAGCTTTGGCCAGTCCAGACTCCGAAAAATGGCAGGACGCCATGAATGAGGAAATGAAATCCATGTCCGACAACCAAGTCTGGTGCTTGGTGGATCAAACCCAAGGGATAAAACCCATTGGTTGCAAATAGGTCTATAAACTTAAGACTGACATGGATGGAAAACTTCAGACCTATAAAGCTAGACTGGTTGCAAAAGGTTATCGCCAGATCGAAGGAATCGATTATGACGAGACTTTTTGACCTGTGGCTATGGTCAAATATATCCGGACCATTCTAGCCATAGCAGCATACTACGACTATGAGATATGGTAGATGGATGTCAAAACCGCCTTCCTTAACGAGAACTTAAAACAGGATGTGTATATGACACAGCCTGAGGGTTTTGTTGATCAAGAGAATCCCGGAAAGATTTGTAAGCTGCTTAGATCCATTTATTGATTAAAGCAAGCTTCACGGAGTTGGAACCTTCGTTTTGATGAAGCCGTAAGGGAATTAAGTTTTATCAAAAACGAAAGTGAACCTTGTGTATATAAGAAAGCGAGTGGGAGTAATATTGTATTCCTAGTGCTATATGTCGATGACATATTGATCATCGGGAATGACATCCCAACCTTGCTTGAGGTTAAAGCTTGGTTAGGGAAATGCTTCTCAATGAAGGACTTAGGTGATGCTGCTTTCATTCTGGGCATCAAGATCTACAAAGATCGACCCAAAAGAATATTGGGCCTAAGTTAGAGCACTTACATAGATAAGGTGTTGAGAAGATTCTCAATGCTTGATTTTAAGTAGGGATACATACCCATGCGGCATGGAATTAAGCTTAGCAAACAATAGAGTCCTAAGACTCCTGATGAGCTAAGCAAAATGAGTGAGATCTCATATGTTTCGGCTGTGGGATCTATCATGTATGCCATGATTTGCACGAGACCAGACGTCTCGTTCGCATTAAGCTGTACCAGCAGATATCAATCTAACCTAGACCGTGAGCACTAGATTTCTATCAAGAGTATCCTTAAATATCTAAGGAGAACTAAAGACGCATTCCTAGTGTATGGTGGGAAGGATGGAGAACTAGCAGTCATAGGATATGTTGATGCTAGCTTTCAGACAGATCCTGATGATTTCAAATCTCATGCAGGATTTGTATTCGTGTTAAATGGTGGAGCATTCAGCTGGAAGAGCTTCAAGGAAGCCACAACTGTCGATTCTACAACAGAGGTTGAATACATAGCTGCAGCAGAAGCAGCTAAAGAGGCCGTATGGGTTAGAAGCTTTCTAACCGGATTGGATGTAATGCCGCGAGCGTCTGATCCGGTGAGCTTGTTGTGTGACAACACGGGGGCCATAGCATTAGCTCAAGAACCCAGATTCCACAACAGAACTACTTATGTAAGGTGATTTTCCACAACAGAACTACTTATCGGAGAATATATCGATAAAGGTGATGTGGAGATTACTTATGTACCGACTGATGACAACGTTGCTGATCCCTTGACGAAATCTTTACCGCAGCCCAAGCATGAGGCACATGTGAAGTCTATCGGGGTAGATTGGAACTTAGGTTGGAACGAAGGGCAAGTTGGAGATTGTTAGGATTATGCCCTAGTCCAATGTAATTCCTTAATCTATATTGTACCGGACATCATTCTTCTATATAATAAAAGGCATAATATTACTAATGTGGTGTAGTACTATATCTAATGTGATTTGATATATGTCATAATGTGTGTAACCACTTTTAGTAGAACTATAGATCAGAAAGAATTGCATTCGATAAAGTCCCTGATCAGCTAAACTTCTTCTGAAGCGATCAGTATGAGACTAACTCCTTGTGATCATGCTGTACTGATCATGGAAAAGTACGTGCCGGAGTTATATCATAGATACCATCAGGTCGATGATATTGGACAACTCGATTGTGAGTATGCTGCATAGATACAGTCATGAGATACTCACAGATCGTAACTTGTCATTATATCCTAAGACCAAGGAGTCTTTGTGTACACTATGTAACGAATACCGAAGTTTGACCTAGTCTAACGTTATCTGTAAAAGGGTAGCTATAACGGTTTCAATTGGCTTGGATATTTATTACATTAGTGAACTTGAAAGGCATCTGAGGGATTTAGCACTCATATTTCGGTATGAGAAAGATATCCGTTTAGGCCACTTGATGAGTATGACTGAAGGAATAGCACGGCCGTGCAGGTGATACCTTAGTATCAATTTTCAGTCATCTCAGATATCAAGAAACAGTGATTGAGAAATTACGATGGCGATTTTATGCCTATTGATCAATCTAGATATCGGTTTGATAAAAGGACAGTGACATGTACGATAACAGGTTAAGTCGAATAATCGATAATCACGAACGTTGGGTAATCATAATGTCTTGCTAGAAACCACTTATGATGGAAAGGTTAAAATAATATTTTTACCAGTCTGCCAACTGGTCGTGAGCCTAGAGGGTTACACGCATTAAGCACAATACATGACAAGTAAACATGGATGGAAATTGGGAGAATCCAATTTTCAGTTTAGTCAAATTGAAAACGATTTGGTTGATTTCTGGCCTAGGTTTTTAACCAGACGGTTGAAGGAATCGAGTTGGGGAAATTTAACCGGTTTAGCTAAACCAAAATTAGAACTCAATTATATGGGTTTTAATTTGGATTTAGTTAAACGGGGTTGAAGCCCATTTAGGGTTTTAATTCATGAATGGGGCAAGAGTGCAATTATGAGTTTAAAGGGCTGATACGTGTAATTATTTATCTGGATTTTAAAATCAGATTTTTTGATATTATTACACAATAATTACACAATATATTATTCCCTTTTTTAGACCATAATTTCGGCAACCTCCCCCCTATTCCCTCTCCAATTGTTGACCCTCCCATCACCGATTCCTCCATTGCTTTCTTGTTCAAAATTCTCAAAACATCCATTAGCAAGTGTGTGAGAGAAAACCATCCGTAGTTGTTGTACTTGTGTGGACTCGATAGAGAAACACTACCTTGTGTTTTAATCGATTAACAAAGGTAAATTTTCAGATTGTAAAAGCTTTATAACAAGTTGAATTTTTTATTAAGATCCTACATTCTTTTCGATCACCATGGTTAAACAAAGCTCCGTTGCATCAACCAACCTTCACATATGCATCAGTTTTGTGCAGATGCTCCCCTAAGGCCCACAACATCCCACAAGGCTGACCATTCTATATAGTCTTTGAGGTGATGGCTTATAAACTCATAAGCTAAGCATGCTAGCATATAAATTATCATCTAATAATTCAAGTAAGCATTTTAAAGCGTTTAAATATGTATCAATAGCCCATCCTATCCCTAAGAGTGTACGAGACATAACATCTTCTCGTCTTCCCCATTCGGGCTCCCACTAGCTCTTGGACTTCCTCCAAGACCGTCATCATTCTCGATTTTCCATCATTCTTGACTTTGAGTAGAATTTACAATTAGTACTAAGTTCGCAGACCGGATAAAAAATAATTACACTTTTAATGGCTTGAATAAAAGAATAATTACACGCTAACATTAACAGTGTGCAAACCATGAAAGCGATAAAATTCTAATGGGCTACTAATACATCATACATTTCATCACATCATCCAACATGTTATCACACAAACATGTCATCATACAATATATGCAATATTCCGATTTTAACTTTGCCAAGTTGCTTGGTCGGATTTATCGAAACTATACCTTTTCGAAAAACGGTTTATCGAAACTGAGCAAATTTGAAAGTTTTTGAAATATTGGATCGCGGGTTCATGCCACGGATCAAAAACACCGTGCACAAACCAATTCGGGTCCAAGCCCAATGGGCCGAGCCCAAGCCCATGGCCCGGTTTGGGGTTTGGAAAACCCAAACCGGGCTTGCCTCCACTCTCGGCCTCGGCCAAGGGCGGGGACGGCCCCGGTCACCGCCAGCCAACGCCGGTCTCCGGTGACCTCCGTCCGGTATCTCCAATTCGGCTCCTCGAGAGTCCCGTCTCGGACCCGACAAATCCAATAAAATTCTGAAAAATTCCAAATTCAATACATTTTTCAAATTTAATATGTTTCATGCAATTAACCCATGAAAGAATTAAAATCATGTTATCAACAAATATGGCATGTAAATCATCATAAACCCGAAATAAGTTCAACAAAAAAAATATCAAGAGAGTTAACAACCCTCTGATACCACTGTAGGGATTTGGAGCTATCAACATGATAAAAATAGCGGAAGCAACAACAATAAAAACTCCAAAATCTTTCTAAGAACATAAACCATTAAATCTCAAGGCAAAAACTATTTCACAAGAGTTTACCTTTTGGTTTTGTTGAATCAAGAAAGAAGAACAAGATGATCTCCTTCTCTGGAGCAAGTCAACACCAATAGGATGATCCTTTTGATCCTACACACTTAGCCTACTAGAACTAGAGTGTGAAGAACAAGAGAGCAAGGGAAGGGAGAGGGAGGGAGGTTTGAACCGACTAGAGGAGAGAGGAAGAAAAAGAGAACCAATATGTGTTATGATATTTTGTGTACTTAATCATATATTATAAGTTGATTGATAAAGCAACAAATGATGAAGGCATGGGTTAAAAGGTATGTCACCACCTAATCCCACCATTTGCTCTTCATCATAATCAACAACACCAACTAAGCATTGTGTGTGGCCCCCACACTTAGCCCCACCAAGTGGGCCGGCCAAGCCATGCCTAAATGGGCCTATAGTTTGGCCTTTAATGGGCCGGCCTTATGGCCTCATCGGCTGAGCCCAATGGGCTTGCCCATGTGGTCGCGTGCCGTTTCCAAAAATTATCCGACCCTTGTCATCACTTATCAAACAATGTCTGACGCAATATCGATGACAAACTCAGATTTCTCAGTTCGCTAATCATTTTCACAAATCTGAACACATGGCCTAAAACCCTTTGTTTTGGCCATGTCTCGCTCCTCAAGAACCGCCAACCTTTCCTTGTCTCAAGTTACCCATATTTTATGTGTGTGACCCTCTAGGGTCGTGCCACCGTTGGTAGATCGGCGTAAGAGATCTCTATTGCCTGATCCATCATAAGTGACCTCTAGTAAGACATTATGATTACCCAACGTGCATGATGATCGATGATTCGATTTAACCTTGTGCGTACAAATCACTATCCTATTATCTCTAGACATCCTAAATGATCATAAGGCATAGAGTCGTCATCCTTGTTCAATCAATCATTGTTGCTTGATATGCGAGACGACTGAGAACTGATAACTCGTATCACTGGCATGGCCATGCACTTCCTCTCAGTCACTCTCGATCAAGTGGCCTAAATGGATATCTTTCCCATACCGCACCATGAGGGATAAATCCCTTAGCCGTCTTTCGTGTCACTCATGCAATCCGTTCCGCCACCCAATCAAGCCCGTTATTGCAATCAAGTTACGGAAAGCGTTAGGTGCAAGTCAAAGCCGTACGTTGACCGCATAGCTATCACAAACACTCCTTGCTCTAAGGATATTGTGACAAGATATCGCATTTGAATATGTTCATGGCTTAATCTATGAAACAATATTCAAAGCGGGTCGTCCAATACCAATCACCTCATGATATCTATAATATGATTTCGGGATCACACATCACTATGATAAGCAGAACTACATCATTGAGAACCATCCTCATACTGGTCGCTTCAATTGAAGCGTATTTTGACTAGGGACTTATTAAGTGTGATCCGTACAGATTTATGGTTCTACTACTTTAGTGGTCATAAATCAGATCATGCTCAACATATTACTTCAACACATAATTAATACAAAACCGTTTTATTTATTACAAACGATGATTAATATACATAGACATTTATACACTACTAGCAATTAGACTAGGGCAAAAAATGCTATCAATCACCCACTTGCCCCTAGTTCCAATCTAAGTCTCAGTCTATCCCCATTGACCTAACATGTTTATCATGTTTTGCCTGAGGAAGAGCTTTGGTCAAGGGATCGGCTGTGTTATCATCAGATGCAACGTAGTGGATCTTCACGTCACCTCTAGCAACTATGTCCTGGATGATGTGATTCTTTCTGAGTACATGCTTGGATCTGTCATGTGCTCTGGGTTCCTTAGCTTGCGCAATGGCCCCGGTGATGTCACAATATAAGTCTACTGGGTTAGATGGGTTTTGAATTACACCTGACCCATCCATGACACTCCTGATCCATACAAACTCCTTTGTTGCTTCTGATGCAGCAATGTATTCAGCTTCCGTTGTAGAGTCGGCGATGGTGTCTTGCTTCTTGTTCTTCCAGCTGAATGCTCCACGGTTCAACGTAAACACATATCACTGGCATAGCCATGCATTTCCTCTCAGTCACTCTCGATCAAGTGGCCTAAACGAATATCTTTCCCATACCGCAGCATGAGGGATAAATCCCTTAGTTGTCTTTCGTGTCACTCATGCAATCCGTTCCGCTACCCAATCATGCCCGTTATTGCATTCCAGTTACACTCATGCAATCCGTTCCCACATCCCTATAATAAGCATAACTACATCATTGAGAACCATCCTCATACTGGTCGCTTCAATTAAAGCTTATTTTGACCAGGGACTTGTTAAGTGTGATCCGTACAGATTTATGGTTCTACTACTTTAGTAGTCATAAATCAGATCATGCTCAACATATTACTTCAACACATAAGTAATACAAAGTCGTTTTATTTATTACAAAGATGTTTAATATACATAGACATTTATAGACTACTGGCAATTGGACTAGGGCACAAAAATGCTATCAAAACTGTGTGACCCTCTAGGCTCACGACCCATTGGCAGACTGGTAAATTTATTATTTTACCCTTTCCATCATAAGTGGTCTCTAGCAAGACATTATAATTACCCAACAGTCGTGATTATCGATTATTCGACTTAACCTGTTATCGTACATGTCACTATTCTTTTATCAAACCGATATCCAGATTGATCAATAGGCATAGAACCGTCACCTTAATTTATCAATTACTTTTTTTTGATATCTAAGATGACTGAAAACTGATATTAAGGTATCACCTGCTCGGCCGTGCTATTCCTTGAGTCATACTCATCAAGTGGCCTAAACGGATATCTTTCTCATACCGGAGTATAAGTGATAAATCCCCAGACGTTTTTCGAGTTCACTAATGCAATTAATAACCAAGCCAATCACAAACTTAGAGATTCATTACAAAGTGCACACAAAGACTCCTTGGTTTTAGGATATAATGACAAGCTACGATCTGGGAGTATCTCATGACAGTATCTATGATGCATACTCACAATCGGGTTGTCCGATATCATCGACCTGATGATATCTATGATATAAATCCGTCACATACTTTGCCATGATCAGTAGAGCGTGATCACAAGGAGTTGGTATCATACTAATCGCTTCATAAAGAAGCTTAGCTGATCAGGGACTCATCAAATGTAATTCTTTCTGATTTACAGTTCTACTGTAAGTGGTTACACACATAATGACATAGATCAAATTACATTCGATATATCACTACAATACATTAGTAATATATGTCGATTTATTTATTTGGAAAGATGATAAAACATTACATCTGTAGACCACTTTTATATTGGACTAGGGCATAACTCTAACATTAAAATCCTACAATTTCACTCACTTTCAATTTTTGAAACCTATAGATATTGCATTCGTGTTAAACCAACTATCCCTAATTACAGTTTAAACCTAAATCCAAACCAATTCAATTCCATAAAAAATTATTGTTTCCCAACCTCAACTTATACTTTAAATTAATTACCAAGCAGTTAATGAGATAAATTATTAGGTTTAATTGGTCAAAAACTCTCTACTCGTAGTCCAATGCATGCAAAGTCGAACTATCGACCATTACACCACCTTATTCAACCAATGCCCCAAATTAAGAGAATTAGTTACTCGTGGTAATGAAGAACACATTCATATTTTCCAAAATAATATTCATGCATAATCAAATAGAGTATACAGGGGAATAAAACACAAACTTTTACGTAATCTTCATTCAATCTCCATTAAGTGTGCTATAATACACTTGAATATGTGTGTATTTGCTCTCCAATTGACCCCCTTTCACAATTTCAACCTCTACAAATGTAGAACATTATATAATGAATGTTATCATAAACCCTAAAAATTGTTTGTTATAAATAGATAATTTTGAAAAATTTCCCCACACGGGCCTGTGTGATCTTAAATTTTTCTTGTTTTGCTCTAAGTCAAACTACACAAAATAGTACACGACCCTGTGTAGAAATAAAACGAAAGGCCACGACCTGTGGAAACCACATAGGGTACACTAGAAGAACATTTTTTCTTGTACACGGGATAGGCCACGTCCCCGTATGAAAACCACATAAGGTAAACCAGAGGAGACTTTTTTAGCACCGCCGAACTCTTTTTTCAGCCACCACACGGGGTAAATTTGAGGCTCTCAATTTTGCTCTGAATTCACCGAAAATCTCAAAAAAAATCTTATAATCTATGAGACAAACATATGGAACACCCGTTAAATATCGATGGGCATAAAATGCGCTACTTAATACCAAAATACAAACAAAAAAAGAAAAAGTGTAGGGAAACTATATTGAAAATCACTTTCATATGCATATGCATCACGTGTGCGATTGTCTTGAATGTGTCTGGGTTTATTTGATAAGGTGGAGCTCAATAACCTTGAGTCTCATCAGATCGAGTCTAACACATCTCTTTGTACGAGCTCGTGTGTTGTGTCTTGTGGCTGACAGAGGCGAGTGGCAAGAGGCGGAGGCCTGTCACTTTGGATTGGCAGCCTAGAGTGAAATTCTAGAGCTTTCGATTCTCTGCCTGGTGTCTGTCGGAGTAGACTGAAAAGTTTGAGGCCCTTCTTCCACGCCTAGCTGTCTAACTCCAGGTTCAACTTGAACTTGTTGGCCTTTTACTCAATTTTCCTCATTTTCAATCCAAAGCACCTGTTTTTCCTTCTATTTGACCCGACCACGTTGTAAAGCTAAAATTGTATAAATAAGGACAAAACTATGTAAAACCATCATGATATCAAGATTGAATGTATGTAACTGACTAGAGAAAAAACAAAAAATTTTCTCTTATCAAATCCATGCCACCGGTTGAATTTACTGACTGCTGGAAGCTACGGGTACCACGTCTGCCTAACTGTTTTTCAGCCTGGGATACACACTATTGTGCCTCGGCAACAGTTAATAGGTCAAACATATTTAGAACATCATGCAATTGGAGACGCATGTCACCAATATAACGAGAAACCAACTAAAGAGGGGGCTCAATGAGATCAAAACGAGCCAGACAGGAGTAGAAATCAGTGGAATACTCATCCACAGAACGGGAACCCTGGAGAAGATTCTCGAATCGCTGGTATAAATCCCGATTGAAATTATAGGTAATAAATGTGGCCTTGAGATGCTTCATGAATTCAACCCCATTCAAAATCTTCTCCTTACCATTACGAATACGTGTCTCGTTCAACTGTTGCCACCCAACCTGCACACGACCTTGAAAACGGATCGTAACAAGGGAAACACGACGTTCTTCTAGAACAACCTTGAAATCCAGAATTTCTTCAAATGTGATAGCCAATATATAAAATCCTTTGGTTTAAGATTACCATTGATTTGTGGAATTTCCACCTTGAAACCTTGTTCCTACCGTTGGCCAAGGTGTTCGGGTGAACGATTTTGGTACCCATCAAAAGGATTTTCGTCCGTGACAATATCATCATCATGACGACGCAATTCGTCCATTCGTTGGATCAATAATTCAACCTGGCGCCTCAAATCGTCATTCTCACGTCGAACTTCGGCGTGTTCACGTCGTAACTCAGTATTATCATCATCAGCACCATGGGGAGCGGCTCGCGGTTGTCTACGGGGCAACATACCTCAGGATCGACATGAATCTAATGTTGGGTTTTTGTGCCCTAGCACAATGTATTTGCAATCTAATCATGTAATAAAGATTATTAGTTGAAATAGAATCGACATTCATATTACGAAGTGTTCTAGTAATATCTTAAGTATGATTTGATTTCTATCATTGATGTGTCAACACATAATAGTAGATCTATATATCAGATAAAATCTTACTTAAGCAGTCCCCGATCAGAATAGCTTCATAAGAAGTGATCGGTATGAGGCTAACTCTAAATGATCACGCTTTACTGATCATGGCCAGAAGGGGGCTAGAGTTAGGTCATAGTATCACCAGTCAAGGGTGATATAGGACGACCCGATCGTGAGTATGTTACATAGACACAGTCATGAACATACTCATATGTCGGCTCATGAAATCACATCCTCAGACGGAAGGACCATTAAGGTCAATATGGAATGAGTTACGAGTTTGACTCAGTCTAACGTCTCATGTAAAAGGGTTACAGTAACGACTTTGATTGGCTCGATCACAAGTTACATAAGTTGACTCAATGGATCGCTGAAGGATTTATCCCGCATACGGACGTGTGAGTAGATACCAGTTTAGGCCACTTGATGAGTACAACTGATGATTTATCCCGCCAGAAGGTTTTGTCAATCCAGAACATCCCTAAAAGGTGTGTAAGCTGCAACGATCCATTTATGGATTGAAGCAAGCTTCCAGGATTTGGAACTTACGGTTCGATGAAGCCGTAAAAGAGTTCGGGTTCATCAGAAATCCAGATGAACCCTGTATCTACAAGAAGAGCAGTGGGAGTAACATAGTGTTCCTGGTGCTGTATGTCGACGGTATAGTGATCATGGGAAATAACGTCCCAACCTTGCTTGAGACCAAAGCTTGGTTAGGGAAGTGTTTCTCCATAAAGGACTTAGGAGAGGCCGCTTACATTCTAGGGATCAGGATCTATAGAGATCGATCGAAGAGAATTTTAGGCCTAAGTCAGAGCACCTACATAGATATAGTGTTGAGAAGATTCTCAATGCTTGACTCTAAGAAAGGTAACCTCCCGGTAAGACATGGCATCAAGCTTAGCAAGAATCAGTGTCCTAAAACACCTTATGAGCGCCATGATCTGTACGAGGCCTGACCTATCGTTTGACCTCAGTTGTGCCAGCAGATTTCACTCTAACCCAGGCCGAGATCACTGGACTGCCGTCAAGTGTATCCTCAAGTATCTTAGGAGAACAAAGGACGCCTTCTTAGTAATGGCGGGATAGAAAGAGAACTGAGCGTCACTGGAAATGTTGACACAAGTCGGCATGGATCAGAAGCTTCTTGAGTGGATTAGATGTACTGCCGCGAACGTCTGATCCCGAGAACTTATGTTGTGACAACACGGGGGCCGTAGCACTTGCTAAACAGCCCAGATTTCACAACAGGACCAAGCACGTCGAGAGAAAGTATCACATTATCAGAGAGATGATTGATAAAGGTGAAGTAGAGATAATCTACGTTTCAACGCATGATAATCTAGTTGACCCCTTAACTAAGGCACTACCGCAGCCTAAGCATGAGGAACATGTCAGGGGAATGGGTTTATATTGGAATACCAATTGGGTCTAGGGCGAGTGGGAGACTGTTGGGTTTTTGTTCCCTAGCACAATGTATTTTCAATCTAATCATGTAATAAAGATTATTAGTTGAAATAAAATCGGCATTCATATTACTAAGTGTTGTAGCAATATCTTAAGTATGATTTGATTTGTATCATTGATGTGTCAACACATAATAGTAGATCTACAGATCAGATAAAATCTTACTTAAGCAGTTCACGATCAAAATAGCTTCAGAAGAAGCGATCGGTATGAGGCTAACTCTAAATGATCACACTCTACTGATCATGGCCAGAAGGGGGCCAGAGTTAGCTCATAGTATCACCAGTCAGAGGTGATATAGTACGACCCGATCGTGAGTATGTTACATAGACACAGTCATGAACAAACTCATATGTCGGCGCATGAAATCACATCCTCAGACAGAAGGACCATTGAGGTCAATATGTAATGAGTGACGAGTTTGACTTAGTCTAACATCTCCTGTTAAAGGGTTACAATAACGACTGTGATTGGCTCGATCACAAGTTACATATGTTGACTCAATGGATCGCTGAAGGATTTATCCCTCATACGGATGTGTGAGTAGATATCATTTTAGGCCACTTGATGAGTACAACTGAAATACAAAAGCATGGCCATGTAGTCGATACGTAGTATCAGTTATAATTCAGTTATCTCAGAATAAAGAAACAGGACAATAGAACGAGGATGACTTTTCTATGCCTCGTGGTTGTCAAAGATATCAAGAGGATAAAAGGATAGATTCATGTACGACAAGGTTAAGTCGAAATCTCGATAATCACAAGCGTTGGGTAATCATGATGTCTTGCTAGAGGCCATTCATTATGGTAATTTTACCAGTCCGCCGACGTGTCGTGATCCTAAAGGGTCACAAACTAAAGGTTGAGTAAAACGGATGGAATCATATGGAAGAATCATGAGAGAGACAAAATCCAGTTTTGGATTAAATCGGATTAGACCGATTTTTGTTTAAGACTAAACCGGAAATCAAGAACGGTTTAGCAGGACTAATTAATTATAATCTAAATAAATAGATTTAATTATATTAGCTAAAAGCCTAGCCAGAATGGACTAAGACAGAATGGGCTTCTCTACATAATTAATTAAAAGCTTAGGGTTTTAAGCCCATTAAGGCCTTTAATTAATTAAAGTCCAAATAAGGGTTATAAATGGGTAATTTTCAGATCTGAAAATTAAGGGAATTATTTTCCATAACCCTAGCCGTCACTCACTCTCTCTCTCTCTCTCTCTCTCTTAGCAGCCGGCCACCTCTTCTCCCCGCGCTCTGTCCGTTTTGCTTGCTTCGATCTTCTAGCAAGGGTCGTCGTGAGTATCCCCGGATTGCTCTTCCTGTGTGGACGTTCTTTAGAGGTTACTAAATATTATTTAGTAATAGAGAGATTTTGAATCAAGGTAAACTTAAAGTTTTATTCTAGTCTAAGATCTCGTAATCAATTCATGATCATGCAAGATCCAAATTAATTAGGATATTTGAGGTTAATTTCTTGTATGAGCATGAAATTATATGATTGGAACCCTCAAATAATTCCTTCACTGGTATCAGAGCCTTGGTTATACTTGATTTTGTATTCGAGCATGATAGGCTCAATTTAATTCGGTATTGTGAATTCGAAAATTTTCAAATTATATGTTTTGGTTAATGAATTAATTTTAATGTTGCTGAAAAATATTAATTGATCGAGTAAGATCAGGATCGAGACCCGTGGGAGGCCGAGGCTAGCCGAGAGGCTAACCCCGGCAGCGCCACGGGCCGATCGGCTGGAACGGGAAGGCCGACCAGATCTGCACGAGCCTCTCGGCTCCGACCAGGGGAGCGCTTCGGCTCGACCAGATCCGGCCAGGCAGCCCGCCTCGGCCAGCCCTGGCGGCTAGGGTTATGGCCGAACCCTAATTGGCCCTCGGGTCAATTTTTGTTCAGTCAAACCAATTGGATTCTGGTCAGATCCGACACAGAAAAAATCAAGAATTTTTCAGCAATAATTTATTAAAATTTCAGACCGGTTCGGTTTCGATAAACCAGTGCGTGAATCGATTTAATTTAGAAATAAACCGGTTCAAGAAAACGGTTTCAATAAACCGTACTTTATGGTTTAAATTAAGATAAAATTGGATTTAATATGCTTGGTTGATAACATTCTTGTTTTATAACACGGTGTTTGCAACATGATTGCTAAGTTAGCCCGAATTTAGAATTTAAATTTCAATTTGCAACCTGCGAGTTGCTTATGGGTTGTAGTTTATTAGTGACCTGCGTGTCACAGCATTTATTTTATTTAAATTAAATGTAATTACAAAGTCCCAAGACAAGAAGAACCAAAGAGGATGACGGTAATCCCGAGGAGGCGTGGAGCCAGTGGGAGTCCAGGAGAATGAGGAAAGACAAGACCTAGTATAGGTTCTAGTTTATTCCAGTAGGGTTAGCGGGCTAGCTAAAGAAAATTTACATTTATGTTTATGAATGTATGATTTAATTTTAATAAGTTTATGTTAATTAAGATCATCACCCACATATGTAAAGATTAATAATAATAAGTTAATCACGCACATGTAAACCAAAATTGAAATTATCTCTACATGGATTTTTAGATGATAAATTCAAATTAAGATCAAATTATGATAAGTGATAATGAATATTTAAAAGGCAAGTAATTTCAAGTCAAGCTAGATACCGCCAACTTTTCATCACTTCGATTAGTTCTCGGACTCATGGGTGGATACAATTAACGTGGATCCATGAGAATGGGTTCTAATAGAAGATGGACTAGTGTGCATGGGTGCGTGCGCATTAGCACAGTAACCATGCAAATTGGACCATGTGTTGAAAATTGGTTGACTTGGCTGCGATTCTCAGATGATCTAAGCCAGGGTATCAGATATAGGGCAATGCCGTATACACACAATGTATAAGCCCTTGCCAAGAATCATATGGAATTGTGAAAGGACTGGACTGTTCTACTTGAATGTCCAAAACTGGGGAGATGAGATTAACTCACTTCAGTTTTGGGTATGCGGAGATCTTGGTTTAGATTCAGACACAAGAATCAGAAATATTCATAATCAAGTATCTCTCACTTCAAGTTAATTAAGAATCTGACCGAATTTATTTTGATGTATAGATTAATGGCACCGTCGCAACCCAAATCAACACCATCTGGCAGTGAAGCCTTAAAGTCTCTTCTGTCGAATGACAGGCTAACGGGGACCAACTTCCTGGTTTGGGAGAGGAACCTGAAGCTTGCCCTTCAGTATGACAGACAGGAGTATATCCTTACAGACAAGCCTTTAAAGGAGCCTGCAGATAATGTCACCGAGGCCGATAAGAACGCTTATGACAAGTACATAAGTGATCGACAAGATGTTGGCATCCTCATGGTCGGGTCCATGGAAAATGACACCCATGACAGGTTCATGCATCTCATGGGAGATCCCCAAGAGATGATAGAGGAAATTAAAATATACTACCAAAAGAATGCTCGTGTCGAAAGATACGACACTCTTAGGGAGTTGTTTTATAGCAGGTTGAACGTTGGTGAGGCAGTGAGCCCACATGTCCTTAAGATGAAGCGGCTCTTTGATCGCTTTGCCAGTCTAGGTCATAAATTCATAGAGCAGCTGAAATCAGACATAGTCCTGATGTCGCTTCCAAAGGTTTATAGAGATGTGATCACAAATTACAATCTCCATAATATGGAAAAGACCATCAAGGAACTGCATGGAATGTTGGTGATAGCAGAGAAAAATCTCAAGGACAAGACCCCTGAGGTTCTGATGGTCAATAAGGGTGTTAGCTTCAAAAGAGCTGGCAAACCTACTGGCAAGTCACCAGGACACTCCAACAAGGGCAAGGCACCAGCAGTGTCAGGTAAGGGTAAGGCGCCAATGCACCTAGCTGGGCAGATAAGGGCCCCTAGAGGTTCGAGTATCCAAGCGGTTCCTAGAACCGAAGAGAGCACTTCGAACATATAGGAAGTCTGTTACTACTACCAGCAGCCAGGTCATTGGAAGAAGGATTGCAGGCAGCACAAGGATTATGTGAAGAGCTTGCAGAAGGGAGGACACCCTTCAGGACCTGGATCAGGTATTTACGTTGTTGAGTATAATCTCAACGTTACTTTCTCAGACACATGGGTAGCTGATACCGGAGCAGAAACTCACGTTTGTGTTAATCTGCAGGATCTGAAAAGTAAGAAGCTCCTTGGGAAAGGCGAGTAGGATCTGAGAGTCGGAGACAACAGTTCGGTGTCAACGACGGCTGTCGGTTCTGTTAGTCTTAGGATGCCCACAGGGCTTATTTTAGCATTGGACGATTTATTATGTGTTCCTACATTTAGTAGGAATATTATTTCAGTGTCCAGTTTGGACAAACTTGGTTTTGTATTTGCCATAGACAATGGCTTATTTACTTTATCAAGAAATAATATCATTTATGGCACTGCATCTATGGTTGGTGGATTATATATTTTAAATATTGATAACGCTAACTACAGTTCAAACTATAACATAAATAAGAGGTTAAAGTCGGATGACTTAAACCAGACAGTGATGTGGCACTGTCGTCTAGGTCACATAGGTGAGAAACGCGTCTCGATACTTCATAAGTGTGGGCTATTAAGCCCGTTTGAATTCACACCAATCGAGAGATGCGAATCTTGCATTATAGGAAAGATGACAAAGGCGCCTTTTGGTGGCTTAGGTGAAAGGGCGAGTGATCTCCTAGGCCTAATACATTCAGACGTATGTGGGCCCATGAGTACACAAGCCAGGAGAGGTTTTAGATACTTCATAACCTTTACCGACGATTTCAGTAGGTATAGGTATGTCTATTTAATGAGACATAAGTCGGAATCCTTTCATAAATTCAAGGAATTCCATAATGAAGCACAGAACCAGCTTGGCAAAAGTATAAAGTCACTTCGTTCCGATCGAGGTGGCGAGTACTTAGATCAGGAATTTCTCAGTCACCTAAGGGATAACAGTATACTCTCAGAATTAACTCCGCTAGGAATCCCTTAGCTGAATGGTGTTTCCGAACGGAGGAACAGAATCCTGCTTGACATGGTTCGTTCCATGATGAGTCACGCCGACCTTCCAGGATCGTTCTGGGGCCATGCCCTAGAAACGGCCGCATTCATTTTGAATCGAGCACCTACAAAGGTAGTGGAGACCACTCCATTTGAGATTTGGCAAGGGAAAGCTCCCAAGTTGTCTTTCCTCAAGATCTGGGGGTGCGACGTTTATGTCATGCGGTTGCTTGGTGATAAACTCGAACCCAAGGAAGATAAGTGTGTCTTTGTAGGGTACCCCAAAGGAACCATGGGGTACTACTTCTACAAACCCGAAGAGAACAAAGTCTTTTTTGCTCGAGGTGGGGTTTTCTTGGAAAGAGAATTATTATCTAAGAAACCTAGTGGGAGTCTTGTGCTTCTTGAAGAAATTCGAGAAGACACATAACAGCCTACAGAGAATATAGAAGTACCCGATGAACTAAATGATCCAAGTCCTACTACAACAGAAACTCCTGTAGGACCAAGGAGGTCTGAAAGGTCTCGTCAAAACCCAGTCAGATATGGCTTCTTACCCATAGAGGGTAATGACTTGATAGTTGTACATCAGGATGATCTTGCAACAGTTCAGCAAGCCTTGGCCAGTCCCAACTCAAAAGAATGGCAGAATGCCATGGATGAGAAAATGAAGTCCATGAAAGACAATCAGGTCTGGAACTTAGTAGACAGCACACCTGGGATGAAGACCATAGGTTGCAAGTGGATATTTAAGTTAAAGACAGATATGGACGGAAAGCCTCAGACTTACAAAGCAAGACTGGTTGCAAAAGGTTATCGTCAAGTCCAAGGCATGGACTATGATGAGACTTTTTCGCCAGTAGCTATGATTAAGTCAATTCGGATGATGTTAGCCATTGCAGCATATTTCGATTACGAGATATGGCAAATGGACGTCAAAACCGCATTCCTTAACGGGAATTTGCAGGAGGATGTCTATATGACCCAGCCAGAAGGTTTTGTCGATCCAAAACATCCCGAAAAGGTGTGTAAGCTGCAACGATCCATTTATAGGTTAAAGCAAGCTTCCAGGAGTTGGAACTTATGGTTCGATGAAGCCATAAAAGAGTTCGGGTTCATCAGAAATCCAGATGAATCCTGTATCTACAAGAAGAGCAGTGGGAGTAACATAGTGTTCCTGGTGTTGTATGTCGACGATATACTGATCATGCGAAATAACGTCCCAACTTTGCTTGAGACCAAAGCTTGGTTAGGGAAGTGTTTCTCCATGAAGAACTTAGGAGAGGCCGCTTACATTCTAGGGATAAGGATCTACAAAGATCGATCCAAGAGAATTTTAGGTCTAAGTCAGAGCACCTATATAGATAAAGTGTTGAGAAGATTCTCAATGCTTGACTCTAAGAAAGGGAACCTCCCAGTAAGACATGGCATCAAGCTGAGCAAGAAACAATGTCCTAAAACACATGATGAGCTTAAGAAAATGAATAGAATCCCGTATGCCTCGGCAATGGGATCCATCACGTATGCCATGATCTGTACGAGGCATGATGTATCTTTTGCCCTCAGTTATCTCAGAATCAAGAAACATGACAATAGAACGAGGATGACTTGTTTATGCCTCGTGGTTGTCAAAGATCACAAGAGGATAAAAGGATAGATTCATTTACGACAAGGTTAAGTCGAAATCTCGATAATCACAAGCGTTGGGTAATCATGATGTCTTGCTAGAGGCCACTCATGATGGAAAGGGTAAAATGGTAATTTTACCAGTCAGCCGACGTGTCGTGAGCCTAGAGGGTCACACACTAAAGGTTGAGTAAAATGGATGGAATTATATGGAGGAATCATGAGAAAGACAAAATCCGGTTTTGGATTAAACCGGATTAGACCGATTTCTGTTTAGGACTAAACCGGAAATTAAGAACGGTTTAGCAGGACTAATTAATTATAATCTAATTAATTAGATTTCATTATATTAGCTAAACTGGGCCTAGCTAGAATGGGCTAAGCCAGAATGGACTTCTGTACATAATTAATTAAAAGCTTTGGGCTTTAAGCCCGTTAAGGCCTTTAATTAATTAAAGTCCAAATGAGGGTTATAAAAGGGTAATTTTCATATATGAAAATTAAGGGAATTATTGTCCAAAACCCTAGCCGTCACTCTCTCTCTCTCTCTCTCAGCCGCCGGCCACCTCCCCTCCCCTCGCTCCGTCCGTTTTGCTTGCTTTGATCTTCTAGCAAGGGTCGTCGTGATTATCCCCGGATTGCTCTTCCTATGTGGACATTCTTTAGAGGTTACTAAATATTATTTAGTAACAGAGAGATTTTGAAACAAGGTAAACTTCAAGTTTTATTCTAGTCTAAGATCTCGTGATCAATTCATGATCATGCAAGATCCAAATTAATTCGGATATTTGAGGTTAATTTCTTGTATGGGCATGAAATTATATGATTGGAACCCTCAAATAATTCCTTCATCTAATACCAACTGATGTAGTGTACGTGGCTAGGAATAATTCTTTATCAATATTCGGTTATTTGCAAGAATACCGAGATGATAGATTTTGAGGGAAACATCGAAATTTATTAAACTTCAATAATCAATCTAACAAAACCATTTGAAAGTGCTTACATACCCAAAACCTAAATTGCAAAAAATGAAACTCTAACTTATTGGAAAAGAAACAACTATTAAAAATTGCAAAACAAGTGCCAAGAACTTATAAAAGTGTGATTTTGACCCTCCAGATGACCTCCGATGTGAAAGAGATCACCACGGGTTCCAATCGATGAATATCATGCAGCGGACGTTATGTAACCGTAGTGATCGAAACAAGCTTAGATCTTAATGTAAACTCAACATGTTATATATATATTAAATCTGAAAGTTACCTCTTCTAATTAATGAAAACACAAGCCTAATGTTTCTCTATTACGTCCACAGAAGCACCACAACCGAAGAAGGTTTTCACTCAAATTTTTGCCATGAATTTTTTAGAGAAGCTTGACAACAATGGAGGAAGAAGAGAGAGGGAGAAGTCGGCCTAGAAGGGGGGAGGATGAAGGGAGTGGTTGCTGAATATTAGAGGAAGTTATGAAAATATTGGAATTTTAATTTGAAAAAAACAAATTTAATTTTTCAAATCAAAATTGCATATCCATCCTCCATAAACCCTCTATTTTCATTTGTTCCCATTCATCACTTAAATCCCTAAATGGGCTTTAAGCCCGTATAACCAAAACCCAAATCAAACCCATTAAATTGAGTTCTAATTTCGGTTTAGACGAAACAGTTCATTTTCCTCGAATTGATTTCTTCAACCGTCTAGTTAAAATCTTAGGCCAAAAATCTACCGAATCGTTCTCAATTTTCATCCATAACTAATTGTCATGTATCGTGCTTAATGCGTGTGACCCTCCAGGCTCACGAGCAATTGGCAGACTGGTAAAATTACTATTTTACCCTTTCCATCATAAGTGGCCTCTAGCAAGACATTATGATTATCCAATGTTCGTGATTATCGATTATTCGACTTAACCTGTTATCGTACATGTCACTGTCTTTTTATCAAACCGATATCCAGATTGATCAATAGGCATAGAATGGTCAAACTTAGGTATTCGTACATAGTGTACACAAAGACTCCTTGGTGATAGGACATAATGACAAGCTACGATATGTGAGTATCTCATGACTGAATCTATGCAGCATACTCACAATTGGGTTGTCCAATATCATCGACCTGATGATATCTATGATATAACTCCAGCACATACTTTGCCATGATCAGTAGAGCGTGATCACAAGGAGTTGGTCTCACACTGACCGCTTCTTAAAGAAGCTTAGCTGATCAGGGACTCATCAAATGTAATTCTTTCTGATCTATAGTTCTACTATTAGTGGTTACACACATAATGACAGATCAAATTACATTTGATATATTACTACAACACATTAGTAATATATGCCGATTTATTTATTCGGAAAGATGATAAAACATTACATCTGTATATCACTTACATATTGTACTGGGGCATAACTCTAACAATCTCCCACTTGCCCCTGGTTCCAATTTAAGTTCTAATCTACTCCCATAGACTCTGCATGTTCCTCATGCCTAGGCTGCGGCTAAGCCTCTGTCAAGGGATCGGCCATATTATCATCAGTCGAATAGTGTTTAATCTCCATATAACCTCTATATGTGATAACTCTCACGAGGTGATGCCTGCTGAGTATATGTTTGGATCTGTTGTGGAATTTCCGCTCTTGAGCAATAGCTACGGCACCTGTGTTGTCCCATAACAAGCTTATCAGATCAGAAGCTCGCGGCGTTGCATCTAATCCATACGGCCTCTTTAGCTGCTTTTGTTGCAGCTATATACTTAGCATCCGCTGTAGAGTTGAAAATTTTGGCTTGCTTAAAGCTTATCCAGCTGAAAACGCTACCACTCAACACAAAATATATCCTGACTGAATTTTGAAGTCATTTGGATATGTCTGAAAACTAGCATCAACTTCTCATTTGACTGCTAGTTCTCTATCTATATCCCCATACACTAGGAATGCATCCTTGGTCCTCCTCAAATATTTGAGGGTGACCTTTGACAGCAATCCAGTGTAATTGGCCGGGGTTAAATTGGAATCTGCAGGTACAGCTTAATGCAAACGAGATTTTCAGTCTCGTGCACATCCTGGCATACATGATGGACCCGACAACCGAAGCATAAGGGATCTTACTCATCCTGCTCAGCCTATCAGTAGTACTAGGACTCTGTAGCTTGCTGAGCTTAATGCCATGACGCATGGGTATGTATTCTTTCTTAGATTCAAGCACTGAGAGTCTTCTCAACACTTTACCTATGTACATGTTCTGACTTAGCAACATGTTCTGACTTAGGCCCAAAATCCTTTTGGAATGATCGGTAGAGATCTTGATGCCTACATTAAATGTAGCATCACCTAAGTCCTTCATCGATAAGTACTTGCCTAACCAAACTTTGGTGGCAAGGTCGGGATGTCATTCCCGATGAATAAATACCAAGAATACAATATTACTCCCACTCGCTTTCTTATGTACGCAAGGCTCACTTTTGTTTTTGATGAAGCCGAGTTCCTTTACAGCTTTATCAAAATGACGGTTCCAACTCCCTGAAGGTTGCTTAAATCCATAAATGGATCTTTGCAGCTTACATATCTTTCTGGGATTCTTTGGATCTACAAAACCCACAGGTCGTGTGATATACACGCCATCTAGTAAGTTCCTGCTAAGGAAGGAGTTTTGACATCCATCTGCCATAGTTATGGCTAATAATAATCGGGATTAAACTGACCATTGCTACTGGTGAAAAGTTGTCATCATAATCCATGTATTGAATCTGACGATAACCTTTTACAACCATCCTAGCCATATTGGTATGAGGACTTCCATCCATGTCGGTCTTGATCCTATAGACTCACTCAGAACCGATGGGTTTTATCCTAGGGGTTTGATCCACCAAGCACCCGACTTGGTTTTGATACATGGATTTCATTTCCTTACTCATGGCGTTCTGCAATTTTTTTTTTGTAGTCTGGACTGGTCAAAGCTTGTCTGAAGGTTTCTGGATCATTCTGATCCACCAATATCAAGTCATTTCAATCAGTGGCTGTGAAGCCATATCTGTCTGGAACATGACGAGATCTTTCAGACCTCCTTAGACCATCTGGAATTTCTGTAGGGATTGATTCCTCATCTGCGACCATATGAGGCTCCAGTACTTCTACATCTTGCATAGCAGGCTCCTGAATTGCTTCAGGCTGTT
The DNA here is from genome assembly GCA_963920655.1 of Geranium rotundifolium. Taxonomy (NCBI): domain Eukaryota; kingdom Viridiplantae; phylum Streptophyta; class Magnoliopsida; order Geraniales; family Geraniaceae; genus Geranium; species Geranium rotundifolium. The sequence goes on from OY987315.1 coordinate 17,907,949, forward strand.
CCGTATCCTCACGAATTTCTTCGAGATGCACGGGACTCCCACTAGCTAAGAGGGGCACTTTTTTTTTGGTTACTCCAGACAGCAAAGTCCATGGGAAGACCTTAGACTTTCAAATCTGTTAGCATCTAATGCTTTTGTAAAGATGTCAGCGACTTGTTTCTCAGTGGGTAGGTACTCGAGCTTTATCTTCTTGTCTTCTACAAGCTCTCGAATAAAGTGATGCCTGATATCAATATGCTTTGTTTTGCTGTGTTGCACAGGGTTTTTCAAGATATTGATAGCACTTATGTTGTCACAGATTAAAGTCATGACTTCTTGCTTGACTCCATACTCTGCTAACATTTGTTTCATCGAAAGAAGTTGAGTACAGCTACTTCCGGCTGCAATCTATTCGGACTCAGCAGTAGACAAATCAATACAATTTTGCTTTTTGCTGAACCACGATACAAGATTGTTCCCCAGGTAGAAACAATCTCCAGAGGTACTTCTTCGATCTGGTGTGCTTCCCGCCCAATCAGCATCACAATATCCAACAAGAGTAGGAGAGGTATCAAAGGAATATAGCAAACCCAATTCAAAGGTTCCCGAGATGTACCTTATGATCCTCTTGGCATGAGCTAAGTGACTGACTTTTGGATTGGCTTGATATCGAGCACAGACTCCCACGGAGTAAGCGATGTCGGGTCGACTTGCTGTTAGATAGAGAATACTTCCTATTATGCTTTGATAAAGACTTTGATCAAATGATTCTCCCATCTCGTCCTTTGTGCGCTTGTCATGTGTGGCAATACGAGTCCTCTTGTGCGAAGCTTTTTCTAACCCGAACTTCTTGGCAATGTTCTTTGCATATTTGCTCTGGGAGATAAATATTCCATCTGACATCTGCTTGATCTGGAAGCCTAGGAAGTATGTGAGCTCACCGACCATACTCATCTCAAATTCAGACCGCATATGTTGGACGAAACGTTCCACCATCTTGTCTGACTTCCCTCCAAATACAATGTCGTCGAGACATATATTTGAGCAATCATGATGTCCCTTCCTTCCTTCTTCACAAAGAGAGTTTTGTCCACTCCCCCTCGAATATAGCCATTCTGTACAAGGAATTGGGTAAGACGTTCATACCATGCTCGTGGAGCTTGTTTGAGTCCGTAGAGAGCTTTCTTTAGCTTGTAGACATGGCGCGGAGAGTCATGGTCTCCGAATCCCTTTGGTTGGGCTACATAGACTTCTTCGTTCAGATTTCCATTAAGGAAGGCACTCTTTACATCCATTTGATAGAGTTTGAACCGCAAGTGGCACGCTATGCCGAGAAGAAGTCGTATGGCTTCCAGTCTGGCTACCGGAGCAAAGGTTTCTTCAAAGTCGAACCAATTCTTCTTGCATGGCGCAGATCCAGTACTCATCATTGATGGCTTCTTGTATATTCTTTGGCTCAATTTTAGAAATAAAGCAAATGTTACCTATCATCTCTTTGTAGTCTAGAGATGCCTTTTGTCGAGTCCGTACTCCCTCATTTATGTCTCCTATCACATCCTGGGGTTGATGATTCTTCTGAATTCTTCTTGACCGAGCTCTCTGTACTATAGGAGATGCCACTTTGTCCGGGATGATTAGGCTTTCGTCTTCGGATTCTTTGCTGCGCTCTTCTCCTCTGACTTCTGGTCTGACTTCTCCTCTAACTTCTGGTCTGACTTCTCCTGAGAGATTTAGGACCTCTTCGTCCTCGTCACTGGGTTGCTCATTACTGTCATCGATCACGACATTGATGGATTCCATGATAGTCCGGGTGCGTTTGTTGAATACACGAAAAGCCCGACTATTTCTGGAGTATCCAAGGAAGATGCCTTTGTCACTTTTAGGATCAAGTTTGCGTCGAGGTTCCCTATCTGCAAGTATGTAGCAGATCGATCCAAAGACATGGAAATATTTGACATTAGGCTTCCTCCCCCTCCATATTTCATAAAGCGTGAGCGAAGTTCCAGGGCGGAGGGTCACTCTATTATGAATATGGCAAGCCGTATTCAAAGCTTCAGCCCAGAAGTGTTGCGGGATGTCTTTGGCTAGCATCATAACTCTTGTCATTTCTTGAAGAGTATGATTTTTCCTTTGTACGATCTCGTTCTGCTGAGGAGTGATGGGAGCAGAAAATTCGTGTGCAACTCCTTCAGCATCACAAAAACTTGCGAAGCTGATGTTTTCAAACTCCTTTCCATGATCACTTCGGAGTTGGACGACTTTTCCAATGGCTTCTCCTTTTTCTCGTTGAACTTTCCGACAAAGGGCTTCAAAGACTGAGAAGGTGTCTGACTTTTCTCTAATAAAGTCTACCCAGGTGTACCTCGAGAAGTCGTCTACACAGACAAATATGTACTTCTTCCCTCCTAGACTTTCTACTTGCATAGGTCCCATAAGGTGAACATGAAGAAGTTCTAGAACACGAGAAGTAGTAAGATGTTGTACCTTCTTGTGTGACGTCTTGACTTGTTTCCCAATCTGGCATTCTCCACAAATTTTTCCTTCAACAATCTTGAGATTTGGAACTCCAATGATCGCTTTTTCAGAGAGAATCTTTTTTATACTCCTCAAATTGATGTGACAAAGTTTTTGATGCCATAGCTTCGTCTCTTGAGCTTTAGATAAAAGGTACTTGGTTGGCAAGGTTGTGACTGTTGGAGACCATAGATAACAGTTATAAAGAGACCTGTGACCTGTCATGACTTCCTTCTTGTGTTCATCCTTGACAGTGCACTTGTCACGAGTGAAGTTGACATCCAGATTCAGATCACATATTTGACTGATGCTGATGAGATTGGTTGTAAGACCTTCTACCAGTAGAGCCTCTTTTAGACATGGTGAGTTGGGAAGATTGAGTTTTCCTTTCCCGAGTACTCTAGCTTTTACTCCATCTCCAAAAGTGACGAAGCTATTTGTGTAAGGTATTAAAGTGACCAAGAATGAGCTATTACTAGTCATATGTCAAGAGGATCCACTATCAAAGTACCAATCATTGCTGGTTGAGGCCTTTAGAGCGGTGTAAGCAATATTTGCTCGATAGTCTACCTCCTTGACTCGCCATTTTTTTATGGTTGTGTTTTCTTGATGGTGGTCCTTTGCTTGACGAAGCTCCTTCCATATAGGCGATAGCAGAAAGGTCGAATATGACCTTTTTGTCCACAGTGGTGACATACCCAGTTATGTCTTTTGTTCCGTGTCTTTGAAGCGATCAGGGTATAAGGCTTTTTGGTCGCTTGGTCAGGTGGGAAGTTAGGAGACTTCTGTCGGGACTTATGGGTGACAACCTTCTGAGGAACGAAGATGGTGTGTGATGATGAAGCTTCTTTCGTATATCCCACACCCTCCATATTTCTAGCTGGTTTTCCAATCGAGAGGATTTGGTCTAACCCTCCATATGTCGGTGCTTGGATTCATCATCTTTACAGACTTGGTGACTTGTTCTAACTCGCTTCTTAACCGAGCGACTTCCCTTTTTAGATCAATAGTAGTTTCGAGAAGTCGTGACTTGTCTTCATTAAGAGAAAGAATGAGAGCATTTTGTTTTTCGATTACCTAAGAGTCTTCAAGCCACTTGACATACCAGTCGTTGTAAGCGTTGTTGAGTGTCTCATCAGATAGCTCGTCATTCGAGTCATACTTCTTTGAACTCTCGGATGGTTGATCTATTGTGGAGGCAGTAAAAGCAACATAGTTACTTGTATGCTTAGAGTCACTGTCTTCCTTATCTTCATCGTCAGTTAGAGAGGCATTGAATCCCTTCTTCTGTTTCTTTAAGAAGTTAGGACATTCTTTCAGCATGTGTCCGTACCCCTCACATTCAAAACACTGAACTCCTTTTCCTGATCGTTCTCCTCGTCTACCATCGTTATTTGTGCTTTCGAGCTTCTGGAACTTGTGCTGCGGCTTGTCTCTGACTTCTCGGGTGACATTCTGTCCTGTCATCTGGCTGAATCTTTTCATGACCTTATTCTAGTTTTTGGCCAGCATCGCGATAGTTTCGTCAATGTCACTGTCCGAATTAGAGCACACCAAGTTCTTTTGCTTTTGGACAGAACTTTTGAAAGCAACACCTTTGTGTTTCTTCTCGATTAGCGGTAGGGAGAGCTCGAAAGTCATTAGGGATCCCATGAGTTCATCAAACTTCAGTGCCTTCAAGTCATGAGCTTCCTCGATGGCGGTAATCTTCATCTTGTATCTTGGACTTAGGGCTCTCAGCGTTTTTCTGACCAAATCTTTATCGGTCATAGGCTTTCCAAGTGAATATGATTCATTGGCTAGATCCTTGATGCGTACATTAAACTCAACAATAGTTTCGTCTTCATTCATGGTAAGGGCCTCAAAGTTGGTCGTGAGGTACTGTAGCTTTTGCTCTCTGACTTTTAATGTACCCTCATAAGCAACAGCAAGAGTGTCCCAAGCAATTTTGGCGCTTGTGCACGTGTTTATAAGTCGAAAAAAATTCTTGTCTACTCCATTAAATATAGCGTTGAGTGCACGAGAATTACCTAGGGCGGCTTCATCTTCTTCCGCGCTCCACTCCTTTTCTGGTTTGATGCTGGTTTGATTTCCTTGAGCATCAACATAGTGAGGTTCTTCCCATCCATTAATGACAGCCTTCCAGGTTTTGCTGTCGAGAGACTTCAAAAAGGCACACATTCGTGCTTTCCAGTATCCATAGTTTGTTCTGTCGAGCACTGGTGGTCGATTGACAGATCCTCCTTCCTTCAAATCCATAATAGCTACTCAGAATTTTGCAGGAAAATCACCTAAGAGATAAGGTGCCTCCTCTGATACCAATTGAAATTCTGAATCGTAGCCGAGTCAAGAAGACGAACACAAAGTCGTAACTTGTGTATCGACTACTTGCCTAAATTGCAGACTGTGGTAAATAACAAACAATCAATAATAACGACACCAGAGATGATTACCCAGTTCGGTGACTCCGCACCTACGTCTGGGGGCACTTTGCCAGTGGAAAGGTTTTTACTATAAGGTAGTCAATAGTACAACTTCAAGCACCAACTAGCTATCACACAAGCTATTGTCCTAAGCTACTATAGATCTCACCGTGAACAACCTCGACCAAGGGCCTCTCCCCCTGTCTTTCAGATCCTCTCAATTCCACCCTTCGAGAAAACGCCTATGCTCGGTGTCGTAGTCTTCTTTGAAGGATTTGTGAATCTTTAATCATGAACACAAGAACCCTAACCGATCCAAACACTCAATCTTCGCGACTTGATGTTTGATCGGAGCAAAGCCGTTCTAGCAAATATAATCAGCCTCTCAACACGCCAATGGTGCACGATTAAGAGCTCTGAGAAATCTTGCAATTTTAGAACAAGAACGGATGATGCTAATGGGGAAGCTTCACGCTTTTTATAGCAGCTCACATTCCTAATCCTTCTCGGATTAGGAATAGGAAGTTTCAGACTTCTTGAATAAATTAGGCAAGTCGTTGCCGCCTTTAATGCCAGCTGGAAGTCGTCTTCCTTTGTTCGGACTTCCTGAATAAATCAGGCAAGTAGAGTTGCCGCCTATTGTTGACGTGTTGCTGACAGCTGGAGGTCGCCTGACTTTGTCGACATCACTCTCTTGTGCTCCAAGTCTTCGTGGCGTCTTTCTTCTTTTGCTCCAAGCGTCGTCGAAATAGGAAAGCTTCAGATCTTTCCTAATCTGGATCGTAACTAGTCCCTCCACATGTCATGTAACATGTTGCACCGACTTCTTTCTTTTGCGCTAAAAAATTATGCCAACATTTAAACGTAGCAACAGAAGATATTAGAACATGGAAGTGCTTGGTGTAAAGAGGTTAGTGACCGTGCAGAAATCAGCAATACCGTGCCCTTCAGGTCCCTGGTAAAATGCTTATAAAGCTGCAGGTATGAGGGTGACTCTTGATCACGCTCTACTATTCCTATGTATAGGTTTACCAAGTTAGATCTTAGATAACACTTGAGAAGTAATATTTGACGACACGACCTGAGTATGGGACTTAGATACAGTCATGAACATGCTCAAATTGTCGTAGCATACTTGAATACTTACATACTTTGGAGTCTTCATGGATTCCTATACGACAACTCTCATAGTTTGACATGATCATCTACATTGTCCGTAACTAACTAAAAAGATGTATAATTGGCTATATGACGAATCATATGAGGGATACAGTTGGCGATACAGGGATTTGACCCTCACACACTAGTGGGAATGATATATTTTTAGGCCTCTTGATGAGAATGACTGAGAGAAAAGTGTGAGGTCGCACCAGTGATAAAGGTAGTTATCATTCTCAGCCATCTGGGGATTCAGAAACAGGTTTGAACGAAATAAGGATGACGGCTTTATGCCTTATGTTCAAACAAGATATCTAGTGACAAAGGTATTATGATAGCCGCAACAAAAATTTAGTCGAATCACCGATCATCATGATCATTGGGTAATCATAAGTTCATACTAGAGACCATTTATGATGAATGACCAAATGGGATTTTGGGACCATTTTCCAATTAGTCTTAAGCCTACAGGGTCACACATAAAAAGCAAGCTTGAAGCAAAGATAGACATAGAAAGCCCATCAGAAATTAGGAGGAGAACCCATTGCCATATCGGGGGATGTGTCGATCGACACACATAGTGTGGTGATCGACGTACTTATGGACATACCCTATTTCTTATTTTGGTTTGTAGAAACTAATAAGGAAAGAGGCAATTGGGAGCACAAATTTTTGGGAATGTTTTGAATTACTATGAATTCAAAATAAAGTAGGATTTTATTGGAAATAAGATTTTATCCCTAATCCTATAAATATGTTGCAACAGTTTAGTTTTAACCTTAATGCGAGATTTGCAACATTAGCAATTCTCCTAAAATTCCAGATCTGGTTAGTAGCTAATTAGATCTGACTTGAGAAGAACAATTCTAGTAGATTATTCTTTGTCAAGCTTCAATAAACACTTACTCGTGTGGATACCGGTAGAGAGCGCATCCCGAATGAGACGATTTTGATTGATTCGTGAAGGACCTGTGCACTTTCAAAGGTTTGGTAAAGCCGGATCTACAATAGGTAATTGAAGATCTAACATTTTCATCAATTATACTTAAACATGCAGTACATCCTTGCTAAGAAACGGGGTTAATTATTCTCATTTTGCTTCCGTTATGCATGAATGAGATCTCTCGTTTCCCAACACAAAGCTGCTTGGTTAGGAATTTTGTTTGAACATGTACAATAACTATCATCATGAATATACGAGCTATAGGTAGTTCCTTACTAAAACATATATTTATTGTTCATATGGAAAATGGTAAAGTAGTACGGTGTGCTATCATACTTTCGCAAGAGGATGTTATGTACTTTATTTATGACAAAAAAAAATGTTATGAATTTCGAACTTTTGTGCACAATGTGTATTTGTAGAAAAATAAAGAAATTTCCCTCTTACTAAAAGTTAACTTGTAAACTAACAACTTAAATTACAAAATTTGACTATCGAAATTTTTAGTAGACATAAATTTTGAAAAAAACTTTTCATTTTTATTATTTTTTAAAAAATAATTCTTATTTTAAGGACAAGTTTGTCAATTTTGTACAAATACATATATTGTGCACCAAAAATCAAAGTTCACATTACTTTCATACCATTAATTATGTACACTGTTACTACGTTTTGTATTGGCATATTGTTTAGTGCGAAGTCAAGATGTCAAACAACATGTTGCAACACAATTGATGCGACATGTTACTTCCAGGATTAGGCAAGACATCGAAGACTTCATGTTTTAATCACAGGAGCTACGCGCGCAAAAGGATTAAAGACCATGAACGAATTAGGCAAGGTCCAACTGGAAGAAAGACACGCGAGCAAGAATTAATGAAGACGGCAACGCCAACTTGTCACTTACCTGAAACGCAAGGCGAAAAAGGATTTCTTAATCGGAATAGGAATCCGATTAGGCAATGTGAGTTGCTATAAAAGCAGGCGCTACCCCCTTAGCAACTCACTCCTTTCTCTATGCTAAATTCTCAGAGCTCTAAATTGTGTCAAACTAGCGGATTGAGATGATGATCTATTTAGAGAGGACGCTGTCAATTACACACATCAAGTCGAGGAGATTTGACTATTTGTAGACTATTGGGTTTTGTTCGTTATTGAAGACTCGCGAAGAAGATTGTCGAAGACAACGCAACCGAGCATAGGCTTGCTCGAAGGGTGGAATTGAGAGGATCTCAAAGACAGGGGGAGTCCCTGGTCGAGGTTGTTCATGGTGAGATCTCTAGTAGCTTAGGACAATAGCTCGTGTAATATCTAGTTGATGGTTGAAGTTGTACTATTGACTATCGAATAGTGAAAACCTTTCCACTGACAGAGTGCCCCTAGACGTAGGTGCAGAGTCACCGAACTGGGTAAACATATTGTGTCTTCTGTTTACTGCTTTACTATTTACTATCCATAAACTGTGATTAAGCAAATTGTTGAACCAAACGTTACAACATTAGGTTCGACATCTTGTCCCTACTACTTAACAGAATTTTAATTGCTATCAGAGGAGGCACCTTAAATTTTTAGGTGATTATTTGCAAAGATTATGTGTAACTAATATGGACTCAAAGGAAGGAGGATCAATCAATCGACCACCAGTGCTCGATGGAAGTAACTATGGTTATTGGAAAGCACGAATGTGTGCCTTCATGAAATCTCTTGATAGCAAGACCTGGAAGGCTGTTATCAATGGCTGGGAAGAACGTCAGTATGCTGATGCTCAAGGAAATCAAACCGGTCCAAAACCCGAGAAAGATTGGAGCAACGAAGAAGATGAGGCAGCCCTAGGTAACTCTAAATTTCTCAATGCTATATTTAATGGAGTAGACAAGAATATCTTTAGGCTTATCAATACGTGTACCACTGCCTTTGAGGGAACCTCCAAAGTCTGAGAGCAGAAACTACAATATCTCACCACCAATTTTGAAGCTCTCTCTATGAATGAAGACGAGACCATAGCTGAGTTCAATATACGGATCAGGTATCTAGCCAATAAGTCATACTCATTGGGAAAACCAATGACTGATGACGATTTAGTTAGAAAAACTCTTAGAACTTTAAGCTCTAGATTCAAGATGAAGATCACTGCCATAGAAGAATGTCATGATCTAAAAGTTCTGAAGATTGATGAACTCATGGGATGTCTCATGACCTATGAGCTCTCCCTACCGACAATGGAGAAAAAGCATAAAAGCGTAGCCTTCAAAAGCTCCACTCATGCTAAGAAGGAGCAAGTACTTTCAGACTCTGACAACGATATTGACGACACCGTTGCTATGCTCGCCAAGAACTATAATCGAGTCATGAAAAGGTTCAACCAGATGGCTGGCAAGAATGTCTCACGAGATGTTAGAGACAAACCACATCTAAAGTTTCAGAAGGCTGAGAACAAAGAAGGCAGACGAGGCGAAAAAGCAGAAAGAGGGGTTCACTACTTCGAATGCGAAGGCTATGGGCATGTACATAGGGAATGTCCTAAATTCTTGAAAAAGCAAAAGAAGGGATACATTGCATCCTTTTCGGATGAAGAAGAAGGAGAAACTGACACAGAACTAACAAGCAACCATGTAGCGTTCACTGCCTCAACACCCACCGAACCCATGAAGAAATCTACTTCAGATGATGAGTTATTAGATAAGACTCTCAACAACGCATACAATGAGTGGTATTTCAAGTGGCTTGAAGACTCTCAAGTCATTGAGAAACATAACGGTAGCATTCTCTCACTCAATGAAGACAAGACCAGACTTCTTGAAACCATCATTGATCTAAAGAAGGAAATAGCTCATCTAAAAGGGGAACTGGAGCTCATGACCAAGTCCATCAAGATGAAGAACCCAAGCATTGACACCTTGGACCAAATCCTATCCGCTGGAAAATCAGCAAACAACCTGGAAGGACTAGGTTACTCTAAAGGAGCTTCAACATCAAAAACCTCTTTCGTTCCTCAAAGAACTACCAACAACATGTCACAACAGATGTCACAGACATCCGGCAGTACCCGGCCTCAGAAGAAACACCATCATGACAGCCTAAAGAAAAGAAGACTTAATTGGACAATCACTGTGGACAAAAAGGTCACATCCGACCATTCTACTATCATCTCTATGGAAAGAGCTCCGTTAAACACATGACTGCCAAAGCTCAAAATCAACAAGTATGGAAGGAGAGAATAAAAGAGATCACCACGGGTTCCAAACGATGAATATCATGCAACGGACTTTATGTAACCGTGGTGATCGTAAAAAGCTAAGATCTTAATGCCATTTGAAAATGTTATAAACATAAATATAAATCTGATGTTTACCTCTTGTAATCGACAAAAACACAAGTGTAGTGTTCTCTCTATCAAGTCCACACAAGCACCACAACCGAAATGATTTTTCACTCAATATTTTGCTAGAAATTTTGAGAGAAAACAAGAGCAACAATGGAGGAAGAGAGGGAGAGAACTTTCAGCCATTAGAGGGAGAGAATGAGGGAGGAAGTTGCTGAAAAAATCAAGGATAAAATGAGTAGATATTATGTGATTTTAATTTGAAATTAAATTGAATTTCAAAATTAAAATTGCATTATCTATCCCTTTATTCTTTCTTATTTGCATTTGTTCCCTCTCTTATCTTAAATCCCTAAATGGGCTTTAAGCCCGCTTAACTAAAACCCAAATTAATCCCATTAACTTGAGTTCTAATTTCAGTTTAGTCAAAACGGCTCAATTTCCTCGAATTGATTTCTTCAACCGTCTGGTTAAAACCTTAGGCCAGAAAACTACCGAATTGTTCTCAATTCTCATCCATAATTGTTGTCATGTATCGTCCTTAATGCGTGTGACCCTCTAGACTCACGAATAATTGGCAGACTGGTAAAATTACTATTTTACCCTTTCCATCATAAGTGGCCTCTAGCAAGACATTATGATTATCCAATATTCGTGATTATCGATTATTCGACTTAACCTGTTATCGTACATGTCACTGTCCTTTTATCAAACCGATATCCAGATTGATCAATATGCATAGAATGGTCACCCTAATTTATCAATCACTGTTTCTTGATATCTGAGATGACTGAAAACTGATACTAAGGTATCACCTGCATGGCCATGCTCTTTCTTCAGTCATACTCATCAAGTGGCCTAAACGGATATCTTTCTCATACCGAAGTATGAGTGATAAATCCCTCAGACGCCTTTCGAGTTCACTAGTGCAATAAATGCCAAAGCCAATCGAAGTGGTTATAGTTACCCTTTTACAGATAACGTTAGACTAGGTCAAACTTAGGTATTCGTTACATAGTGTACACAAAGACTCCTTGGTCTTAGGATATAATGACAAGTTACGATATGTGAGTATCTCATGACTGGATCTATGTAGCATACTCACAATCCGGTTGTCCGATATCATCGACCTGATGGTATCTATGATATAACTCCGGCACACACTTTGCCATGATCAGTAGAGCATGATCATAAGGAGTTAGTCTCATACTGATCGCTTCATAAAGAAGCTTAGCTGATCAGGGACTCATCAAATGTAATTCTTTCTGATCTATAGTTCTACTATTAGTGGTTACACACATAATGACATAGATCAAATTACATTCGATATATTACTACAACACTTTAGTAATATATGCCGATTTATTTATTCGGAAAGATGATAAAACATTACATCTGTAGATCACTTGTATATTGGACTAGGGCATAACTCTAACAGAGAAAGGTACATCTCTAACCCAAAATATGAAAAGAATGGCGGGTGAAGGAAGTACACTATAGAGTTAACATTGCTTACACCTCACTAAAAGCCTCTACCAGTAATGTTTGGTACTTCGACAGTGGCTCCTCTCGGAATATGACTGGTAATAGTACGTTCCTCACTACATGACCAAACTATTTTGTTACCTTTGGAGATGGAGTGAAAGCCAGGGTACTAGGAAAAGGGAAGCTCAACCTACCGAACTCACTTTGTCTAAAGGAAGCCTTACTGGTAGAAGGACTTACTGTCAATTTGATAAGCATCTGTCAACTCTGCGATCTAGACCTCGAAGTTAAATTTACTCGTAACAAGTATGCAATGATGAACACTCAACTAGAGGAACTCATGACTGGACTTAGGACACAAGACAACTGCTATCTATGATCTCCAACAACAGCTCCTTTATCTACTCGATGCCTTCTATTCAAAGCAAAAGAAACCAAGCTCTGGCACCAAAAGCTTGGACATATAATCTAAGGAGCATGCAAAAGATTCTATCTGAAAAGGCTATCGTCGGAATTCCAGATTTGAAGATCATTGAAGGAAAAATATGCGGAGAATGTCAGATAGGGAAACAAGTCAAAACGTCACACAAGAAGGTGCAACATCTTACCACCTCCCAGTTCTTAGAACTTCTGCATGTAGATCTCATGGTACCTATGCAAGTTGAAAATCTTGGAGGTAAGAAATATATATTTGTATGTATGGACGACTTGTAAAGGTACAATTGGGTTGAATTTATTCGAGAAAAGTCAGATACATTCTTTGTCTTCGAATCCCTATGTCAAAAAGGTCAAAGAGAGAAAGGAGAAACCATTGGCAAAATTGTGAGACTTAGAAGTGATCATGGATGAGAATTCGAGAACATAAGCTTTACAAACTTCTGTGATGTTGAAGGAATTGCTCATGAATTCTCTGCTCCCATTACCCCTCAACAGAATGGGATTGTTGAAAGGAATAACCAAACTCTTCAAGAAATGGCTAGAGTCATGATATTAGCCAAACACATCCCTACACGCTTTTGGGCAGAGGCACTCAACACGGTTTGCCATATTCACAATCGTGTCACCCTTCGTCCAGGTACCTTGGTAACACTTTATGAAATATGGAGGGGGAGAAAGCCTAATGTCAAGTATTTTCATATCTTTGGGTTAGTGTGCTATATTCTAGCTGATAGAGAACCCCGACAAAAGCTTGACCCTAAAAGCGATGAGGGAATATTTCTTGGATACTCTAGAAACAGTCGTGCTTATCGGGTCTTCAACAAACAAACCAGAACAATGATGGAGTCTATATTTGTGATTGTTGATGACAACATCCCTGAGTTGCCTAATGACGATGAAGAGGATATCCCTAACACTCCAGATGTCAGTGACAAAGAAGGCAACTCAGAACCAGAAGACGAAGCAAACGTTAGTCTTGACAAAGAAGATCCCTTCACTACATAACATAGAATCCCATGTAGAAAAGTCCAAAAGAGTCACCTAGTTCAGGACATAATCGGTGATGTCAATGAAGGTGTGCGCACTCGCAAAAAGGCTCCTATAAACTACAAGGAGATGATAGGTTACATCTGTTTTGTTTCAAACATTGAACCTAAGAATTGTTGTGAACATTTGTGAACATTCTAATCTTGGTTTTTTGATGATAACAAACCTCGTTATTATTATTTATGTTCAAATACTTTTTTTCTAAATATTCATGTTGTATAATACAAGCTTTCAGAAGTTACTTCAAGGTTGATAAATAAATTTTCGGATTTGTGCAAAATAGTAACTTTTTCAGCATTTATGCCGACTTTTAAAAATCATATCTTTATCAAATTGATATTTCTTTAATGTTATGAAAACCTTGAAGAGTCTATTTTTCAATAAAAAAATTGGTTTTATATTATCACACGTTTTCAGAGAGATATTGACGAAAGAGTGACCATACATCAAATCTGCCAAAACCAAAAAGACATATTTTATGGCTTAACTTTCTTATGAAATCTGACTTTATTGAGAGTGTTGTAGCAGGCATATGATACACTATTTGAAAGATACTTGAGTCTAGTTTGTAGCCCAACTGATTTGGAATGATTTGGAGGCTTGAAGAAAAAGTTATGGCCATTTGAGCAAACAAAGGTAAAAGCTGAAATTATGGGGCAGCAAGCAAGTTCATCACATCTTTGCACCCAATAAAGTCCTCCACGAATTTTCATTATCCAAGGACATTTTCAGACCTATAATGATGATCAAGACATGCTATAGAAGATCAAGAATGGCTATATGGAGTGGTTTAAGTCATAGCAATAAGGACTCTTGTAAGTATGATTTTAAAATATGTTTGGCTAGCTCTACTCTTCATCTTTACTCAATTATTTTTAAAATGCTATTTTTATTCAATATTATATATATTTATTTTGAAAGAGAGCAAGATAAGAATCACAAGTAATCGTCATTTTGAAATATGTGTTTGGAGCCAAACTCTTGTCAAGTCTTGCAACTTGGATTTGCGCTCAACTATCTTCCAGCAACTCTATATTTAAATTCGCAAGACCAAAATATTTTTCAATAAATAACCTCTTTTGGTTCTTCACTCTACTCTTTCTCTACAAAAAAATACTAGCACAAGTTCCTCATCTTTAAGAGAAAATTCATTTTGATAACTCTTGTGTTTCATGTTCTTGAAAATGTTTTTCAAACTCATGATCTAAAAGTTTAATATATTTTGATTTTTGAAAAACATGCACTTTTATTGTCAAATCATTTCTTGAACATGTTGTGCTCACTTGGAAACTTATTTTGAAATCATATGTTTTTAACATCACATTTAGTTAAGCCTTACATATCTTGAAATCATATATAGATTGCTTGTACTTATTTTTTATATCATTGTGATTGAGACATTGTGTTTATTCTACATAAGATTAAACACCTTGTATTGTTTTACTCTTGGTGAGTTGACCTCAATATTTTCATCTTGTTGTTGCGATATTAGTCCTTGCTAGGTGTTGTTGTTTGGTTGCAAAATTTGTTCTTGCTTGGTGTTGTAATTTACAAGATTTGTTCTTGAAATCCTTTGTAACTTTTACTAAGTTAGTAAAGAGACCGAACTCTTTGTGAGTTCTTAGGGGTGGACATAGCAACTCTAAGGAGAGTTGTGAACCACGTTATATTGTTGTGTTTGCTATCTCTTCCCTTATCATCTTACTTGCCATTTATTTTTCCAGATAAATTTTAATTTGCTGTAATTTCGATTCAATATATTCACCCCCCCCCCCCCTCTAGATTGATTCTTTGAGACCTAACAATTGGTATCAGAGCTTCTACACTTCTAATACTTGGTTGAATTTTCAGGTTCAGTGTTAAAGATTCAAGTGGAAAACTCAAGAAACACAACTCTTCCTTTCTTTTGTGGCATTTTCCAAAACAAGCCTCCGTTATTTGATGGGTCAAATTAATCTCATTGGAAATATAGATTGGAGATACATCTTCAAAGCATTGACTACGATCTTTGGGAAATAACTTCCGAAGGACCATTCATTCCAACCATGAAGAATGAAAAAGGAGAAGAAATAGAAAAATCAATCAAAGATTGCGACAAATAGGAGAAGAGGATGATGTCTCAAAACAAGAAGGCTCTAGCTATTCCTTTATGTTCATTAAATCAAAATGAGCATTCAAGAGTTGTTGGTTCAAAAACGGCTTATGAAGTTTGGAAGAAACTCCAAGTCACTCATGAAGGAGTCTCTAGAAACAAGCAAAAAAGTGGACAAAATTCTTAGGAGTCTACCAAAAGAGTGGCAACCAAAGGTGACGGCCATAAATGAAGTAAAAAGTATCGAGTCGGTGGAATTTGAAGAATTCTTGGGAAATCTTCTTACCCATGAGATGGCTATACAACGTTTGAAGAACCCAAACAAAAGAAAACCTTGGACTTGGTAGAAAAATCCAACGACGAATCCGAAGACGACGATAAAGAAGATGAAGTTGCAATGTTCGTGAAGAGCTATAGGAAGTATCAAAGAATGCGAACGGCTCAAAAGAAATATCCTTCAACAAGAAATTTAAAAGATGGCAAGAAAAAATGCTCAAGAGAAAATAACAACTCCAAATGCTACAAGTGTGGTAGCAAAGATCATTTTATTGCCGATTGTCTGGTGAAGAAAGATGAAGAAAATAAAGAGCGAAGGTGGCAAGGAAATAAGCCAATGAAAGCTATGAAAGCAGAAACTTGGGACGATCTTCTTTCCGGTTCGGAGGATGATAACTCCGATGATGAAGTAGGAGCTATAGCATTTATGGCAATTGATGACGATGTTGAGGTATGTTCTTGTCACACCTTTGAAGATTTTGACTCGGAAGAGTTAATTGAAAAATTAATCTGAAATTCTGAGTTTGTTGCTGGGTCAAGATGTCATATCAAGATGTCATACACGATGTTTGTGACAATCGGTATGACAACTTTTTTGATCACAAAATAACGGACAGAATAGTAAACAGAAGACACACAATATGTTTACCCAGTTCGGTAACTCTGCACCTACGTCTGGGGGTAATCTGCCAGTGGAAAGTTTTTCACTATTAGGTAGTCAAGAGTACAACTTCAAGCTCAACAAGCTATCACACAAGCTATTGTCCTAAGCTACTAGAGATTTCACCGTGAACCACCTCGACTAAGGGCCTCTCCCCCTGTCTTTGAGAACGTCTCAATTCCACCATTCAAGCAAGCCTATGCTCGGTTGCATTGTCTTCGAGAATGCTCTTTGTGACTCTTCAATCACGAACAAAAACCTTCAAACCACAAACAATCAAATCCTTGCGAGTTGATGTTTGTGATCGACAATGTCCTTCTAAATAAATCAGCCTCTGATCCGCTATTCTTACACGGTCACGAGCTCTGAGAATTTAGCACAGAAAAGGACTCAAAAGGGACGAGTTGCTAAGGGGTAAAGCACCTGCTTTTATAGCAACTCGAGTAGCCTAATTGGTTTCCAATACCGATTAGGAAATCCAAACCCTTGCCGTCCTTGGCAAGTTGGCGTTGCCGCCAAAAGGCTTTGCTGACGTGTCTTGACGCTAGCTGGAGATTGCCTGATTTTGTCGTTGCCGAAAAATCACGCGCGCTGATTTTGACGTGTTGGCTGACATCTTTACCTTGTGCTAAAAAATATGCCAATACTGAACGTAACAACAATCTCCCCCTTTGGCAATTTTTTAGGCAAGCACATCTTGATGATAGGACTTTAGCAATCTTCCGTCGAGTTCTATCTCCAGTCTGGGACGATCTTCTTTAGCCGTTGTCAATCTTCATGTTTGACTTCTGTACAATGCAGCGGATCATGTCTCCTTGTTGAGTCTTCTCGTCCTCTATCAGTAAGGTACATAGTGCAAGTCTTCGTCTTCTGTCTCTTTGCAGTAAGGAGTGTTCATTAAGTTGCAACATGTTTGTGATGCATGTTCCAATCAAGACGTACCGACAAGTTGCAACATGTTTGTTGCGCATGTTCCAATCATGTCGTTTCTTATGTCACATGGTAAGTTGAAACATGTTTTTACACATGTTTCAGCCAACACTTCTCTAACATGTTGTTACACACGTTAAAGGTTACAGATGACACCAAATCTCTAACATGTTGTTGCACATGTCATAGACCAGACCAAACACTATTACAAGTCATCATCATTTGATGACCATAAAATAACCATGCAAGGTCCAAATTATCTCCCCCTGATTGCCTTAAAAATGGCAAAGGGTAAGCAGAGATAAGAAGAAGAATTAAAACCAAAATAACTCGGACAGACCCCGGGGGAATAAGTGTTTTAAACAATAAAAGTTTTTTCAATAGAGCGAGATGATGAACTAGGAAGAGGCAGAGTGAGTAGCATCGTCTTCGGCATCAGGAACCTCTGTTGGAGCGGCAAGCGTGTCGTGCAAGAGCTGTTCAAATGTGGTTTTTCTGCTTGTCAGGTTTGCAATGGTACCTTCTAGGTCGGTGATTCCCTCCATAAGCTCATGTACCATTTTGTGCATGATGGCCCCTATGGCTCTTGAGCTGCTTCCTTCTTCATACAACTTTGCAGAGGGTCGCAGAACATTCCTCACACGCTTTCCTTTGAACAACTTCGGGTTGATATAGAGCTCCAAAGGTTTCTTTCCGACAACATCATTGATGCGAACAATGTTTGGGCATTGTTGAATCATCATACCACACACAAGAGAAGGGAACCCGATGGGTAGCTTAACAACATAGGAACCAACATATCGAACAAGGTGTTCTATGACAAAGGCACCAAAGTCAAGAGGAGAGGCTATACCTATTTGATAGATTAGCTTGGCTAGATCTGCCCGTATGCTCGAACCATGGGAAGAGGGTGCCCAGTTTTCCATGCCAATTCGAAACAGAATGGAATATTTGGCTGTGAGCTCAGATGATGCTATGACTCCTTTCTCTGGCCATACCTTCATCTTGCCTCCGGTGACTTCTTGAGCGATCCGGTCCATGGGAAGATTCTCCTGAACTTGGTAATTCACCTATCTTTCAAGGTATGTGTTGATGGCTTTGGTAGAGAAGTCAAAGCAGTTCCCTCTTATATATACCTGTCTGAATTCAGGACTGGCTGGATTGTTGTATGCCTCGAAGAGATTAACAAAGAACTCTCGCACAAGAGCTCGATAGTATGTCCTGATATCTGAGACAGTTTTCATGAGTTGTACATTTTGTAGAACTTCCATGATAACTTTCATTCCTTTAGTATCAGCAGATAGTTCCTTTTCTAGGTATATTGTGCGGCTGCACACATACTTCCATCTGCTAGCGCCTTCAACGCAATGGAACGAAACATTGTCTATGGGTACGTCATGAACGTATTTTGGCAGCCTTAGCCTCTTCTTGGCACCGAGGGTGTCCAGCCCCTCTTCTTCATTGAATTCATCTTCGGGCTCCTTTAAATTGATAGTTCTTTTCTTCTTGCTTCTGCCAGATGTTAGCATATATGCTTCACTCTATTCTGAATCTTTTCTTTTTCCTCTCCTATCAGGTGTCACTTCTATATTCTTCTTGGTCAACAACTTTTTAAGAGGGACATTGTCCTCAATTGGTGATTCCGACTCTTCACACGAGTCTTCACCAATGTCCTCCATAGAGTCATCAGGAATGGTTAGAGACGTCGGGGCGTTCTGCTCCTCAGGTTGCTCTTCTCTCCTTTGTGTCTCATGTGAAGATTCCTCAGAGGTTGGAATCGAAGGCTTAGATGAAGTTTTAGGGTTACCGGATCTCCTTCTGAGAGGAGGAATCTCTTCGTCACTTTCTTCCTCCGAGACATGCGATGGTGCAGAGAATGGTTTTGAATGTTGTAGTTTTGATTTCTCTTCAGTAAATTTTGATCCACGCACCTTGACCCCATGCTGATTCTGGGTCGTTCTCGGGGTCTTGATTTTCTTTGCGACATGCTTAATTCTCACCATAGTTGCAAAAGCTCTCGCTAGATTTGGAATGGATTGTAGAGAGCGAAGGATTGTAGTCAAAGAAACCCTAGATTTTCGAGACGGTGGAGCAAGTGGCGTTAGAATAGTGAAGAGTCGCCCTTTAATTTTTCTTTTTCCTTTATTTTCGCGCTGAGTCGTCCAGGTGAACGCGAAGGTTGGCTACGTATCCTTTTGCCACAACAAAGATTTTGTTTCTCCTTTTTTATTCCATTCTTCCTTTGTTCAACAAACAAAACTGAAAACATACTTTGGATAAAATGGGCCCGGATTTGACTTTGTGGACCTTAAATAGTCACTTAGAGAGAGAGAGAAAAATAAATCATCAAAAGCTCTCTCTCTATTTCCTTAATTTTCTTATTCCAAGCAGCACAGTCATATTGAGGACCTTAGACTTTCAAACCGATTTGTATGAAGCGCCTTGGTAAAAATGTCTGCTAGCTGTTTCTCAGTCGAGATGTACTCCAGCTTGATAATGAAAGAGATCACCATGGGTTCCAATCGATAAATATCATGCAGCGGAAGTTATGTAACCGTGGTGATCGATCCAAGCTATGATCTTAATGTAAATTCAACATGTTATATATATATATATATATATATATATATATATTAAATCTGAAAGTTACCTCTTCTAATCGATGAAAACACAAGCTTAGTGTTTCTCTATTAGATCCACACAAGCACCACAACCGAAGAAGGTTTTCACTAAAATTTTGCTATGAATTTTGAGAGAAGCTTGACAACAATGGAGGATGAGAAGGGAGAGAGAATTCAGCAATGAGGGAGAGAGGATGAGGGAATTAGTTGCTGAAAGTTAGAGAAGATAATGGAAGATATATTGTAATTTTTATTTGAAAATTAAAATTGAATTTCAAGTTAAAATTGCATATCTATCCTTCATAAACTCTTATTTGCGTTTGTTCCCATTCATAACTTAAATCCCTAAATGGGCTTTAAGCCCGTTTAACTAAAACCAAAATTAAACCCATTAACTTGAGTTCTAATTTTGGTTTAGACAAAACGGCTCAATTTCCTCGAATTGATTTCTTCAACCGTCTGGTTAAAACCTTAGGCCAGAAAACTACTGAATCGTTCTCAATTTTCATCCATAATTGTTGTCATGTATCGTGCTTAATGCGTGTGACCCTCTAGGCTCACGAACAATTGGCAGACTGGTAAAATTACTATTTTACCCTTTCCATCATAAGTGGTCTCTAGCAAGACATTATGATTATCCAATGTTCGTGATTATCGATTATTCGACTTAACCTGTTATCGTACATGTCACTGTCCTTTTATCAAACTGATATCCAGATTGATCAATAGGCATGGAATGGTCATCCTAATTTATCAATCACTATTTCTTGATATCTGAGATGACTGAAAACTGATACTAAAGTATCATCTGCACGGCCGTGCTATTCCTTCAGTCATACTCATCAAGTGGCCTAAACGGATATCTTTCTCATACCGAAGTATGAGTGATAAATCCCTCAGACGCCTTTCGAGTTCACTAATGCAATAAATGACCAAGCCAATCAAAGCCGTTATAGTTACCCTTTTACAGATAACGTTAGACTAGGTCTATAGAGTTAACATTGCTTACACCTTACTAAAAGCCTCTACCAGTAATGTTTGGTACTTCGACAGTGGCTCCTCTCGGAATATGACTGGTAATAGTACGTTCCTCACTACTCTGACACCATGGTCAAACTGTTTTGTTACCTTTGGAGATGGAGTGAAAGCCAGGGTACTAGGAAAAGGGAAGCTCAACCTACCTAACTCACTTTGTCTAAAGGAAGCCTTACTGGTAGAAGGACTTACTGTCAATTTGATAAGCATCTGTCAACTCTGCGATCTAGACCTCGAAGTTAAATTTACTCGTAACAAGTATGCAATGATGAACACTCAACTAGAGGAACTCATGACTGGACTTAGGACACAAGACAACTGCTATCTATGATCTCCAACAACAGCTCCTTTATCTACTCGATGCCTTCTATTCAAAGCAAAAGAAACCAAGCTCTGGCACCAAAAGCTTGGACATATAATCTAAGGAGCATGCAAAAGATTCTATCTGAAAAGGCTATCGTCGGAATTCCAGATTTGAAGATCATTGAAGGAAAAATATGCGGAGAATGTCAGATAGGGAAACAAGTCAAAACGTCACACAAGAAGGTGCAACATCTTACCACCTCCCAGTTCTTAGAACTTCTGCATGTAGATCTCATGGTACCTATGCAAGTTGAAAATCTTGGAGGTAAGAAATATATATTTGTATGTATGGACGACTTGTAAAGGTACAATTGGGTTGAATTTATTCGAGAAAAGTCAGATACATTCTTTGTCTTCGAATCCCTATGTCAAAAAGGTCAAAGAGAGAAAGGAGAAACCATTGGCAAAATTGTGAGACTTAGAAGTGATCATGGATGAGAATTCGAGAACATAAGCTTTACAAACTTCTGTGATGCTGAAGGAATTGCTCATGAATTCTCTGCTCCCATTACCCCTCAACAGAATGGGATTGTTGAAAGGAATAACCAAACTCTTCAAGAAATGGCTAGAGTCATGATATTAGCCAAACACATCCCTACACGCTTTTGGGCAGAGGCACTCAACACGGCTTGCCATATTCACAATCGTGTCACCCTTCGTCCAGGTACCTTGGTAACACTTTATGAAATATGGAGGGGGAGAAAGCCTAATGTCAAGTATTTTCATATCTTTGGGTTAGTGTGCTATATTCTAGCTGATAGAGAACCCCGACAAAAGCTTGACCCTAAAAGCGATGAGGGAATATTTCTTGGATACTCTAGAAACAGTCGTGCTTATCGGGTCTTCAACAAACAAACCAGAACAATGATGGAGTCTATATTTGTGATTGTTGATGACAACATCCCTGAGTTGCCTAATGACGATGAAGAGGATATCCCTAACACTCCAGATGTCAGTGACAAAGAAGGCAACTCAGAACCAGAAGACGAAGCAAACGTTAGTCTTGACAAAGAAGATCCCTTCACTACATAACATAGAATCCCATGTAGAAAAGTCCAAAAGAGTCACCTAGTTCAGGACATAATCGGTGATGTCAATGAAGGTGTGCGCACTCGCAAAAAGGCTCCTATAAACTATAAGGAGATGATAGGTTACATCTGTTTTGTTTCAAACATTGAACCTAAGAATTGTTGTGAACATTTGTGAACATTCTAATCTTGGTGTTTTGATGATAACAAACCTCGTTATTATTATTTATGTTCAAATACTTTTTTTCTAAATATTCATGTTGTATAATACAAGCTTTCAGAAGTAACTTCAAGGTTGATAAATAAATTTTCGGATTTGTGCAAAATAGTAACTTTTTCAGCATTTATGCCGACTTTTAAAAATCATATCTTTATCAAATTGATATTTCTTTAATGTTATGAAAACCTTGAAGAGTCTATTTTTCAATAAAAAAATTGGTTTTATATTATCACACGTTTTCAGAGAGATATTGACGAAAGAGTGACCATACATCAAATCTGCCAAAACCAAAAAGACATATTTTATGGCTTAACTTTCTTATGAAATCTGACTTTATTGAGAGTGTTGTAGCAGGCATATGATACACTATTTGAAAGATACTTGAGTCTAGTTTGTAGCCCAACTGATTTGGAATGATTTGGAGGCTTGAAGAAAAAGTTATGGCCATTTGAGCAAACAAAGGTAAAAGCTGAAATTATGGGGCAGCAAGCAAGTTCATCACATCTTTGCACCCAATAAAGTCCTCCACGAATTTTCATTATCCAAGGACATTTTCAGACCTATAATGATGATCAAGACATGCTATAGAAGATCAAGAATGGCTATATGGAGTGGTTTAAGTCATAGCAATAAGGACTCTTGTAAGTATGATTTTAAAATATGTTTGGCTAGCTCTACTCTTCATCTTTACTCAATTATTTTTAAAATGCTATTTTTATTCAATATTATATATATTTATTTTGAAAGAGAGCAAGATAAGAATCACAAGTAATCGTCATTTTGAAATATGTGTTTGGAGCCAAACTCTTGTCAAGTCTTGCAACTTGGATTTGCGCTCAACTATCTTCCAGCAACTCTATATTTAAATTCGCAAGACCAAAATATTTTTCAATAAATAACCTCTTTTGGTTCTTCACTCTACTCTTTCTCTACAAAAAAATACTAGCACAAGTTCCTCATCTTTAAGAGAAAATTCATTTTGATAACTCTTGTGTTTCATGTTCTTGAAAATGTTTTTCAAACTCATGATCTAAAAGTTTAATATATTTTGATTTTTGAAAAACATGCACTTTTATTGTCAAATCATTTCTTGAACATGTTGTGCTCACTTGGAAACTTATTTTGAAATCATATGTTTTTAACATCACATTTAGTTAAGCCTTACATATCTTGAAATCATATATAGATTGCTTGTACTTATTTTTTATATCATTGTGATTGAGACATTGTGTTTATTCTACATAAGATTAAACACCTTGTATTGTTTTACTCTTGGTGAGTTGACCTCAATATTTTCATCTTGTTGTTGCGATATTAGTCCTTGCTAGGTGTTGTTGTTTGGTTGCAAAATTTGTTCTTGCTTGGTGTTGTAATTTACAAGATTTGTTCTTGAAATCCTTTGTAACTTTTACTAAGTTAGTAAAGAGACCGAACTCTTTGTGAGTTCTTAGGGGTGGACATAGCAACTCTAAGGAGAGTTGTGAACCACGTTATATTGTTGTGTTTGCTATCTCTTCCCTTATCATCTTACTTGCCATTTATTTTTCCAGATAAATTTTAATTTGCTGTAATTTCGATTCAATATATTCACCCCCCCCCCCCCCCCTCTAGATTGATTCTTTGAGACCTAACAATTGGTATCAGAGCTTCTACACTTCTAATACTTGGTTGAATTTTCAGGTTCAGTGTTAAAGATTCAAGTGGAAAACTCAAGAAACACAACTCTTCCTTTCTTTTGTGGCATTTTCCAAAACAAGCCTCCGTTATTTGATGGGTCAAATTAATCTCATTGGAAATATAGATTGGAGATACATCTTCAAAGCATTGACTACGATCTTTGGGAAATAACTTCCGAAGGACCATTCATTCCAACCATGAAGAATGAAAAAGGAGAAGAAATAGAAAAATCAATCAAAGATTGCGACAAATAGGAGAAGAGGATGATGTCTCAAAACAAGAAGGCTCTAGCTATTCCTTTATGTTCATTAAATCAAAATGAGCATTCAAGAGTTGTTGGTTCAAAAACGGCTTATGAAGTTTGGAAGAAGCTCCAAGTCACTCATGAAGGAGTCTCTAGAAACAAGCAAAAAAGTGGACAAAATTCTTAGGAGTCTACCAAAAGAGTGGCAACCAAAGGTGACGGCCATAAATGAAGTAAAAAGTATCGAGTCGGTGGAATTTGAAGAATTCTTGGGAAATCTTCTTACCCATGAGATGGCTATACAACGTTTGAAGAACCCAAACAAAAGAAAACCTTGGACTTGGTAGAAAAATCCAACGACGAATCCGAAGACGACGATAAAGAAGATGAAGTTGCAATGTTCGTGAAGAGCTATAGGAAGTATCAAAGAATGCGAACGGCTCAAAAGAAATATCCTTCAACAAGAAATTTAAAAGATGGCAAGAAAAAATGCTCAAGAGAAAATAACAACTCCAAATGCTACAAGTGTGGTAGCAAAGATCATTTTATTGCCGATTGTCTGGTGAAGAAAGATGAAGAAAATAAAGAGCGAAGGTGGCAAGGAAATAAGCCAATGAAAGCTATGAAAGCAGAAACTTGGGACGATCTTCTTTCCGGTTCGGAGGATGATAACTCCGACGATGAAGTAGGAGCTATAGCATTTATGGCAATTGATGACGATGTTGAGGTATGTTCTTGTAACACCTTTGAAGATTTTGACTCGGAAGAGTTAATTGAAAAATTAATCTGAAATTCTGAGTTTGTTGCTGGGTCAAGATGTCATATCAAGATGTCATACACGATGTTTGTGACAATCGGTATGACAACTTTTTTGATCACAAAATAACGGACAGAATAGTAAACAGAAGACACACAATATGTTTACCCAGTTCGGTAACTCTGCACCTACGTCTGGGGGTAATCTGCCAGTGGAAAGTTTTTCACTATTAGGTAGTCAAGAGTACAACTTCAAGCTCAACAAGCTATCACACAAGCTATTGTCCTAAGCTACTAGAGATTTCACCGTGAACCACCTCGACTAAGGGCCTCTCCCCCTGTCTTTGAGAACGTCTCAATTCCACCATTCAAGCAAGCCTATGCTCGGTTGCATTGTCTTCGAGAATGCTCTTTGTGACTCTTCAATCACGAACAAAAACCTTCAAACCACAAACAATCAAATCCTTGCGAGTTGATGTTTGTGATCGACAATGTCCTTCTAAATAAATCAGCCTCTGATCCGCTATTCTTACACGGTCACGAGCTCTGAGAATTTAGCACAGAAAAGGACTCAAAAGGGACGAGTTGCTAAGGGGTAAAGCACCTGCTTTTATAGCAACTCGAGTAGCCTAATTGGTTTCCAATACCGATTAGGAAATCCAAACCCTTGCCGTCCTTGGCAAATTGGCGTTGCCGCCAAAAGGCTTTGCTGACGTGTCTTGACGCTAGCTGGAGATTGCCTGATTTTGTCGTTGCCGAAAAATCACGCGCGCTGATTTTGACGTGTTGGCTGACATCTTTACCTTGTGCTAAAAAATATGCCAATACTGAACGTAACAACAATCTCCCCCTTTGGCAATTTTTTAGGCAAGCACATCTTGATGATAGGACTTTAGCAATCTTCCGTCGAGTTCTATCTCCAGTCTGGGACGATCTTCTTTAGCCGTTGTCAATCTTCATGTTTGACTTCTGTACAATGCAGCGGATCATGTCTCCTTGTTGAGTCTTCTCGTCCTCTATCAGTAAGGTACATAGTGCAAGTCTTCGTCTTCTGTCTCTTTGCAGTAAGGAGTGTTCATTAAGTTGCAACATGTTTGTGACGCATGTTCCAATCAAGACGTACCGACAAGTTGCAACATGTTTGTTGCGCATGTTCCAATCATGTCGTTTCTTATGTCACATGGTAAGTTGAAACATGTTTTTACACATGTTTCAGCCAACACTTCTCTAACATGTTGTTACACACGTTAAAGGTTACAGATGACACCAAATCTCTAACATGTTGTTGCACATGTCATAGACCAGACCAAACACTATTACAAGTCATCATCATTTGATGACCATAAAATAACCATGCAAGGTCCAAATTATCTCCCCCTGATTGCCTTAAAAATGGCAAAGGGTAAGCAGAGATAAGAAGAAGAATTAAAACCAAAATAACTCGGACAGACCCCGGGGGAATAAGTGTTTTAAACAATAAAAGTTTTTTCAATAGAGCGAGATGATGAACTAGGAAGAGGCAGAGTGAGTAGCATCGTCTTCGGCATCAGGAACCTCTGTTGGAGCGGCAAGCGTGTCGTGCAAGAGCTGTTCAAATGTGGTTTTTCTGCTTGTCAGGTTTGCAATGGTACCTTCTAGGTCGGTGATTCCCTCCATAAGCTCATGTACCATTTTGTGCATGATGGCCCCTATGGCTCTTGAGCTGCTTCCTTCTTCATACAACTTTGCAGAGGGTCGCAGAACATTCCTCACACGCTTTCCTTTGAACAACTTCGGGTTGATATAGAGCTCCAAAGGTTTCTTTCCGACAACATCATTGATGCGAACAATGTTTGGGCATTGTTGAATCATCATACCACACACAAGAGAAGGGAACCCGATGGGTAGCTTAACAACATAGGAACCAACATATCGAACAAGGTGTTCTATGACAAAGGCACCAAAGTCAAGAGGAGAGGCTATACCTATTTGATAGATTAGCTTGGCTAGATCTGCCCGTATGCTCGAACCATGGGAAGAGGGTGCCCAGTTTTCCATGCCAATTCGAAACAGAATGGAATATTTGGCTGTGAGCTCAGATGATGCTATGACTCCTTTCTCTGGCCATACCTTCATCTTGCCTCCGGTGACTTCTTGAGCGATCCGGTCCATGGGAAGATTCTCCTGAACTTGGTAATTCACCTATCTTTCAAGGTATGTGTTGATGGCTTTGGTAGAGAAGTCAAAGCAGTTCCCTCTTATATATACCTGTCTGAATTCAGGACTGGCTGGATTGTTGTATGCCTCGAAGAGATTAACAAAGAACTCTCGCACAAGAGCTCGATAGTATGTCCTGATATCTGAGACAGTTTTCATGAGTTGTACATTTTGTAGAACTTCCATGATAACTTTCATTCCTTTAGTATCAGCAGATAGTTCCTTTTCTAGGTATATTGTGCGGCTGCACACATACTTCCATCTGCTAGCGCCTTCAACGCAATGGAACGAAACATTGTCTATGGGTACGTCATGAACGTATTTTGGCAGCCTTAGCCTCTTCTTGGCACCGAGGGTGTCCAGCCCCTCTTCTTCATTGAATTCATCTTCGGGCTCCTTTAAATTGATAGTTCTTTTCTTCTTGCTTCTGCCAGATGTTAGCATATATGCTTCACTCTATTCTGAATCTTTTCTTTTTCCTCTCCTATCAGGTGTCACTTCTATATTCTTCTTGGTCAACAACTTTTTAAGAGGGACATTGTCCTCAATTGGTGATTCCGACTCTTCACACGAGTCTTCACCAATGTCCTCCATAGAGTCATCAGGAATGGTTAGAGACGTCGGGGCGTTCTGCTCCTCAGGTTGCTCTTCTCTCCTTTGTGTCTCATGTGAAGATTCCTCAGAGGTTGGAATCGAAGGCTTAGATGAAGTTTTAGGGTTACCGGATCTCCTTCTGAGAGGAGGAATCTCTTCGTCACTTTCTTCCTCCGAGACATGCGATGGTGCAGAGAATGGTTTTGAATGTTGTAGTTTTGATTTCTCTTCAGTAAATTTTGATCCACGCACCTTGACCCCATGCTGATTCTGGGTCGTTCTCGGGGTCTTGATTTTCTTTGCGACATGCTTAATTCTCACCATAGTTGCAAAAGCTCTCGCTAGATTTGGAATGGATTGTAGAGAGCGAAGGATTGTAGTCAAAGAAACCCTAGATTTTCGAGACGGTGGAGCAAGTGGCGTTAGAATAGTGAAGAGTCGCCCTTTAATTTTTCTTTTTCCTTTATTTTCGCGCTGAGTCGTCCAGGTGAACGCGAAGGTTGGCTACGTATCCTTTTGCCACAACAAAGATTTTGTTTCTCCTTTTTTATTCCATTCTTCCTTTGTTCAACAAACAAAACTGAAAACATACTTTGGATAAAATGGGCCCGGATTTGACTTTGTGGACCTTAAATAGTCACTTAGAGAGAGAGAGAAAAATAAATCATCAAAAGCTCTCTCTCTATTTCCTTAATTTTCTTATTCCAAGCAGCACAGTCATATTGAGGACCTTAGACTTTCAAACCGATTTGTATGAAGCGCCTTGGTAAAAATGTCTGCTAGCTGTTTCTCAGTCGAGATGTACTCCAGCTTGATAATGAAAGAGATCACCATGGGTTCCAATCGATAAATATCATGCAGCGGAAGTTATGTAACCGTGGTGATCGATCCAAGCTATGATCTTAATGTAAATTCAACATGTTATATATATATATATATATATATATATATATATATATATTAAATCTGAAAGTTACCTCTTCTAATCGATGAAAACACAAGCTTAGTGTTTCTCTATTAGATCCACACAAGCACCACAACCGAAGAAGGTTTTCACTAAAATTTTGCTATGAATTTTGAGAGAAGCTTGACAACAATGGAGGATGAGAAGGGAGAGAGAATTCAGCAATGAGGGAGAGAGGATGAGGGAATTAGTTGCTGAAAGTTAGAGAAGATAATGGAAGATATATTGTAATTTTTATTTGAAAATTAAAATTGAATTTCAAGTTAAAATTGCATATCTATCCTTCATAAACTCTTATTTGCGTTTGTTCCCATTCATAACTTAAATCCCTAAATGGGCTTTAAGCCCGTTTAACTAAAACCAAAATTAAACCCATTAACTTGAGTTCTAATTTTGGTTTAGACAAAACGGCTCAATTTCCTCGAATTGATTTCTTCAACCGTCTGGTTAAAACCTTAGGCCAGAAAACTACTGAATCGTTCTCAATTTTCATCCATAATTGTTGTCATGTATCGTGCTTAATGCGTGTGACCCTCTAGGCTCACGAACAATTGGCAGACTGGTAAAATTACTATTTTACCCTTTCCATCATAAGTGGTCTCTAGCAAGACATTATGATTATCCAATGTTCGTGATTATCGATTATTCGACTTAACCTGTTATCGTACATGTCACTGTCCTTTTATCAAACTGATATCCAGATTGATCAATAGGCATGGAATGGTCATCCTAATTTATCAATCACTATTTCTTGATATCTGAGATGACTGAAAACTGATACTAAAGTATCATCTGCACGGCCGTGCTATTCCTTCATTCATACTCATCAAGTGGCCTAAACGGATATCTTTCTCATACCGAAGTATGAGTGATAAATCCCTCAGACGCCTTTCGAGTTCACTAATGCAATAAATGACCAAGCCAATCAAAGCCGTTATAGTTACCCTTTTACAGATAACGTTAGACTAGGTCTATAGAGTTAACATTGCTTACACCTTACTAAAAGCCTCTACCAGTAATGTTTGGTACTTCGACAGTGGCTCCTCTCGGAATATGACTGGTAATAGTACGTTCCTCACTACTCTGACACCATGGTCAAACTGTTTTGTTACCTTTGGAGATGGAGTGAAAGCCAGGGTACTAGGAAAAGGGAAGCTCAACCTACCTAACTCACTTTGTCTAAAGGAAGCCTTACTGGTAGAAGGACTTACTGTCAATTTGATAAGCATCTGTCAACTCTGCGATCTAGACCTCGAAGTTAAATTTACTCGTAACAAGTATGCAATGATGAACACTCAACTAGAGGAACTCATGACTGGACTTAGGACACAAGACAACTGCTATCTATGATCTCCAACAACAGCTCCTTTATCTACTCGATGCCTTCTATTCAAAGCAAAAGAAACCAAGCTCTGGCACCAAAAGCTTGGACATATAATCTAAGGAGCATGCAAAAGATTCTATCTGAAAAGGCTATCGTCGGAATTCCAGATTTGAAGATCATTGAAGGAAAAATATGCGGAGAATGTCAGATAGGGAAACAAGTCAAAACGTCACACAAGAAGGTGCAACATCTTACCACCTCCCAGTTCTTAGAACTTCTGCATGTAGATCTCATGGTACCTATGCAAGTTGAAAATCTTGGAGGTAAGAAATATATATTTGTATGTATGGACGACTTGTAAAGGTACAATTGGGTTGAATTTATTCGAGAAAAGTCAGATACATTCTTTGTCTTCGAATCCCTATGTCAAAAAGGTCAAAGAGAGAAAGGAGAAACCATTGGCAAAATTGTGAGACTTAGAAGTGATCATGGATGAGAATTCGAGAACATAAGCTTTACAAACTTCTGTGATGCTGAAGGAATTGCTCATGAATTCTCTGCTCCCATTACCCCTCAACAGAATGGGATTGTTGAAAGGAATAACCAAACTCTTCAAGAAATGGCTAGAGTCATGATATTAGCCAAACACATCCCTACACGCTTTTGGGCAGAGGCACTCAACACGGCTTGCCATATTCACAATCGTGTCACCCTTCGTCCAGGTACCTTGGTAACACTTTATGAAATATGGAGGGGGAGAAAGCCTAATGTCAAGTATTTTCATATCTTTGGGTTAGTGTGCTATATTCTAGCTGATAGAGAACCCCGACAAAAGCTTGACCCTAAAAGCGATGAGGGAATATTTCTTGGATACTCTAGAAACAGTCGTGCTTATCGGGTCTTCAACAAACAAACCAGAACAATGATGGAGTCTATATTTGTGATTGTTGATGACAACATCCCTGAGTTGCCTAATGACGATGAAGAGGATATCCCTAACACTCCAGATGTCAGTGACAAAGAAGGCAACTCAGAACCAGAAGACGAAGCAAACGTTAGTCTTGACAAAGAAGATCCCTTCACTACATAACATAGAATCCCATGTAGAAAAGTCCAAAAGAGTCACCTAGTTCAGGACATAATCGGTGATGTCAATGAAGGTGTGCGCACTCGCAAAAAGGCTCCTATAAACTATAAGGAGATGATAGGTTACATCTGTTTTGTTTCAAACATTGAACCTAAGAATTGTTGTGAACATTTGTGAACATTCTAATCTTGGTGTTTTGATGATAACAAACCTCGTTATTATTATTTATGTTCAAATACTTTTTTTCTAAATATTCATGTTGTATAATACAAGCTTTCAGAAGTAACTTCAAGGTTGATAAATAAATTTTCGGATTTGTGCAAAATAGTAACTTTTTCAGCATTTATGCCGACTTTTAAAAATCATATCTTTATCAAATTGATATTTCTTTAATGTTATGAAAACCTTGAAGAGTCTATTTTTCAATAAAAAAATTGGTTTTATATTATCACACGTTTTCAGAGAGATATTGACGAAAGAGTGACCATACATCAAATCTGCCAAAACCAAAAAGACATATTTTATGGCTTAACTTTCTTATGAAATCTGACTTTATTGAGAGTGTTGTAGCAGGCATATGATACACTATTTGAAAGATACTTGAGTCTAGTTTGTAGCCCAACTGATTTGGAATGATTTGGAGGCTTGAAGAAAAAGTTATGGCCATTTGAGCAAACAAAGGTAAAAGCTGAAATTATGGGGCAGCAAGCAAGTTCATCACATCTTTGCACCCAATAAAGTCCTCCACGAATTTTCATTATCCAAGGACATTTTCAGACCTATAATGATGATCAAGACATGCTATAGAAGATCAAGAATGGCTATATGGAGTGGTTTAAGTCATAGCAATAAGGACTCTTGTAAGTATGATTTTAAAATATGTTTGGCTAGCTCTACTCTTCATCTTTACTCAATTATTTTTAAAATGCTATTTTTATTCAATATTATATATATTTATTTTGAAAGAGAGCAAGATAAGAATCACAAGTAATCGTCATTTTGAAATATGTGTTTGGAGCCAAACTCTTGTCAAGTCTTGCAACTTGGATTTGCGCTCAACTATCTTCCAGCAACTCTATATTTAAATTCGCAAGACCAAAATATTTTTCAATAAATAACCTCTTTTGGTTCTTCACTCTACTCTTTCTCTACAAAAAAATACTAGCACAAGTTCCTCATCTTTAAGAGAAAATTCATTTTGATAACTCTTGTGTTTCATGTTCTTGAAAATGTTTTTCAAACTCATGATCTAAAAGTTTAATATATTTTGATTTTTGAAAAACATGCACTTTTATTGTCAAATCATTTCTTGAACATGTTGTGCTCACTTGGAAACTTATTTTGAAATCATATGTTTTTAACATCACATTTAGTTAAGCCTTACATATCTTGAAATCATATATAGATTGCTTGTACTTATTTTTTATATCATTGTGATTGAGACATTGTGTTTATTCTACATAAGATTAAACACCTTGTATTGTTTTACTCTTGGTGAGTTGACCTCAATATTTTCATCTTGTTGTTGCGATATTAGTCCTTGCTAGGTGTTGTTGTTTGGTTGCAAAATTTGTTCTTGCTTGGTGTTGTAATTTACAAGATTTGTTCTTGAAATCCTTTGTAACTTTTACTAAGTTAGTAAAGAGACCGAACTCTTTGTGAGTTCTTAGGGGTGGACATAGCAACTCTAAGGAGAGTTGTGAACCACGTTATATTGTTGTGTTTGCTATCTCTTCCCTTATCATCTTACTTGCCATTTATTTTTCCAGATAAATTTTAATTTGCTGTAATTTCGATTCAATATATTCACCCCCCCCCCCCTCTAGATTGATTCTTTGAGACCTAACAATTGGTATCAGAGCTTCTACACTTCTAATACTTGGTTGAATTTTCAGGTTCAGTGTTAAAGATTCAAGTGGAAAACTCAAGAAACACAACTCTTCCTTTCTTTTGTGGCATTTTCCAAAACAAGCCTCCGTTATTTGATGGGTCAAATTAATCTCATTGGAAATATAGATTGGAGATACATCTTCAAAGCATTGACTACGATCTTTGGGAAATAACTTCCGAAGGACCATTCATTCCAACCATGAAGAATGAAAAAGGAGAAGAAATAGAAAAATCAATCAAAGATTGCGACAAATAGGAGAAGAGGATGATGTCTCAAAACAAGAAGGCTCTAGTTATTCCTTTATGTTCATTAAATCAAAATGAGCATTCAAGAGTTGTTGGTTCAAAAACGGCTTATGAAGTTTGGAAGAAACTCCAAGTCACTCATGAAGGAGTCTCTAGAAACAAGCAAAAAAGTGGACAAAATTCTTAGGAGTCTACCAAAAGAGTGGCAACCAAAGGTGACGGCCATAAATGAAGTAAAAAGTATCGAGTCGGTGGAATTTGAAGAATTCTTGGGAAATCTTCTTACCCATGAGATGGCTATACAACGTTTGAAGAACCCAAACAAAAGAAAACCTTGGACTTGGTAGAAAAATCCAACGACGAATCCGAAGACGACGATAAAGAAGATGAAGTTGCAATGTTCGTGAAGAGCTATAGGAAGTATCAAAGAATGCGAACGGCTCAAAAGAAATATCCTTCAACAAGAAATTTAAAAGATGGCAAGAAAAAATGCTCAAGAGAAAATAACAACTCCAAATGCTACAAGTGTGGTAGCAAAGATCATTTTATTGCCGATTGTCTGGTGAAGAAAGATGAAGAAAATAAAGAGCGAAGGTGGCAAGGAAATAAGCCAATGAAAGCTATGAAAGCAGAAACTTGGGACGATCTTCTTTCCGGTTCGGAGGATGATAACTCCGACGATGAAGTAGGAGCTATAGCATTTATGGCAATTGATGACGATGTTGAGGTATGTTCTTGTAACACCTTTGAAGATTTTGACTCGGAAGAGTTAATTGAAAAATTAATCTGAAATTCTGAGTTTGTTGCTGGGTCAAGATGTCATATCAAGATGTCATACACGATGTTTGTGACAATCGGTATGACAACTTTTTTGATCACAAAATAACGGACAGAATAGTAAACAGAAGACACACAATATGTTTACCCAGTTCGGTAACTCTGCACCTACGTCTGGGGGTAATCTGCCAGTGGAAAGTTTTTCACTATTAGGTAGTCAAGAGTACAACTTCAAGCTCAACAAGCTATCACACAAGCTATTGTCCTAAGCTACTAGAGATTTCACCGTGAACCACCTCGACTAAGGGCCTCTCCCCCTGTCTTTGAGAACGTCTCAATTCCACCATTCAAGCAAGCCTATGCTCGGTTGCATTGTCTTCGAGAATGCTCTTTGTGACTCTTCAATCACGAACAAAAACCTTCAAACCACAAACAATCAAATCCTTGCGAGTTGATGTTTGTGATCGACAATGTCCTTCTAAATAAATCAGCCTCTGATCCGCTATTCTTACACGGTCACGAGCTCTGAGAATTTAGCACAGAAAAGGACTCAAAAGGGACGAGTTGCTAAGGGGTAAAGCACCTGCTTTTATAGCAACTCGAGTAGCCTAATTGGTTTCCAATACCGATTAGGAAATCCAAACCCTTGCCGTCCTTGGCAAGTTGGCGTTGCCGCCAAAAGGCTTTGCTGACGTGTCTTGACGCTAGCTGGAGATTGCCTGATTTTGTCGTTGCCGAAAAATCACGCGCGCTGATTTTGACGTGTTGGCTGACATCTTTACCTTGTGCTAAAAAATATGCCAATACTGAACGTAACAACAATCTCCCCCTTTGGCAATTTTTTAGGCAAGCACATCTTGATGATAGGACTTTAGCAATCTTCCGTCGAGTTCTATCTCCAGTCTGGGACGATCTTCTTTAGCCGTTGTCAATCTTCATGTTTGACTTCTGTACAATGCAGCGGATCATGTCTCCTTGTTGAGTCTTCTCGTCCTCTATCAGTAAGGTACATAGTGCAAGTCTTCGTCTTCTGTCTCTTTGCAGTAAGGAGTGTTCATTAAGTTGCAACATGTTTGTGACGCATGTTCCAATCAAGACGTACCGACAAGTTGCAACATGTTTGTTGCGCATGTTCCAATCATGTCGTTTCTTATGTCACATGGTAAGTTGAAACATGTTTTTACACATGTTTCAGCCAACACTTCTCTAACATGTTGTTACACACGTTAAAGGTTACAGATGACACCAAATCTCTAACATGTTGTTGCACATGTCATAGACCAGACCAAACACTATTACAAGTCATCATCATTTGATGACCATAAAATAACCATGCAAGGTCCAAATTATCTCCCCCTGATTGCCTTAAAAATGGCAAAGGGTAAGCAGAGATAAGAAGAAGAATTAAAACCAAAATAACTCGGACAGACCCCGGGGGAATAAGTGTTTTAAACAATAAAAGTTTTTTCAATAGAGCGAGATGATGAACTAGGAAGAGGCAGAGTGAGTAGCATCGTCTTCGGCATCAGGAACCTCTGTTGGAGCGGCAAGCGTGTCGTGCAAGAGCTGTTCAAATGTGGTTTTTCTGCTTGTCAGGTTTGCAATGGTACCTTCTAGGTCGGTGATTCCCTCCATAAGCTCATGTACCATTTTGTGCATGATGGCCCCTATGGCTCTTGAGCTGCTTCCTTCTTCATACAACTTTGCAGAGGGTCGCAGAACATTCCTCACACGCTTTCCTTTGAACAACTTCGGGTTGATATAGAGCTCCAAAGGTTTCTTTCCGACAACATCATTGATGCGAACAATGTTTGGGCATTGTTGAATCATCATACCACACACAAGAGAAGGGAACCCGATGGGTAGCTTAACAACATAGGAACCAACATATCGAACAAGGTGTTCTATGACAAAGGCACCAAAGTCAAGAGGAGAGGCTATACCTATTTGATAGATTAGCTTGGCTAGATCTGCCCGTATGCTCGAACCATGGGAAGAGGGTGCCCAGTTTTCCATGCCAATTCGAAACAGAATGGAATATTTGGCTGTGAGCTCAGATGATGCTATGACTCCTTTCTCTGGCCATACCTTCATCTTGCCTCCGGTGACTTCTTGAGCGATCCGGTCCATGGGAAGATTCTCCTGAACTTGGTAATTCACCTATCTTTCAAGGTATGTGTTGATGGCTTTGGTAGAGAAGTCAAAGCAGTTCCCTCTTATATATACCTGTCTGAATTCAGGACTGGCTGGATTGTTGTATGCCTCGAAGAGATTAACAAAGAACTCTCGCACAAGAGCTCGATAGTATGTCCTGATATCTGAGACAGTTTTCATGAGTTGTACATTTTGTAGAACTTCCATGATAACTTTCA
Organism: Geranium rotundifolium; assembly: GCA_963920655.1. NCBI lineage: Eukaryota > Viridiplantae > Streptophyta > Magnoliopsida > Geraniales > Geraniaceae > Geranium > Geranium rotundifolium. The sequence continues at coordinate 17,944,611 of OY987315.1, forward strand.
TTCCTTTAGTATCAGCAGATAGTTCCTTTTCTAGGTATATTGTGCGGCTGCACACATACTTCCATCTGCTAGCGCCTTCAACGCAATGGAACGAAACATTGTCTATGGGTACGTCATGAACGTATTTTGGCAGCCTTAGCCTCTTCTTGGCACCGAGGGTGTCCAGCCCCTCTTCTTCATTGAATTCATCTTCGGGCTCCTTTAAATTGATAGTTCTTTTCTTCTTGCTTCTGCCAGATGTTAGCATATATGCTTCACTCTATTCTGAATCTTTTCTTTTTCCTCTCCTATCAGGTGTCACTTCTATATTCTTCTTGGTCAACAACTTTTTAAGAGGGACATTGTCCTCAATTGGTGATTCCGACTCTTCACACGAGTCTTCACCAATGTCCTCCATAGAGTCATCAGGAATGGTTAGAGACGTCGGGGCGTTCTGCTCCTCAGGTTGCTCTTCTCTCCTTTGTGTCTCATGTGAAGATTCCTCAGAGGTTGGAATCGAAGGCTTAGATGAAGTTTTAGGGTTACCGGATCTCCTTCTGAGAGGAGGAATCTCTTCGTCACTTTCTTCCTCCGAGACATGCGATGGTGCAGAGAATGGTTTTGAATGTTGTAGTTTTGATTTCTCTTCAGTAAATTTTGATCCACGCACCTTGACCCCATGCTGATTCTGGGTCGTTCTCGGGGTCTTGATTTTCTTCGCGACATGCTTAATTCTCACCATAGTTGCAAAAGCTCTCGCTAGATTTGGAATGGATTGTAGAGAGCGAAGGATTGTAGTCAAAGAAACCCTAGATTTTCGAGACGGTGGAGCAAGTGGCGTGAGAATAGTGAAGAGTCGCCCTTTAATTTTTCTTTTTCCTTTATTTTCGCGCTGAGTCGTCCAGGTGAACGCGAAGGTTGGCTACGTATCCTTTTGCCACAACAAAGATTTTGTTTCTCCTTTTTTATTCCATCCTTCCTTTGTTCAACAAACAAAACTGAAAACATACTTTGGATAAAATGGGCCCGGATTTGACTTTGTGGACCTTAAATAGTAACTTAGAGAGAGAGAGAAAAATAAATCATCAAAAGCTCTCTCTCTATTTCCTTAATTTTCTTATTCCAAGCAGCACAGTCATATTGAGGACCTTAGACTTTCAAACCGATTTGTATGAAGCGCCTTGGTAAAAATGTCTGCTAGCTGTTTCTCAGTCGAGATGTACTCCAGCTTGATAATGAAAGAGATCACCATGGGTTCCAATCGATAAATATCATGCAGCGGACGTTATGTAACCGTGGTGATCGATGCAAGCTATGATTTTAATGTAAATTCAACATGTTATATATATATATATAAAATCTGAAAGTTACCTCTTCTAATCGATGAAAACACAAGCTTAGTGTTTCTCTATTAGATCCACACAAGCACCACAACCGAAGAAGGTTTTCACAAAAATTTTGCTATGAATTTTGAGAGAAGCTTGACAACAATGGAGGATGAGAAGGGAGAGAGAATTCAGCAATGAGGGAGAGAGGATGAGGGAGTTAGTTGCTGAAAGTTAGAGAAGATAATGGAAGATATATTGTAATTTTAATTTGAAAATTAAAATTGAATTTCAAGTTAAAATTGCATATCTATCCTTCATAAACTCTTATTTGCGTTTGTTCCCATTCATAACTTAAATCCCTAAATGGGCTTTAAGCCCGTTTAACTAAAACCAAAATTAAACCCATTAACTTGAGTTCTAATTTTGGTTTAGACAAAACGGCTCAATTTCCTCGAATTGATTTCTTCAACCGTCTGGTTAAAACCTTAGGCCAGAAAACTACTGAATCGTTCTCAATTTTCATCCATAATTGTTGTCATGTATCGTGCTTAATGCGTGTGACCCTCTAGGCTCACGAACAATTGGCAGACTGGTAAAATTTCTATTTTACCCTTTCCATCATAAGTGGTCTCTAGCAAGACATTATGATTATCCAATGTTCGTGATTATCGATTATTCGACTTAACCTGTTATCGTACATGTCACTGTCCTTTTATCAAACTGATATCCAGATTGATCAATAGGCATAGAATGGTCATCCTAATTTATCAATCACTATTTCTTGATATCTGAGATGACTGAAAACTGATACTAAGGTATCATCTGCACGGCCGTGCTATTCCTTCAGTCATACTCATCAAGTGGCCTAAACGGATATCTTTCTCATACCGAAGTATGAGTGATAAATCCCTCAGACGCCTTTCGAGTTCACTAATGCAATAAATGACCAAGCCAATCAAAGCCGTTATAGTTACCCTTTTACAAATAACGTTAGACTAGGTCAAACTTAGGTATTCGTTACATAGTCTACACAAAGACTCCTTGGTCTTAGGATATAATGACAAGCTACGATATGTGAGTATCTCATGACTGGATCTATGCAACATACTCACAATCAGGTTGTCCGATATCATCGACCTGATGGTATCTATGATATAACTCCGGCAAGTAGAGCATGATCACAAGGAGTTAGTCTCATACTGATTGCTTCTTAAAGAAGCTTAGCTGATCAGAGACTCATCAAATGTAATTCTTTCTGATCTATAGTTCTACTATTAGTGGTTACACACATAATGACATAGATCAAATTACATTCGATATATTACTACAACACATTAGTAATATATGTCGATTTATTTATTCGGAAAGATGATAAAACATTACATCTGTAGATCACTTTTATATTGGACTAGGGCATAACTCTAACAGATAATCTTGTCTTCAACAAGCTCTCTGAAGAAGTGATGTCTGATATCTATATGCTTGGTTTTGCTGTGCTGAATAGGATTTTTTGAGATATTGATTACGCTAATGTTGTTGCAAAGCAATGTCATGACATCTTGTCCAACATTATACTCAGCAAGCATCTGTTTCATCCATATGAGTTGAGTGCAGCTACTTCCAGCGGCAATGTACTCAGATTCAGTTGTGGATAAAGCAATGCAATTTTGTTTCTTGCTAAACCACGAAACCAGATTGTTGCCAAGATAAAAACATCCTCTTGAGGTGCTTCTTCGATCCAATGAGCTACCGGGCCAGTCAGCATCGCAGTATCCAACTAGAGTAGAGGATGTGTCGAAAGAATATAACAAGCCTAGCTCAGTTGTTCTTGATATATATCTGATGATCCTCTTGGCTTGGGCTAGATGGCTCTGTTTAGGATTTGCTTGGTAGCGTGAACAGATTCCCACAGAGAAGGCTATGTTCGGACGGCTTGCAGTGAGATACAAGAGGCTACCAATTATGCTTCTATAGTGACTTTGCTCCACACTTTCTCCTTGATCGTTCTTGGTAATCTTCATGTGAGTAGCGATTGGTGTTCTTTTGTGGGACGCTTTCTCCAAACCGAACTTCCTTACAATGTTTTTTGCATACTTGCATTGAGAAATAAAGATGCCATTATTCATCTGCTTGATCTGGAAGCCTAGAAAGTAAGTCAGTTCACCAACCATACTCATCTCAAATTCTGACTGCATATGTTGGACAAAAAGTTGAACCATCTTGTCCGACATTCCTCAAAACACAATACCGTCCACATAAATCTGGGCGATCATGATGTTCTTTCCTTCTTTCGTAACAAACAACGTCTTGTCAACTCCCCCTCGAGTGTAGCCGTTCTTTACTAGGAACTTGGTTAGACATTCATACCAGGCTCGAGGTGCTTGTTTGAGACCATAGAGGGCTTTCTTGAGCCAATAGACATGATGAGGAAAGCTGTGATCTTCAAACCATTTTGGTTGAGTGACATAAACTTCTTCGTTTAGGTACCCATTAAGGAAGGCGCTCTTAACATCCATCTGGTAGAGTTTAAAACTTAGATGGCAAGCAATGCTTAACAGCAATCTGATGCTTTCAAGTCTGGCAACTGGAGCGAATGTCTCATCAAAATCTACTCCTTCGACTTGTGTGTAGCCTTGTGCCACAAGTCTTGCTTTGTTTCTGGTGATGTTCCCTTTGTCATCAGATTTGTTCTTGAAGATCCATTTTGTCTTGATGATACTGACATCGTCAGACTCGGCTGCCAGTTCCCATACTTCGTTTCTCTCGAATTGTACTAGCTCCTCTTGCATGGCACACACCCAATACTCATCTCTTACGGCTTCTTGCACATTCTTGTGCTCTATTTTGGAGACAAAGCACATATTTCTTATCATGTCCATGTAATTTACAGGAGTCTTACTTCGGGTTCGAACTCCTTCGTTTATATCCCCAATTACATCATGAGCTGGGTGATTCTTTTGGACTCTTCTGGAAGGAACTCTTTGTTGGTTTGTTGGAGAAGTCACTTTGTTAGGACCAACATCGTTTTCTTCATCAGTCTCCAGGTCGCATACATTATCACTGACATCTGGTCTGACATCCGGAGCAGGCAGGATCTCCTCATCATCATTGTTGGATTGTTCAGTGTTGTCTTCATTAATAACTGCGTTTATGGACTCCATCATGGCTTTGGTTCATTTGTTGAACACCCGAAAAGAAAGGCTATTTCTAGAGTACCCAAGAAAGATCCCTTCGTCACTTTTAGGATCAAGCTTACGTCGTGCCTCTCGATCAGCAAGATATAGCACACTGAGCCAAAGACATGGATGTACTTGACATTAGGCTTCCTTCCCCTCCAAAGCTCATAAAGAGTAACTGACATGCCTGGTCGGAGGGTGACCCGATTGTAAATATGACATGCTGTGTTTAGAGGCTCTGCCCATAAGTGAGGAGAAATGTCTTTGGCTAGCATCATGACCCGAGCCATCTCTTGAAGAGTGCGTTTCTTCCTTTCAACTACTCCATTCTGTTGAGGAGTGATGGGAGCAGAAGATTCATGGGCTATCCCTTCGCCATCACAAAAGTTGGCAAAGGTGATGTTCTCGAACTCACGTCCATGGTCACTTCTTAACCTAATAATCTTTCCAATCTTTTCTCCTTTTTCTCTTTAAACTGTTCGACATAAGCCTTCAAAGATGGAGAAGGTATCTGACTTTTCTCGAACAAAGTCTACCCATGTGTACCTTGAGAAGTCATCGACACATATATAGATATATTTCTTTCCTCTAAAGCTTTCGACTTGCATTAGTCCCATCAGGTCAATGTGTAGAAGTTCTAGAACTCGAGTGGTGGTAAGATGTTGCACTTTTTTGTGTGACGTCTTAACTTGTTTGCCTATCTGACATTCCCCAGAGATCTTGCCTTCGACGATCTTTAGATCTGGGACTCCAATAACAGCTTGTTCAGAAAGAATTTTTTAGTATGCTCCTTAGGTTGATGTGTCCAAGCTTTTGATGCTAAATCTTTGTCTCTTGTGCCTTGGACAGAAAGCACTTGTCTGGTACAGGAGCTGAGTTTGGAGACCATAAATAACAGTTGTCTTGTGACCTTAGACCCTTCATCAGTTCTTCCTTTTGTTTATTGAGTACCACACACTTGTAGACAGTGAAGTTGACACAAAGATCCAGATCATATAGTTGACTATGCTGATCAGGTTGGCTGTAAGACCTTCTACCAATAACGCCTCTTTTAGAGAAGATGAGCTAGAAAAGTTTAGCTTTCCAAACTTCAAGTCACTCATGGAGGAACTTCTCAAGTCAAAGAGGCAAAGATTGACATGTTACTTGAAGAATATCATTCTTTCAAAATGCAATATGGAGAGAGCATTCACTCAATAGGTAAAAGAGTGAAAAATTCAACAACATTGTAAGTCGTCTTGCTCTTCTTGATACAACTTTTATTAACAAGCAAAAAGTTGACAAAATTCTTAAGTGTCTACCAAAGGAGTGGCAACCAAAGGTGACGGCCATAAATGAAGTGAAAAATATCAAGTCGATGGAATTTGAAGAACTCTTGGGAAATCTTCTTACCTATGAGATGGCTATAAAAAAGTTTGAAGAACCCAAACCAAAGAAAACCTTGGATGTTTTTATCTTGAGAATAATCTTGTCTCCTGGTTCAGCAAAAAACAAAATTGTATACCTCTATCTACTGCTGAATCGGAATATATTGTTGCTGGTAGTAAATGCACTCAGTTTCCATGGATGAAGCAGATGCTCGCAGAGTATAATGTCGAACAAGATGTCATGACATTTTTCTGTGACAACATCAGTGTCATCAATATCTCGAAGAATCATGTGCAACATAGCAAAACCAAGCACATAAACATCAGGCACCACTTCATTCGGGGGCTTGTGCAAGACAAAAATATCAAGATAGAGTATATTCCTATAGAGAAACAGCTTGCTGACATCTTCACAAAAGCATTGGACACAAATCGCTTTTGAAAGTTTAAGGTCATCCCTTGGAGTTTGCTACCTTGAATAATATTCGTCAAGAAAAATAAGGGATAGAGCTTTGTTGATTTGTTTTCTCTCTCTCTAGAAGGACTATTAGGGTCCACAAAATCAAATCTGGGCCCAATTATCTAAGCCCGTTTCAGTTTGTTTCTAAAATAATAGAATAAACAAAAAGGAAACAAAAATCTTTCATGACAAGAGGTATAGCCAATCCAAGCAGAAACTCCTCAGCTTCGCCACAGATAATTCAGGCGCCCCTACATCTTTTCTACTTCCTCGTACATATACCATAGGAGTTCAAAATCAAGGGTTTCTCATCCTCACACTTCCTATCTTCAAACCTACTATGTTCTCCTAAAAGAAAATTGTGGTTACACGAAGCGAAGTAACACCGGCCAGATTAAAGAAATCACAACCCAGAATGAGGTATAAAACTGTTCCAAAGAAAGGGACAGGTCCGACAGCTGCACAAAACAAATATGGAGTGAAGATCCTAGGAGGAAACTTCTCCAAATCAACGCACAGTCCTACTGAAACCACACTATCGCCGGTCCTCGACGAAGACGCATCAACAAGAAAGGGAATCCCTTGCCTCAATCTTGAAGAAAAAGCTTCAACATACTCCCAAGAGCCAAACCCATTAGTAAGAGGTAACCCTAATTCCTCCTCTCAAACAAAATTCAGAGAACAAGAGGGTAGTCCAATTATAGATAAATCAGACTCTGCACATGAGCAAAAGGAAGAGGAAGAAAAAACTGAAAAAGGTCTCTCAAGTGACGATGATACTCCTCTCATTACCCTACAATCAAAGAATAAGACAAAACTGATGCAACCGAAAAGGAAGTTTGTGCTATTGGATGAAGGAGAAGTGCCCCCAATGAAAAAGAAAAGGAAGGCTGCTGCAAAAGCTAGTGATGAATCAATCATGCCAGAAGAGGAAGAAGAATTAGGGGATCTTCATACTCCTAGTACAAGAAAAAGGATAGATGGTCATAGGATTCGCCAGTATATCCCTGATGCTCCATTAGACAATGTCTCCTTCCAATGTGTTGAGAGTGCAAGCAAATGGAAATATGTATATCAGCGAACCATCTATGTAGAAAGAGAGCTCTCTAAAGATGCACATAATCTTGATGTCCTTATGGAACTGCTTAGAGACGAAGGACTCCTAAAGACTGTGGCCAATTTGGGTGTATTCTATCATAAACTAGTCAAAAAAGCTATTGTGAATCTTGCACCATTCTTTTGTGATCCATCTCACTCAGAATTTCGAAAGATCTATGTTCGAGGACAGGAATTTGACTTCTAAGATAAATCAATCAATGCCTACCTAAGGGTGGAAAAGGTGACTTATGTCGACCAGGTTGCTAGTCTCCATACCATAGCAAAAGAAATCACTGGCCAAGCAAGAAAAGATTGGCCCCACAAAGGAACAATGGCATCATCTGAACTATCAGTCAAATACTCAATTGTGTATAGGATTGGAGTTGCTAATTGGGCTCCATCTACACATGGGTCGAACATCACTGCAGATTTGGCTCGCCTAATCTATCAAATAGGTACACACTCCCCTGTTAATTTTACCTCTTTTGTTGCTAATCATCTTTTCAGACATGCAAAGTCTTATGTTGTGAAACTTCCCATTGGTTTTCCCACACTCATTACTAGAGTTCTACAACAAAATCCTGACATCCTACAAGGAACGAATGAAGAAGGAAAGCGGCCTAGAGAACTCAATTTAAGTCATAAATTGTTTGAAGGGAAACATGTGCGGGACCTTGACGAATCCACTGCTGGAACACCTATAGCATCAACCATATCTAAGAAAGGAAAGACAGTCCAAGAAAACGTTCTGAAGGAACTTCGAAAAGAGGTAGCATGTCTCTTAAAGACCATATATGTTCTCACCAACAGAAAGACAGTTTGTGAAGGTTTTATACATGACTTGACGGCTAGGCCAGAAGCATAAGAACAAGAAGAAGAAGAAGAAGAAGAAGAAGAAGAAGACATCACTCAAGAAGAAGCCAACTCCACATCACAGTAAATCCTCAGTAATTTCGTCTCTGAAGAACGTTTTTTTTAAACTCTTTAAATCCTCGGGGACTGTCCGGGTTACTTTTTGAACAATTTTGATTTTGCTCCTTGGTGGAGCTTGGATTTTGCCCCGTGTTTAGGGGTTAGTTTGCTCGTGTTTAGAGCTGGTCTTTTTATTTGTGGAGTGTCATAATCTTCTTTGATATGCCCTTTTGCCATTTTTGAGGCAATCTGGGGGAGATGTTTAGGTAAGGCAGTTTCAAGCCATCCAAAAATCTTCGATTTGTTTATCAAACGATCTATTATTATATTTAATACCTGCATAAATTTGTTTAGAAAATTGACAATTTTTAATAATTAGTAAATATAATAGACCAAACAAAAATTTCAATGAAAAATGAAAAAAAAATTTAATTAATACAATTAGTCAATAATTATTGAGTAAAATATAATTGTAACTATGAATCACAAATAAAGAAAGAATAAAGGGTAAATTCCACGTGACCCCCCTTAACTATACGCGTGTCTCACATGCCCCCCTTAAATATAAAATCAATCTGTGAGGTGCCTTAACTATCCAAAAATCCCACTTTACCTTTTTTTGTTGATTTTTTTCAAAATTCTGTTAAGTTTTTGTGAAATGATGAAAATACCCTTCTATCTGAAAAATTAAAATAAATAAATAAAAATGATTTTGAACTTTTTTTTCTAATTTTCTCGTTGTACAAAATTAAGAATAAATTTTGTTAATTGTAAAAAAATTTTAAAAAAATTTTTTTTACAAAAAAAAATTAAAAATAAAAAATTACTTTTAACCATCGTTTTTTATTTTTATTAATTTTTATAAATAATTGTTTTTAAATAAAAAAATATTTTTATTCTTTATTTTTTACAACGAGAAAATAGAAAAAAAAAATTCAAAATCATTTTTATTTACTTATTTTCATTTTTCAGATACAAGGGTATTTTCGTCATTTCACAAAAAACTTAACAGAATTTTGAAAAAGGTCAACAAAAAAAGGTAAAGTTGGATTTTTGGATAGTTAAGGCACCTCACAAATTGATTTTATAGTTAAGGGGGGGCATGTGAGACACGCGTATAGTTAAGGGGGTCATGTGGAATTTACTCAGGAATAAAATATGCTCAATTTTAAAAGCCCACAACTATAAAAGTAAAATTAGGCCCATAGATTATTAAAAAAAGAACATAAGTATTAAAAGTTGGGATGAACTAGAATACATATAAGGTTAATACTACAAACATTAGAACGTGTCCTAGCTGTTAGATGAGACTAATTAGCGGTGGAGATGAAACACAAAAAATGAACAAAAGATTATACTGAATATAGTCAAAAGGGGTACGTTGGTAAATCAGTTTCGGGTGTTACCAATCATCTCCTAAAATCAAGGGAGTATTGATTCAAAAACGATTATAAATGAGACGACAATGACTGCTTCTACATCATTCAGAAGTAAAACTAATGGCTGCTATGGAAGAATCCTCATCGAATGGAGGTTAGTTATTATATTATTTACATAATAACAGTTCATATCATATGAAAGACTCGGGTTTGATGATGAGCTTATGTATGGCAGCAATACTGATGAACGATGCCGAAAATCAAATTCAGTTGTCAGGTAATCAGATCTATTCCATCTTACATATATATATATGGTTGGCAAAGATAAAAGTTATAGATGGTCATAAACGAATACATCAGTGACCAGGCGCCCAATCCGGATCTATATTATGAGTACAACCACGATGAAAATGATCGACTATCCTGATTGTTCTGGGCTGATGGCTTGTCCAGAGTGAACTATACAAAATGGGGCGACATTATTTCATTCGACTCCACCTACGACACAAACAGGTAAACAATCAAACTGTTCCTAATAATGTTGTCAATCCTGACTGAATTAAATTTTAAAAATGCAGTACTTTTTATGACAATGAAACGCTGCAACAGAAATCCAATTGCATAATTGTTGATGACACATAACCACTTTACAATGTTCTGTTCATGTTGTGTTGACACAATGAAACAATTTATTATAAGTTGTTGTTGACACATGTGTTCGCTATCCTGAGCCATGCATACGTTGAGATTAAGAACTATAATATTGGTGATGACAGCTACTCAATGATGTTCTGCATGATTACGGGAGTTGACATGTCTGATTGTGGGCCGCATGGTACACAAGACGACTTTCATGACTGCAATGATGAAGGCAGTGATGATGACACAAGTGGTGGCGGAGATTTTCATAACGAGGAAGCAGGAGACCGAGGGTACATGAGGTCGAAGAAGACTAGGTTAAGATAATATGTAACAATTTCAATTAATCTATTTGTACTTCGAATTAAATCGATGGAATAGTTTTTTTGGATGTTTGTGTTATTTAAAAACATACTGTCATAATGTTTATACATATCATAGAAGATGAAATATGACTGATGACACAAAATAGAAATTGGGAACAATTCACAAATTATACTGATGACATATACACGAGTTCGATAGAAAAATTTCATGTGTGTTAAAGTAACACCTATTGTCCTTTAAAATTGTGTCACTCGCATTCTAAACCAACAATTTGAGGTACAAAATTACTGGAGTCACTGAATATGAGCAGGAAACTGAAACTATAAGATAAGATATACAATTAAACTGCAAACATTCATATATAATATGAAAACAAAAAACACCGTGGATTGTCTGTAACCCAGTCAAAGAATGTGGGTAAATAATAAGAACCAGAAACTGAAATTCATTTAACACCAAAATATATGTTCAATATGTAGACCACAATTAACCAATTGCAAGGATTAAACATTACTAACTGATGACAGTTCACAACTACCAGACAACCATTATATTCCAAAACACTACCTCCCATACATACGAGACATGATTTTTGATACCAATGACACATGACCTTTTGTTTTGTTACAGATGAAACATTACAAACACATTCAGCAACTGAACTGATGAAAGATTACTGACGTTAATTTACTATAAGTACCTACCCGTGATTCTTGATTAGAAAAGATTTCCTTTCAGTTGTAGGAGTGTAGCTGATTAAGGGTTAGTTAATTTCTTAAATTTTGAAATTGGCGAAATTTGCGTAATCATTATCTTCTCAAGCTCAATCACAAATCATTATCTCCTCAAGCTCATTATCTCCTCAATCTCATTATCTCCTCAATCTCAATCATAAATTCGAATAACCCGAAATTTGTGTAATGATAATTCGGTGAAAATACCAGCGTACCCTTGATGCTACTTGCAATGACACTTGCGTGTGGTGACAGATGGGTCGACCCTTAAAAGTTTTGTCAATTCCAAGGGTTGAACCTATGATCTCATTAGTAAAAAGTTACTCTTTTACCACTAAGCCCAACAACTTTTTGTTGTTAAGTGGCACAGTTTTTATATACATATCAAAATTTAAAGGGGGGCATATCTAATTTTCGGAAAAAATTTATATGATTTTTTTTTCGGATTCCTGGGCCAAGCACCCCCCCCCCCCCCCCCCCCCCCCGGATCTGCGTATAGGTCAACTTGCACCCGACTCGCACCCGCTCAACAACCGGCTCATTGTGACCCGGACCCAAAAAATTTCAAATTTCACCCGTTTCGATTGGTGCGAATTTATCGGGTGTCCGTCGAGTTTAGAATTTTTTGTCATCCCCTGAAATGGGTGAGAAAGGGTTAAAGAATGGTAGATAGAGTGCTTATGTCGTATTAAATAAATCACAAAATATATTTAATCATGAATAATTATTTAGATGTTAAGAGTTGCTTTCAAGTGTACATGCAAGGTACACAGTCGTTGGATGTTTCTTGGTCAAATCGAAGATAACAATTACTACAGAAAAGTTAAAAGAACAAGGGTAACAGAAAGCCTAGAACTATTCAGCAAGTTGCCTTACAATTTACTCTTCTTCTTCTCCACAAGTAAACCTCTAAATAAGGTCCGCTCATCCTCAGCCCAACTCTTCTTTTTCTTAACAAATTCTCTAAATCTTTCTGTTATCAAACTCTTCTCTCTCTCTTCTGCCATCTTTATATCCGTAAATTAGTTCATAATCATTTCACAAAAAGAAAGAGATTGAGTTAGAAAAAAGGTTATAAATATACCAAGAAGCAGTGTCTTTAGTTTTTGAATTTGACACTAATTTGGGTTTGTATTGGGTTGGGAATGTTCGGATTTGGTGACTGGTTCTAAAGATATGGAAAAAATTTCAAGGGATGATGAGAAAATGGAACTACCACCGGGATTTCGATTCCATCCGACGGACGAAGAGCTCATAACTCACTATCTCTCCCACAAGGTTCTTGATACCTCCTTCCACGCAATAGCCATCGGCGAGGTCGATCTCAACAAGTGTGAGCCTTGGGATTTGCCTTGTAAGCGTTCTTCTTCTTGTGCTATATATTATCATAGTCATGCTCATGTGTTATATATAGTGTTTTAATGTGTTGTGAATTCAGGGAACGCCAAAATTGGTGAGAAGGAGTGGTATTTCTTCTACTTGAGGGACAGGAAATACCCAACGGGGCAGAGGACGAATCGGGCCACGGAAGCCGGCTACTGGAAGGCCACCGGCAAAGACAAGGAGATCTACAGAGCCAAACCTCTTGAGGTCGTGGGGATGAAGAAGACTCTTGTGTTCTACAAAGGGAGGGCTCCCAGAGGTGAAAAGACTAATTGGGTCATGCACGAGTACCGCTTGGAAGGCAATTCCTCAAAGGTCATATACATGTATACATGTTCCTTCCAATTGAACTGGAACCATCGACCTCATGCTTACTGTCTCTCTGTTTCTCTTTACTTGTCCAGAATGAATGGGTGATTTGCAGAGTGTTCCAGAAGAGCCCTGGAGGGAAGAAGGCCTATACATCCGGCGAGGCCTCGCGCGTGACCTGCTTCTCCCATCCCCCGACAGAGGACGACGACATAATTCACGACAACCCACCACCCGCTGTACATGTGCACAACACAATCTACGCCCCGAATCTGCACTACCCAGATTCCATCTCCGTGCAACAACAATCCATGCTCGGCCTGCTATACGAGAGCAGAATCAACAACAATGTTAATGTACAGAGCGTCAACGTGAAGACGTCCGAGGAAGAGTTGTCGGCAGAGACAGGGGACCTCAGTACGGACATATCCTCGGTGGTATCGAACCATGACTTGGGGCAGAGGTCCTTCCACGAGCCGCCAACTTCTGCTGGACCCGTTCATCTCGATTGTTTATGGAATTATTGAAGTTACGCCACAAATTGTTATTAGATAAATGACCCAATTGGTTTCTGAGTGAATAAATTCTTTTGCATCCAAAATACTTGTACACAAAAATTGCTTGTATTAGTGTGACAAAGTGTGCTTATTTATATATATGTGTCTCCAATTCCGAGGGGATATCCCAACGTCTCGGGGACGGAATAGTGTTATGGAAGGATGGATAACGAAGAAGTGTATTTATGTACCATTAAAATATTGGTGAAAGTCTTAATGAATATTGGAATTTGAGTGTGGGTTTTTGAGTTTTTATTTTGTTATTAAAATACTGTTTATAATTTATTGATTGAATTTATGATGGGAATGGAAGAACATATGGCAACAATTAATAATGTGAAGGTTAAATTAGGTGGGGATGAACTAAAATTGGTTGTTGTTTGATAGATTAGTTAGAGATTTAAGAATTTTCTTCTTCTATCCTTTTTGGTTTGCTGTTTAATTTGGCCACCAACCATCAGTTAATGGGCGATTAATTAATGACAAAAAGAAATAGATAGGAAAGCAAAAACGTCCCAATCCAATTATCAAGTACAAAAACTTGAACCAATCAAATTTTTTTTAGGAAGTAAGAATCAAATCAAAATTTTAAATTATTGGTCAACATCAATAACCAGTGGGAGGACAAGGCTTATGGCATTGAAAGTTGACATAGCTAAAGCATACAACAGACTGGAGTGGAGTTTTGTCTTGAAAATATCATCTAGAATGGGCTTCAGCTTACATTTGATGGCACTAATTAATGAGTGCATAGCCTCTTCAAATCTAGTGGTGCTATCTTGTGGGCGATCCATCGAATTGGAGAAACCAACTAGGGGCATCCGGCAAGGAGACCCTCTCGCACCCTTCTTGTTTTTATTATGTGCTAAGGGGCTATCCAGGTTGCTGGATTGTTTTCAAAATAGGGGAGACGTAAGAGGTTGCACGGTCTCGAGAGGGGCGCCTCGTATGTTTTACCTACTCTTTGCGGATGACAGCTATATGTTCTGTGATGCAAATGATAGTTCAGACGAGTGCTTAAGTCACATTTTCTTTACTTATGGTCGGGCTTCTGGGCAATTGATAAACTCTGAAAAATCAAATGTGCAATTTAGCCCGAATACACCTCTAGGCATCATAGCTAGCGTGACGGAGAGATTGAGCTTCCAGGAGGAGAACGAGCAAGTTATGTACTTGGGTCTGCCAAACATTATCGGTCAAAATCGGAGGAGAGGCTTTGCCTACCTATTGGAGCGTATAAGGGCGAGGATGTCGTCGTGGTCAGATAAAGTTTTCTCGAAAGCAGGCCAAAAGGTGTTATTAAAAGCACTTCTCCAAGCTATTCCTACATATTCTCTTAATGTGTTCTTATTACCGGAAGAAATTTTGGAAGACATCAAGAAGGCGTTTGCTAGATAATGGTGGGCCAGCTCGTTGGGAGGGAAAGGCATCATATGGAAAAAATGGGACTTGTTGTATGTGCATAAAGAGTCAGGAGGTTTTGTTTTTCTTCGTTTAAGAGAGTTCAACTTGGCTTTATTGGCCAAACAAGGTTGGAAGTTTCTCACTTATCCAGATTCGCTTGTAGCTCAGATCTTTAAAGCACTATATTATCCGGGTTGCTCTTTCTTGCAGGCAGAATCTGGGTCCAATCCCAGTTACATTTGGCGGAGCTTATTATCGGCCCAACACTTGGTTAGCTATGAAAGTCGTCGGGCGGTAGGTCCCGGATATTTCCTCACCTCGAGAGATCCCTGGCTCGCATCGAATCCCACAATATTAGGGGAGCCAGTTTATAATTTTCCTACCATGATGGTCAAGGACTTATTTGCAGAAGGTCAAAGGAAATGGGATACCCAGATTCTTGATAATATTCTCCTGTGAAAGACAAGGTCAGAGTACTAACTATCCCCATTCTTGAGGACTCCGATCATGATGAGTGGTATTGGTCGTTATCACCTTCGGGCGAGTTTACAGTCAAGTCCGTTTATAGAGGCTTATTGCTGCAAAATGGCTTATGGAGCCCTTCTCACCAACAAAGCACGTGGAAAATGGTGTGGGATATGGCGGTCCCTCCAAAAGTCATAACGTTTTTATGGAGGTACTTGTGTAAGCATTTTTGTGCCCTGGTCCAATTGTATTAGTCAGTAAATGTCTGTATATATTAATCATCGTATGTAATATATAAAATTGGCATTATATTACTTATGTGTTGAAGTAATAGGTTAAGTATGATCTGATTTATGTCCACCAAAGTAGAAGAACCATATATTCGTACGTATCACACTTAACGGGTCCCTGGTCAAATATGCTTTAATGAAGCGATCGAGTATGAGGATGATTCTTTGTGGTATAGTTCTATTTACCATTGGGAAGGGCTCTCGGAATCAGATCATAGATATCACTCGGGTGAGTGATATTGGACTTCCCGCACTTAATGGTGTTGCATAGATACAGTCATGAACACATTCAATTGTGGTAGCTTGTTGTCGTATCCTTAGACCAAGGATTCTTTGTGATCGTTATACAGTAAAGAACCACGTTTGACATGCTCCTAACGTTGTCCGTAATAAGACAACCATAACGGACATGATTGACACGGGGACAGATTGTATAAGTGATACGAAAGGCGGCTAAGGGATTTATCCCTCATACTACGGTATGAGGAAGGTATCTGTTTAGGCCACTCGATAGAGAATAACTAAAGGGATAGCATGGCCAATGCAACGATACGGGTTATCAGTATTCAGTAATCTCACAGATCGAGAAACAAGGATTGATTAAATAAGGGTGACGTCTCTATGCCATATGATCAATCTAGATACCGGGTGATAAAGAGATAGCGACATGTACTACATGAGGTTGAATCAAATCATCGATCATCATGCACGTCGGGTAATCATAACGTCTTACTAGAGACCACTTATGATGGATCGGGTAAAATGAAATTTTACGTCAATCCGCCGACGTCGGCATGAGCCCAGAGGGTCACACACATAGGATATGGATTATGAGAGACAAGAAAAGGTCGGCGATACTCGAGAGAGAGAGGCATGGGCAAAACTGGACGTTTTTGGCCATGGATATGTGTAATTGAATTTGACACACGAATCGAGAAAGACTAAATCTTTTGTCGATGTCGCGTCGGACTTTGTACAATAAGTTCGGGGGTTAATTGGACGCGACACGGGACCTCATGGCCAAAGCATTGGGCTTCATGCAACGAGGCCCTAAGTTGTCGGCTCAACAAAGGCCCAATAGTGGAGTAAAGGGTGGGCCCCTTTCTCCACTAACTTTGGTTAAGTGGATGATGACTAGATACACATTATCCTAATCTTGTTAAGTAAGTGTGATTTAATGGAGGCCACCCAATGAGCATCATCATTTTCCCTTAACCCAATACACATCAATTCATAAACACAATAATCCAACAACTCACAAAATATTACACAACTTGAGTTGTTCTCTCCCTCCTCTCTATTGCTCTCGGCCGAACACACCTTCCTCTCCTCCTTGCTCTTCTCTCTTGCTCTCTCTTCTATTCTAGTAGGTAGAGGAGTGTAGGATCCCTTAGTGATCATCCTATCTGTGTGGACTTGGCTAGAGTTGAAGATCTGAAGTGTTCTTCAAAACCGATTCGAACAAACCGAAGGTAAACTTGTGATTTTGGTTTTGCCTTGAGATTTAATGGTTTGATGTTCCCGGACACTTTTTGGGGTTTATATATTGTTGGTTCCGTTTCCATGGTGTTCTTGGTAGCCCTAAAGTTCCTACAGTGGTATCAGAGCACGGTTACCATGGTGTTCTTTGAATCGGTTTCGGTGTTGTTTTGCTTGCCATGTTGCTATAATATGTTTATTTCTTGTTTATGTGTTTTATATGCCATGAAAATGAAGTTTTAAACATATTATCAAATCTGAAAATTTTCGAAAAAAAAATTGGATTTGTCAGGTCGTCGGAAACGGGACTCTCGGGGAGCTGGAAAAGGGGACCGGGCGGGGGCTCCGGCTTGCCAGATCTGGGCTGAGCCATGGCCAATACATGGTCCCGGTCATGTGTCCACCCTGCCCTTGCCCAGGCAGTGGTTAGATTCGGGCCGTGGCCGGTGGTGGAGGCCCGACGGCTAGGGTTGCCAAACCCTAGCGCGTCGGTGCGTAGGGGCTCGGCCAAAATTGGTTTGGGACCGGGTGGTTTGTTGCACGGTGTTCAATCCGTGGCACAAACCCGCAATCCCATGTTTTGAAAAAAATTAGATTTGAACAGTTTCGATAAACTGATTTTTCGAAAAGGTCTACTTTCGATAAACCCGACCGAACAACTTGGACATGAAAATTAAAATCGGAAATGTATCTTGATTGATAACATGCTTGTATGATAATATGTTGTGTGATGAGTTGATATGCATGGTGCATAGATAGCCCAATAGAGCGTTTAAATATTTATCGCTTTTAAAACGGTCTGCGAACCGTTAGATTGTAACCTTGTAATTATTCTTTTATGCGGGCTGCGAACCGCTGGTGATAAAGTGTAATTATTCTTTCATCCAGTCTATGAATCGAGTATTTATTGTAATAAATTGCTTAAGTCGACAAGGATGAAAACCGAGAACGGTGACAATCTTAGAGGACGTCTACGAGCTAGTGGGAGTGGCCCTAAGTGGTGATGACGAGAAGAGCTCATGAAGTTTTCGTCTCATAAAATACTTAGGACTTAAGCTGGGGCAATTTGTGCATATTTAACGCTTTGATGCATGCTAGAATTTATTTGAATGATAAATTAAATGGTGAGCATGCATGGCTTATTTTAGTTTAAGCTATTACCAACATGCAAAGATTAAAACTGGATTAATTGTTTGCATGTTAAAAGCGTTGTGAACCATCGACGCACGGGTTGTGATGGATGTATTCAAATTTGAAAACGTCTTTGCATGGGTTGTAAATGACAGTTTTGAAGAAGATAATGTGAGATAAATTAGAATCGCCACAATACGAGTTGTTGATGACGGATTCCTAATTGTATCAAATATAATTGATTTAAACTCAACTGATCACAAATAATTTTAAGTCATGTGAGACACCAACCCAAAATCATAAACTTGTATAGTTCTCCACTTTGTTGATGTCGTGCGCCTTAGCGGAGCATTTTCAAAAGTGCGCTCTATACAAGTTTGCGAAAGTTTTATCTAGATGTCGTGCGCCTTAGAGGAGCATCTCTATCGAACTAAGCCTTCTTGATTTGGTTTACTTAACTGCGATTCTCGACCAGGGTCGAGCCAGGATGTCAGAAAGGGTATGCCGTGTGCAACAGCACACACCCTTGCCAAGAATTACACGGGTTGTAATTGGACCCAATTGCATTGGTTATAATTGGATGCATGTCCTACCTAAATAAGTGAGTCGGAGCGGTGCGCCTTAGTGTACTTCGATTCATGAATCATGGGTTTTAGTTTTAGATTTTATTAACTAAGAATCGAATGGTTGAAGTTTATTCAGGATCTTCGTAAATTTATTCAATTTATGATTAAATTTATTTTCCTCGTGTAGATTAATGGCGAAAAATTCAACGAACGCGAACATTTTGTCATTGAGGCATATCCTCGAAAAGGGTAAGCTCAATGGTACAAACTATCTAGACTGGGACATGAACCTACGACTTATGTTCAAGTTAGAACGCAAGGAATACGTCCTGGACCGGGCTATCC
This sequence comes from Geranium rotundifolium, assembly GCA_963920655.1. NCBI lineage: Eukaryota > Viridiplantae > Streptophyta > Magnoliopsida > Geraniales > Geraniaceae > Geranium > Geranium rotundifolium. The sequence continues at coordinate 17,963,939 of OY987315.1, forward strand.
CTATGGAGGCAGCACTCAACGCCCCGAGGGCCGTTAAGGATGCATACCAAAAGTACCTTAGCGACAACATCGACGTGGCGTGTGTGATGTTGGGCGCTATGGAGTCGGAGCTCCAGAAGCAGTTTATGGAATTTTTTGAGGACCCTTTAGCGATGATGTCGTAGATAAAGGTCATGTTAAAGGAGAAGACTCGACTCGAAAGATTTGGAATTCTCAAGGAACTCCTTACCTGTAACATGTCAGCATGCAGTTCTGTAGGTCCACATGTCCTAAAAATGAAGGGACGTCTCGACGGCCTGACCCGACTCGGCCTCGAGATGGAAAAGCAGATGGCTGCCGATTTAGTTCTGCAATCCCTTCCTCATACATATGATAGTTTCGTAATGAATTATTATATGTATGATATGGACAAGACCATTTCGGAATTACATCAAATGCTTGTGATGGCCGAAAAGAACATCAAGGTCACTCGTGGCAAGGATGTCTTAATGGTCATAAAGGGAACTAGCTTCAAAGCTGGAGGTGATAAGACATTCACATGAGACTACTCGTGGCAAGACATTCTTCTGATCATCTCAAGGCAAGATGCGACTACATTTACATCATAAACCTCCTAAAGTCGGGGAGGCGAAGAAGAAAAAGGAAGCAGTTTGTTTCTACTGCCAACAGCCCGGTCACTGGAAGAGAGACTGTAGAAAGTTCCAGGATGATCAGAAGAAGGGCGGTGGGGCCACGTCTTCCTCAGGTATTTTCTTTTTAAAGCTCAATCTCTCTGTTTCAGATTCATGGGTATTAGATGATAGCATTTTTGTGCCCTAGTCTAATTGATAGTAGTCTATAAATGTGTGTATATTAATCATCATTTGTAATGAATAAAAACGGCTTTATATTACATATGTGTTGAAGTAATATGTTGAGCATGATTCGATTTATGACCACGAAAATAGTAGAACCATAAATCTGTACGGATCACACTTAACGAGTCCCTGGTCAAATATGCTTCAATAGAAGCGACCAATATGAGGATGGTTCTCCATGATGTAGTTCTGCTTATCATGGGGATATGGGATCCCGGAATCATATCATAGATATCATTAGGGGATTGGTATCGGACGACCCGCTCTTAATAATGTTTCATAGATTAAAGCCATGAACATATTCAATTACGATAGCTTGTCACAGTATCCTTAAACCGATGAGTCTTTGTGATCACTATGCAGTCGACGTACAACTTTGACTTGTGCCTAACGTTTTCCGTAATTGGATTGCAATAATGGGCACGACTAAGGGAGTTATCCCTCATACTGCGGTATGGGAAAGAAATCCGTTTAGGCCACTTGATCGAGAGTGACTGAGAGGAAGTGCATGGCCATGCTAGTGATACAAGTTATCCGTTCTCAGTCGTCTCACATATCAAGAAATAATAATTGATTAAACAAGGACGACGACTCTATGCCTTGTGATCAATCAGGATGTCTAGAGATAATAGGATAGTGACTTGTACACACGAGGTTAAATCAAATCATCGATCATCATGCACCTTGGGTAATCATAATGTTTTACTATAGGCCACTTATGATGGATCAGGCAAGAGAGATCTTTTACGCCGATCTGCCAATGGTGGCATGAGCCTAGAGGGTCACACACGTACAATATGGGTAACATGAGATAAGGAAAGGTTGGCGTTTCTTAAGGAGCGAGACCTGGCCAAAACTAGGGGTTTTGGGCCATGGGCTCGAATTTGTTAGAATGATTAGCTAATCGAGAAAACTGAGTTTGTCATCGATATCGCGTCGGACTTTGATTGATGAGTACCGACAGGGGTCGGATAATTTTTAGACTCGGCCCATGAGGCCACAAGGCCTGCCCATTAAAGGCCCATAAAAGGCCCAATTAGCCATTGTATGGCCGGCCCACATATGGGGCCACACACCATGCTTAGTTGGTGTTGTTGATTTGGATGAAGAGCAAATTGTGGGATTAGGTGATGGAATGACTCAAGCCCATGCCTTCATCATTTGTTGATTTACCAAATCAACATACAATATATCATTTTGGGTTCTCACAACACATTTTGTGTTCTCACTCCCTCTCTCCTCACAACCGCCCGAAGCCCGAGATCCTCTTGTTCTTCTTTTTTGATTCAACAAAACCAAAGGTAGATTCTTGTGAAATTGTTTTTGCCTTGAGATTTAATGGTTTATGTTCTTGGACAGATTTTGGAGTTTATATTGTTGTTGCTTCCGCTATTTAATTCATCTTGGTAGCTCCAAATCCCTACATTAGATATCGGAGCCGAATCTCATATATGTATAAATGTGCAGGTGTTGGAAAATAGAAGGGATTTGGGAAAGAACGAGGTGGACCTAAGAGTTGGGAACAAAGTTCGGGTTGCCGCAACTGCTGTAGGGTCCGTTAGACTTGTTTTGCCTAGTGGCCTTGCTCTTGTACTTCATAATGTGTATTTTGTACCTACTTTCCGCAGAAACATTATATCCATTTCCTTACTAGATAAGGAAGAATTTTCTTTTGTGATCGAAAATGGAAGTTTTAATATAAAATGTGATGACGTACATTATGCAAGTGCAAGTACAGTTGGTGGTTTGTATGTATTGAATATGGAAAACCCCAATTACAATAAACTCTATAACCTTAATACGAAAAGGTTTAAATCCGATGATTCGAACCAAACTCTAATATGGCACTGTCGTCAAGGCCACATAAATGAGAGGCGCGTCTCAGCACTTCACAAGTGCGGGCTGTTAAGTCGATTCGAATTTCATTCGATTGAGAGATGCGAGGCTTGTTTGATTGGCAAGATGACTAGAGCGCCCTTCATCGGGAGAGGCGAAAGGGCGGATGATCTATTGGCCCTAATACACACGGATGTGTGTGGACCTATGAGTTCCCTTGGTAGGAGCGGTTATAGTTGCTTCATCACTTTTACTGACGATTACAGTAGATTTGGTTATGTCTATTTAATGAGACATAAGTCTGATGCTTTTGATAAATTCAAAGAGTTCAAGACTGAAGTACATAACCAGCTCGAGAAAAGTATAAAAGCATTTAGTTCGGATGGAGATGGAGAATACTTATCCCAAGAGTTTCTCGATCATCTTGTTGAAAGTGGGATGTTATCAGAGTGGACTCCGCCAGGAACACCTCAGTTAAATGGGGTGTCCGAGCGAAGGAATCGAACATTGTTGGATATGGTTTGATCCATGATGAGTCACGCTGATTTGACAATATCCTTCTGGGGTTATACTCTTGAAACTGCCGCATTTGTATTGAATAAGTTCCAACGAAGACAATGGAAGGTACACCTTTTGAGCAATGGTACGGGAAGAAGCCCGTTTTGTCCTTTCTCAAGATTTGGGGTTGCGAGACTTTTGTGAAGCGTATGCTCTCAAACAAGCTCAAACCAAAATCAGACAATTGCATCTTCGTTGCGTATCCCAAAGAAACAAGGGGATACTACTTCTATAAACCGAGCGAGAACAAAGTTTTTGTTGCTCGCGGTGGGGTGTTTTTGGAAAAGGATTTCATTTCCAAAACAGACAGTGGGAGAACTATAGATCCAGATGAAATTCCAGAGGAATTAGCTTCTCAGGAACCACCTGAAAACCCAGTAGAAGATATGGAGCCAAAGCAGGTAGTAGAGCAGGAACCGATCACTGCAGTTCTTCAGGACGGTTCAAGGCGGGCTGAAAGGACCAGTCATCTACGCGTGAGATACGGATTCTGTGTGACTCAAGGTGATGAGCTGGTATTGGTGGATCAAGATAATGAACCCACCACCTTTCGAGAAACCGTGGACAGTACCGACTCCGAGAAATGGCTGGGAGCCATGAAGGAGGAAATGCAATCTATGTACGATAATCAAGTCTGGAGCTTGATTGATCTAATTGCTGGTGTTAAAACCATTGGTTGTAAATGGGTCTTCAAGAAGAAGACAGACATGGATGGCAATCCTCAGACCTATAAAGCACGTCTGGTAGCAAAAGGTTATAGACAAATTCAAAGGATTGATTATGAGGAAACCTTTTCTCCAGTGGCTATGGTCAAATCTATCCGAATTCTTCTTTCCATCGCAGCATATCATGACTACGTGATATGGCAGAGGGATATCAAAACCGCATTCCTTAATGGGAACTTAACTGAGGACGTTTATATGACGCAACCTGAAGGTTTTGTAGATCCAAAGAAGAAGGGAAAGATTTGTAAGTTTCTCAAGTCCATTTATGGATTGAAACATATTCGAGGAGTTGGAATCAACGTTTTGATCAAGCTGTGAAACAGTTCGGCTTTATCAAGAACGATGACGAACCTTGCATTTACAAAAGGTAGGATGGAAGTAAGATAGTCTTTTTGGTGCTTTATGTCGACGACATATTACTCATTGGAAACGACATCCCAACCTTGCACTCAACAAAAGGCTTGGTTAGACGAGTGTTTCGCAATGAAAGACTTAGGTGAAGCCTCTTACATTGTGGGTATTAAGATATGGAGAGATCGCACCAAGCGGGTCTTGGGTTTAAGTCAGAGCACCTATATACACAAAGTGTTGAAGAGATTCTCAATGCTTGATGCCAAGAAAAGATTCTTACCCATCCGTCATGGCATAAGGCTAAGCAAGACTCAGCGTCCGGTGACGACTAATGAGCTGAAAAGAATGAGTGGAATTCCATACGCCTCGGCTATTGGATCCATCATGTATGCCATGATATGTATGAGACCAGACATCTCGTTTTCCTTAAGCTATACCAGTAGGCATCAATCCAACCCCGGTGAGGAACATTGGATTGCGGTCAAGGCAATCCTCAAATACTTGAGGAGAACCAATGACGCTTTTCTTGTTTATGGGGGAAGAGAAGATGATGAACTAGTTGTCAAAGGTTTTGTTGATGCTAGTTTCCAGACGGATCCTGATGACTATAAAAGTCAGTCTGGATATGTGCTCATGTTGAATGGAGGAGCTTTTAGCTGGAAGACCAAGAAGCAGGATTCCACAGCTAACTCTAGAACGGAATTTGAGTACATTGTTGCCTCGGAAGCAGCAAAGGAGGTTGTATGGATCATGAGCTTTCTAACTGGAATAGGCGTAATGAAAAACGTGTCTGATCCAGTAAGCTTATTTTGTGACAACACAGGGGTCATTGCCCAAGCTAAAGAGCCTAGATCACATAACAGATCCAAACATGTACCCAGAAAATATCACCTAATATGATAAATCATCGAGAGGGGTGATGTGAAGATCAGTTACGTTGCAACAGATGATAACACAACCGACCCTTTGACCAACGCTCTTCCTCAACCTAAGCACGAAATGCAAGTGAGGTCAATGGGTATAGACTTGGGCTTAGATTGGAACTAGGGGCAAGTGGGAGATTGTAAGCATTTTTGTGCCCTAGTCCAATTGTATTAGTTAGTAAATGTCTGTATATATTAATCATCATTTGTAATATATAAACTCGGCATTATATTACTTATGTGTTGAAGTAATAGGTTAAGTATGATCTGATATATATCCACCAAAGTAGTAGAATCATATATTCGTACGTATCACACTTAACGGGTCCCTGGTCAAATATGCTTTAATGAAGCGATCGAGTATGAGGATGATTCTTTGTGGTATAGTTCTATTTACCATTGGGAAGGGCTCTCGGAATCAGATCATAGATATCACTCGGGTGAGTGATATTGGACGACCCGCACTTAATGGTGTTGCATAGATTCAGTCATGAACACATTCAATTGTGGTAGCTTGTCGTCGTATCCTTAGACCAAGGAGTCTTTGTGATCGCTATACAGTAAAGAACCGCGTTTGACATGTTCCTAACGTTGTCCGTAATAAGACAACCATAACGGACATGATTGACACGGGGACAGATTGTATGAGTGATACGAAAGGCGGCTAAGAGATTTATCCCTCATACTACGGTATGAGGGAGGTATCTATTTAGGCCACTCGATAGAGAATAACTGAAGTGATAGCATGGCCATGCCAACGATACGAGTTATCAGTATTCAGTAATCTCAGAAATCGAGAAACAAAGATTGATTAAATAAGGGTGACGTCTCTATGCCTTATGATCAATCTAGATACCGGGCGATAACGAGATAGCGACATGTACTACATGAGGTTGAATCGAATCATCGATCATCATGCACATCGGGTAATCATAACGTCTTACTAAAGACAACTTATGATGGATCGGGTAAAATGAAATTTTACATCAATCCGCCGTCGTCGGCATGAGCCTAGAGGGTCACACACATAGGATATGGATTATGAGAGACAAGGAAAGGTCGGCGATACTCGAGAGAGAGGCATGGACAAAACTGGACGTTTTGGGCCATGGATATGTGTAATTGAATGTGACACACGAATCGAGAAAGACTAAATCTTTTGTCGATGTCGCGTCGAATTTTGTACGATAAGTTTGGGGGTTAGTTAGACGCGGCACGGGACCTCATGGCCGAAGCATTGGGCTTCGTGCAACGAGGCCCTAAGTGGTTGGCTCAACAAAGGCCCAATAGTGGAGCAAAGGGTGGGTCCCTTTCTCCACTAACTTTGGTTAAGTGGATGATGACTAGATTCACGTTATCCTAATTTTGTTAAGTAAGTGTGATTTAATAGAGGCCACCCAATGACCATCATCATTTTCCCTTAACCCAATACACATCAATTCATAAACACAAAACTCACAAAATATCACACAACTTGAGTTGCTCTCTCCCTCTTCTCTATTGCTCTCTGCCGAACACACCTCCCCCTCCTCCTTGCTCTTCTCTCTTGCTCTCTCTTCTATTTTAGTAGGTAGAGGAGTGTAGGATCCCTTAGTGATCATATTATCCGTGTGGATTTGGTTAGAGTTGAAGATCCGAAGTGTTCTTCAAAATCGATTCAAACAAACCGTAGCTAAACTTGTGATTTCGGTTTGGCCTTGGGTTTTAATGGTTTGATGTTTTTGGACAGTTTTTGGGGTTTATATATTGTTGTTTCTGTTGCCATGGTGTTTTTGGTAGCCCCAAAGTTCCTACAAATTTTCAGGGACTTTACCAACTCGATTAAATCTTGCATCTCGGGGAGTTATTTTGGTCACCTCATGCCATGATATGGTGCTCAAGATTAGTCAGAAGGTCATTTTTTTTGGGAGTGCCAAGAGACAAGCAGAATCATGCCTGGTTTGATCGGACAGATCTGAGGAGGCCCTTTAGACACCATATTCAGGCACGTCCGAGTCAATAGATCAAAGGAGGATTCGGAGCTGCTAGCATCTAGATTGTTGGCAATCTGGAAGGCTCGAAATGATTTGGTGTGGCGAGCTAAGGGCCTAGTAGTTGGGCAAGTGTCTTTCTTGGCCGATCTTTCTGTTAAAGTTATGCCCCAGTATCATATAAAAGTGATCTACAGATGTAATGTTTTATCATCTTTCCAAATAAATAAATCGGCATATATTACTAATGTGTTGTAGTAATATATCGAATGTAATTTCATCTATGTCATTACGTGTGTAACCACTAATAGTAGAACTGTAGATCAGAAAGAATTACATTTGATGAGTCCCTGATCAGCTGAGCTTCTTTATGAAGCGATTAGTATGAGACCAACTCCTCGTGATCACGCTCTACTGATCATGGCAAAGTATGTGTCGGAGTTATATCATAGATATCATCAGGGCGATGATATCGGACAACCCGATTGTGAGTATGCTACATAGATCCAGTCATGAGATACTCACATATTGTAGGTTGTCATTATATCCTAAGACCAACGAGTCTTTGTGTACACTACGTAACGAATACCTAAGTTTGACCTAGTCTAACGTTATCTATAAAAGGGTAACTATAACGGCTTCGAATCTGGAATATTGTGCCCCAGTCATGAGAATGTTGTGCTGTAACTATAAAGGCTTGGATATTTATTACATTAGTGAACTCGAAAGGCGTCTGTGGGATTTATCACTCATACTTCGGTATGAGAAAAATATCCGTTTAGGTCACTTGATGAGTATGACTGAAGGAATAGCACGGCCGTGCAGGTGATACATTAGTATTAGTTTTCAGTCATCTCAGATATCAAGAAACAGTGATTGATAAATTTGGATGACCAGTCTATGCTTATTGATCAATCTGGATATCGGTTTCATAAAAGGACATTGACATGTACGATAACAGGTTAAGTCGAATAATCGATAATCACGAACATTGGGTAATCATAATGTTTTGCTAGCGACCACTTATGATGGAAAGGGTAAAATAGTAATTTTACCAGTCTGCCAATTGTTCGTGAGCCTAGAGGGTCACACGCATTAAGCACGATACATGACAATCTATTATGGATGGAAATTGAAAACGATTCGGTAGTTTTCTGGCCTAAGGTTTTAACCAGACGGTTGAAGAAATCAATTCGAGGAAATTAAACCGTTTTGTCTATACCGAAATTAGAACTCAAGTTAATGGGTTTAATTTGTGTTTTAGTTAAACGGGCTTAAAGCCCATTTAGGGATTTAAGTGATGAATGGGGAAAAAGTGCAAATAGGAGTTTAAGAAGGTTAGATATACAATTATTAATTTGAAATTCAATTTTATTTCAAATTAAAATTCCAAAAATCTTCCATATTTTTCTCCAACCATTAGCAACCACTCCCCTCATCTTCTCCCTCCCTTTGGCCGAATCCTCTCTTCCTCTTCATCCACCATTTTTGTCAAGCTTCGCAAATATATTCATAGCAAAAGTGTGAGAGAAAACCTTCTTCGGTTGTGGTGCTTGTGTGGACCTAATAGAGAAACACTAAGCTTGTGTTTTCATCTATTAATAGAGGTTTTTTTCAGATTCAAAAGGTTGATAGCATGTTGAATTTACATTATGATCAAAGTTGCATCGATCACCATGGTTACGCAACTTCCGCTACATGAAATTTATCGTTTGGAACCCATGGTGATCTCTTTCAGTGGTATCAGGGGATGGTTGTTATGTACTTTTTCAACATGTTTAATTCTGATTTTGTTCATCACCTTAGCATGCATATGAATTGAAAAAAATTTCAGATTTGTTTGATTTTGGAAAATTGGAAAATATTTTTTTTTGGTGTTTCGGGTTAGCCATGGCTGACCAAGGTCGAGACCCTTGGTGGACCAATGAATGCCCTAGGGCAGACCATGGTCAGCACCAAGGGCCGACCAGGGTCTGCCCTAGGGGCGACCATGGCTGCCCTCGCGGGCTACCATGGTCAATCATAGTCAGCCCCGCGGGCGACCTCGGTTGAGCCGGTTCGGCTCGACCAGATTCAAGCAAAACCGGCTGGTTCGGTAGAATAATTTGAAACCCTAAAAATTTAATTTTCAGGTTTGGTTCGGTTTCGATAAACCAGCGAGAACCGGTTCAAAATTCAATTTATTAGTTAAACTGTCCGGTTTTGATAAACCGGAATTTTTCCACACTTAAGAAAGATAAAATTTGGAAATTTTATTGGTTTTTTAAGCATCTTGAGTGATCACATGATCTTTGATAACATGGAGTTTTCCACATGATGCTAGCTAAGCCCTCTAGACTTGCATTTTAATTTCGGTTTTGCAACCTGCGTGTTGCTTGATTTTTGGTTGTAATAAATACGGCCCGCGTGTCGTGATTTGTATTTCATTTTATTTATTTAAATTTGTAATCACGAAGAACGACATAAGAAGCAAGTCAAGAGGAAGACTCGGATCGGAGGAGGCTCGAAGCCAGTGGGAGTTCATGAGAATGGAGCAAGTTTGGATCTTGAAGGCCGTGTCATTAGGATCAGTTTTGCTAGTTTCTTAGGAACTTAAGATGGGCTTAGCTATGCATATATTTTATCATTACATTTATATGTTTGAATGTATGAATGTCTGATAGTTTAAATATACAAGTTCATGTATGATTTGCTATCACCCACATGCAAAGATTAAAATCGGAATTTAATCAGACTCGCATGTAACCTGCTAAGGGATCATCTTTGCATGAATTTGCAATTGATGATTCAAGATTAAGATTGTATCGATATACAATCAGACATTTATAATTCACTTAAACACAAATAATTACAAGTCAAGCGTGATAGCATCCAAGTTTGGGCACTCAAAAGGGCTATGACCGTATGGATGTCGGTATGCCTCCGTGTAACATTCATAGAGAAAAGGTCTGGATGAGATGGGTAGTTCTGTGTGGGTGCGTGCGCCTCCGCGTAGTAGCCACATTAGTTCTATCCATAGTTAAAGCTTGGTAGACTTGTCTACGATTGTCAGTTAGGGCTGACCTAGGGTATCAGTATAGGGTATGTCGTGTACTATTAGTACAGACCCTAGCAAGGAACTACATAGTCTATTAGATTGATGTATTCATACCTTGATGCTCTCAATTGGAGTAGTGAGCCTCCGTTCACTTCAATTGAGGGTATGATAGGATTCTGGTTCATATTCTATTGTTTTATAACTAAATCTCCAACTTGAATTTTAATTAATTTTACCATGTAGAACTAAAAGGCAAACACAACACAAAGGAGTAATAGCGCACTGAGAGTCCAGATTGAGGACAGACTCATGAGCGTGAATTACTCAAATTGGAATAGAAACTTGAGGCTTGTACTCAAGCATGAACGCAAGTAGTATATCCTTACCAAGGAACCTCCTGCTGAGCCACAGCTGAACGCCGCTAGGGCACTAAGAATACTTATCAAAGTTCCTTAGTAACCAAATCGATGTGTCATGCATTATGGTGGGCAGTAGGATGCCAAAGTTGCAGAAGCAGTTCAGGACCGTTTCAGATGACCCTCATACCTGTAAGGCAGAGGTCAAGGAAATGTTCAAGGAGAAAGCTCGTGTCGAAAGATATGATACTTTCATAGAACTTAACTTCTGCAAACTTAAGGCTGGAGCCCTGTTAGTCCCCATGTCACAAAGATTTAATGTCTTCAGGAATATCTAACCAGACTCGGTTTTGATGATCAGGTGGAAATGGCTGCGGATTTTATGTTGCAGTCGCTTCCAGATACATATAGTGATTTTATAGTAAATTACAATATGCATGACATGGACAAGTCCTTAACAGAGCTTCATGGAATGCTTGTGACCGCTGAAAAGAACCTCAAGGGCAAGACCAAGGAGGTCTTTATGGTCAACAAGAAGGTAAGCTTCAAGAAAGCCGATCAGGGTAAGGGTAAGGTTCCTAGGCACCTTGCAGGGGAGATCAGATACCCCAAACGTCCAAAAGTTCAAGTGGCTCCCAAAGCTGCTGTGAAAACTAAGGAAAAAATGGAGGAGGTCTCTATCACTGCAATGAGCCAGGACACAGGAATAAGGGATTGTAAACAAATACAAGGATCACGTGAAGAAGAAGAGTGGGTATCCACGTCTTCAGGATCAGATATTTACGTTGGTAATCTTAATCGATATAACGTAAATAAGAAAAGGCTTAAATCTGATGATTTAAATCAAGTTATAATCTGGCATTGTCATTTAAGGCACATAGGCGAGAAACGCATTTCAACACTTCACAAGTGTGGACTTTAAGTCCGTTTGAATTCACTCAAACTGAAAGATGCAAGTCTTGCCTAATGAGCGAGAAACGCATTTCTACACTTCACAAGTGTGGACTTTTAAGTCCGTTTGAATTCACTCAAACTGAAAGACGCAAGTTTCGCCTAATGGGCAAAACGACAAAGGCACCTTTCACAGGTTTATGTGAAAGGCGAGTGACTTGTTAAGTCTAATACATTCCGACGTATGTGGACCTATGAGTACTCAGGCCAGAAGAGAGTTTAACTTATACTTGACTCTGGAAACGGCCGCATTCATTTTGAATCGGGCTCCGATGAAGACAACGATAGTACACCTTGTGACAGTCATTTTGTCTCCCATTACTGTTGATGTGTGCGCCTCCGCGTAGTATTCATTGGGATGCGAGTTGAATAAGGTAATCATTTGTTTTTGGATGTGTGCGCCTCCGCGTAGTAGCCAAATAAGAGCTGGACCAGAGTCACAGAAGGTACACCATATGACACTCGTTAAATCTCCCGTTACTGTGTATGCGTGCGCCTCCGCGTAGTATTCATTGGGATGGGAGCACGATGAGATGGTCAGTTCTATTTGGATGCATGCGCCTTCCCGTAGTAGCCAAATAAGAAATGGACCATAGTCATATATGGTGTGGGAAACATCCTAATATGTTTTTCCTAAAAGATTTGGGTAGTAGAGATGCAGGCATCCAAATCAGAAAAATGTGTCTTCGTAAGGTATCCTTAAGAAACTAAGAGATACAACTTCTACATACCCAGCGAGTACAAAATCTTTGTTGCTCGAGGAGGAATATTTTTGAAGAAATATTTTATTTCCAAAATAGCTAGTGGGAGTCCCGTGCATCTCAAAGAAATTCGAGAGGATACGGAACAGCCTGAAGCAATTTAGGAGCCTGTTATGCAAGATGTAGAAGTACTGGAGCCTCAGATGGTCGCAGATGAAGAATCAGTCCCTACAGAAATTCTAGATGGTCTAAGGAGGTCTGAAAGATCTCCTCATGTTCCAGACAGATATAGCTTCACAGCCACTGAAGGAAATGACTTGATGTTGGTGGATTAGGATGATCCAGAAACCTTCAGACAAGCTTTGACCAGTCCAGACTCCGAAAAATGGCAAAACGCTTGTATCTAGGTAAAGTGTTGAGAAGACTCTCAATGCTTGTATCTAATAAAGGATACATACCCATGCGCCATGACATTAAGCTCAGCAAGCTACAAAGTCCTAGAACTCCTAATAAGCTGAGCATGATGAGTAAGATCCCTTATGCTTCGACTGTGGGATCCATCATGTATGCCAGGATGTGCACGAGACTTGAAGTCTCGTTTGCACTAAGCTATACCAGCAGATTCCAATCTAACCCCGGCCAATTACACTAGATTGTTGTCAAAGGTCATACTCAAATATTTGAGGAGGACCAAAGATGCATTCCTAGTGTATGGGGATATAGATAGAGAACTAGCAGTCAAAGGACAAATCGATGCTAATTTTCAGACATATCCAGATGACTTCAAAATTCTGTCATGATATATTTTGTGTTGAGTTGTGGCGCTTTCAGCTGGATAAGCTTTAAGCAAGCTAAAATTGCCAACTCTACAACGGAGGCTGAGTATATAGCTGTAACAAAAGCAGCTAAAGAGGCCGTATGGATTAGAAGCTTTCTAACCAGATTAGATGCAACGCCGCGAGCGTCTGATCCGATAAGCTTGTTGTGGGATAACACAGGTGCCGTAGCTATTGCTCAAGAGCCCAGATTCCACAACAGATCCAAACATATACTTAGCAGGTTTCACCTCGTGAGAGTTATCAAATATAGAGGTGATGTGGAGATTAAACACTATTCGACTGATGATAATATGGCCGATACCTTGAGAAAGGCTCAGCTGTAGCCTAGGCATGAGAAACATGCAGGGTCTATGGGAGTAGATCAAAACTTAAATTGGAACCAGGGGCAAGTGGGAGATTGTTAGAGTTATGCCCCAGTCCAATATAAAAGTGATCTACAGATGTAATGTTTTATCATCTTTTCGAATGAATAAATCGGCATATATTACTAATGTGCTGTAGTAATATATCGAATGTAATTTGATCTATGTCATTATGTGTGTAACCACTAATAGTAGAACTGTAGATCAGAAAGAATTACATTTGATGAGTCCCTGATTAGCTGAGCTTCTTTATGAAGCGATTAGTATGAGACAAACTCATTGTGATCACGCTCTACTGATCATGGCAAAGTATGTGCCGGAGTTATATCATAGATATCATCAGGTCGATGATATTGGACAACCCGATTGTGAGTATGCTGCATAGATCCAGTCATGAGATACTCACATATCGTAGCTTGTCATTATATCCTAAGACCAATGAGTCTTTGTGTACACTACGTAATGAATACCTAAGTTTGACCTAGTCTAACGTTATCTGTAAAAGGGTAACTATAACGGCTTCGATTGGCTTGGATATTTATTACATTAGTGAACTCGAAAGGCGTCTGTGGGATTTATCACTCATACTTCGGTATGAGAAAGATATTCGTTTAGGTCACTTTTACAGATGAGTATGACTGAAGGAATAGCACGGCCGTGCAGGTGATACCTTAGTATCTGTTTTCAGTCATCTCAGATATCAAGAAACAGTGATTGATAAGTTAGGATGACCATTCTATGCCTATTGATCAATCTGGATATCGGTTTGATAAAAGGACAGTGACATGTATGATAACAGGTTAAGTCGAATAATCGGTAATCACGAACATTGGGTAATCATAATGTCTTGCTAGAGACCACTTATGATGGAAAGGGTAAAATAGTAATTTTACCAGTCTGACAATTCTTCGTGAGCCTAGAGGGTCACACGCATTAAGCACGATACATGACAATCTATTATGGATGGAAATTGAAAATGATTCGGTAGTTGTCTGGCCTAATGTTTTAACCAGACGGTTGAAGAAATCAATTCGAGGAAATTGAACCGTCTTGTCTAAACCGAAATTAGAACTCAAGTTAATGGGTTTAATTTGGATTTTAGTTAAACGGGCTTAAAGCCCATTTAGGGATTTAAGTGATGAATGGGGAAAAAGTGAAAATAGGAGTTTAAGAAGGTTAGATATGCAATTATTAATTTGAAATTCAATTTTATTTCAAATTAAAATTTCAAAAATCTTCCATCTTTTTCTCCAACCATTAGCAACCACTCCCCTCATCTTCTCCCTCCCTTTGGCCGAATCCTCTCTTCCTTTTCATCCACCATTTTTGTCAAGCTTCTCAAATATATTCATAACAAAAGTGTGAGAGAAAACCTTCTTCGGTTTTGGTGCTTGTGTGGACCTAATAGAGAAACACTAAGCTTGTGTTTTCATCGATTAATAGAGGTATTTTTCAGATTCAAAAGGTTGATAGCATGTTGAATTTACATTAAGATCAAAGCTGTATCGATCACCATGGTTACGCAACTTCCGTTGCATGAAATTTATCGTTTGGAACCCATGGTGATCTCTTTCACTTTCCTTAAAAGAATGGAGGCTTGCCAATTCGACAGCGCCAGCAGTGTGCGGAATTGCTCCTTTACTGGGTTGGACCCCTCCCCCTTCTGGCTACATGAAATTGAACACCGATGGTGCCGTTTTTCTCACGCCAAGGGGCTTGGGAATAGGACTAGTCCTAAGGGACTCAAATGGCAGTTATCGGGGTGCGTGATCTGTCTTCAAGAATGGAGGAGGGGATGCTCTGTTAGCCGAGGCCCTAGCCTTCAAGGAAGGTATCAAGTGGGCACAAGATATGGGCTTATTCAATATAATTGTGGAGTCTGACAACCAAGTGGCTGTTAACTATCTTCAACAGCCCAAGCTATGGAGAGGTCCTGCTGCTCAAGTGTTAGATGTGTCTTCTCATGGCTCAAACTGTACATTATGTCTTTAAATTTTGTTAAATGGTCAGGAAATAAAGCGGCACATGTAATAGCTGCAGTGATCCGAACGGGCTCTGATCGTGGTTTTAGAATCAGAACCTTTCTGTCTTCCTTAATCTCTGTACTGAATGTTGAGGTTTGAGTAATAATATAATTCAAGTCTTCTTTCAAAAAAAAAATTATATCATACACGGGATTACTATTTAAATAACAGTGAATAAATAAGTAATTAGTTTATCATTTCTTCTTAAAGTCAAAATTTTTATATAAACAAAATGTTTACAAGGGTGAGAAATAATAGTTTTTCCATCTTAAAGCCATATTAAAATTATTATTTTATCTTTTTTGTCATATCATGACAAAATCCAGTTTTTATGAGCTTCCTATTCTTGACAAAACTCTTCACGGCCGTCATTAATTTCTTATACGAATTAATTTTATTAAAATTTCACTTAACATACCTTAATTGTAGTCGAATTTCAGTTAACTCTCATTAAGTTCAAAAACGATTTGTAAAATAATTTGAAAAAAATAAATTTTATTTATTTATTTTTATTTTCGTCACTTCACAAAAAGTTAGTAGAATTTTCAAAATCAAATATTTAGTCAACGATATTCTTGAATTTTCCTGCTAAAACGTAACATTTTCCATCCACAATTTCAAGAAGTGTCTTGTGTATCTGAAATGCTTTAGGCGTGGGTAAGTGAAAATTTTGTTTACTGGAAGACATGTGTCTATAATTTTCCTAAGATTAAATGAATAATAATATAATAAAACATTTTCTCTTGTGGTGTATTATAGAGTGGGCATGTTCTCACGGTTGTTCGTTCTAGCTAAACCCTCTTAGCCGACCAAGAACTCCTCATTTAGTAACTTACGAATCCCTCTTGCGAATGATGACTCACTCTCAGGAATGATGACTCATATCATGTTTGTACAATCTCTACTCTGCCCCATCTATGGCCCAAACTTGGTCTCCCCTACAAGATCAGGTGTGGTCGGTGGCAGATTCAGAAAATTACATAGGGGACAAAATTTTATACTAAACTTTAATTAATAAATAATATAATATAATTAATTAATAATAATTTTGTTAATAAAATAATTACTAAATGTATATAACAAAATTTTATTCAAGCTTAGTTATTTATATTTTTAGTTGAGTTTAAATTTAACTTTCATGTATATATAAATACAAATTGAGTCGGTTTGCTAGCCATAAAAACTCTAATAGTTTGAGCTCGAGTTTGATTCGTATATCAAACGACATACCATTGAGCTTAATCTCTGCATAAATTTTCTTAGAAAATTTACAATAATTTAATTAATATAACATAATCGACAAAAAAAAGGGTTTAATAAAAAATGAAAAATCAATTTAACTAATGCAATACTTAGTAAGAAAAATAATTATAGTTATGTGAAATTCTGAATCCTAGCCGAGTCAAGAAGTCGAACACAAAGTCGTAACTTGTGTATCGACTACTTGCCTAAAAGTAAACCGTAAGCGTAAACAGTAAACAGATAATAATAACGACACCAGAGATGATTACCCAGTTCGGTGACTCCGCACCTACGTCTGGGGGCACTTTGCCAGTGGAAAGGTTTTTCACTATCAGGTAGACAATAGTACAACTTCAAGCACCAACTAGCTATCACACAAACTATTGTCCTAAGCTACTATAGATCTCACCCTGAACAACCTCGACCAAGGGCCTCTCCCCCTGTCTTTGAGATCCTCTCAATTCCACCCTTCAAGCAAGCCTATGCTCGGTGTCGTTGTCTTCTTTGACGGAGTTGTGAATCTTCAATCACAAACAAAAACCCTAACTGATCCAAACACTTAGTCTTCGCGACTTGATGTTTGATCGGAGCAAAGTCCGTTCTAGCGAATCTTACTCAGCCTCTCAACATGCCGATGGTGCACGGTCAAGAGCTCTGAGAAATCTTGTAGTTTTAGAACAAGAACGGATGACTGCTAATGGGAAGCCAAGTGCTTTTTATAGCAGCTCACATTCCTAATCCTTCTCGGACCAGGAACAGGAAAGTCAGGCAAGTTGTTGCCGCCTTCCACGACAGCTAGAAGTCGTCTTGCCTGTACTGACTTCCTGAATAAATCAGGCAAGTAGAGTTGCCGCCTATTGCTGACGTGTAACTGCCAGCTGGAAGTCGCCTGACTTGTCGACGTCACTCCCTTGCGCTCCAAGTCTTCGTGGCGCCTTTCGTCTTTCGCTCCAAGCTTCGTCAAAATAGGAAAGCTTCAGATCTTTCCTAATCTGGATCGCAACAAGTCGCTCCACATGTCATGTAACATGTTGCACGACTTCTTACTTTTGCGCTAAAAAATTATGCCAACAATTAAACGTAGCAACAATCTCCCCTTTTGGCAATTTTTTAGGCAAACACCTTTTTAAGCCCATCGTCATCTTGTGGCAGTTACGCACAGCAAGTGATGTGACTTCTTACTCCAAGCAGGCACATCGTCGTCACCTTGAGGCAGTTACGCACACAGCAAGTTATGTGACTTCTGATGCAACTTCTTGTGCGTCTTTCTGGTGTATCTTCTGGAGCGGCTTCTGGAGCGGCCTCTGGAGCGGCTTCTGGTTTGACTTCTGGAGCGGCGACTTCTTTGTGCGACTTCTATGCGCAACTTCTTGCGCGACTTCTTGGCATAACTTCTGGCGTAGCCTCTCCATCTCCCCCTATTTGTCTAACAATATTGCCAAAGGCAATCATACAATGAAATTCGACTAAACAGCAGGGTAAAAATCCAGCTCACAGCATGAGCAAAATAAACAGTTCAAACATGAGCAAATATCCAGCTCAAGCATGAGCAAATATCCAAAAATAAAAAGTCATAGTGTGCGGAAAATAACTCGGACATAGCCCGAGGATTTAAGAGTGTTTGGAACAGGTGTATCATAGCAAATTCAGAGAAATACTTAAAACGACGTGGAGTCGTTAACATCATCTTCAGCAGCAGGAGTAGAGCGGAGGTCATTGAGCAGAGCTTCACAGGCGACTTTGCGGGTTGATGGCATCGCAATTGACTTCTCCAGATCATCGATCATCTCCATCAATTCTTCCTCCATCATAGTGCCAATTGGTCTTGAAGGTCGAGAGCTTGAACCAGTTCCTGATGCTTTGGCCATGGGAAGTCCGAGGTCCTTCAACTGCTTCCCTTCGAAGTTCTTGAGGCTGATAGCAAGGGGCAGTGGCTTCTTACCCGGAATATCCGATTCTCGAACAATGTGAGGACATTGTTGGAGAAGGAGACCGGTGATCAATGAAGGAAACCCGATAGGAAGTTTGACAGCGCACGATTTGGCATGCTTGACTAGATGTTCAATGACTTATGTGCCAAAATCAAGAGAAGATTGCATACCTATTTGGTATATGAGTTTAGCCAATTCGGTTTTGATGCTCGACCCATGTGTAGAAGGTGCCCAATTTTCCAGGCCAATGCGGTAGAGTATTGAGTATTTGGCAGTTAGCTTAGTGGTCGCAATGGTGTCTTTAACGGGCTAGGCCTTCTTTCGTCCTCCAGTGATCTCGACCGCCACTTTGTTCAACTGCGGGACTTCTGGAGTGACTTATGGGTCTTCTCTGCCAAGATAGGCATTGATGGCTGAGGCAGATATTTCGAAGCATTCTCCCCGAACGAACACCTTTCTGTATTCAGCGTCTTCTGGATCATCAAACTCGCTTGAAAGGTTGACAATAAACTCTTTGACCAATGTTGGGTAGAATGGCCCAATATTTATGACTGTATTGGTCAGGCCTGCTCTTCGGAGAAGTTCCACAATCGAGTTTATCCCCTGCGCCTCTGTGGAAAGCTCTCTTTCTGGATAGATCTTGCGCTGGTATACATACTGCCATTTAACCGCGTTGTCTACAGAGTGGAAGGAGACATTATCTGTAGGCGCTTTAGGCACATTCTTGGGGAGTTTCTGCCCTCCCATTGCCTTTTTAACCCGTGGTAGTACAATCTGGGTGTCTTCTTCTTCAAATTCCTCTTTGTCTGGAGCAGATTTTGCTGCAGAAGTTAGTGGCTTCCTTCTAGACTTCTTTGGCTGTTTAGAAGCAGATGCTCCTCCTTTCTCTGTGGTTTTCCTCTTTGGCGTCAATCTCCTTGGTACTTGGGGTTCTTCTTCTTCATCAACCAACCTCCTTGTTGGTAGCTTCCTTGTCTCAGCCCTTTTGGGCACAGCTTCTTCTTCTTCTTCCATGGCTTCTGCTACATCTCCTTCTTCTATACTGATAATGTTCTCTACATGTTGAGCAACTTCTGGGATGACTTTAGTTTCTTCATTTATCCCAGGTTCACTGTCCTGGACTACAGGTGGGCTGTCGGCTTTTTGCAAGACTTCTGTTGGTGGGGATTTTTCTGGCGTAGGTGCAGATTTTTGGGGGCTAGACTTATCTCCACAGACGGCCTCATGGTCCTCAGGGGGAGAGTTCCTTGAGCCTCTTCAGACGCCTCTTTATCTATGATGTTTTCTACAGAAAGGGTAGTAGAAGTACCTTGTGGTGGCGTCTGCGAAGTGTGAGAGCCTTCCTCTTCTAGGTTAGCAACTTTGTCCTTCTCTTCAGTGGAGGTAATCGCCTCCATTGGTCCATCCTTAGGTTTCGCCGATCCTTCCCCAGGCAGATTTCTTCCACGAATCTTCACTCCATATTTGTTTGTCGTCGATTTGGAGGCCGACAACTTCTTGGCAATCACTTTTGCCCTCATTTTTGCTCGTATTGTCTTGGAGGCAGATGGTATTCGTCCGCTTCGGGTACCAACCATTTGGCAGAAAGCTTGATAGGATTTGCTCTTGAGAGGGGAAAACAAAATCTTTCAGTTGCAGACTTTTGATTTGTGGTGCCGTAGCGGTTTCAAAAGGTGGAGGAGATGCATAGCCTTTTCTGCGTGGGAGTTGAACAGAACGATTGCTGATTGGTTGATTGTCAAAGTGCAATAATTCTTTTAAATTCAAATAAGACTACTGGCTTTTGATAATAAGATTTGGGCCTGGCTTGATTTTGTGGACCCTGGTTGGTCCTGATAGAGAGAGAGTAAAATCAACTAAAAGCTCTCCCTCTTCTTGCTTGACTTCTGGTTACTCCAGACAGCAAAGTCCAAGTGATGACCTCAGACTTTCAAACCTGTTAGCATCTAATGCTTTGGTAAAGATGTCAGCGACTTGTTTCCCGGTGGGTAAATACTCGAGCTTTATCTTCTTGTCTTCTACAAGCTCTCGAATAAAGTGGTACCTGATGTCGATATGCTTTGTTTTGCTGTGTTGGACTGGATTCTTTGAGATGTTGATTGCACTGATGTTGTCACAGAACAAAGTCATGACTTCTTGCTTGACTCCATACTCTGCCTACATTTGTTTCATCCAAAGGAGCTGAGTGCAACTACTTCCAGCAACAATATATTCGGACTCAGCAGTAGATAAAGCAATACAATTTTGCTTTTTGCTGAACCAAGACACAAGATTGTTTCCAAGGTAAAAGCAGCCTCCAGAAGTACTTCTTCGATCTAGCGTGCTTCCCGCCCAGTCGGCATCACAGTATCCAACAAGAGTAGGAGAGGTATCAAAGGAGTATAGCAAACCCAATTCAGAGGTTCCCGAGATGTGCCTTATGATCCTCTTGGCATGAGCTAAGTGACTGACTTTTGGATTGGCTTGATATCGAGCACAGACTCCCACGGAGTAAGCGATGTCGGGTCGACTTGCTGTTAGATAGAGAAGACTTCCTATTATGCTTCGATAAAGGCTTTGATCAACTGATTCTCCCATCTCGTCCTTTGTGCACTTGTCATGTGTGGCAATAGGAGTTCTCTTGTGTGAGGCCTTTTCTAACCCGAACTTCTTGACAATGTTCTTTGCGTATTTGCTTTGGGAGATAAATATTCCATCTGACATCTGCTTGATCTGGAAGCCTAGGAAGTATGTGAGCTCACCGACCATACTCATCTCTAATTCAGACTGCATATGTTGGACGAAACGTTCCACCATCTTTTCTGACTTCCCTCCAAATACAATGTCGTCGACATATATTTGAGCAATCATGATGTCCCTTCCTTCCTTCTTCACAAAGAGAGTTTTGTCTACTCCCCCTCGAATATAGCTATTATGTACAAGGAATTGGGTAAGACGTTGATACCATGCTCGTGGAGCTTGTTTGAGTCTGTAGAGGGCTTTCTTTAGCTTGTAGACATGGTCCGGAGAGTCATGGTCTTTAAATCCCTTTGGTTGAGCCACATAGACTTCTTCGTTGAAATTTCCATTAAGGAAGGCACTCTTTACATCCATTTGATAGAGTTTGAAATGCAGATGACATGCGATGCCGAGAAGAAGTCGTATGGCTTCCAGTCTGGCTACCGGAGCAAAAGTTTCTTCAAAGTTGACTCCTTCGACTTGTGTGTATCCTTGAGCTACCAGTCTCGCTTTGTTTCGAGTGATGTTTCCTTGCTCGTCAGACTTGTTTTTGAATATCCACTTTGTCCCGATGACATTGACATTGTCAGGCTTGGGTACTATTTCCCAGACTTCATTCCTTGCAAATTGAACCAATTCTTCTTGCGCGCAGACCCAGTACTCATCATTGATGGCCTCTTGTATATTCTTTGGCTCAATTTTGGGAATAAAGAAAACGTTACCTATCATCTCGTTGTAGTCAAGAGATGCCTTTTTTCGAGTTCGTACTCCCTCATTAATGTCTCCAATCACATCCTGGGGTGGATGATCCTTCTGAATTCTTCTTGACGAAGCTCTTTGCCTTATAGGAGATACCTCTTTATCCGGGATGATTGGGCTTTCGTCTTCAGACTTTTTGTTGCGCTCATCGTTTTTGACTTCTGGTCTGACTTCTCCTCTGACTTCTGGTCTGACTTCTCCTGAGAGATTTAGGACTTCTTCGTCCTCGTCACTGGGTTGCTCATTACTTTCATCGATCACGACATTGATGGATTCCATGATAGTCTGGGTGAGTTTGTTGAATACACGAAATGCCCGACTATTTCTAGAGTATCCTAGGAAGATACCTTCGTCGCTTTTAGAATCAAGTTTGCGTCGAGGTTCCCTGTCTGCAAGTATGTAGCAGATCGATCCAAAGACATGGAAATATTTGACATTCGGCTTTCTCCCCCTCCATATTTCATAAAGAGTGAGCGAAGTTCCAGAGCGGAGGGTCACTCTATTATGAATACGGCACGCCGTATTCAAAGCTTCAACCTAGAAGTGCTGCGGGATGTCTTTGACTAACATCATGACTCTTGCCATTTCTTGAAGAGTGCGATTTTTCCTTTCAACGATCCCGTTTTGCTGAGGAGTGATGGGAGCATAAAATTCGTGTGCAATTCCCTCAGCATCACAAAAGTTTGCGAAGCTGATGTTCTCAAACTCCTTTCCATGATCGCTCTGAAGTCGGATGACTTTTCCAATGACTTCTCATTTTTCTCGTTGAACTCTCCGACATAGGGCTTCAAAGACTGAGAAGGTATCTGACTTCTCTCGAATAAAGTCTCTCGAATAAATTCTTCCCTCCTAGACTTTCTACTTGCATAGGTCCCATAAGGTCAACATGAAGAAGTTCTAGAACACGAGAAGTAGTAAGATGTTGTACCTTCTTGTGTGACGTCTTGACTTGTTTCACAATCTGGCATTCTCCACCGATTTTTCCTTCAATGATCTTGAGGTTGGGAACTCCAATGATTGCCTTTTCAGAGAGAATCTTTTTCATACTCCTCAAATTGATGTGACCAAGTTTTTGATGCCATAGCTTTGTCTCTTGAGCTTTGGACAATAGGCACTTGGTTGGCAAAGTTGTGGCTGTTGGGGACCATAGATAACAATTATCAAGGGACCTGTGGCCTGTCATGACTTCCTTCTGTTGTTCGTCTTTGACCGAGCACTTGGCACGAGTGAAGTGGACATCCAGATTGAAATCGCATATTTGATTTATGCTGATGAGATTTGCTGTGAGGCCTTCTATTAGTAGAGCTTCTTTCAGACATGGTGAGTTGGGAAGGTTGAGTTTTCCTTTCCCGAGTACTCTAGGTTTTACTCCATCTCCAAAAGTGACGAATCTATTTGTGCAAGGTATCAAAGTAACCAAGAAAGAGCTATTACCCGTCATATAGCTGATAGCAGAAGGGTCGAATATGTCCTCTTCGTCTACAGTGGTGACATACCCGTCATACTTGGTCGGCCGTGAAGTTAGGAGACTTCTGACGCGACTTCTGGGGGACAGCCTTCTGAGGAACGAAGACGGTGTGCGATGATGAGGCTTCTTTTGAGTATTCAAGACCTTCCATATTTCTAGCTGGTTTCCCGATCGAAAGTATTTGGTCCAGAGTGTCAGTGCTTGGATTCATCATCTTTACAGACTTGGTGACCTGCTCTAACTCGCCTTTTAGTCGAGCAACTTCCTTTTTGAGATCAACAGTCGTCTCGAGAAGTCTTGACTTGTCTTCATTAAGAGTAAGAATGAGAGCATTCTATTTTTCGATTACCTGAGAGTCTTCAAGCCACTTGACATACCATTCGTTGTAAGCGTTGTTGAGGGTCTCATCGGATAGCTCATCATCAGAGTCATACTTCTTTGAGCTTTCAGCTGGTTGATCTATTGTGGAGGAAGTGAAAGCAACATAGTTACTTGTATGCTCAAGGTCACTGTCTTCCTCATCTTCATCATCAGTTAGAGAGGCATTGAATCCCTTCTTTTGTTTCTTCAAAAAGTTGGGACATTCCTTTTGCATGTGTCCATACCCCTCACATTCAAAGCACTGAACTCTTTTACCTAATTGCTCTCCTCGTCTACCATCGTTAGTTGTGTTTTCGAGCTTCTGAAACTTGTGCTGCGGCTTGTCTCTGACTTCTCGGGTGACGTTCCTCCCTGTCATCTGGCCGAATCGTTTCATGACTTTGTTGTAGTTTTTGGCCAGCATAGCGATAATTTCCTCAATGTCACTATCCGAATCAGAGTTCGTTGAGTTCTTCTGCTTCTGAGTAGAACTTTTGAAAGCCACACCTTTGTGTTTCTTCTCGATAAGAGGTAGGGAGAGCTCGAAAGTCATTAGAGATCCCATGAGCTCATCAAACTTCAGTGTCTTCAAGTCATGAACTTCTTCTATGGCGATTATCTTCATCTTGAATCTGGGACTTAGAGCTCTCAGCGTTTTTCTGACCAAATCTTCATCGGTCATAGGTTTGCCAAGTGAATATGATTCATTGGCCAGATCCTTGATGCGCACATTAAACTCCGCAATAGTCTCGTCTTCATTCATAGTCGTGAGGTACTGTAACTTCTGCTCTTTGACTTTGGAAGTACCCTCATAAGCAACCGCAAGAGCGTCCCAGGCAATTTTGGCACTTGTGCATGTGTTGATGAGTCGAAACACATTCTTGTCTGCTCCATTAAAAATAGCATTGGGTGCACGAGAATTACCTAGGGCGGCTTCATCTTCTTCCGCGCTCCACTCCTTTTCTGGTTTGATGCTCGTTTGATTTCCATGAGCATCAGCATAGTAAGGTTCCTCCCATCTATTGATGACAGACTTCCAGGTTTTGCTGTCGAGGGACTTCAAGAAGGCACACATCCGAACTTTCCAGTACCCATAGTTTGTTCCGTCAAGAACTGGTGGTCGATTTACTGAACCTCCTTCCTTTGAGTCCATATTGGCTATTCAGAAATTTTGCAAGAAAATCACCTAAAAGCAAAGATGCCTCCTCTGATACCAATTGAAATTTTGAATCCTAGTCGAGTCAAGAAGTCGAACACAAAGTCGTAACTTGTGTATCGACTACTTGCCTAAAAGTAAACCGTAAGCGTAAACAGTAAACAGATAATAATAACGACACCACAGATGATTACCCAGTTCGGTGACTCCGCACTTATGTCTGGGGGCACTTTTTCAGTGGAAAGGTTTTTCACTATCAGGTAGTCAATAGTACAACTTCAAGCACCAACTAGCTATCACACAAGCTATTGTCCTAAGCTACTATAGATCTCACCGTGAACAACCTCGACCAAGGGCCTCTCCCCCTGTCTTTGAGATCCTCTCAATTCCACCATTCGAGCAAGCCTATGCTCGGTGTCGTTGTCTTCTTTGACGGAGTTGTGAATCTTGAATCACAAACAAAAACCCTAACCGATCCAAACACTTAGTCTTCGCGACTTGATGTTTGATCGGAGCAAAATCAGTTCTAGCGAATCTTACTCAGCCTCTCAACACGTCGATGGTGCACGGTTAAGAGCTCTGAGAAATCTTGTAGTTTTAGAACAAGAACGGATGACTGCTAATGGGAAGCCAAGGGCTTTTTATAGCAGCTCACATTCCTAATCCTTCTCGGACCAGGAACAGGAAAGTCAGGCAAGTTGTTGCCGCCTTCCACGACAGCTAGAAGTCGTCTTGCCTGTTCTGACTTCCTGAATAAATCAGGCAAGTAGAGTTGCTGCCTATTGCTGACGTGTAACTGCCAGCTGGAAGTCGCCTGACTTGTCGACGTCACTCTCTTGCGCTCCAAGTCTTCGTGGTGCCTTTCGTCTTTCGCTCCAAGTTTCGTCGAAATAGGAAAGCTTCAGATCTTTCCTAATCTGGATCGCAACAAGTCGCTCCACATGTCATGTAACATGTTGCACGACTTCTTAGTTTTGCGCTAAAAAATTATGCCAACAATTACACGTAGCAACACTATGAATAAAAAAGAGGGTTTTAAAAAAAAGTAAATAGAGAATAAAAGATGTTTCATTTTGAAAACCCAACTAATAAAGTAAATTTAGGTCCAAAAATCATTAAAAAGCACACAACTATTAAAAATAGTGTTAATTCCAAGGTTTGAAACTAATACCTCAAGGATAAAACACTCCACATTTACCATTGAGCCAAATAACATGTATTGTTTAGTTGCACAATTTTGTATACATATCAGAATTTAAGAGGGGGCATATCCAAATTTCGGAAAAAATTTATATGCATTTTTTTCGGAATTCCCGGGCCAAGGGGGGGCGAGTGCCCCTAGCGTCCCCCCCCCCGATCTGCCACTGGGTATGGTCTAGCAAGCCAATATGGCTTCGTCACATTAGAGGTCAAAGGTCATTGCCAGATGAAGCTTGGACTCAAAGTTACAACTACATCTACCAAAAAACAGTTGTTCTATTCAACTCATAATACATATCGAAAATAGTGAGGAAAAGATCTACAATTTATGATAGAAATTTGTGTAGATCAAGATCTTTAATACATTATATTAAAAGTTAGGGATAATCATAACTTGTTACACCTTTCAAGGTTACTTTTGCACCTTGGTACACCTGACATTATATTAAAATTCATTTCTTACACCTAAGTGTCCATAACTTTAACATATGTAAGCAAAAATTTAGTTGTATTTGTGTGAAAAAAATATAAATAAGAATTTTGAGTGACCTGACCATAACAAATGTGCATGACTTCAATTATCCATGAACAAATTCATTAATGTTGGAAATGTTTCAGCAAGTGTACATAGCTTCAACTTGAAACCTTCATTGTGTCATCATAACCTTCACCATAGAAACCACAAGTTTTATATAGATACATATTGCAGGAATGAGTGAAGCAAAGTCGACGATAACGAGGCTATTAGCCTAATATCGATGTTAGGTCTGCATCGCCCTTGAAGCTTTAACCCCTCCCCACCCATCGTCGTTGTGGAAGCTACATCCTTAGTTTGATGAAAAAAACATGAAATTTAATCTCTTTGAATAATATATCTGGATCTTGAACTTTGATATCGTCCATTCTCTAAAGTCATCGTCGAACTGCTCTAACATGTTGTTTCGGTACGGGTTTGCTCCTACGATGCTTGAACGAAGATGGAGACCTTGTCGGTGACCAGTGTAGTAACAACATTTTCTTAATTATTTTTTTCTTAAAAATGTTTATTTTCCTTTCTAGAAAAAATGATACTTAACTGCATCCAACTATTGCCGTTTCACACTTAGCTACCCTAACTATTTTATCATCTTTTTTAGTACCCAAACTTGTATTTTAGGCTACATTTTGTCCCAAAATAGACTACTTAGGTCAGGTGTAGTAAAATGTCTCTAAATACTAGTTAGAGCACTAAAAGAAGAAAAAAATAATTAGAGTAGCAAAGTGTGAAACGAACATAGTTAGATGTAGTAAAATGTCACTTTTCTTTATTTTGATTCTAATGGTGTTAGAGTAAAATGATAAAATAACCTGACTTCTCTGTACTTAATTGGTTCATTCTAAAGTACACTATAATGAATTAAAACTCTGCATGGTTTCTATAGAGAATTGTAATTACCCTCTTTATTACGAGGGGCAATTTGGTAATGAGGAAATTTTAAATTTTTTAACTAAATATGCAAATTTATCGTGAATTTTAACTGAATTTGTGCCATTTATAACTAATGGAATATAAGGGTTTCTAAGTGTACAACTTAACGTTATGGTGTATAGTGTTGATCATATTTGAACGGGGATAGCTAACTGTAATTTTGTGTCGGCATGGAGCGACGTTGAAGCTTTAACATGGACCTCAAGTCTTGCAGACGGCAATCTGGTCATTGTAGGACCAAGAGTAGATTTATGGTGGGACAGCTGTGAATGCTTTTGACCAGATTTGCAATGCGCACGAAACTTTTCATTGTTGAAAATCTGATCAACGAATCCACGCACAATCGTGTATGGTTCAAATGTTCTCCGACAAAGCCACACCCGAAGTGTCTTGGGCAACATATGGACTTCGTCTTCGTCCAGGTCCGAGGACTCGTGCAACTGTTAGATTGATGAATAAGACATGATGATGTCACATGTGTCGTCATTTTTAAATTTATATATTTATATATTTTTTAAACTATGTTAGTACTGTTGGTTAATTTAAACATTATATACTAAATTTAATGCGTATATAAGTTATGACACATAAAAATAATTCAACGTAGTAAATTAAAATAAGTTAAAGTACACCGTAATGAATTGAAATACATGCCTAATATATACAATGTAGTGAACTGTAATGAGTGTTATTTGCTTGAGACCAATCATCTGTCATGATTGTAGAGATCTGGCTTAATTGGCCAAATCTTTGTTCATGATCCAATCATCTAACAACTATATCTAACCCATATAGATCTTATTCCCACAGCATGGCGTATATGGTTTGTGCTTCGTGGGCAGCTAGCGAGATGGAGCCATTTTTGCCAGAAATTAGGTCTTGGAACATATGCATGTTGCACCCAATCATCACTGCAAAACGTGTCAATTCCTTGTTAATCCTAATGGTTTTGATAAGGTCCCAAAAACATAATCATCAACAGATTAGAATTCAAAATTCTCTAGCATTTGGGCCGGCGTGACGACTGCACGATGATCCTTTGAAATGCAAACTTAAAGTTCTCTGTATTGATGTAACCAAATGGCTTTTACTGCATCATACATTTATGGGTATGAAACGAACGTCGACAATGAAAGGAACCAGAAAATGAAGGTGGAGACTAAGATTAGGGTCTTGAAAACGATGTGGGATAGAAGAAAACAAAAAAAAAAGTGGCCAATATGGCATGACCGTCATGAGAGTGAAACAAGAAACTGCTCGTACGAGACAACAAATTCTTCATTCTCTGTATTAGCATGCAATTGAAGGATGGAAGCAAACCTAACATCACAATATTATAAAACATTATAGGTAAGTAATGGTCTTTTCTTAGTATTAATGTCAAGATGTTCTGTTAGAGTTTGTACAGTACGAACTATCAGAGTTTGAACTATCTCGAGTACGAACTATAGGTAACATTATCTCGAGTACGAACTATTAGAGTTTGTAAGGCTCGTGAATCGACTTACTTTGTATTTATATATACATGAAAGTTGTATTCAAATTCAACTTAAAAATAAATAATCAAGCTCGAAATAATTTTTGCTATATGCATTTAGTAATTATTTTATTGATAAAATTATTTTTAATTAATTATGTTATTAGTTAATTAAATTTTTGGTATAAAAATTTTTCCCCTTGAAAAATTTTCAGGATACGCTGCTGCCCCCATCTTAGTCCATACGTTAGCTGCATTGTAAACGGGAGTTACATAATAGCCTATAATTGTTCGACTGGTTCTATTTTCACTCTCAATTTTCAATTTATCAATGTGTCAATCCCTCAATTATATTGTATTTGTAATTTGGGTTTTACCTCTCATTCTAATGCAATATATCTTTTCTGAGCAAAAAAAAACATAATAGCCTATAATGGGTGACTGCCGAGAATGAAAGGTTATCGAGGCAAAGACTTTCATCTGCAAGTATGATCCGACTTGGAGTGTGGTGTAATATTAGATTATACACCATTTTTAGTTTTATACCTTTTTATGGGGCTTAAACTTAACTTTCCCTATCATACATATGTAAGCTTGAAGCTCATTTCCCTTCACACGCGTGTACACGTAGACCTTTAATTCAACATATGGTGAATGAAAATATAAGCCTAATTTAGAATATGAATATTCCTCAGAGATAGTACTCGTCTTAAATCAGGGAGAAAATATATTATTACGGAAAATAAACCAGTACACGTGGTGAAAAGCCCAAGAAAAACACATGAAAAGAACCACCCTAAAAACCCTCTCTTGATTTCCAAACATTACTTTAAGACTCCCCATAACTGGACCACCATCGCGCCTACAGTGACCTTCCCCTTAATACCGAAGTTCGTCCACCCCTGGAGTCATGACCTCATGATCCTCCTATTCCGAATCAGCTGAGTCATTTTTTTCTATCGTCTCATCCCTTGAACTATCATGTATGTCTGTCTCACTTAGCGAAAATCTCTCCCATAGAGAGAACTTGATAAGAGGCCTATATACTACTTCTTGGAGTTGGTGATACCGTTCTTTTTATCTTCTCTTTCCACCCAATAAACATTGGCTTGTAGAACACAATCGTCCCCGAGCGTCACGAATTGACACAATTGAGTTGAATCAACGCTCTTCTTGGGTTCCCCCTTCTGCTCAGTCTAGAGTATCTAGTGATCCCGCTTGAATCCCACATACCCATTAATGACCTTTGGTTCCTAAGAACCTAGACTTATGGTGTGAATCTTCGTAACCATTGGGAAAGTTCTAACCTAGTTTCAAATATCTGAACCATTATCTCGCCCCTACTTCCTTTATTCTTTAGAGAATATATATGTGTGATGGTCATAGACAAGGGATCACTCGCTTGCACCGAACATCCAGTCATTGAGTCAGCCCACGCATCTGCACCGTCCAAACCTATACTCCTGTCTGGCTCCAAAGAGACATGAATGACCTTT
This sequence comes from Geranium rotundifolium, assembly GCA_963920655.1. Lineage (NCBI taxonomy): Eukaryota > Viridiplantae > Streptophyta > Magnoliopsida > Geraniales > Geraniaceae > Geranium > Geranium rotundifolium. The sequence goes on from OY987315.1 coordinate 17,994,704, forward strand.
GAGTTCCCACTCCCATTCGATTGAGTAGAATCCTCGAGTGGAGGTAAGTTGTGTATATGTAAGATGTCCAGTTTACTTACCTCTATCCTTAGTTTCTTCTATCTTGAATTTCAGCCATTTCACAATCAATAAATAAAAACATTTAAATTTCATGGCATTAAACAACGGATTCGGGTAAACACTCCATTAATCATTTAGGAAGAAATATTATAGTTGATCGATAGTCACATCACATAATATATATATATATAATTAATTTCATGAAACAAAATATTTAATCTTAAATGTTCATATGGACAAAAAAAAGTTCATTTTTCGATCTTGTACCTTGTTGATGATTTCTCTTCAATGAGGTCAAAATTCTCTCCAGTTGGACCCCGGACAAAAGTTATATATCCTATGCAAGATAGGTCGGGGGAGCAGGAAACAGGTTATGAGGCTTCTCGGGTGATTGGATAGGTTTGCCCGAGAGATCTTTTTCTCTTCTTTTTGATGATTCCCTCGGGTTTCCGGGTTAACACTATCATGTCGGGTTTGGTTCAGAAAGTTGACCAAGTCAGCCTCTCACTTTTTCCAATATTTCCGTCTTAGCTTCGTTTCTACTCTTTTTTTTAACTTTTTTCTCCTCAAATTGACCTGACGCACTAGTGAGGTAAAAGAGGGTTAAAATACAAAAAAATCTATAAAATTCGGGACAAAATGAAGTTAAATTAGGATACTTGAGTCGGGAGGACAATAAAATTCCGACCGTATCAACCTCCCCACACTTAACATTTTCTCGTCGCAAGAAAAAAGAAAAGAAAAAGACAAATCTAGTAATTTTTTTAAAATGCATTATTGTCCCGAATTAAACCCCGAGGTAAACTCATAGGAGGAGTTCGGCCCTTCCCTATAATTTATTAGAATGGAATACCCACAAATATGGATGCAAATGCAAATGCAACTAGACTCAATTCTAAAATGCGAAAAACGGCTCAATTTTATACAACATAGTTAAAAATAAAAAATAAAATAGAATATATTTACAAGAAAGTAATCACATAATCCCCAAATCATGTTAGTCATATTGATGAAAAGACAAGTTTAATACCACCATTCATTGACTCGATTAGCTCCACCCAATCAATAAAATATATTACTAGAAATCAAACAAACATAAATAAGGTGTGAATAAGAATTATTCCCTTAGTTTGGTCTCAAAATTGTTCCATAAAATCCTGGGTTTTGGACCATTGTGATCATCGCAGGCTTCATCTCAAAACTGTTGGCCTCAACCGGGGGTCTCGTAATTCCCGAATTGACTCTTGTGGCGTTCGGCGTCCTGTAATACATTTGTGTCTTCGATGGTGCTCCTCCTTGACTAGTTTGTTCTTCTTCGTCTCATGGCATTGGTATAATCCTAATCTCTTTTCGACGGAGTCGAAATGTACTCTTTGATTCTGGATCAAAAGAAACTAATTTAGGTGAGAAAGTCGATCGAGATCGAGTAACAATAAGTCTCGTTTGCATACGCGACAAAATTAAAAATCAATAGAAAACTCTATGAAAAAATAAATTTTTTTTTTATTTGTTGAGAATAAAAAATTCTGAAAAATAAAATTTTATAAATGTCTTTTACTAAGTCTCAACTAAAAGTTAAATAAGAATCGTCCACAACAACTGCGCCAAAAAATTGATGTGCCCTAAATGCGACATGAAGAACGATGTAGGTTGAGTCTTGGACTCCCGGTAGCGTACTATCGGTGACAAGTAATGCAGCGAAGTAATTTACGACCCCGAGTTTATTGAACCCAAAGGACAATATGCTATTAATATCTAAGCACTCGAATTTAACTTCTGTAGTTAATCTTAGTGAGTCAAAAATGTTGGTTTTTAGTTCGAGAATTAGCAAAACATAAAATAAACATGAAAGACTAATTTAAATAATTAAATTTATATTAATCAAACATGTGTCGAGGCAATGAACATACTAATAATTAATTTGGAAAAATAAATTAAATTCATGCTTGTTGGGGTTTGATATATGTGGTTATAACGAGAAATCCTATCGTACCTAGAACTCCATTTCGGGCGAATAAAATGTCTTTCTCTTCCTAAGAAAGCACACTAGTACTAGTCAATGACTTAACCGGTGAAAAGGCATTATGATTCGTTCATTCTCATGATTTTCGGTGTGTGTCACCTATGATAATTACCACTTTGTTAACCCACATATTTCTAGTGAGGATTTAAATCCGGCCTTCAATTATCATTCTCATCTATTAACCCCCCCTCCCTTCCAATTGAAATTTAATAATTCGGAATTAACTAAACGAAGCATTAAGAATAAATAAATTGAAATCACCCTTCTCACCGCAGCAAGCATGTAAAAATAATGACTTGAATTTTCCCTAAACATTAATAATAAATTCATGCCTAAATCCCTAATTAGTTTAGTTCTTCATTTTCAAATGTCGATTTAACATACTATAAAGGAACTAAATATTAACATGCATTTCAGATTTAATAAATAAAATCATACAAACATGTAAATGGTGAAATGGATATCAATAAAGGAAAACGGAAACATAATTAACATGAAATTGACTTAAACCAAATAGGAATTATTAAGTTTAGAACAAAGAGAGAGAATCTGAAAGAAAAACTAGGATTTAATTCCAAAAGTGAAAAATTAATACATGAGTATATTTGAATCCCTCTTGATTCCTTTCTTAGACTTGACGTTGAACCTCTGGAATTGTTTCTATTGCCTCCAAGGAAGTATCTGATGAAGACGCAGAACAGTCGCTCTTTTCTGGAAGTGACTTTGGGAATCAAGTGTTCTCTTTTTCAAATGGAATTATAGGTAAGACCCATGGTCCCCATGTGGAGTTATAGGTAAGATAATCTTCCACATCTTTTGTGATTGTTGTGCCATTTTGGGTTTATGAGATCTTACTTGTATGCATTCTCTCCCGCCCATAGAAAGCTCTGTCTTGGTTTGCTTTAAATCTTATACTGATCAATTGTCAAAAAATAAGACTGAATTGTGATGAGTTCTATAGTGCTCTTTGTGGGGGGTTCAAAATAAGGTTGTTTGGGAAGGGGAAGTTTTCAGGTACTCTAAAATTTTCTTCTTAAGGAAATTGGTTCTTGAAAAATGAAGGCTAGCCAATTCCAAAAGCTCAACCCAAATCCTTTCCAGAGGTGGCTCGTCGGGCCTTGGAGTGCTCTGCCTTAATGTTCTATCTAAATAAATGTTGGCGGAGCCTTGGACAACTTGAGGAACCAGATTGGTTGGGGATGAAAGTTTAGGACTCTACAGGGAGGGTGATTTCAGCTGAATGTAGGATCTAGCGGGTATGCTCAAGGTAGTCGTGGTGGAAGCTATTTATCTAAGAAGACCTTTATATTGGCTAGATTGGCAGGTGATGCCACCCCTATTTGCATTGAAACAAATTTGTTAACGATTGTGATTGTGCTATAGGGTTTTAGAGCTATCAAGATGAATAAAATAGTGGAAGAAACTACAATATAAACTCCAAAATCTGTCCAAGAACATAAACCATTAAATCTTAAGGAAAAAACTATTTCACAAGAGTTTACCTTTGGTTTTGTTGAGTCAAGAAAGAAGAACAAGATGATCTCCTTCTCTAGAGCAAGTCCACACCAATAGGATGATCCTTTTGATCCAACACACTTAGCCTACTAGAACTTAAGTGTGAAGAACAAGAGAGCAAATGAAGGGAGAGGAAGGGGAGTCTCGGCCGGCTAGAGGAGAGAGGAAGAAGGAGAGATAATTGTGTTGTGTGATATTTTGTGTACTTAATGATATATATTTCATAAAGCAAGAAATGATGAAGGCATGGGTTAAAGGCACATCACCACCTAATCACACAATTTGCTCTTCATCATAATCAACAACACAAACTAAGCATGGTGTGTGGTCCCCACATTTGGCCCCACCAAGTGGGCCGGCCAAGCTATGCTTAATTGGGCCTTTAATGGGCCGGCCTAGTGGCCTCACGGGCCAAGCCCAATGGGCTCTGTAGTTACGACGGTTTTAGAGATTGACTTATTTTTAAGGAACTAGAGAAAATGTCATAAAGAATGTCGAAGCATCATATGCGACATCTTGTGTGACATTGTTGACGGCATCTCAATAAACATCCTGATCGACGGAAATCAGGAAAGTCCTGATTCTGCAGGAAATACGATTACGTTTAGGAAATTCCAGAACATCTCCGTTTCTGGAAAGAAGAAAGACGGTGATTAAGAGGAAACCCATTAGGGTTAGTACTCATTCTCGATTGCTATAAAAGCTTAGACTACCCCCTTAGCAATCGCGTGGTTCTTTTATTGTTTCCTAGCGATAATTTGCAAAGCTCTTAGACGTGAAGGTTTGCGGGCTGAGAGGTTGCAGATTGTGTTAAGGATATTGTGTATCACCATAACTATTGAGAGTTAGGTTATTGAGGGTTTAATGATCGCGTGAGTGAAGACTAGACGCAACCATAACGTTCAACGACGACTTGAACCGACAGAGCAAGGCGATTGCTCGAAGAGTGGAATCAAGACAGAATCTTCGATTCAGGGGGAGACCCTGAGATAGGTTGCACTGTAATAAGTAGCCTAAAGTATAGATCTAGGGATGATCATAGGTACTTGTATGTTCTGACGAATTACTGATAAGTGAAACCTTTCCACTAGGCTGAGAGCCCCCAGACGTAGGTGACGTTGCACCGAACTGGGTAAACAATCTGCTGTGTCATTGTTTATTTAGCTTTATATTTAGTGTCCTGCGTTATCTAAACAAGAAGTCATACACAGTGTTATAGCTTCATACATAACATTGTGTGTGGCATCTTGCACGACTAGGTGATCAAAATTTCAATTGGTATCAGAGGAGGCACCTACAGCTTTAGGTGGGTTCCTAAACAAATATTTTGATCAAGATGGACAATACCAGAGAAGGAGGATCCATCAATCCACCTGTTCTAGATGGAAGTAACTACGGCTATTGGAAGGCTCGGATGTGTGCCTTTATGAAGTCCCTTGACAACAAAACATGGAAGGCTGTGATCAATGGTTGGAATGCCCCACAACTCAGTGAAAATGATGGTAACCCTATCGGTCCAAAACCTGAAAAAGACTGGACTGATGACGAAGACGAGGAATCACTGGGAAACTCTCGAGCTCTGAATGTTATTATTTTCAACGGCGTTGACACGAACGTATTCAGACTAATCAACACATGCACAACTGCCAAATCCGCATGGGATATCCTGGCTGTTGCATATGAAGGAACAACCAAGGTTCGAGAACAAAAACTGCAATACTTGACAACCAACTTCGAAGCCCTTGTCATGAAAGAGGACGAATCAATTGCAGAATTCAATGTTCGTATTTGTGATCTGGCTAATGAATCCTATTCTCTGGGAGAACCGATGTCTGATGAAAAATTGGTTGGAAAAACCCTGCGTGCTCTTAGCCCTAGATTTAAGATGAAGATCACCGCAATTGAGGAAGTTCATGACCTCAAGATCTTAAAATTCGATAAACTGATGGGGTCTCAGATGACCTATGAGTTATCTCTGCCCAATATCGACAAAAGAAATAAAGGAATTACGTTCAAAAGCTCAACACACAAGCAACTAGAACCTGAGGATTCTGACTCCGAAGAAGACATCGATGCTACAATGGCCCTTCTCACAAAAAATTACAACAAAGTCATGAGAAGATTCAGTCGAATGGGCGGACGGAATGTCACAACAAATGCCAGAAACAAAGCTCCACAAAAAGCTCAAACAGGAGGAAGTCTTGACAGACCAAACAGGAGTGGAGAAGAAAAAAACAAGAACAAAGGACCTCAATGTCATGAATGTGAACGATTCGGTCATCTTCGCAGAGAATGTCCAAATTTCCTCAAACAACAAAAACGAGGTTATAAGGCTACCCTATCATATGATGACAATGAAGATAGTGGTTTTGAAGAGGTAAGCAACTTTATTGCATTCACTACTACTATTTCTGTATGTAACATTGATAACTCTGCCAATATCAATGATGATCACCACCATCCAACTCCAAACGAGAATTGGACTAAAGAGCAACTAGTCGAGGCATACAAAAGCTTACATGCCAGATGGGTCAAGGAAACACTGATCCTTGATCAACAAGGAGAAAGGATCATCAGTCTTACCAACGACAAATCTAGATTCCTAGAGACGATCGTGGAGCTAAAACGCGAAATCACCAAACTTAATGGAGAAATTAGTCTTATGACTAAATCAGTAAAGATGATGAATCCTAGCACAGAAAGCCTTGACAAACTCCTATCAGTAGGAAAGCAGTCCAAAGATATGACGGGACTAGGGTACACACACAATATCCCCTCATCAGCAGTCACGAAGTTTGTCCCACAACAAGCCATGGTTGACAAGAAACTACAGGATGCCACGACACATCCTACAGGACAACCTACAACAAATGTCATGACATCGTCTATAACATGCTCCTGTCAAACAACTACTAAAAGACATCTTCCACGCATACAACAATACTACAGAAAACCAGCTTATCAATATCAGTGGATATGCCATTACTGTGGTCAACGAGGTCACATCAGACCATTTTGCTTTCAACTCCATGGGAAGAAGCAAGCTCAGCTACCAAAGAAGCAAAGGAGATATCAAAGACATCTCCCAACCCCTCAGAAAACATCCCGCCTTGAATGGAGACCAAAGAATCTACTCTATCGAGCTAATGATGCCTCAATATCAATGGATATGTCATTACTGTGGTCAACAAGGTCACATCAGACCTTTTTGTTTTCAACTTCTTGGGAGGAAGCAAGCTCAACTACAACAAAAGAGACATCAAAGTCCTCTCTCAACTCCTCAGAAAACATCCCGCCTTGAATGGAGACCTAAGAACCTAGTCTACCGAGCTAATGTTGCATATACCTCCTTGAGTGCTTCAACAAACAAAGACTGGTATCTCGATAGTGGATGTTCTCGACACATGACAGGTACTCCAGAGTTTCTTTCCAATCTCAAATTATATACAAACTGTTATGTTACTTTTGGAGATGGGATTCGAGCTCGAATCATTGGAAAATGAGTACTCAAGCATCCAGGCGCCACTTGCCTAACTGAATCATTACTTGTAGAAGGACTTAAGGCAAACCTGATTAGCATCAGGCAGATCTGTGATCTGGGTTCAGAAGTGAAATTCACTAAAGAAGCCTGTATAGTAAAAGATTTCGATCAAGTCACTATTCTACAAGGAATCCGCTCAATGGATAACTGTTACATCTGGTCGCCCGAATCACATATTGAAGTGGCAAAGTGTTCTTGTCTTCAAAGCAGAAGAAACCAAACTGTGGCACAGAAAGCTTGGACATCTAAATCTTAGAAGTATGCAGAAAGCAATCTCAGAACAGGCCATTTCTGGAATTCCAAACCTGAAAATCGTGGAAGGAAAGATCTGCGGAGAATGTCAGATTGGAAAGCAAACTAAGATGTCACACAAGAAGCTGCAGCATATCACCACCTCTCGAGTGCTTGAGCTAATACATGTTGACTCATGGGACCAATGCAAGTTGAAAGTCTTGGAGGAAAACGCTATGTCTTTGTGTGTGTAGATGATTACTCACGATACACATGGGTTGACTTTCCTCGTGACAAATCAGATACCTTCTCGATCTTCAAGAGTCTATGCATCCAGGTCCAACGAGAAAAAGGGGAGACATTTGGAAAAATAATTCGTCTCCGAAGTGATCATGGTCGAGAGTTCGAAAACAGCAGATTTGCAGAATTCTGCAACTCAGAAGGAATTGTCGATCACTCCCCAACAGAATGGCATTGTTGAGCGCAAAAACAGAACTCTACAGGAGATGGCTAGAGTTATGATGCTGGCCAAGGACATACCAACTCACTTCTGGACAGAAGCACTTAACACTGCTTGCCATATCCACAATCGAGTCACTCTTCGACCAGGTATGTCAGTAACTCATTATGAAATATGGAGGGGGAGAAAGCCCAATGTTAAGTACTTCCATGTCTTTGGATCCACTTGTTATATTCTGACTGATAGAGAACCTCGTCGGAAACTTGATCCAAAGAGTGATGAAGGCATCTTCCTTGGCTACTCAAGGAATAGTCGCGCGTTCCGGGTTTTCAACAAATGAACCAAAACTATGATGGAATCAATCAATATTGTTGTTGATGATGACTGTGAAGATGCCCCAGAAGATGCGACAGACGAAGAAAGAGCCTATCCAAACACTGTACGGAAGGATGCTATTGCTGATGCCAGTGAAGATGCTAGTAACAAGTCAAAAGACAATGATGCTAGTCCAAGCGTCAATGACAATTTAGACAGTTCCTGAAGCCAGCAACAAGAACCCCTCACGAAGAATCCAGGCTAATCATCCTCTCTCTAGAGTAATTGGAGACCTAAATGAAGGCATACGGACTCGGACCAAAACTCCGATGAACTACAACGAGATGATAGGTAATATATGCTTCGTTTCAAAGATTGAACCCAAAAATATCAATGATGAGTATTGGGTCAATGCTATGCAAGAGGAACTAATTCAATTTGAGAAGAACCAAGTGTGGGAACTGGTGCCCAACCCAAGTGAAGGAAATATCATTGGCCCAAAATGGATCTTCAAAAATAAGTCCGATGAGCTTGGTAACATCACTCGCAACAAAGCAAGGTTAGTTGCTCAAGGGTATACTCAAATTGAGGGAGTCAACTTCGATGAGACCTTTGCTCCTATAGCAAGACTTGAAGCAATCAGACTCCTACTAGGGATATCATGCCATCTACAAATTAAGCTTTATCAGATGGATGTCAAAAGTGCCTTCCTGAATGGAGATCTCAACGAAGAAGTGTATGTGTCACAACCTAAAGGATTTGTTGATCCTCACTCCCCTGATCACGTGTATAAACTCAAGAAGGCCCTCTACGGATTGAAACAAGCACCAAGGGCTTGGTATGAAAGGCTCACAAAATTTTTGATTCAAAGCGGCTACACTAGAGGGGGAGTAGACAAGACTCTATTTCTGAAGAATGAGGACGAAAATCTAATGATAGCCCAAATATATGTCGATGACATTGTCTTTGGAGGGATGTCAAGAAAGATGGTAGAGCAATTTATCCAACAAATGCAATCAGAATTCGAGATGAGCATGGTGGGAGAGCTTACCTATTTCCTAGGCTTCCAAATAAAACAGCTAAAAGATAGCATCTTCATCTCTCAAAGCAAATATGTGAAGAATATTGTCAAGAAATTTTGGCTAGAGAAAGCTTCACATAAACGGACACCGGCAGCTACACACATCAAGCGAACTAAAGATGATCCAGGAGAAGCCGTCGACCAACACCTGTATAGAAGCATTACTGGAAGTCTTCTCTACCTCACTGCCAGTCGACCTGACATTGCCTACTCTGTGGGAGTATGTGCACGATATCAAGCTAATCCTAAGGTTAGTCATCTATCCCAAGCTAAAAGAATTATTAGATATATCTCTGGGACTACAGACTTGGGTTTACTATACTCATTCGACACATCCTCTACCCTGGTGGGGTATTGTGATGCGGATTGGGCTGGAAACACAGCAGATAGGAAGAGCACATCTGGAGGCTGCTTCTTCGTTGGCAATAACCTCATATCATGGTTTAGTAAAAAGCAAAATTGTGTTGCCCTATCCACTGCTGAGTCTGAGTATATCGCTGCTGGGAGTAACTGCACACAATACCTAGTCTGCCTCTTCTCGTTTTTGCTCTCATCTCTCGCACCTCTCAAACCCTGTAACGAAAACCTCACTACCCACACAAACATGGTGAAAACAAGGAGCACTCTAGCGCCAAAGAAAGCCATTGACAGTTGACAATCCAAACCCAAGAAGGCCGAGGCAAAAAGCTCCAATCCAAGCACCAACAAACATGGGGTCCGAATCAAAGGTCTAAAATCACAGAGGAATGCCGAGGGATCCTCCAGAGAAATCCCACCGGAAGAAACACCAATACCCGTCTTTTCCCGAGTCCACAAACGAACCCAAACCGGAAGCTCTGCATTCTCCATGACGGATCTGACAGGGCCAGAACGAGAGACTAATCTTGGCCAAGGAACTCGAGAAGCTTCCATGCAGATTATTCTTGTTCCAGTATCAGCAAGTTTCCCAGGTATCGATTCTTCCGTAGTATCGAACACTGATACCTCTAGAAATAGTGATTTGTTAGAGTCGCTACTGGAAAACCTGGACCCTCCTCAAGAAGGTGTGGTTGAGGAACTTGTAAATCCTGAAGGGGAAAAGAATGACTTGACCCTAGTCAGTCATGGGTTAGAACATATTGCTGAAGGAGAAGGGGAAGAAGAAGGTGTGAAAGATGTCATTCATGAAGCCACAAAGGAGGTTGTGGTAAGAGAAGAAGAAGTTGCTGACTCGGAAAAAGCCGAGGAAGAATCTGAGAAAGAAGAGACCAGAGACGGGGATACCGATATGGAAGAAGCAGAGAAGGAAAGCAGTGCCGCAGTCAATGGCACAGAAAAAGCACTTCTGGATGCCAGAGGAGATGTTACAGAAAATGCAGCTAAGACAGCACACACAGTGTTGTCGTCCCTGAAAAAGAAGGTACTAGAAGAGAATGAAAGTCTGGCAGTGATGGTCGGAAAACTCAAAGAGACCAAGAAGAGGAAGGAGGTAAAAGATGTTGGAGGCCCCAGCAAGAAGAAGAAGTTGTCTACCAAAAATAAAGGAAAGAACGCTATCTCTAAGAGGAGTTTAATTGATGAAGAAACTGATGACGATGCAGAGGAAGTTCCAGTAAAGGAAGCAAAGAAGGGAAGAAGCTGAAGACGATCAAGAACACCTCAAGTGTTCCATATGACAATGTATCTTTCAATTCTGCTGATAGTGCAAAACGATGGAAATTTGTGTTCCAGAGAACGGCATATCCCGAGAAGACCCTGTCTTCGGAGTTACTGGGACTGGAAGTCATTGTCAAACTCTTGGAACAGGCAGAACTCATGAAGACCGTCACTGACATTGGTAATCACTATCCCCTTTTGGTCAAAGAATTCATTGCAAACTTGCCTACTAGATTTGGGACTCCGGATGATCCTGATTGTGAGAAGGTATATGTCAGAGGCCTGCGCTTCAACATTTCCTTTGACATCATTAATACCTTCCTGGGGAGAAACTGTGTTTGTTCTGTGCCTCCACCTGACCTAAACAAGGTCCTCAAGAAGATTACTGGAGACAAAAGCAGAATGTTGCCTACCAAGGGCACCGTGGCAGCCTCGGACCTCACATCTAAGTACTCCATCCTATTCCGTATCGGAGTAGCGAACTGGGCTCCCTCCACACACGCATCCTCCATCAAACCGGAGATGGCAATACTCATCTTCCAAATAGGTACTGGCTCCACTCTTGACTTTGTCCAGTTTGTTATTGATCATCTCATTAGACATGCCAGATCCCAAGCGGTGAAGATACCTATTGCTTTTCCCTCCCTTATCTCTGAATTACTAGTCCACCAACACCCTGGTGTGTTGAAGACAACTGATAAGGCTGGCAAATGCGGAGGACTGATTGTGGTAAGCCACAAACTATTCGAGGGCAAGCATGCTCCTGATCTTGTCAGGCCAGAAGCTAAGCTGACCAAGGCGACAACCAGTCGAGCCACAAGTGCCGCCCCTCCAACAGAGACGACCAGCAGAGATGCCATCATTCTTAAAAGAGAGATAGTTGTACTTGGCGAAGACATCGTCAACCTGAAGATGGCGCTGAAGCATCTCTCACAGCGAAGATCTCACTGTGCCAACCTGCTGAAGTCAATGCCTCTACCGATGCTACAGAAGAAGAGACTGCTAGTTCCAACATCAATTTTATTTGATTTTAAGTACTTTCTGGTTTCCGTACAAACTAAACAACTTTTAATACGTATATGTTTTGACCACTGTTTCATACGTATTCTCGTCTGCTGATCGAGGGTATGTGTGAGTCAAGTTTGCGTTTTTTTTCTTATTGCCCTGATTGTTAGAAATATTTGTTTAAAGTTTGGCTCTTTTTGAGCCAGCAAGGGGGAGTAACATGATGGTAGACGAAGCGATGATACGCAATGGTATGCGAAAACGCAAGGCGACGCAATATAATGGCTGCCGATCGATTTGTAAGCAAAAGATGACGACAAATGCGACGCGGATTGCGACGAAGATTGCTGACCTTAAAAATAGCCAAAGGGGGAGATTGTAGTTTCGACGGTCTTAGAGATTGGCTTATTTTTAAGGAACTAGAGAAAATGTCATAAAGAATGTCGAAGCATCATATTTGACATCTTGTGTGACATTGTTGACGGCATCTCAGCAAACATCCTGATCTACGGAAATCAGGAAAGTCCAGATTCTGCAGGAAATACGATTACGTTTAGGAAATTCCAGAACGTCTCCGTTTCTAGAAAGAAGAAAGACGGTGATTAAGAGAAAACCAATTAGGGTTAGTACTCATCCTCGATTGCTATAAAATCTTATGCTACCCCCTTAGCAATCGCGTGGTTCCTTTATTGTTTCCTAGCGATAATTTGCAAAGCTCTTAGACGTGAAGGTTTGCGGGCTGAGAGGTTGCAGATTGTGCTAAGGATATTGTGTATCACCATAACTATTGAGAGTTAGGTGATTGAGGGTTTAATGATCGCGTGAGTGAAGACTTCACGCAACCACAGCGTTCAACGACGACTTGAACCGACAGAGCAAGGCGATTGCTCGAAGAGTGGAATCAAGACGGAGTCTTTGATTCAGGGGGACACCCTGAGATAGGTTGCACTGTAATAAGTAGCATAATGTATAGATCTAGGGATGATCATAGGTACTTGTATGTTCTGACGAATTACTGATAAGTGAAACCTTTCCACTAGGCTGAGAGCCCCCAGACGTAGGTGACGTTACACCGAACTGGGGAAACAATCTGTTGTGTCATTGTTTATTTAGCTTTATATTTACAATCATGCGTTATCTACACAAGAAGTCATACACAGTGTTATAGCTTCATACATAACATTGTGTGTGGCATCTTGCACGACTAGCTGATCAAAATTTCAGGCTCGCCCATGTTGTTGCGTGCCAAAAATTATCCGAACCTTGTCGTCACTTATCAAACAAAGTCCGACGCGATATCGACAACAAACTCAGTTTTCTTGATTCGCTAATCATTCTCACAAAACCGAACCCATGGCCTAAAACCCTCAGTTTTGGCCATGTCTTGCTTCTCAAGAAACGCCAACTTTTCCTTGTCTCGAGTTACCCATATTGTATGTGTTGAGTTCTGGGGAATCCAAAACACGTTCATAGCAGCGGAAGCGACCTATAAACTACCCCAAACCTGCACAAGATCGACTACCATGTTAGATCCTTAGGAAATCGAGTTTTCGGGTTATACCTCGAAACTGTCCAGAAATAGATTCTACAGAACCGTCCTCTTCCCGGCCATGTAGCTCCCAAACCGTTGCTCTTTATGAAATATGATATTTCACAAATGTTATAGCCCATGGAATTATCTTTCTAACGCCGCAAGTTTCAGGTCGATCGGAGATCGGCCGAAGCGGCTATGGCTCATGCTATTTTGATCGCCGGAACTGGAAAATCTGGACAGTTTTTCCGGTTGAGGCTTGAACCACCAAGAATACACCAAGAATCACCAAGAGATGGAAAGAATGGGCTTGAACCTCTTCAAAGGTGCCTACATATCCTCCCCAAGGAATCAAAGACACGTAATTCTTGCTAGAGATTCATACACACACAAATCTACAAGAATTTGGTGTGTAGAACAAAAGTGATGGAGAGAGGAAGGAGGAGCCATGGTTGGCCATCTCCGTGAGAAAAGAAGAAGATGAATAGAATGATTTGGTGTTGTTTGAGAAATATAATATGTTATTAAGTGATGTTGTGTAGAACCATCACACACAAATCAAAGGCGCCTACATCAAAGGCGCCTATGTATCCTCCACGAGGAATCAAAGCCACGTAGTTCTTGCTAGAGATTCATACACACACAAATCTACAAGAATTTGGTGTGTAGAACAAAAGTTATGGAGAGAGGGAGGAGGAGCCATGGCTGGCCATCTCCATGAGGAAAGAAGAAGATGAATAGAATGATTTTGTATGGTGTGAGAAATATAATATGTTATTAAGTGATGGTGATGTGAAATGATGAGAGGTATGGGAGGTATGGGCTTCCATGCTCATCATCCATATCCTTGGGCCCACCATGGGTCATGCCACAGTTGGGCCTAAATGGGCCGGCCATATTTGAGCCGAAGCCCAATTGCTTTGGCCATGTGGTCCCGTGCCGAGTCCAAATATTATCCGACCCCTTTTCCGAACTTATCAAACTAAGTTTGATGCGACATCGGCGAAAAAAACCCGTTTTTCTCGATTCGCAAACCATTCTCACTTACACGGGCCCACGGCCCAAAATGCTCAGTTTTGGCCATGTCTCGTGTCTCAATAAATGCTAACATTTCCTTATCTCCCGAAACCAATATCCTTGGTGTGTGACCCTTTTAGGCTCATGCCACGTTGGCAGATCGGCATAAAACCACATTTTACCCGATCCATCATTAATGACCTCTAGTATACCATTATGATTACCCAATGTGCATTATAGTCAAACTAATCGACTTAGCCTCTATGTCGTCCAAGTCATTATCCTTTTATCGCTAGATATCTGATTGATCATTAGGCATAGAGTCGTCATCTTTATTTTGATCAATCATGTTTCTTGATATGTGAGATGATTGAAAACTGATAACTCGTATCACTGGCATGGCCATGCACTTTCTTTCAGTCACTCTCGATCAAGTGGCCTAAATGGATATCATTCTCATACCGTAGTGTGAAGGATAAATCTCATAGCCGTCTTTCGTGTCACTCATGCAATCCGTCCCCCGCCCAATCATGCCCGTTATTGCTATCCTGTTACGGATAGTGTTAGGCGCAAGTCAAAGCCGGACGGCAATTGCATAGCGATCACAAAGACTCCTCGGTCTAAGGATACAATGACAAGCTACGACACTGATTATGTTCATGACTGTATCTATACAACACTTTTCAGGTCGAATCGTCTAATATCAAACCCCTGATGATATCTATGATATGATTCTGGGATCCCGCATCCTAGTGACGAGTAGAACTATATCATAAAGAATCATTCTCATATTAGTCGCTTCTATTGAAGCATATTTGACCAGGGACCTGTTAAGTTTGATACGTACAGATCTATGGTTCTACTACTTTCGTGGTCATAGATCAGATCATACTTTAACATATTACTTCAACACATAAGTAATATATGTTGGGTTTTGTACCCGAGCACAATGTATTTTCAATCTAATCTTGTAATAAAGATTATTAGTTGAATAAAAATCGGCATTCATATTACTAAGTATTGTAGTAATATCTTAAGTATGATTTGATTTGTATCATTGATGTGTCAACACATAATAGTAGATCTACAGATCAGATAAAATCTTACTTAAGCAGTCCCCGATCAGAACAGCTTCATAAGAAGCGATCAGTATGAGGCTAACTCTAAATGATCACGCTCTACTGATCATGGCCAGTAGGGGGCCAGAGTTAGGTCATAGTATCGCCAGTCAGGGGTGATATAGGACGACCCGAATCATGAGTATGTTACATAGACACAGTCATGAACATACTCATATGTCGGATCATGAAATCACATCCTCAGACCAAAGGACCATTGAGGTCAATATGAAATGAGTGACGAGTTTGACTCAGTCTAACGTCTCATGTAAAAGGGTTACAATAACAGCTGTGATTGGCTCGATCACAAGTTACATAAGCTGACTCAATGGATCGCTGAAGGATTTATCCCTCATACGGACGTGTGAGCAGATATCAGTTTATGCCACTTGATGAGTACAACTGAAATACAATAGCATGGCCATGCAGTCGATACGTAGTATCAGTTATAATTCAGTTAACTCAGAATCAAGAAACAGGACAATAGAACGAGGATGACTTGTCTATGCCTCGTGGTTGTCAAAGATATCAAGAGGATAAAAGGATAGATTCATGTACGACAAGGTTAAGTCGAAATCTCGATAATCACAAGCGTTGGGTAATCATGATGTCTTGCTAGAGGCCACTCATGATGGAAAGGGTAAAATGGTAATTTTACCAGTCCGCCGACGTGTCGTGAGCCTAGAGGGTCACACACTAAAGGTTGAGTAAAACGGATGGAATCATATGGAGGAATCATGAGAGAGACAAAATCCGGTTTTGGATTAAACCGGATTAGACCGATTTCGGTTTAGGATTAAACTGGAATCAAGAACGGTTTAGCAGGACTAATTAATTATAATCTAATTAAATTAGCTAAACTGGGCCTAGCCAGAATGGGCTTCTCTACACAATTAATTAAAAGCTTTGGGCTTTAAGCCCATTAAGGCCTTTAATTAATTAACGTCCAAATAAGGGTTATAAAAGGGAAATTTTCAGATCTGAAAATTAAGTGATTTATTTTACAAACCCTAGCCGTCTTCCTCTCTCTCTCCTTGCCAAGTTTCGGCCGGCCCCCTCCATCCCGGCTCCGTCCGTTTTGCTCGCTTCGATCTTCTAGTAAGGATCGTTGTGAGTATCCCCGGATTGCTCTTCCTGTGTGGACGATCTTTAGAGGTTACTAAATCCTATTTAGTAACAAGGAGATTTTGATTCAAGGTAATACTTAATTTTAATCTAGTCTAGATCTCATGATCAATTCATGATCATGCAAGATCCGTATTAAAACATGGAACTTTGAGGTTAATTTCTTGTATGGGCATGAAATTAATTGTCTGGAACCCTCAAATAATTCCTTCAGTGGTATCAGAGCCTTGGTTATGCATGATTTTGTATTCGAGCATGATAGGCTAGATTTAATTTTTGCAATTTAATTCGGTATTGTGAATTGGAAAATTGTAAACTTTATGATTTTGGTTGATGAATTAATTGCTGGAATTTTTTTTAATGTTGCTGGAAAAATTAATTGATCGAGCTAGATCGGGATCGAGACCCGTGGAAGGCCGAGGCTAGCCGAAAGGCCAACCCCGGCCGAACCACGGGCCGATCGGCCGGAACGGGAAGGCCGACCAGATCTGCCCGTGGCAGATCTGGCCGAGCCTCTCGGCTCCGGCCAGGGGAGGGCCTCGGCCCGACCGGTTCTGGCCAGGCGGCCCACCACGGCCAGCCCTCACGGGCTGGTCAGCCACGGCGCGGCTAGCCTGGCGGCTAGGGTTTCGGCCGAACCCTAATTGGCCCTCAGGTCAATTTTGGTTCGGTCAAACCAGTTGAATTTGGGTCAGATCCGACCCAGAAAAATCCAGAATTTTTTCAGCAATTATTAATTAAAATTTCAGACCGGTTCGGTTTCGATAAACCAGCGCGTGAACCGATTTAATTAAGAAATTAACCGGGTTTAAGAAACGGTTTAAATAAACCGTATTTTATGATTTAAATCAAGATAAAATTGGAATTCATATGCTTTCTTGATAACATGCTTGTTTGATAACATGATTGTTTGATAACACGCTGTTTGCAACATGATTGCTAAGTTAGCCCGAATTTAGGATTTAATTTCGGTTTGCAACCTGCGAGTTGCTTATGGGTTATAATTTATTAGTGACCTGCGTGTCACATCATTTATTTTATTTAAATTAATTATAATTACAAAGTCCCAAGAAAAGAAGAACCGAAGAGAAGGACGGTAATCCCGAGGAAGCGTGGAGCCAGTGGGAGTCCAGGAGAATGAGGAAAGACGAGACCTAGTATAGGTTCTAGTTTATTCCAGTAGGGTTAGCGGGCTAGCTAAAGCAAATTTACATTTATGTTTATGAATGTATGGATGGATGTGTGATTTAATTTTCATAAGTTCATGTTAATTAGATCATCACCCACATGTGTAAAGATTAATAATCAGTCAATCACGCACATGTAAACCGGAATTGAAATTATCTCTACATGAATTTGTAGATGATAAATTCAAATTATGATCAGTGATAATGAATATTTAAAAGGCAAATAATTTCAAGTCAAGCTAGATACCGCCCACTTTTCATCACTTCGATTAGTTCTCGGACTCATGGGTAGACACGATTAACGTGGATCCATGAGAATGGGTTCTAATAGAAGATGGACCAGTTTGCATGGGTGCGTGCGCATTAGCGTAGTAGCCATGCAGATTGGACCATGCGTTGAAAATTGGTTGACTTGGCTGCGATTCTCAGATGATCTGAACCAGGGTATCAGATATAGGGCAATGCCGTATACACACAATGTATAAGCCCTAGCCAAGAATCACATGGAATTGTGAAAGGACTGGACTGTCCTACTCCAATGTTCAAAACTGGGGCGATGAGATTAACTCACTTTAGTTTTGGGTATGCGGAGATCTTGGTTTAAATTCAGACACAAGAATCAGAAATGTGCATAGTCAAGTGTCTCTTACTTCAACTTAATTAGGAATCTGATCGAATTTGTTTTCATGTATAGATTAAATGGCAACCTCGCTACCCAAATCAACACGTTCTGGCAGTGAAGCCTTAAAGTCTCTCCTGTCGAATAACAGGCTGACAGGGACCAATTTCCTGCAATGGGAGAGGAACCTGAAGCTTGCACTTCAATATGACAGACAGGAGTATATCCTTAAAGACAAGCCTTTAAAAGAGCCTGCTGATGATGCCAGCGATGCCGATAAGAACGCTTATGAAAAGTACAAAAGTGATCGACAAGATGTTGGCATCCTCATGGTCGGGTCCATGGAAAATGAAACCCAGGACCAGTTCATGCATCTCATGGGAGAACCCCAAGAGATGATGGAGGAAATTAAAACATACTACCAGAAGAATGCCCGTGTCGAAAGATACGACACTCTTAGGGAGTTATTTTATAGCAGGCTCAACGCTGGTGAGGCAGTGAGCCCACATGTCCTTAAGATGAAGCGGCTCTTTGATCGCTTGGCCAGTCTAGGTCATAAGTTCACAGAGCAGCTGAAATCAGACATAGTCCTGATGTCACTTCCAAAGGCTTATGGAGATGTGATCACAAATTACAATCTCCATAATATGGAAAAGACCATCAAGGAACTACATGGAATGTTGGTGACAGCAGAGAAAGACCTCAAGGGCAAAACCCCTGAGGTTCTGATGGTCAATAAGGGTGTCAGTTTCAAAAGAGCTGGCAAACCTAATGGCAAGTCACCAGGACACTCCAACAAGGGCAAGGCACCAGCAGTGTCAGGTAAGGGTAAGGCGCCGATGCACCCAGCTGGGCAGATAAGGACACCTAGAGGTCCGAGAATCCAAGCGGTTCCTAGAACCGAAGGGAGCACTTCGACCTCAGAGGTGGTCTGTTACTACTGCCAGCAGCCAGGTCATTGGAAGAAGGATTGCAGGCAGCACAAGGATTATGTGAAGAGCTTGCAGAAGGGAGGACACCCTTCAGGACCTGGATCAGGTATTTACGTTGTTGAGTATAATCTCAACACTACTTTCTCAGACACATGGGTAGTTGATACCGGAGCAGAATCTCACGTTTGTGTTAATCTGCAGGATCTGGAAAGTAAGAAGCTCTTTGGGAAAGGCGAGCGGGATCTGAGAGTCGGAGACAACAGTTCGGTGTCAACGACGGCTGTCGGTTCTGTTAGTCTTAGGATGCCCACAGGGCTTATATTAGTATTGGACGATGTTTTATGTGTACCTACGTTTTGTAGGAATATTATTTCAGTGTCCAGTTTGGACAAACTTGGTTTTGTATTTGCCATAGACAATGGCTTATTTACTTTATCGAGAAATAATATCGTTTACGGCACTGCATCTATAGTTGGTGGATTATATATTTTAAATCTTGATAACACTAACTACAGTTCAAACTATAACGTAAATAAGAGGTTAAAGTCGGATGACTCAAACCAGACAGTGATGGGTCACTGTCGTCTAGGCCACATAGGCGAGAAACGCGTCTCGACACTTCATAAGTGTGGGCTCTTAAGCCCGTTTGAATTCACACCAATCGAGAGATGCGAATCTTGCATTATGGGCAAGATGACAAAAACGCCTTTTGGCGGCTTAGGTGAAAGGGCAAGTGATCTCTTGGGCCTAATACATTCAGACGTATGTGGGCCCATGAGTACACAAGCCAGAAGAGGTTTTAGATACTTCATAACCTTTACCGTCATTTTTAGTAGGTATGGGTATATCTATTTAATGAGACATAAGTCGGAGTCCTTTGATAAATTCAAAGAATTCCAGAATGAAGTACAAAACCAGCTTGGTAAAAGTATAAAGGCACTTCGTTCCGATCGAGGTGGCGAATACTTAGATCAAGAATTTCTAAGTCACCTAAGGGATAACGGTATACTCTCAGAATTAAACTCGCCAGGAACCCCTCAGATGAATAGTGTTTCCGAACGGAGGAACAGAACCCTGCTAGACATGGTTCGATCCATGATGAGTCACGCCGACCTTCCAGTACCTTTCTGGGGCCATGCCCTAGAGACAGCCGCATTCATATTGAATCGAGTACCTACAAAGGCAGTGGAGACCACTCCATTTGAGGCTTGGCAAGGGAAAGCTCCCAAGTTGTCTTTCCTCAAAATCTGGGGGTGCGACGTTTACGTCAAGCGGTTGCTTGGTGATAAACTCGAACCCAAGGCAGATAAGTGTGTCTGTGTAGGGTACCCCAAAGGAACCATGGGGTACTAATTCTACAAACCCGAGGAAAACAAAGTCTTTGTTGCTCGAGGTGGGGTTTTCTTGGAAAGAGAATTCTTATCCAAGAAACCCAGTGGGAGTCCTGTGCTTCTTGAAGAAATTCGAGAAGACACAGAACAGCCTGCAGATATCGTAGAGGTACCCGATGAGGTAAATGATCCAACATGTCCTGTAGGACCAATCATGTAGGACCAAGGAGGTCTGAAAGATCTCGTCAAAACCCAATCATGTCCGTTATTGCAATCCAGTTACGGAAAGCGTTAGGCGCAAGTCAAAGCCGTACGTCGACCGCATAACGATCACAAAGACTCCTTGGTCTAAGGATATTGTGACAAGCTATCGCATTTGAATATGTTCATGGCTTAATCTATGAAACATTATTCAAAGCGGGTCGTCCGATGCCAATCACCTCATGATATCTATTATATGATTCTGGGATCCCACATCCCTATGATAAGCAGAACTACATCATTGAGAACTATCCTCATACTAGTCGCTTCAATTGAAGCGTATTTTAACCAGGGACTCGTTAAGTGTGATCCGTACAGATTTATGGTTCTACTACTTTAGTGGTCATAAATCAGATCATGCTCAACATATTACTTCAACACATAAGTAATACCAAGCCATTTTATTTATTACAAACGATAATTAATATACATAGACATTAATAGACTACTAGCAATTGGACTAGGGCACAAAAATGCTATGAATTTCTCACTTGCCCTTAGTTCCAATCTAAGTCCCAGTCTATCCCCATTGACCTAACATGTTTATCATGTTTTGCTTGAGGAAGAGCTTTGGTCAAGAGGTTGATGTCATCCTAATCACGTTCATGGCATCGGAAGCAACATATAAACCGCCCCGAACCTGCGCAAGATCGAGTTTTCGGGTTTTCCCAGAATCTGCCCAGTAGAAAATCGAGACTTTGAAGCTCCATACTCAAGATACAGATCTCCAATTACTTTGGTTCTTTTTGTAGATTAAACCTCAGCCAATTATCTAGATCTTTCGTGTTCTGCTCCGAACCCAGTTCGGACTAGAAGACCTCCGTCTGTAGCAAAACATTTTTCCCATCTGGTTGGACAGACTCTGGGGAGCAGTCAGCTTCTCGGCCTTGTATCTCCCAAACCAGCGCTCTTTTGGAAAATCAGTATTTCAAAAAGGTTGTAGCCCTTTGACTTATATTTCCAACGCCGCTAGTTTCAGGTCGATCGGATCTCGGACGAAGCGGCTATGGCTCATGCAATAGAGGTCGCCGGAACTGGACAATTTGGACAGTTTCTCCATTCTTGCTTGGATCACCAAGAAAACACCAAGAACGTCATGAATGGGAAGAATGGGCTTGAACCTTTTCAAAGGCGCCTACGTATCCTCCCCGAGAAATCAAAACCACGTAGTTCTTGTTAGAGATTCATACACACACAAATCTACAAGAATTTGGTGTGTAGAAGAAAAGTGATGGAGAGAGGAAGGAGGAGCCATGGCCATCTCCATGAGGAAAGAAGACGATGAATAGAATGTGCAGTGGTGAGAATGAATATAATATATGGTGATGGTGATGGTGATGGTGATGATGAAATGATGAGAGGTATGGGACGTATAGGCTCACCACCAACTCCATCTCATCATCCTAATCCATAACACCAAACCATGGTTTTGGGCCCTTAATGGGCCAAGCCATAAAATGGGCCTAAATGGGCCGGCCATATTTGGGCCTCATGGGCCGAAGCCCAATTGCTTTGGCCATGTGGTCTCGTGCCGAGTCCAAATATTATCCGACCCCTTTTCCGAACTTATCAAACAATGTCCGATGCGACACCGACGAAAAAACCTGTTTTTCTCGATTCGCAAATTCTCACTTACACGGGCCCACGGCCCAAAACGCCCAGTTTTAGCCATGTCTCGTGTCTCAATAAATGCCGACAATTCCTTATCTCCCGAAACCCATATCCTTGGTGTGTGACCCTTTTAGGCTCATGCCACGTTGGCAGATCGGCATAAAACCTCATTTTACCCGATCCATCATTAATGACCTCTAGTATACCATTATAATTACCCAATGTGCATTATAGTCGAACTAATCGACTTAACCTGTCTGTCGTCCAAGTCATTATCCTTTTATCGCTAGATATCCGATTGATCATAAGGCATAGAGTCGTCATCCTTATTTTGATCAATCATGTTTTTTGATATGTGAGATGACTGAAAACTGATAACCCGTATCACTGGCATGGCCATGCACTTTCTTTCACTCACTCTCGATCAAGTGGCCTAAACGGATATCATTCTCATACCGCAGTATGAGGGATAAATCCCTTAGCCGTCTTTTGTGTCACTCATGCAATCCGTCCCCCACCCAATCATGCCCGTTATTGCTATCCTCTTACGGATAGTGTTAGGCGCAAGTCAAAGCCGGACGTCAATTGTATAGTGATCACAAAGACTCCTCGGTCTAAGGATAGAATGACAAGCTACGACACTGAATATGTTCATGACTGTATCTATGCAACACTATTCAGGTCAGGTCGTCTGATATCAAACCCCTGATGATATCTATGATATGATTCTGGGATCCCGCATCCCAATGACGAGTAGAACTATATCATAAAGAATCATCCTCACATTGGTCGCTTCTATTGAAGCATATTTGACCAGGGACCGTAAAGTTTGATCCGTACAGATCTATGGTTCTACTACTTTAGTGGTTATAGATCAGATCATACTTTAACATATTACTTCAACACATAAGTAATATAAAGTCGGTTTTAATCATTGCAAACGATGATAAACTATTACAGACATTTACAGACTATTCCAATTGGAACCTAGGGCACAAATGCTATCACCCCCGTATACAAGAAAAGTGTAATTGGTTTTTCTCAAATATTTGAGAATTGCTATTATTGCAATCCACTGTTCCTCATTGGGTTTGGATTAATGCCTACTGGTACAGCATAATGGTGTAGGGATTTGGAGCGTTCAAGATCATCGAGATAGCGGAAGCATAAACAAAAGCAACTCCAAACCTTGTCCAAGAACATGAACCATTAAATCTCAAGGCAAAATCTATTTCACAAGAAATTTACCTTTTAGTCTTTGTTGAATCAAGAAAGAAGAACTATGTGATCTTCTTCTCTAGAGTAAGTCCACACCAAGATGATGATCCTTAAGATCCTTCACAAAGAGTCTACTAGAACTAATGTGTGAAGAACAAGAGAGGAGAGCTAGTGTTGGCCGGCCACAAGAGAGAGAAAAAGTGAGAGTCTGAGTGTTATGAATTCTTTTGATATTTGTCTACTTCATCAACTCATAAGCATGGGTCATTAAAGTGACAACTGATGAAGGCATGGGTTAAAGGCAAGTCATTACCCAAACCCCTTAAATCACTCACCTCTTAATCAACAACACCAACTAAGCATGGTGTGTGGCCCCCACCCTTGGACCCACCAAGGTGGCCGGCCACTTGGGCTTATTGGGCCTTATTTTGGCCATTGTTGGGCCGGCTAGGTGACCTCATGGTCCGAGCCCATTGGCCTCGCCCATGTGGTCGCGTGCCGTGACCAAAAGTTATCCGACCCTTTTTGTCGTTTCTTATCAAACAAAGTCTGACGCGACATCGACGAAAATTTCAGTTTTCTCGATTCGCTAATTACTCTCTCAAACCGAACCCATGGCCAAAAACCTTCAGTTTTGTCCATGTATTGCTCCTCAAGAAACGTTAAGGTTTCCTTGTCTCAAGTTATCCATCTTGTATGTGTGTGACCCTCCAGGCTCATGCCACCGTTGGCAGATCGGCGCAAGAGATCTCTCTTGCCCGATCCATCATAAGTGGTCTCTAGTAAAACATTATGATTACTCAAGGTGCATGATGATCGATGATTCGATTTAACCTTGTGCGTACAAGTCACTATCCTATTATCTCTAGACATCCCGATTGATCACAAGGCATAGAGTCGTCATCCTTGTTTAATCAATCATTGTTACTTGATATGTGAGATGGCTGAGAACTGATAACCCGTATCACTGGCATGGCCATGCTCTTTCTCTCAGTCACTCTCGATCAAGCGGTGTTAACGGATATCTTTCCCATACCGTAGTACGAGGGATAAATCCCTTAGCCGTTTTTCGTGTCACTCATGAAATCCGTTCCGCCACCCAATCATGCCCGTTATTGCAATCATGTTACGGAAAGCGTTAGGCGCAAGTTAAAGCCGTACGTCGACCGCATAGCGATCACAAAGACTCCTTGGTCTAAGGATATCGTGACAAGCTATCGCATTTGAATATGTTCAAGGCTTAATCTATGAAACACTATTCGAAGCGGGTCGTCCGATATCAATCACCTCATGATATCTATGATATGATTCCGGGATCCCACATTCCTACGATAAGCAGACCTACATCATTGAGAACCATCCTCATAGTGGTCGCTTCAATTGAAGCGTATATTGACCAGGTACTCGTTAAGTATGATCCGTACAGAGTTATGGTTCTACTACTTCAGTGGTCATAAATCATCATGCTTAACATAATACTTCAACACATAAGTAATACAAAGCTGCTTTATTTATTACAAACGATGATAAATATACATAGACATTTATAAACTACTAGCAATTGGACTAGAACACAAAAATGCTATCAATCTCCCACTTGCCCCTAGTTACAATCTAAGTCCTAGTCTATCCCCATTGACCTAACATGTTTATCATGTTTCGCTTGAGGAAGAGCCTTGGTCAAGGGTTCGGCTGTGTTATCATCAGATGCAACGTAGTGGATCTTCACGTCACCTAGCAACTATGTCGCGGATGATGTGATACTTCCTGAGTACATGCTTGGATCTGTCATGTGCCCTGGGTTCCTTAGCTTGCGCAATGGCTCCTGTGTTGTCACAATATAAGTCTACTGGGTTAGATAGGTTTTGAATTACACCTAACCCAGCCATGAACGATGATGAACTCCTGATCCATACAGCCTCCTTTGCTGCTTCCGATGCAGCAATATACTCAACTTCCGTTGTAGAGTCGGCAATGGTGTCCTGCTTCTTGCTTTTCCAGCTGAATGTTCCACCGTTCAACGTAAACACATATCCCAACTGACTCTTAAAGTCATCAGGGTCTGTTTGGAAACTAGCGTCGACATATCCTTTGACGACTAGATCATCGTCATTTCTTTCCCCGTATACAAGAAAAGCGTCTTTGGTTTTTCTCAAATATTTGAGAATTGCCTTGACTGCAATGCGGTGTTCCTCACCGAGTTTGGATTGATGTCTACTGGTACAGCTTAGGGCAATCGAGACATCTGGTCTCGTACATATCATGGCATACATTATGGACCCTATAGCCGAAGCATATGAGATCTCATTCATTCTTTTTAGCTC
The DNA here is from genome assembly GCA_963920655.1 of Geranium rotundifolium. Lineage (NCBI taxonomy): Eukaryota > Viridiplantae > Streptophyta > Magnoliopsida > Geraniales > Geraniaceae > Geranium > Geranium rotundifolium. Next base: position 18,020,844 of record OY987315.1, read on the forward strand.
TACAGGTGTCTCAGCACACTGTTTCTTACTAAACTTTATGCCATGACGCATGGGTAGCAGTCCTTTCTTTGAATTATGCATTGAGAATCTTCTCAGCACTTTGTCTATATAGGTGCTTTGACTCAAGCCCAAGACCCGCTTGACACGATCTCTATATATCTTGATCCTTAAGATGTAAGAAGCCTCGCCTAAGTCCTTCATTGCGAAACACTCACCTAACCAAGCCTTTGTTAAGAGCAAGGTAGGGACGTCGTTTCCAATGAGCAATATGTCATCGACACAGAGCACCAAAAAGACTATTTTATTCCCATTTGCCTTTTTATACACGCAAGGTTCATCATCGTTCTTGATGAAGCCAAACTGTTTCCCTACTTCATCAAAATGCTGATTCCAACTCCGAGATGCTTGCTTCAAACCATAAATTGATTTGAGCAACTTACAAATCTTTCCCTTATTCTTTAGATCCTCAAAACCCTCAGGCTGGGACATATAAACGTCCTCAGCTAACCTCCCATTAAGAAAAGCGGTTTTGACATCCATTTGCCATATCTCATAATTATGATAAGCTGCTACGGCAAGTAGAATGCGAATAGATTTGATCATAGCTACTGAAGAAAAGGTTTCCTAATAGTCAATAACGTGGACTTGCCTATAACCTTTTGCTACCAATCTCGCTTTATGCGTCTGAGGTTTGCCATCCATGTCTATCTTTATTTTAAAGATCCATTTACACCCAATGACTTTTACACCAGGGGTTTAATCCACCAAGTCCCACACTTGATTATCTGACATGGATTGCATTTCTTCCCTAATGGCTTCCAGCCATTTCTCAGAGTCGGTTCCGTCCATGGCCTCTCGAAAGGTAGCTGGATCATTATCCACTAACACCCAATCATCACCTCAAGTTACTAGGAAACCGTATCTGATAGGTGCATGACTTGTCCTTTCAGACCGCCTTGGACCGTAACTGTAGCTATTGGTTCTTGCTCGACGACCACTTTGTTAGAGTTATGCCCCAGTCCAATATAAAAGTGATCTACAGATGTAATGTTTTATCATTTTTCCGAATAAATAAATCGGCATATATTACTAATGTGTTGTAGTAATATATCGAATGTAATTTGATCTATGTCATTATGTGTGTAACCACTAATAGTGGATCTATAGATCAGAAAGAATTACATTTGATGAGTCCCTGATCAGCTAAGCTTCTTTCTGAAGCGATCAGTATGAGACTAACTCCTTGTGATCACGCTCTACTGATCACGGCAAAGTATGTGCCGGAGTTATATCACAGATATCATCAGGTCGATGATATCGGACAACCCGATTGTGAGTATAATGCATAGATCCAGTCATGAAATACTCACATATCGTTACTTGTCATTATATCCTAAGACCAAGGAGTCTTTGTGTACACTATGTAACAAATACCTAAGTTTGACCTAGTCTAACGTTATCTGTAAAAGGGTAACTATAACGGCTTCGATTGGCTTTCGCGTTTATTGCACTAGTGAACTCGAAAGGCGTCTGAGGGATTTATCACTTATACTTCGGTATGAGAAAGATATCTGTTTAGGCCACTTGATGAGTATGACTGAAGAAAGAGCATGGCCATGCAGGTGATACCTTAGTATCAGTTTTCAGTCATTTCAGATATCAAGAAACAGTGATTGATAAATTAGGATGACCATTCTATGTCTATTGATCAATCTGGATATCGGTTTGATAAAAAGACAGTGACATGTACGATAACAGGTTAAGTCGAATAATCGATAATCACGATTATTGGATAATCATAAAGTCTTGCTAGAGGCCAATTATGATGGAAAGGGTAAAATAGTAATTTTACCAGTCTACCAATTATTCGTGAGCCTAGAGGGTCACACGCATTAAGCATGATACATGACAACAATTATGGATGAGAATTGAGAACAATTCGGTAGTTTTTTGGCCTAAGTTTTTAACCAGACGGTTGAAGAAATCAATTCGAAGAAATTGAGCCGTTTTGACTAAACCGAAATTAGAACTCAAGTTAATGGGTTTAATTTGGGTTTTAGTTAAACGGGCTTAAAGCCCATATAGGGATTTAAGATAAGAGAGGGAACAAATGCAAATAAGAAAGAATAAAGGGATAGATAATGCAATTTTAATTTTGAAATTCAATTTAATTTCAAATTAAAATCACATAATATCTATTCATTTTATCCTTGATTTTTTCAGCAACTTCCTCCCTCATTCTCTCCCTCTAATGGCTGAAAATTCTCTCCCTCTCTTCCTCCATTGTTGCTCTTGTTTTCTCTCAAAATTTCTAGCAAAAGATTGAGTGAAAAACCATTTCGGTTGAGTGCTTGTGTGGACTTGATAGAGAGAACACTACACTTGTGTTCTTGTCGATTACAAGAGGTAAATATCAGATCTTTAATTATGTTTATAACATGTTCAAATAGCATTAAGATCCAGCTTTTTACGATCACCACGGTTACATAAAGTCCGCTGCATGATATTCATTGTTTGGAACCCGTGGTGATCTCTTTCAGTGGTATCAGAGCCATGGTTATTATGTTTATTTGTATATGTTTAAATCTGATATTTTTTTATGTTTATATGTGTTCTTCATCATTAGCATGCATGTAAATTGAAAAAAATTTCAGATTTGATTGATTTTGGAAATTGGAAAACTAATTAATTTTTTTGGGGGTTTTTCGTGTTAGCCATGGCTTAGCCATGGCCGACCAGGTCGAGTCCCTTGGTGGACCATGGAATGCCCTAGGGCAGACCATGGTCAGCACCATGGGCCGACGAGGGTCGCCTACGGGCGACTATGGCAGCCCTCACGGGCGACTATGGTCGCTGTCGCGGGCGACCACGGTCTGCCCATGCGGGCGACCATGGCAGCCCGTGAGGGCCATCATGGTTGCCTCGCAGGCGACCAGGGTCTGCCCTAGGGGTGACCATGGCTGCCCTCACAGGCTACCATGGTCGTTCCCGTGGCCGACCAGGGTCAGCCCCGCGGGCGACCTCAGCAGCCCTCACGGGCCACCGTCGTTGCCTCCGCGGGCGACCTTCGGTTGAGCCGGTTCGGCTCGACCAGATTCGAGCTGAACCGGTTGGTTCGCGAGGATATTTGAAAACCCTAAAAATTTAATTTTTAGATTTGGTTCGGTTTCGATAAACCAGCAAGAACCGGTCTAAAATTCAATTAATCGATTAAACCGTCCGGTTTCGATAAACCGGAATTTTTCCACACTTAAGAAAGATAAAATTTGGAAAAATTATTTGTTTGATCAGCATATTGATTGATAATATGATCTTTGATCACATGATGTTTTCCACATGATGCTAGCTAAGCCCATTAGATTTGCATTTTAATTTCGGTTTTGCAACCTGCGTGTTGCTTAATTTTGGGTTGTAGTAAATACAGCCTGTGTGTCGTGATTTGTATTTTATTTAATTTATTTTAATATATACTCACGAAGACCGACACAAGAATCAAGCCAAGAGGGAGACTCGGATTGGAGGATGCTCGAAGCCAGTGGGAGTTCACAAGAATGGAGCAAGTTTGGATCTTGAAGACCATGTCTTTAGGATCGGTTTTGCTAGATTCTTAGGAACTTAAGATGGGCTTAGCTATGCATATTTTATCGTTACATTTATATGTTTGAATGTATGAATGTATGATAGTTTAAATATACAAGTTTATGTATGATTTGCTATCACCCACATGCAAAGATTAAAATCGGAATTTAATCAGACTCGCATGTAACCGGCTAAGGGATCATCTTTTCATGGATTTGCAATTGATTATTCCAGATTAAGATTGTATCGATACACAATCAGACTTTTATAATTCACTTAAACGCAAATAATTACAAGTCAAGCGTGATACCATCCAAGTTTGGGCACTCAAAAGGGCTTTGACTCTATGGATGTCGGTACGCCTCCGCGTAACATTCATAAAGAAAAATTCTGGATGAGATGGGTAGTTCTATGTGGGTGCGTGCGCCTCCGCGTAGTAGTCACATTAGTTCTATCCATGGTTCAAGCTTGGTAGACCTGTCTACGATTGTTAGCTAGGGCTGACCTAGGGTATCAGTATAGGGTATGCCGTGTACTTTTAGTACAGACCCTAGCCAGGAATTACACGGTTTTGTAAATGGATGTATTCCTACCTTGATGCTCTCAATTGGAGCAGTGAGCCTCCGTTCACTTCAATTGAGGGTATGATAGGATCCTGGTTCAGATTCTAATGTTAGAATCAGACAAGTGTTTTGTAACTTAATCTCCAACTTGAATTTTAATTAATTTTACCATGTAGAACTAAAAGGAAAACACAACACAAAGGAGTAATAGCGCACTGAGAGTCCAGATTGAGGACAGACTCAAGGGCGTGAATTACTCAGATTGGAATAGAAACTTGAGGCTTGTACTCAAGCATGAACGCAAGTAATATATCCTTACCAAGAAACCTCCTGCCGAGCCACCGTTGAACGCCGCTAGGGCACTAAGGATACTTATCAAAGTTTCTTAGTAACCAAATCGACGAGTCATGCATTATGGCGGGCAGTAGGATGCCAGAGTTCAGGAACGTTTCAGATGACCCTCATACCTGTAAGGCAGAGGTCAAGGAAATGTTCAAGAAGAAAGCTCGTGTCAAAAGATATGATACTTTCATAGAACTTAACTCCTGCAAACTTAAGGCTGGAGCCCTGTTAGTCCCCATGTCACGAAGATTTAATGTCTTCAGTAACATCTAACCAGACTCGGTTTTGATGATCAGTTTGAAATGGCTGCAAATCTTATGCATATAGTGATTTCATAGTAAATTACAATATGCATGACATGGACAAGTCCTTAACAGAGCTTCACGGGATACTTGTGACCACTGAAAAGAACCTCAGGGACAAGACCAAGGAGGCCCTTATGGTCAACAAGAAGATCAGCTTCAAGAAAGCTGATCTGGGTAAGGGTAAGGCTCCTGGGCACCTTGCAGGGCAGATCAGACACCCCAAGCGTCCAAAGGTTCAAGCAGCTCCCAAAACTGTTGTGAATTCTAAGGACAAATTGGAGGAGATATGCTATCACTGCAATGAACCAAGACACGGGAATAAGGGATTGTAAGCAATACAAGGATCATGTGAAGAAGAGTGGGTATCCACGTCTTCAGGATCAAATATTTACGTTGGTAAGCTTAATCGCTATAACGTAAATAAGAAAAAGCTTAAATCTAATGATTTAAACCAAGTTATAATCTGGCATTGTCATTTAAGGCACATAGGCGAGAAACACACTTCAACACTTCGCAAGAGTGGACTTTAAGTCCGTTTGGATTCACTCAAACTGAAAGATTCAAGTCTTGCCTAATGAGCGAGAAACGCATTTCAACACTTCACAAGTGTGGACTTTTTTAGTCTGTTTGAATTCACTCAAACTAAAAGATGCAAGTCTTTCCTAATGAGCGAGAAACGCATTTCAACACTTCACAAGTGTGGATTTTTAAGTCCGTTTGAATTCACTCAAACTGAAAGATGCAAGTCTCGCCTAATGGGCAAAATGACAAAGGCACCTTTCACAGGTTTATGTGAAAGGCGAGTGACTTATTAAGTCTAATACATTCCGACGTATGTGGACCTATGAGTACTCAGGCCAGAAGAGAGTTGAACTAATACTTGACTCTGGAAACGGCCGCATTCATTTTGAATCGGGCTCCGATAAAGACAACGATAGTACACCTGGTGACAGTCATTCTGTTTCCCATTACTGTGGATGCGTGCGCCTCCGTGTAGCATTCATTGGGATGTGAGTTGAATAAGGTAATCAATTCTATTTGGATGTGTGCGCCTCCGCGTAGTAGCCAAATAAGAGTTGGGCTAGAGTCACAGAAGGTACACCACATGACACTCATTACGTCTCCCGTTACTGTGGATGCGTGCGCCTCCGCGTAGTATTCATTGGGATGGGAGCGGGATGAGATGGTCAGTTCTATTTGGATGCGTGCGCCTTCGCGTAGTAGCCAAATAAGAAATGGACTATAGTCATATATGGTGTGGGAAACAGTTTAGTATGTTTTTCCTGAAAGATTTGGGTAGCAGAGATGCAGGCATCCAAATCAGACAAATGTGTCTTCGTAAGGTATCCTTAAGAAACTAAGAGATACAACTTCTACATACCCAGCAAGTACAAAGTCTTTGTTGCTCGAGGAGGGGTATTTTTGGAGAAATATTTTATTTCCAAAATAGCTAGTGGGAGTCTCGTGCATCTCGAAGAAATTCGAGAGGATACGGAACAGCCTGAAGCAATTCAGGAGCCTGCTATGCAAGATGTAGAAGTACTGGAGCCTCAGATGGTCGCCGATGAAGAATCAATCCCTACAGAAATTCCAAATGGTCTAAGGAGGTCTGAAAGATCTCGTCATGTTCCAGACAGATATGGCTTCACAGCTACTGAGGGAAATGACGTGATATTGGTGGATCAGGATGATCCAGAAACCTTCAGACAAGCTTTAACCAGTCCAGACTCCAAAAAATGGTAAAATGCCATGAGTGAGGAAATGAAATCCATGTATGAAAACCAAGTCGGGTGCTTGGTGGATCAAACCTCTGGGATAAAACCCATCGGTTCTGAGTGGGTCTATAGGATCAAGACCGACATAGATGGAAGTCCTCAGACCAATATGGCTAGGATGGTTGTAAAAGGTTATCGTCAGATTCAATACATGGATTATGATGACATATTTTCACCAGTAGCAATGGTCAGATTGATCCGGATTATTCTTAGCCATAACTATGGCAGATGGATTTCAAAACCCCTTCCCTAGCAGGAACTTACTAGATGGCGTATATATCACACGACCTGTGGGTTTTGTAGATCCAAAGAATCCCGGAAAGATTTGTTAGCTGCTTAGATCCATTTATGGATTAAAGCAAGCTTCACGGAGTTGGAACATTCATTTTGATGAAGCTGTAAGGGAACTCGGCTTCATCAAAAACAAAAGTGAACCTTGTGCACATAAGAGAGCGAGTGGGAGTAATATTGTATTCTTGATACTTATTCATCGGGAATGACATCCCGACCTTGCCACCAAAGCTTGGTTAGGGAAGTACTTATCGATGAAGAACTTAGGTGATGCTACATTTAATGTAGGCATCAGGATCTCTACTGATCATTCCAAAAGGATTTTGGGCCTAAGTCAGAACATGTTGCTAAGTCAGAACATGTACATAGGTAAAGTGTTGAGAAGATCTCAATGCTTGATTTTAAGAAAGGATACATACCCATGCGTCATGGCATTAAGCTCAGCAAGCTACAGAGTCCTAGTACTTCTGATAAGCTGAGCAGGATGAGTAAGATCCCTTATGTTTCGGCTGTGGGATCCATCATGTATGCCAGGATGTGCACGAAACTGGAAGTCTCGTTTGCACTAAGCTATACCAGCAGATTCCAATCTAACCCCGGCCAATTACACTAGATTGTTGTCAAAGGTCATACTTAAATATTTGAGGAGGACGAAGGATGCATTCCTAGTGTATGGGGATATAGATAGAGAACTAGCAGTCAAAGGACAAATCGATGCTAGTTTTCAGACATATCCAGTTGACTTCAAAATTCTGTCAGGATATATTTTGTGTTGAGTTGTGGCACTTTCAGCTGGATAAGCTTTAAGCAAGCCAAAATTGCCAACTCTACAACGGAGGTTGAGTATATAGTTGCAACAAAAGCAGCTAAAGAGGTCGTATGGATTAGAAGCTCTCTAATCGGATTAGATGCAACGCCGCGAGGGTCTGATCCGATAAGCTTGTTGTAGGACAACACAGGTGCCGTAGCTATTGCTCAAAAGCCCAGATTCCACAACAAATCCAAACATATACTCAGCAGGAATCACCTCGTGAGAGTTATCACATATAGAGGTGATATGGAGATTAAACACTATTCAACTGATGATAATATGGCCGATCCCTTGACAGAGGCTCAGTCGTAGCCTAGGCATGAGGAACATGCAGGGTCTATGGGAGTAGATCAGAACTTAAAATTGGAACCAGGGGCAAGTGGGAGATTGTTAGAGTTATGCCCCAGTCCAATATAAAAGTGATCTACAGATGTAATGTTTTATCATCTTTCCGAACAAATAAATCGGCATATATTACTAATGTGTTGTAGTAATATATCGAATGTAATTTGATCTATGTCATTATGTGTGTAACCACTAATAGTAGATCTATAGATCAGAAAGAATTACATTTGATGAGTCCCTGATCAGCTAAGCTTCTTTCTGAAGCGATCAGTATGAGACTAACTCCTTGTGATCACGCTCTACTGATCATGGCAAAGTATGTGCCGGAGTTATATCACATATATCATCAGGTCGATGATATCGAACAACCCGATTGTGAGTATGCTGCATAGATCCAGTCATGAGATACTCACATATCGTTACTTGTCATTATATCCTAAGACCAAGGAGTCTTTGTCTACACTATGTAACAAATACCTAAGTTTAACCTAGTCTAACGTTATATGTAAAAGGGTAACTATAACGGCTTCGATTGGCTTTCGCGTTTATTGCACTAGTGAACTCGAAAGGCGTCTGAGGGATTTATCACTTATACTTCGGTATGAGAAAGATATCCGTTTAAGCCACTTGATGAGTATGACTGAAGAAAGAGCATGGCCATGCAGGTGATACCTTAGTATCAGTTTTCAGTCATCTCAGATATCAAGAAACAGTGATTGATAAATTAGGATGACCATTCTATGCCTATTGATCAATCTGGATATCGGTTTGATAAAAGGACAGTGACATGTACGATAACAGGTTAAGTCGAATAATCGATAATCACGAATATTGGATAATCATAATGTCTTGCTAGAGGCCACTTATGATGGAAAGGGTAAAATAGTAATTTCACCAGTCTGCCAATTATTCGTGAGCCTAGAGGGTCACACGCATTAACCACGATACATGACAACAATTATGGATGAGAATTGAGAACAATTCGGTAGTTTTCTGGCCTAAGGTTTTAACCAGACGGTTGAAGAAATCAATTCGAGGAAATTGAGCCGTTTTGACTAAACCGAAATTAGAACTCAAGTTAATGAGTTTAATTTGGGTTTTAGTTAAACGGGCTTAAAGCCCATTTAGGGATTTAAGATAAGAGAGGGAACAAATGCAAATAACAAAGAATAAAGGGATAGATAATGCAATTTTAATTTTGAAATTCAATTTAATTTCAAATTAAAATCACATAATATCTATTCATTTTATCCTTGATTTTTTCAGCAACTTCCTCCCTCATTCTCTCCCTCTAATGGCTGAAAATTCTCTCCCTCTCTTCCTCCATTATTGCTCTTGTTTTCTCTCAAAATTTCTAGCAAAAGATTGAGTGAAAAACCATTTCGGTTGTGTGCTTGTGTGGACTTGATAGAGAGAACACTACACTTGTGTTCTTGTCGATTACAAGAGGTAAATATCAGATCTTTAATTATGTTTATAACATGTTCAAATAGCATTAAGATCCAGCTTTTTACGATCACCACGGTTACATAAAGTCCGCTGCATGAGATTCATTGTTTGGAACCCGTGGTGATCTCTTTCACACTTCTAGCTCTACTTCTTCTAAGGGGTCGTCCAGTGGTTCCTGAGTGACTATCTCATCTAGAACTTCATCAAGATGAATAGTCCTCCCACTGACTGTCTTGAAAATAAATTCCTTTTCCAAGAATATCCCATCTCGGGCGACGAATACTTTGTTTTCGCTCGGTTTGTAGAAGCAGTATCCCTTTGTTTCTTTTGGATATCCTACGAAAGTGCACTTATCTGATCTCGGTTCGAGCTTGGTTGTAAGCAACCGTTTTACAAAAGCCTCGAAACCCCAGATCTTTAGGAAAGACAAAACGGGTTTCCTCCCGTACCATTTCTCAAATGATGTCCCTTCCATTGCTTTCGACAAAGCCCTATTTAATATGGACGCGGTCGTTTGTAGATCGTAACCCCAGAAGGAGATCGGGAGATCAGTGTGACTTAACATTGATCGAAACATATCCAACAATGCCCGATTCCTTCGCTCGGACACACCATTCAGTTGTGGTGTTCCTGGCGGAGTCTACTGAGATAATATTCCACATTCTGTAAGATGGCTAAGAAACTCTTCGGATAAGTATTCTCCACCCCGATCAGAACGGAGTGCCTTAATACTTTTCCCGAGTTGGTTTTCTACTTCAGTCCTAAACTCTTTGAATTTATCAAAAGTTTCGGACTTATGTCTCATGAGCTAGACATAACCATATCTACTGAAATAATCAGTAAATGTGATATAATAGCCTAAACCACCCCTGGCTAGTGTACTCATTGGTCCACATACGTCCGAATGTATTAAACCCAATAGATCACCCGCCCTTTCACCTGTTCTGGTGAAGGGTGCTTTAGTCATCTTTCCCATTAAACAAGCCTGGCACATTTCAAACGTTTGGAATTTGAATTGACTTAAAAGTCCGTGCTTATGAAGTGTTGAGATGCGTTTCTCATTTATGTGACCTAGACGACAATGCCATATAAGAATTTGGTCTAAATCATCAGTTTTAAACCTCTTAGCATTATTATTATAGATCAAGTTGGAATTCGAGTTTTGCATATTCAATATGTATAAACCTCCAACCGTGTGAGCATTTCCATAATATATGTTACTGCGCATAATATTAAAAACCCGTTCTTAATATCAAAATAATAGCCTTCTTTTTCAAGAAGAGATATAGATACAATATTCCTGCTAAAAGCAGGTACACAAAACACATTAAGGAGTTCTATTACAAGCCCACTGGGCAAAACAAGATCAACCGAACCTACAGCAATTGCGGCAACACGCACGTTGTTCCCAACTCTTAGGTCCACCTCGTTTTCGCCCACATCTCTTCTACTGCGCAGTACTTTCACATCTGCACAGACATGAGACTCAGCTCTAGTGTCCAGTAGCCAAGTATTTTTAGTAGAAAGATTTAGCTCTAAGGGAATACCTGACGAAGTAGCGGCCCCACCGCTCTTCTTCTGATCTTCCTTCATCTGTTGACAATCCTTTTTCCAATGACCAGGCTTTTGGTAGTAGAAACAGACCAACTCCTTTACCTTCCCCTTGCCTTTCATGGGCTTGGAAGGTTTAGGAACAAAAGGTTGTCTGTTCTTTCCTGCCAGGTGCATTGGGCCTTTACCCTTCTCACCACCAGCTTTGAAGACGGATCCCTTCTTCACCATAAGAACACCTTTGGGTGCATTTCCCCTTATGCTCTTGTCGGCAGTCACGAGCATGTTGTGCAACTCCAATGCGGTTTTGTCTATGTCATGCATGTGATAGTTCATGAAGAAATCACTATATGCATGAGGAAGGGATTGCAGAATGAAATCTGCAGCCATCTCCTTTTCCATAGTCAACCTGAGACTAGTTAGGTGATCAAGATGTCCCTTCATTCGTAGGATGTGTGGACCTACGGAGCTGCCTACTGACATTTTGCAGGCAATGAGTTCTCGGAGAATAGTGTATTTTTCAATACGTACTTTCTCCTTGAACATATCCTTGATCTGTGCAAACATAGCAAAAGGATCATGGGATAGTTCCATAAACTGTTTATAGAGGTCCGCCTCCATACAACCCAACATGACACACACAACGTCGATAGAGTCGCTAAGGTGTTTCTAGTACGCATCCTTAACGACCCTCGTTGCGTTGGCAGCTGGCTCCACCGGGATAGCCTTGTCTAGGACGTACTCCCTGTGTTCCAACTTTAACACAAGTCGTAAATTTCTGTCACATTCCAGATAATTTGTTCCATTGAGCTTACACTTATCAAGTATAGCCCTCAATGACAAATTAGACGAGTATGTTGAATTACTAGCCATTTTCTAGACAAGGTTGACCATTCCATATAGAACCCATTCTATCGGTGCTCCGCTAAGGCGCACGACACCGAGAGAATGTCTCTACATGGGTGTGAATTTGGGTGGCATCTCTCATTACTCAAATTAAGGTGTGATTGGTTGCGTTTAATAACGAAAGTATTTTGGCACAATTAAGAACCCGTCATCAACAACCCGTGTTGTGACGTTTCTAATTGTATCACATACTATCTTCTTTTGAAGCCGTCATTTGCAACCCGTGCAAACACGTTTCAAATTGAACCCATCCATCACAACCCGTGCGATGATGGTTCACAACACTTTAAACATGCAAATAAATAAAATCAATTTTTAATCTTTGCATGTGAGGTGATGGCTTATAATCTCATAAGCTAAGCATGCTAGCATATAAATTATCATCTAATAATTCAACCAAGTAAAGCGTTTAAATATGCATCAATAGCCCATCTTATCCCTAAGAGTCTATGAGGCATAACATCTTCTCGTCTTCCCCATTCGGGCTCCCACTAGCTCTTGTACTTCCTCCAAGACCGTCACCATTCTCGATTTTCCATCCTTCTTGACTTTGAGTAGAATTTACAATTAATGCTCGGTTCGCAGACCGGATAAAAAGTAATTACACTTTTAATGGCTCGAATAAAAGAATAATTACACGCTAACATTAACGGTGTGCAAACCGTGAAAACGATAAAATTCTAATGGGCTACTAATGCATCATACATTTCATCACATCATCCAACATGTTATCACACAAACATGTCATCATACAAGATGCAATATTCCGGTTTTAACTTTGTCAAGTTACTTGGTCGGGTTTATCGAAACTAGACCTTTTCGAAAAACGGTTCATTGAAACCGATCAAATTTGAAAGTTTTCGAAATATTGGATCGCGGGTTTGTGCCACGGATCAAAAACACCGTGCACAAACCAATTTGGGCCCAAGCCCAATGGGCCAAAGCCCAAGCTCACGGCCCGGTTTGGGGTTTGGAAAACCCAAACCGGGCTTGCCTCCACTCTCGGGCTCGACCAAGGGCAGAGATGGCCCCGATTACCGCCGGCCTCCGGTGACCTCCGTCCGGTATCTCCAATTCGGCTCCCCGAGTGTCCCGTCTCGGACCCGACAAATCCAATAAAAATTCCAAAAAATTCCAATTCAATATATTTTTCAAAATTAACATATTTCGTGCAATTAACCCATAAAGCATTAAAATCATGTTATTAACAAATATGGCATGTAAATCATCATAAATCCGAAATAAGTTCAACAAAACAAAGATCAAGAGAGTTAACCACCCTCTGACACCCCTGTAGGGTTTTGGAGCTATCAAGATGAATAAAAATAGCGGAAGCAACAACAATATAAACTCCAAAATATTTTCAAGAACATAAACCATTAAATCTCAAGGCAAAAATTATTTCACAAGAGTTTACCTTTGGTTTTGTTAAATCAAAAAAGAAGAACAAGATGATCTCCTTCTCTAGAGCAAGTCCACACCAATAGGATGATCCTTTTGATCCAACACACTTAGCCTACTAGAACTTAAGTGTGAAGAACAAGAGAGGAAAGGAAGGCAGAGGGAGGGGAGTCTCGGCCGACTAGAGGAGAGAGGAAGAAGGAGAGATTATTGTGTTGTGTGATATTTTGTGTACTCAATGATATATATTTCATAAAGCAACAAATGATGAAGGCATGGGTTAAAGGCACATCACCGCCTAATCCCACAATTTGTTCTTCATCATAATCAACAACACCAACTAAGCGTGGTGTGTATGTAGGGTTTTGGACCGTTCTAGATCGTCGAGATAGCGGAAGCAATAAAAGATAATCTACTCCAAACCTTGTCCAAGAACATTTAAACCATTAAATCCCAAAGCAAAATCTATTCCACAAGATGTTTACCTTTAAGTCTTTTTTGAATCGATAAAGAAGAACGTTCGGATCTTCTTCTCTAAAGCTAGTCCACACCAAGAGGATGATCTTCAAGATCCTTCACTTAATTGCCTACTAGAACAATTAAATGAAGAACAAGAGAGCAAGATGATGAAGAGGAGAGGGGTGGCCGGCCACAATGAGAGAGAGAGAGGATTTTTGTGTGTTGTGTGTCTTCTTCTCGAAGCATATGGGATCTCATTCATTCTTGCTAGCTCTGCAGGTGTCTCAGCACCCTGCTTCTTGCTAAGCTTCACGCCATGACGCATAGGCAGCAATCCTTTCTTTGAATCTTGCATTGAGAATCGTCTCAACACCTTGTCTATATAAGTGCTTTGACTTAAGCCCAAGACCCGCTTGGCACGGTCTCTATATATCTTGATTCCCAAGATGTAAGAGGCCTCGCCTAAGTCCTTCATTGCGAAACATTCACCTAACCAAGTCTTCGTTAAGAGCAAGGTAGGGACGTCGTTTCCAATGAGCAGTATGTCATCAACATAAAGCACTAAAAAGATTATATTGCTCCCACTTGCCTTTTTATACACGCAAGGTTCATCATCGTTCTTGACGAAGCCAAACCGTTTTACTACTTCATCAAAACGCTGATTCCAACTCCGAGATGCTTGCTTCAAACCATAGATTGATTTGAGCAACTTGCAAATCTTTCCCTTATTCTTTGGATCCTCAAAACCCTCAGGCTGAGACATATAAACGTCCTCAGCTAACCTCCCGTTGAGGAAGGCGGTTTTGACATCCATTTGCCATATCTCATAGTTGTGATATGCTGCTATGGCAAGAAGAATGCGGATAGATTTGACCATAGCTACTGGAGAAAAGGTCTCTTCATAGTCAATTCCGTGGACTTGTCTATAACCTTTTGCTACCAATCTCGCTTTATAGGTCTGAGGTTTGCCATCCATGTCAATCTTTATTTTAAAGATCCATTTACACCCTATGACCTTAACATCAGGGGTATGATCTACCAAGTCCCACACTTGATTATCTGACATGGATTGCATTTCTTCCCTCATGGCTTCCAGCCATTTCTCAGAGTCGGTTCCGTCCAAAGCCTCTCGAAAGGTAGCTGGATCATTGTCCACTAGTACTAAACCATCACCTTCAGTTACTAAGAAACCGTATCTGACAGGTGCATGACTTATCCTTTCAGAGCGCCTCGGACCGTCCTCATTAACTGCAGCTATTGGTTCTTGCTCAATGACCACTTCTGGCTCTACCTCTTCTAGTGGGTCTTCTCATGGTTCCCGAGTGACCATCTCATCTAGAACTTCATCAAGATGAATAGCCCTCCCACTGACTGTCTTGGAAATGAACTCTTTTTCCAAGAACGTCCCACCTCGAGCGACAAAAACTTTATTTTCGCTCGGTTTGTAGAAGTAGTATCCTTTTGTTTCTTTTGGATATCCGACGAAAGTGCATTTATCTGATCTTGGTTCGAGCTTGGTTGCAGGCAACCTTTTAACATAAGCCTCGCAACCCCAGATTTTAAGGAAGGACAAAACGGGTTCCTTCCCGTACCATTTTTCAAATGATGTCCCTTCCACTGCTTTCGACGGAGCCCTATTTATTATGAAAGCGGCCGTTTGCAGAGCATAACCCCAGAAGGAGATCGGGAGATCAGTGAGACTTAACATTGATCGAACCATATCTAACAATGTTCGATTCCTCCGTTCGGACACACCATTAAGTTGCGGTGTTCCTGGCGGAGTCCACTGAGATAGTATTCCACCTTCAGTAAGATAACTAAGAAACTCCTCGGATAAGTATTCTCCACCCCGATCAGAACGGAGTGCCTTGATACTCTTTCCGAGTTGGTTTTCTACTTCAGTCCTAAACTCTTTGAATTTATCAAAAGCTTCGGACTTATGTCTCATGAGATAGACATAACCATATCTACTGAAATCGTCAGTAAATGTGATAAAGTAGCCTAAACCACCTCTGGCATGCGTACTCATTGGTCCACATACGTCTGAATGTATTAGACCCAATAAGTCACCTGCCCTCTCACCTAAACCAGTGAAGGGCGCTTTAGTCATCTTGCCCATCAAACAAGCTTCGCATCTTTCAATCGCTTGGAATTCGAATTGACTCAGAAGTCCGCGCTTATGAAGCGCTGAGATGCGTTTCTCATTTATGTGACCAAGACGACAATGCCAGATAAGAGTTTGGTCTAAATCATTAGTTTTAAACCTCTTAGCATTTACATTATAGAGCATGTTGGATTTCGAGTTTTGCATATTCAATATGTATAATCCTCCAACAGTGCGAGCATTGCCATAATATATGTTGTTGCGCATAATATCAAAAAACCCGTTCTTAATATTAAAATAATATAACTCTATTTCAAGAAGAGAAATTGAGATAATATTCCTGTTGAAAACAGGTACGCAAAACACATCATTAAGTTCAATTACAAGCCCACTGGGCAAAACAAGGTTCACAGAACCCACAGCAGTTCCGGCAACTCTGGTATTGTTCCCAACTCTTAGGTCCACCTCGTTTTCCTTTATATCTCTTCTACTGTGTAACACCTGCACATCAGCACAGACATGAGACTCAGCTCCAGTGTCTAGTACCCAGGTATTTATTGTAGAAAGATATAGCTCTAATGGAATACCTGATGAAGTAGCGGCCCCACCGCCCTTCTTCTGATCCTCCTTCAGCTGTTGACAGTCTTTCTTCCAATGACTAGGCTTTTGACAGTAGAAACAGACCGACTCCTTTGCCTTCCCTTTGCCTTGTACGGGCATGTGAGGTCTAGGAATAAATGGTCGTCTGTTCCTCCCTGCGAGGTGTCTTGGGCCTTTACCCTTGCCACCAACAGCTTTGAAGCTGGGTCCCTTCTTGACCATGAAGACATTTTTGGACGAACTGCCCCTTATGCTCTTCTCGGCAGTTACTAGCATGCTGTGCAACTCCGACACGGTCTTGTCCATATCATGCATATGATAGTTCATGACGAACCCACCATATGCATGAGGAAGGGATTGCAGAACAAAATCCGCAGCCATTTCCTTTTCCATAGACATACCGATACTAGTCATATGGTCAAAATGCCCCTTCATCTGTAGGACGTGAGGACCTACGGAGCTGCCTGCTGACATCTTGCAGGCTATGAGTTCTCGGAGAACAGTGTATTTTTCAATACGTACTTTCTCCTTGAACATATCCTTGATCTGTGCAAACATTGCAAACGGATCATGGGATAGCTCCATAAACGGCTTTTGGAGGTCCGCCTCCATGCAGCCCAGCATGACACACGCAACGTCGATAGAGTCGCTAAGGTGTTTCTGGTACGCATCCTTAACGACCCTCATTGCGTTGGCAGCTGGCTCCTCAGGGATAGCCTTATCAAGGACGTACTCCCTGCGTTCCATTTTTAACACAAGTCGTAAATTTCTGTCCCAGTCTAGATAATTTGTCCCGTTGAGTTTACACTTCTCGAGTATAGTCGTCAATGACAAATTAGACGAGTTTGTTGAATTACTAGCCATTTCTACACGAAGAAAGTAAATTTAATCAGAATAGTTGAATAAATTTACGAAGATCCGAATTAAACACCAACTATTAGATTCTAAAATTTAGAATCTTTAAACCAAGATCCCTTATTCGTCATTTGAAGTGCGCTAAGGCGCACCGCTCCAATTGACTTATTTAGGTAGGACATCTGTCCAATTACAACCCGTGTAACTCTTAGTCAAGGTATGTGTAAAACACACGGCTTACCCTTCCGATGCCCCAGCTCGACCTCAGGCCAAGAATCGTGGTTGAGTCAACCAACTTTCACTAACGAGTTAACTTTGTGCAGATGCTCCGCTAAGGCGCACGACATCCCACAAAGTTTACCATTCCCATCTAGAACCCATTCGATCGATGCTCCGCTAAGGCGCACGACACCGATAAAATGTTTCTACATGGGTGTGAATTTGGGTGGCATCTCACTTGACTCAAATTAACTTGTAATTTGGTTGTGTTTAATAATTCGAAAGTATTTGGTACAATTACGAACCCGTCATCAACAACCCGTGTTGTGACGTTTCTAATTGTATCACATACTATCTTCATTTGAATCCGTCATTTGCAACCCGTGCAAATACGTTTCAAATTTGAACTCATCCATCACAACCCGTGTGATGATACTTCACAACGCTTTAAACATGCAAACAATTAAAGTTGATTTTAATCTTTGCATGTGAGGTGATCGCTTATAAACTTATAAACTAATCATGCAAGCATGCAATTAATTAAATAATTCAAGCAAGCATCCATAAAGCGTTAAATATGCATTTTATAGCCCATCCTAATCTTAGGATTCTACGAGTCTTCACATCTTCTCGTCTTTCTCATTCGGGCTCCCACTAGCTCTTGGACTTCCTCCAAGACCGTCATCGTGCTCGATTTTCCATCCTTCTCGTCTTTGAGTAATAATTACAATTAATACTCGGTTCGTAGACCGGATAAAAAATAATTACACTTTATGGGCTCGAATAAAAGAATAATTACACGCTAACACTAACGGTATGCAAACCGTGAAAGCGATAAATCTAATGGGCTACTAATGCATCATACATTTCATCACATCATCCAACATGTTATCACACAAACATGTTATCAAATAATATGCAATAATTCCAGTTTTAATTTTGCCAAGTTGCTTGGTCGGGTTTATCGAAACTAGACCTTTTCGAAAAACGGTTTATCGAAACCGATTAAATTTTGAAAGTTTTCGAAATATTGGATCGCGGGTTCGTGACATGGATCAAACACCACACACGAACCAAGTCGGGCCAAGCCAATGGGCCGAGGGCCCATTGGGCCGAGCCCAACTATGCACGGCCCGGTTTGGGCCTTGGAAGGCCCAAACCCGGCTTGCCGCCACTCTCGGCCTCGGCCAAGAGTGGGGACGGGCCCGGTCACCGCCGGCCTTACCGGTCTCCGGTAACCTCCGTCCAGTACCTCCGATCCGGCTCCCCGAGAGTCTCTTCTCGGACCCGACAAATCCAATAATTTCCGAAAAATTCCAAATTTAATATATTTTTCAAAATTAACATATTTCATGCAAATCTCCCAAAAAGCATTAAAATCATGTTATCAACTTTTGGCATGCGAATAATCACAAAACCGAAATGAATTCAACAAGACAAAGATTAAGAGGGTAACCAACGCTCTGATACCACTGTAGGGTTTTGGAGCGTTCTAGATCGTCGAGATAGCGAAAGCAATAAAAGATAATCTACTCCAAACCTTGTCCAAGAACATTTAAACCATTAAATCCCAAAGCAAAATCTATTCCACAAGATGTTTACCTTTAAGTCTTGTTTGAATCAATAAAGAAGAACGTTCGGATCTTCTTCTCTAAAGCTAGTCCACACCAAGAGGATGATCTTCAAGATCCTTCACTTAATTGCCTACTAGAACAATTAAATGAAGAACAAGAGAGCAAGATGATGAAGAGGAGAGGGGTGGCCGGCCACAATGAGAGAGAGAGAGGATTTTTGTGTGTTTTGTGACTTAATGAATTAAAGTCTTGCATTATAATTCATCACCCAACTCACAAGTATGGGTTAAAAGTGATTGGTATGGGCTTAAAGGTGCTTTAACCCATACCCCTTAAATCACTCACCTCTTAATCCACAATCACCAACTAAGCATGGCATTGTGTGGCCCCCACAATGGCCCCACCAAGTGGGCCGGCCATATGGCCTTATTGGGCCCTTATTGGGCCGGCCATGAGGCTTCATGGGCCGAGCCCAATGGGCCCTCCCGTGTTGTCTCATGCCGCGTCCAAAAGTTGCCCGACCTTTTTGTCGTTACTTATCAAACAAAGTCCGACGCGATATCGACGAAAAACTCAATTTCTCTCGATTCGCTAATTATTCTCTCAAACCGAACCTATGGCACAAAACCTCCAGTTTTGTCCATATACTTCTCCTTAAGAAACATCCATGTTTCCTTGTCTCAAGTTATCCGTCTTGTATGTCTGTGACTCTCTAGGCTCATGCCACCGTTGGCAGATCAGCGCAAGACTCGCTCTTGCCCGATCCATCATAAGTGGTCTCTAGTAAAACATTATGATTACCCAAGGTGCACGATGATCGATAATTCGACTTAACCTTTGTGCGTACAAGTCACCATCCTTTTATCTCTAGATATCCCAATTGATCTCAAGGCATAGAGTCGTCTCCCTTGTTCATTCAATCATTGTTACTTGATATGCAAGATGACTGAGAAATGATAACCCGTATCATTTGCATGGCCATGCTTTTTCTCTCAGTCAGTCTCTATCAAGAGGCCTTCTAACGGATATCTTTCCCATACCGTAGTATGAGGGATAAATCCCTTAGCCGTCTTTCGTGTCACTCATGCAACCCGTTCCGCCACCCAATCATGCCCTTTATAGCAATCCTTTTACAGAAAGCGTTTCGCGCAAGTTAAAGCCGTATGTTCATTGCATAGTGATCACAAAGACTCCTTGGTCTAAGGACGTCGTGACAAGCTATCGCATCTGAATATGTTTATGGCTTAATCTATGAAAACACTATTCAATGCGGGTCGTCCGATATCAATCACCTCATGATATCTATGATATGGTTCCAGGATCCCACATCCTTATGACAAGTAGAACTGCGTCATTAAGAACCATCCTCATACTGGTCGCTTTTAAGGAAGCATAGGTTGACCAGGGACTCGTTAAGTGTGATCCGTACAGATTTATGGTTCTACTACTTTAGTGGTCATAAATCAGATCATGCTTAACATATTACTTCAACACATAAGTAATATAAAGCCGTTTATATTTATACATTACAAACGATGATATTTGAACATAGACGTTTACAGGCTAATACCAATTGGACTAGGGCACAAATGCTATCAGTGTAGTCCCCACATTTGGCCCCACCAAGTGGGCCGCCCAAGCTATGCTTAATTGGGCCTTTAATGGGCCGACCTAGTGGCCTCATTGGCCGAGCCCAATGGGCTCGCCCATGCGGTCGCGTGCCGTGTCCAAAAATTATCCGACCCTTGTTGTCACTTATCAAACACAGTCCGACGCGATATCGACGACAAACTCATTTTTCTCGATTCGCTAATCATTCTCACAAAACCGAATCCATGGCCTAAAACTCTCAGTTTTGGCCATGTCTTGCTTCTCAAGAAACGTCAACTTTTCCTAGTCTCGAGTTACCCAAATTGTATGTGTGTGACCCTCTAGGCTCATGCCACCGTTGGTAGATCGGCGTAAGAGATCTCTCTTCCCTGATCCATCATAAGTGGCCTCTAGTAAGACATTATGATTACCCAAGGTGCATGATGATCGATGATTCGATTTAACCTTGTGCGTACAAGTCACTATCCTATTATCTCTAGACATCCTGATTGATCACAAGGCATAGAGTCGTCATCCTTGTTTAATCAATCATTGTTACTTGATATGTGAGACGACTGAGATCTGATAACTAGTATCACTGGCATGGCCATGCACTTCCTCTCATTCACTCTCGATCAAGTGGCCTAAACAAATGTCTTTCCCATACCGCAATATGAGGGATAAATTCCTTAGTCGTTTTTCGTGTCACTCATGCAATCCGTTCCGCCACCCAATCATGCTCGTTATTGCAATCCAATCACGGAAAGCGTTAGGCGCAAGTCAAAGCCGTACGTCGAACGCATAGCAATCACAAAGACTCCTTGGTCTAAGGATATTGTGACAAGCTATCGCATTTGAATATGTTCATGGCTTAATCTATGAAACACTATTCAAAGCGGGTCGTCCGATACCAATCACCTCATGATATCTATGATATGACTCCGGGATCCCACATCCCTATGATAAGGAGAACTACATCATTGAGAACCATCCTCATACTGGTCGCTTCAATTGAAGCGTATTTTGACCAGGAACTCGTTAAGTGTGATCCGTACAGATTTATGGTTCTACTACTTTAGTGGTCATAAATCAGATCATGCTCAACATATTACTTCAACACATAAGTAATACCAAGCCTTTTTATTTATTACAAACGATGATTAATATACATAGACATTTATAGACTACTAGCAATTGGACTAGGGCACAAAAATGCTATCATGTGGTGCGTGCCAAAGGTGATTATTGCTCGTTGCTCAAGTATGTTATTTATGACTGCAGATTGCTTCTTGTTTAACTGTTGTATGTAAGTGTTTGCTTTGTAATGTGGTTCCATCAAATTATATATCCATGAGATATTTTCCTCGCATTTTAAATATTGTTTCCCTTGATTATATATACTTTATTATGCTTTCTATGTCACTTCGCCTTCATAGGGTATTCGAGTGCGTTGGTGCATGGACATGGCAAAATAAACGTGAAGTGACTATTGGATAAAAACTTGAAAAAACGGGGCATCCACGCTTGTGGCCCAAGCCCGTCACAAAAGACAAATCAGAATGATGTGTCACATGCTTAATGCAATGACATGTTAAGGTCAAAGCTGCAACATGCCTTGCCATGTCAGTGACAGACCCGGTGTCAAGAGACATAGAGTGTAGATGTTGTCACGGGCCAGATGTAACGACTGTGTAACAAAGTGTGACAACTCACAGAAGGTAAAGTAACTCGAGAGCCATGTCGGGGTATGGGTGTCACGGTTGTGACACCCTTGTTGCCGAAGCCGTGACATGTGTGAATGAGAAAAACAAAATCTTTTTTTATCGCTTTTGAACCCATCGTATAAGAGGGAGAGCAAGGAGAGACGAACAAAAACGCATTTTGAAGGAAATTTTGCGTGTTTCGAGAGTGATCATAACTCCATTAAAAGAATAATCAGGCTAGAGGATAGTCAAACTTTAAAGAATTCAATTTTGTGAAGATTCAAGGGTTCATGGTCTACAATCAGAAAGGATTCTTCGAGGTTTTGATTTTCCAACTTATCCTTTTAGTTTTAACTTTGATATAAATGACTTTTGGTTCTAACACCATGATTATGAGCTAAATCCTTATACTCATAGGGGTATTATCTTATGTAGTATGATTCTTTAGATTGTATGAAATTAGATTAGATTTTGATTGCATTGTTTTGTTAATTGCTATTTATATTTGTTCGTTCTTACCATTGACAAATGTTAAGTACGTTTTTAATTTGCGATGTCGTGTCTGAGAGGGTAGGTGGGTGACCGATGCACTGCAATTTAGGGGTTCAACTTTTCAGAACCCCTGTCTAGTGATTGTCGTGTTCATTGCAGACTCGGAATGTGCTTCGGCTTAAGAGGGTTAGTATGCATTTCAAGTGTAGGCCGGTTACAAGACAGAGTGTGGAATCAGTTTTTTCGTTAGCATATGATCTTGTGTGTGCATGATTAATTATTTCAATTCATTATGCTCATAGATTCATGTTGACCTTGCACCCGTGATTGCCTCAATTCTTGGTTGCGCTCATATCGTCGCTTGTGTGTTCTCAATATACATCCCTGTTTTAAAGTTCTAAAACCAGAAAACTTCAATTAACTGCATTTTTACATCACATGGATGACATAAATTAAATTAAGGTTAATCTCAATTGGTTTATGTGGATTTGACCTAGTCTTACATGCATTGCTTTTGACGATTCCGTGAACTTGAGTGTAATCAGGTGTTTGTAAATGACTATCTACGGTTCCAACACTATGTTTAACCATCAGATAATATAGTAGTTTACTTTCTAACTCGTAAGGTTCTTTTGTGATGTGACTGGGATTTGGGTTTTTAAGATGAGTGTTCGCCGTTCAATAATCAAACCGAGCCAATCAGAACCAAACTGACTGGTTCGTTTCTTCAAAACACTAAACCAAATCGTCCAAAATCAGTTGGTTTGTTAGGATCGAGCCGACATGTTCGATTGGTTTTCGAACAGAACCGAAATCCAAGCTGAAAACCCAAAAAAAAATCACAAATACAAAAGGGAAAAGAAAAATAGTGTGTGAGAGAGCGTGACGAGAAGAAGTGGTGTACGACGCGACGAGAAGTAGAGGATTGGCCCGAATCGGTCGATGGGGCAACGCCGAATCGAGGAGAAGAAGCAGCGCGAGCGCCGAATCGAGGAGACGAAGTGACGCCGATGCCGAATCGAGGAGAACCGCCACTAAGTCACACTTAGTGTTTGTCGATTTTGATTGAGGAAACCGAAACTGTATTGATTGAAAGTAGAAGGTGTAATGGATAGGAACAACTCAACCCTGGTGAACATTTTGGATTGTTCTCGCGGCCGCTGTGAAGTTTGAGTTAAGAACCCTAGTCAACATGCTTCAACATCTCAGGTTTGTGAACACAGGCGCTATTATTATGTCAATGTTGTTATTACACATGTGAGCCTTCTAGAGCTCAACTTGGAGTCATGGCCCAACGTACAGTTTCATCTCAACAAGCCCAAGCCCAAATATATGAAAATAAAGAATGTTATTCATTTTTCGGTCGGTTTAGTTTTTAATCGATTTTAGAATCAAAACTGAACTAACCAACATTCGGTTTTTTTACAGAACTGAACCGACCAGAAACAAATAAACCAATTAATCAAACCAACCGATTCGGTTCAGTTAGTTTTCCTCGGTTCGGTTTGTTTTGAGCCCCTAGTTTTTAAGGCCTGTCGTCGTGTCCAACTTCTTTCGCACTGTGTTCTCGGATATTTGATTAATGCCACTTTGTTTCCAAAAATGAAAAAAAGAAAGAGCAAGTGGGCTATTAAACAAATATTACCTTGAATGAAATTGTTCATCTTGGCTGGCTGGCCCTCCTCCATCATTCAAAGATTCCATTTTTATATTCCTCCTCACCTCTTACGATTTCATTCTTCTGATCCCATCTCTCTCTCTCTAAACCACTCAGCTTCAGCCATAGTGATCATCGCCACCAAATTCAATCTGCCGTATCTTCTCCATGAAATTTGGCAAGGAGTTTAGGACCCACCTGGAGGAAACCCTGCCCGACTGGAGGGACAAGTTCCTCTGCTACAAGCTCTTGAAGAAACTCCTCAAAAACCTGCCTTCTGCCGCCGATTCTCTCCCTCCGGCCCTCCATCTCCAACCCCATTCCGTCGACGCCCCTGATGCTCCTGCCACCGGTTCTAGGCCCCTCTTGGACCTCCAGGATTGGTTCGTCGGCCTTCTCAACGAAGAGCTTGAAAAGTTCAACGATTTCTATGTTGACAAGGAGGAGGAGTTTGTTATCCGATTTCAGGTCAACCCTTTTCCTAAGTTTTTCACGTGTTTGTTTTTATCATCACTGGAATGAGAAATCGTAGCTTTTGTGGGAAATTTGAGTGCATGAATCTAATTTCTGGTGTTAGGAACATATATAATTTGTAATTATTGGTGTTGGGTTATCTGCTTATATTACTATTCATTAGTGGTATTATGCTCCAGAGGATAAAAATAATTGTTTGGATATGGAGTTGGGATTTTTCCATAGTTCCAGATGGAATGCTATGTCAATCAATGAATATTTTCCTGGGGAATTTTGGAGTTTGGGAAAAGTAAACCGCGCATGATGGTTTGTTGGGCTTTGTAATATTCTATGCAGTAGTGGGAATTGCAGATTTTAGGATTGTAGGATGGGATAGTAATGTACATGGCATTTATAGGTAATTTAAAGAATACAATGTGAATGAGGTCTTGATGGATGGTACTATCATGTTGTAAGTTAAGGAAGAGGTTGCGTGATTGAGGATGGAATTATTAAGACTTTTACGTCTGGGCCAGAACCTTGTGCTCAATCAATGTCATCCACTCAGTACACTAATAATTTCCTGTATTTTTAATTTTATGTTATCAAGAGAAGCCCTCTGGGGTTAGACCAGAACCTTTCTCTAATATAAAGAATTATGCCTATTTCTGAAGAACTTGGATTAGTGCATCCACTTTGAAAGATAAGCTGGAGTCAATCAGAGGTATCTCTCCATACCCCCTTTGGAGAAGGTGAATATTGGCCTCTTGACCTTGAAGTTTGTATGTGCTTGCATGTCTGGCTTCACTTTCTGTATACGTTATTTTTTCCTATTGCCCTATTTGGGATGAATTGTCAAGATGTTTTCTCATGTTATCAAGTTGGAGTATGTTTGGCATGTGTCTCATCTATTTATTTCTTGACCATAGCATCAGATGCGTTATTTTAATTAATATGCCTGTATGGACTTCGCAAAGCAAAAGAGAGTAAGGAATACTGGATCAGATAGAAAGAAAGTTAGGAGCCTTGTCACTCACTGTATGCTGATGCGTACTTGGGATTATGTGTTGATTACCCTTATTTGGAACTTGAGCAATCAACTCTGAATGTAAAGAATATTCTTTGTAGTTTGATAGGCATTTTATCAACTCTACAACCCAGAGTTTGTTCTACAGTACCTTTTAACACATGAAACTCCAACTGCATAGACTACTATCCCAGCAAAACATGTCATTAGACTTACATAAGTTTTTGTTCATAAGACAAACCTTGGCTTCATATTTCCCAGTCATCCTCGCATCATATGATAAGATACATGATGGATCGGAAAAAAATTTTGATCAGCAAAAGGAGATTTTTATTGATGAAACTCGCTAAATTTCCAAGAAGGAAAAAAAAGCCGGCCAAATACAACATTAAAAACAAGAAAAACACAATAGGATAAAAAAGAAATGAGGCATGAGAAAAGGAGAAATGGCGAAGGAATTCCTGAGAACTCAACGCCTAGAATCACGAATGAATAGTTACAACTCAATTGTTCATAAATGCAGTGGCCACTTTAAGCATAAGTTAGGAACATCATCTATTATCAGTGTCCATGGTGCAGAATGGTATGGGTGGCCATAAAATTCAAATAATGATGCTTAGGATTTTTTAATTCCCATATCGGAGAACAAACGTTCATTTTGCTAGTTGCATTCTCTTAAAGTCCTTCCTTTAGCATGTATCATTTGTCATTTCTCATGTATGGTCCTATATTTGAATCAAGTAATAAATTCGTGTTTGTAATTTATATACCATATAATATTTAATTCCATAGAAGTCAACTTTCCCTATTTAATCATTGTTGGTTCCTGTGATAGTTCTTTCATTTTTTAAAGATAGGTTTCCTTGTGTGTTGATAATTTCTTAATGAATATCTCTGGTGGTGGTGGCCGTTGAGTGGTTGCTAAAAAATTCTGAAAGATATCGCTTTCATTCATGACTGGCAATGCACCACTGCATATTGTTGTGGCTTTCTGTTGATAATTTTTGTTTCCGACAATTATATTAGGAACTGAAGGAAAGAATCGAACTACTGAAGGAGAAGAGCAGGGATGGTGTTATCTCATCTGGGAGTGAATTCAGTGAAGAAATGATGGATATTCGTAAGGACTTCGTTACCATTCATGGAGAGATGGTGCTTCTGAAAAACTATAGCTCCCTAAATTTTGCAGGTACGATAATCATATCATATTTTAATATTAAGCCTAAGTTGGGTTGCTAAGGCTTTGCCACACACTTCATTGGGAGATGATGCTTCTAAAAACTTATAGCTTCCCATAGTTTACAGGTATAGATAGCTATTGGTTTCTTTCCTTTGAGTTGACGTAATGTATTGAAAAATGTTGTCATTTTTTTGAAGGATCTCTTTTTTTCTGCATGACTAGGTTTGGTTAAAATTTTGAAGAAATATGATAAACGAACTGGGGAATTGCTGCGCCTACCGTTTACACAACTTGCCGTTCATCAGCCATTTTTCACAACCGAGCCTCTGTCAAGGCTAGTTCGAGACTGTGAGGCAAATCTTGAGCTCCTCTTCCCATTGGAAGCAGAAGTTATTGAGTGTGCACCATCTACACAAAACCAGTCAGACCAGCCCGTTAACAATGCATCAAATATATCAGCTGAGACATCATCAAATCTAGGGGATGAGACCATGGATGTCTATCGGAGTACTCTTGCTGCAATGAAAGCTATACGTGGCCTTCAAAAAGCAAGCTCCACCTACAACCCGCTGTCGTTTTCATCAATTTTCAGGAGCCGGGATGATGACAGTAGTACTGGTGCTGTGACAGCTGAAAATTCTGCAGCATCCTCACTTAAAGACGGGGAAGATGCTGATCAAGAGGATGCTCGTTCAGTTTAACACTATAAAAGAGTTCCGATTTTAGGGTGCTCGTTTTATATTTTTGTCATCTAGATTTGATAACAATGAATAGTTGGGTTGAATAACATTAGATTAGTTTCTCTGTTTGTACGATAATCAAGGCATGTAATAAGGTGCAAAACATGTACAAGTTTACTCATACTAACTTCAAAATCTCTACATTTATGAAATCTGTTACTATGTTCATCACATGCATACAGCCTGCGTGTTGCAAATGTAATATATCTCAGTGGTTCATTTTACATCTATTTCTTACAAACCTACACCATGTACTCCTACTCATGTTATTTTCCTGACTTAGGATTGTGACTAATACTAGCTCCTGCTAGTACCTGAGATATTTCATGTAGAATGGACCGTTAGAGAGGCTTCATTCACCATACCTGACTCATTATATCTATGTGCTCTCCATGGGATCTTCATCGTCATAGTTAAAAGGCAATGGTAATGATTTAAATGCCCTAAACTTGCCAACGTTGTTTAAGTGCTCATTTTCCAACCTGACCAAATAAATAAGTTCATTACTTGAAACACGTTTGTTATATGTAATACAAAGGCGTCGTCGAGCATACCTAAAAAAGTTCCACATGCCACGCCGGAAGATCTCTAAACAGGTTATTACAAACGTTAAGGCTTTCTTGTGGAGAACAGGTAAGAAGTTAAAACCTAACACAGATTGCGTCCAAGCAAGTCTGAGTATAACATTCACTACCTGCGGTGCAGTAAATGATCAGCTTCTGTCTTCATATCCGAACAAAGCATAAAGAATGTGAATGAAACTGGAGAGAAGAGTTCGTATTAACCATGGCTACAAAGTAGACAGTTTTGTTGGATACGAGGAGCTTATCTCTGAGCCACGGGTTTTTTGAATTCCGCTGCATGAGACCCCAATCAATGAAAATGTCCCAATATGTATTACCAACAGTTGCAACTGCAGAACTGGCTGCAGCCAACATCTTCCAAGTGGTTCCCTTCTTTAGATCATAACTTGTCCTCATGGCTACAGCAAATATTGTTGACAAATACTTTAAACCATTAAGCCCCTGATGTGCATCTTTTTCTTCAAACAGGCGCCGAATGCACTGTGCCAATATTAGGTTGATGTTAGCATCTTCGTTTCACAATATACTGAAAATGTCATTGATGTAAAGTACCTGAAAGAAACGGCACCAATATGGTATAATGGCTACAATGAAATAAAAAGCTTGGAAAACTTCATTTTGAAAACACTTGCTTGTTCTTCTTCTGTAGTCTCCCCACCCATAGTAGCAAATATAGAATTCCAAACATCTAAAAGCTTGTACCTGACATGCCAAAGAAATTACAGATTTGTGATTCATAACTTGGATACTATCTGGCTTATACATGTATGAAAATATTTTAACTTCAACAATTGTCAATTTGCATTACCAAGAGAAATATGTCATACCTGGCTAGTAAGTTGATCTGCTAAGAAGAAATCTGGAAAGGTAACCTACATATGGAGATGTTAAAACAATCAATAACTTTACGGGAATGTGCTCATTGATTAAATCTTATGTAGTGTTTGGATAGTTTTCGTGTGGGAATTAGAATGAGAATCAGCCTCTTTTTGTGCATAAGTGGCAGGACTTGCCAAATTGGTTTTGATACTTATTTCTATTCTCATTCTCACATTATTAGAAACTGAAGCTAAAATACCCAAAGGGGTTCTTACTCTTTCTTATCATGTTGTTACCTTGTAAAGTGGGGCACAAAGACAACGAAATGCACATCGAATAAGAAAGAAGCGGCTTGAATGGTGCACAATATTGAAAGGACAAAACATTATTAGAAGCACAAACTGCAAGAATATCACCAGTCAGAACTCATAGCTCCTAATTGCATTTTCTTTCATAATAAACTTTGATTTGAAGAGGTTGTGTGTGATTTCTTACCAATACTAAGGCCAGAGGGACCAATTCAGTTATTTCCCTGAAGTTTTGAGTTGATGGGTCCATCTCCATATCCAAATTTGAGATGACTCCAGCCAGTGTGAATGCTGCTAGACCCGCGCTAAGTAGCAACAGTTCTCTATAACTCAATTCTGTCCCTGGCTTGAAACCAAATATAAATTGATAATTTATCCGATATCTCCTCCAAAAGTATGTATCGGCCGCAAACACCATTATATGAACCACGATAAACCCAAAGAAGCTGGAATCAAGGAGTAACAAAAACTCAGCACCCTATAACTGTAGTATAAAAATCTTAACACATGTATTCAAAACTTCTTAAAACTTACGCATAAAGAGGAAATATATTTTGCATATACTGCTCACGTCCCTTGCTTTTAAGTATTTGCCTTATATGTATAAGCAAAACAATGGCAACAGTAAGTGCTATTGACCAGCCAAAGAATAAACCTGCAATTGTCAAATGTCCAAAAAGACTTGCTGATATGGTTAGGTGAGGAAGAAATAGAGACCCTTTTTTCCAGTATGTATAAGCATAAACCATACCGATGAAAAATGAAATTATGTGCTTTTCCCTTTTAGCTTTCGGTCTTAACATGTTCATTCCTTCTCTGCGATTCCCACCTGCAAAGTGCTTAATGAAAGTGGACTCGACCCTTTCCACGAGCTTTGTGAGCTTGAGAATGAGACAGAAGATGAAATTGAAGGGAAAGTCAGTTTTTGAAAGAACTGTTGAACTAACAGAGGCAAAACTTGATGAAGTGAGGATTTCAAACCTCATCTGAACTGCCGAGATAAGAATTGTCCACCATATGCAGGTAATACTTTGATGCACTTCTTCTAGTGATCTGCATCCACAGAGACAAATTGATTAGTATGGTTAAACAGAAAGCTTCATGATTGACTGTAAGCAAAATCTGACCTTGTCATACTTCTTCATGATCTTGGAAAATGCCAACTGGTTCATGAAACTGTCACATCCATTAACTAGTAAATGGTCAATCATGTTGAAATAAAATGAAAACCATTGTGATTGCTGATTCTAGTTACCAGTAGCTTTTCAAAACTCGAAGCTTCTTGTGGAATTCAATAAGTGCTTTCCTCATTAGTTGCTCAGATCTCTTGAGACTATCCTCGCTGAATTCTTTGTTTGCTCTGGTATTATGAAAGAATGCTTTCAAAGTTGACCTTGGATTTTCAGGTGCGACATTGACATTGACACGCTCCAAGATATCTAATGAGCGCAGTTCAATATCATTGAATCTCCTTCCAGCACCCGTGCTTGGAGCCTCATCAAGTCCCCCCATCAAATTTCTTGGGGGTTTTGGAGGTGAAGAAAGACCACTATGTTCAAATTCAACACTGCCCACATCGACTTCAGGCTTGTGTACCTTTATCCGGAGAGCAATCAAAGCATTCATCTGCTTACTCAGCTCATCCGCCTCCGACACCAACTTCTCCACCTCCTTCCTGTAGAACTTGAGCACCTTGTTGAACTCATGATCAAGCTTCTGGAAGAAGATAAGCTCAATCTCTCCTCCCTCCTCCGATGACCTCAGAAACATGGTATGGTAACCCTCCATCCCATCTTCCTCATTAACTGCATTTATCAGTATCACTTCGTCCTCATGGTTCTTGCTCTGAGAATTTGCACGGTAGCTCTTGGAGAGACCACTAAAAGCCCTGTAAAGCGATCCCTTCCTCTTCATCAACCCGTGATGGGATGAAGATGGAGCCCTCGTGTGTCTGCGCTGTATAACCCCCTTCAATATCTTCTTCAGCTGGATGTAGTCCATGTATGCTTCTTGCCATTCCGGCACCATCTGGGCCTGAAATTCTTTCCCGAACTTCATCCTCTTCTCCCAGGACTTTGTTCGAGCAGGTGGCGTGCACTCTATAACCTACAAATGGATGATGGAACATGGGAAGATAATCAAACATTTGATTACAGACGGTCAATGGCCTAGAAATGCTCAAGATCAACTAATCGAACAGAAACAGTCTGCAACAATTATATGCGATGCTTTGTTCCTCTCATCTCATGTTGCGCAGATAATTTGATTGAAGAAGGAGAATCATTCATGGGTCATGAGTCATGATGATATTGTTTCTTTGATGAATGCGGGAGAAAATGAGATGATTGTGCGTTGATGATGCCTTGAATCACGGAAGCACGTATCTATGTATAGATTTGCCACCACTACAATATAGGATTATCATACTTGTATGGTATTTCTATTAAAAGAGAATTTGTGTGGGTCGAATGAAACTGACGATTCCAATCTTCCATGGAACCTCCAAATTTAACTCCGCTGGAGGATTATTCGGTGTCCTATATTCACATCTCAGGCAAGTTGCAGATTCCCTCCAAATCTGATGAAAATGGCGATACCCAGAATTCTAATCGTAACCCTAACCCTAATCCTAATGTCGATGATGATGATGGTGAGAGAGGCTCATTCAATGCGATTCGACATCCATTCGGGAGAGACGAGGTGCATAGCGGAGGACATCAAGGAGAAGGCCGTCGTCGTCGGCCACTTCATCGTCGTCAATCCGACCGTCGGCTCAATTCCCGATGCCCGCAAGATCAGCGTTCGGGTGGGTACACCACACACACACACCCATTTGATTTCTATTCAATTGTTTTGTTGGTAATAATCATCTTTATTTACATACATAATACAGGTAGCATCGCCTAATGGGTTGAATCATTACCAAGGTGATCGCGTGGACTCTGGTCATTTTGCATTCACGGCTTCAGAATCTGGAGACTATTCTGCTTGCTTTTGGGCATCTCATCAACTCAAGCCAGAGGCTGTTATGACTGTTGAACTTGATTGGAGAACTGGTATTTCAGCCAGGGATTGGCCAAAGGTTGCTAAGAAAGGCAAAATTGATGTACTCTTCTTTCTTTTCTAATTTTCCATTCTCAGTTATTCATTGCCTCTATATAAGAAGACATTGTTACTTGAGCTCTCAATTGTCATTGCTTCTCATGGTGTTATGGCTGCACATCCTAACTTGTTCCCGATTCTCTTATTGTAATTGTTGCTGCTTTCTGGAATATTTAAAAAGTGATAAACCTCATCATTTGATATTTTGAACAGTAACTAGCATAATGAACCTTAGATATTCAACCTGTTGTAGTTTCATTGATTTTTATTTTACTCCCTTTGCCAGGTAATGAAATTTGAGTTGGAGAAATTGTCAGACACTGTCACATCCATTCATGATGAAATGTTTTTCCTTCGCGAGAGGTGCGTAAGAGTACCATAACATCTCATAGTTTGAACTTCTAGCTAGTAGTTTATTGCTTGGATTGGAGAATCAAAGAAAATTTATGAGAATATTTTGAGGAAATTACAAATATCTAAGACTTCGAAGATGATTGTTTGTTTTTGTTAATAATAACCAATAGATTGCAAATTTGTTATATTTGAAGTTTAAGTTATTTTTTCTAATCTCCCATGTAAGAGGATAGAGAATAGAAATAATCCTGCATGTTAGGAAGTTATAAATAGTGTTATTATTAATTATAATACCAACTGGTTATTAATTTACTCTCATGTTTTGGTGTAAAGGGAGGAAGAGATGCAGCAACTCAATAGAGCTACCAACTTGAAGATGGCTACTTTTAGCTTCCTTTCAATTGTAATTTGCTTGTCAGTGGCTGGGATACAGTTTTGGCATCTCAAGGCATTCTTTGAGAGCAAGAAACTTCTCTAGGCTTCCCACAGTAACAGCTCTCCTCCTCCTTAGTGCTATGTTCACCATGTACTTATTGTATCCTGTACGTAATTAATTGATAGCATGAGGTTGCTAGTTTCAATCTCAGCGGATGGGTTACTGTTGATATGGCTTGCCGCTATGTTATATAATAGAGGAAGTTATATAGTACTAATGTGTAATTTGTACTTCAATCATGTTACCTATACTTCAAAATGTATCGCAAGTGAGTTAAATTCAATTTGGTGTGTAAGATTGCTTATGTCATTAACAGTGAAGAACACCCAATACCATATCATCCAAAACATACAACCATCTTCAAGCTTGAAGAAGCATAGTAGAGGAAACATTTGGGATTTATTTAAAGCAAAGACAGGAAACACACACTGGCTTGTACAGCCAAACAAAGTCGAACAGAAATAGAAGATGCCTTCCTTTATTTAGTAGGTAAATGAGGCATGGAATTGGTGACAAGACAGGCTGCACTCTGCTCATTCATCATCATAGCTCTTGCGGTGGTGGTGATGCTGATGGCGGTGTTTCTTCTTATCATCATCGTCATCATCAGAGTTCCGTTTCCTCCTCTCATCATCATCAGAGTTGTGTTTCCTTCTCTCATCATCATCGGAATTGTCATCTCCCTGCCAATTTCATTATGAGGATCAATAACACGGAACAAGAGTGGTACTAGGCTCAGAGAGAAGTTGATGCTAGGAAACTAATTCAAATCAATTTGGCACCTCAACAAACATAAGTTTGGGCCAACTTGCAAATTGTGGATAAAGATAAGTAAATCCTAAATGCTAGATACTATCTCAATAGACTTGTGAAAATGATAGACCCCTAATTTAACACCATTTTCAGTCCAAGCAGTAAAAACTAGCATTTAATTTGCCTAAAAATGTTTGCATATAAACAAATTAAAAAACAATCATATTGAATTGTAGAACAAAGAAGGAAGATGCTTACATATTTCTTGCGACGATTGTCATCATCATCGTCGTCGTCATCATCATGCTTCTTCTTGTAGCCATGGCTATGCTTCTTATACTCACTTCTCTCGCCATAACCTTCCTCCCCGTAGCTAGGCTTCTTTCCATACTCCGATCCCTCTTCCTCGCCGTAGCTCGGTTTCTTAACATATCCTGATCCATACTCCGATCCCTCTTCCTCGCCATAGCTCGGTTTCTTAACATATCCTGATCCATACTTTGATCCCTCTTCCTCGCCGTAGCTCGGCTTCTTAACATATCCTGATCCATAATCCGATCCTTGTTCCTCGCCGTAGCTCGGCTTCTTAACATATCCTGATCCATATTCCGATCCCTCTTCCTCGCCGTAGCTAGGCTTCTTACCATATCCGGATCCATACTCAGATTCCTGTTCCTCGCCGTAGCTCGGTTTCTTGCCATATCCGGATTCATACTCCGATCCATGTTCCTCGCCGTAGCTGGGCTTCTTCTTAGCATATCCTGACCCATATTCAGATATCTGTTCCTCGCCAAAGCTTGGCTTCCGTCCATACTCGGATTGTTGTTCCTGGCCATAGCTGGGTTTCCTTTCGTACCCAGATCCATATTCTTGAGTCTCCGGCTCAGGCCTCCTCCCATACCCGCCGGATCCGTAATCCTCCGAGTCAGGCCTCCGGGCATAAGGGGGCTGTGGCTTGGGGGCGTGGGTGGGGCGGGCGTAGCTGCTGTACTCGGTGGCGAGAGCCTCGTCGCCGTAGGCAGAGGGCTCGGCGTAGGAGGTGTACTCAGGGCGCTCGTAGTCGAAGTCGCCGGACCTGGAGGAGCTAGGGAAGCAGGTCTCCTCCGAAGGAGCAATCGGCCGCCCGTACGTGGCGGCGATGTCGTAGCCGCCGCCGTAAGGGGTGGGATCGTACTCGTCGAAGTCATCCACATCATCCTCGTCCCTGCTGTAGTACGGCATCGTTTTGGTATGTGAGTCTGCAGAGAGGAAAATGAGAGTGTGTGTGTGTGTCACCGACTGGGTTTTTGACTTTATAGAGCAGAGAACATAACTAACGGTCTATGGGTGGGTGACTTGCACGACGTCGTTTCTTTCGTGTTGCGACTGCGAGCGCGTCGGGATCGTGTTGTAAACACAAAGTAGTTAGTTAGGTGAGTTTGGTGGCGGGCCAAGAGGATATGGTTATGTGGATTAGTCGACACAACACAAGGATAGATAGGGCATTGACTGTATCATTGCGGTGACGCGCTTTTGTTTTTATCAATTAAAGAAATTTCGTTATCTGCCGACACATTTTTTCCCTCCAAAGGTAAAGGCAAGAACACCACCTTCACCGCCACCAAAGTATGAACAAAAGTTTTGCTGCTTTCCAGAGCAACCCTACCCCAATTTTGATGTGAAATTTGGTAGGATATTATTGGCGTTACACGTGAAAACACAGTATAGCAAGTTTATTGCCAGTGATTTGTAAGGATTCCACTTAATTAATTAAAAAATATATTTAATTTATCTTATTATTTTGTGAGACAATTATATTAAGAGATAATTATACATCATTATACCAGTTCAAATCACATTTTAAGATTAACCCACCTGACATTAAAATAATATTCTAACCTTGAGTTCAAAATCTTAACACTTAAGTAAATGATATTAAATCTAACAATAATTTTTTAATAACTGAAATTTCTCACGGTCTACTTTCAAACTTTATATAATTATTCATAACTTCTGAAATGATTATTTTACTGCTAATTGAATATTTAACTCAACTAATGAATTGATGACAAATTTATTTTTAAGTAATCAAATAAAAGAATTAAAATTTAAATACAAGACCAATAAATTTACCATATTACCCTTAATTCAATAAAATAAACTAAACTAGTGGTTAAGGTATGTTAGTATTTTCGAATCACAAAATTAAAAAAATTAAAACAAGTGAAATGACCATATTGTCCATTTCTTCAATCTCTCATCTCTCACTCTACCCTCTCTCTCTCTAGATTTGTTTCGTGTTTCTTTACTCTATCTCTCTCCTTCATATATGAGAATGTCTCTCAAAATAAATTCATGAATAAATCTTGAACGCAGAAAAAAAAAACTCAAACAAAACTGAAAATGAAAGAAACAACCTTCTTCAGTTATAAACTAAAACTGAAATTTCAGATCTAAGAACGCTAATCGGAGACAAAACTGACCTGAAATTACAAGAGCCATTGTTGGCATGTGAAATCGTCGTTGGCCATTTACCAGCAATATCCTCAAGATCGACAACGACAGACTCAAAACCAATGTTCCTCTAATCACTCACTATCACTCTTGTCGTCAACACCAGAAGACTAAATCTCCCCATTTCCCAACTCACCACCCTTCAACACCCTCACAACCTTGCTACTCCAACCTTGAAACACATCATCCAAATCGCTCCCATCAAGATCACCTTCCCAGAGTGGAAACATCTCCTCCGCGCCCAACGCCTTCATCTGCAACGACCCGAAAACCGCAAACTTGCATTAGGACATGAGCAGCGACCTGACCAGGAAATCGATGGCGCTCGGCGAAGTCTTCCCATCATTCCAGTTAGACGCAATAATCAGGGCGAGGAGAGATTGAGGCTCTGTGAAATCACCACCAACACGGATATGAAATTGACTCGGGGTTACCAGATCTGAAATTCTAAGTCGTCGACGGAGCAGATCCGGTGGCGTCAAGGTCGTCTCTGTCGGATCTGCTCTCGTGTTCATCTTCTCCGGTGTCGGCCTTCGAGGGAAGTGAATAGGGAAAGTCGGAGAGGGTTGTGGCCGTAGAGGGTAGCGGTCGGAGAGCATTGCGGCTGGAGAGTCTCGCCTCAGAAATCACCAATTTGTTAGGTCTTGGTAATGCATCTATTTCCTTGTCGCAGAAAGCTCCAACCCCCTCCACCAGAGATATAACAAAGAGTGTGAGGGAAAGATGGTGGAGGACAAAATGGTCCTTTAACGTTTGTTTTAATTTTTTCTTTTATTGAAAAAGAAAAATATACCCTTAATACTAGGGGTGTCCATATAAAGCCGAAAACCGGTAAACCAACCGAAACCGGACCAAATCGGACCGAACAAAATCGGGACCGATAAGAACCGGTGATGATTCAGTTTCAATTTGTCATAACCGGTAAGATCCGGTCCGGTTTTCAATTTTTAATTATAATAACCACGGTTGACCGTAACCGACCGGTACCGGTTCAATTTACAAATTCTATTTCAATTTTACACCATCACTCACTTTCATCAACACAATAATAAGCTACAATGAGCTGTGTTCCACTCCTCTCTCAGATCGAGCTCCTCTTCTCTCTTCGTGCAAGCCTCAGTACTCCCTCTCTTCTCTATGTAGCTCTCTTGGCCAAAAAAATGAAGAAGTTGCAGCAAAATCGATCTTGCAACTTCACACAAAGGGAATCAACCTCCCAACCATTACACCAAGCATCTCAAACTGAAAGTTATATGATTTATTTCATCATCAATCAGGGTGGATGAGCAAAACCCTAATACTATAACCTTATTTTTAGTTTTTTTTAATCTAAGTCAGTTCCGATTTAACCGGAAAAACTGACCGACATTTACGGTTAACCGGATGTCCGGTCGTAGTCTGATTCCAGCCAATTTCGATTCGAAAAATTGGAAACCAAATATGACCAGTCCGGTTAACAATTCCACCCACCGGTTCCGATTAGCCGGCTATGGACAGCCCTACTTAATACATTAGTTCAATTTGATATTATATAGAGGGTAAAATAGTCATTTTGTAATCAATAAATAATTATATAATTTAGACTTTTTATACTAAGGGCATTTTGGATATTTTATAAAATTTACGAGTATCGAGAAAAGATGTTTTAAAGTTGGGTGTGGTGATTCTAAAATGAAGTTTGGGCTGGTATAGTAACCTGTAGATATCTCTTATATTAAGTAGAGAATATTTACTTATCAAATCAAGCACATTGAATGTCCTATAAATATATATTATTGATACTTAATAAAATCAGTGAAAGCATTTGATTGTATTTAATATATTATGAGTATGAATTTATAGAATTTTACATGTGCTCAGTATGTAAAGCAAATATTCTCTCCTTGATAAACTTTCTTGCAAAAGGTAATAAACTAAAAATAAAAATTAATCAATAAGCAAGAAATTAAATATGATTCCTTGATTTATTCCCGAGGATCTCAACATAATTTGACGTTAGATTTCAGAAGCTCTGATAAAAAAATAATAATCATTACTTAAATAATTATATAATATTTTATCATGATTTTTTTATATATGTAATTATTGCTAACTAAGAACTAATTTTAGTTTAATATACTTAATTTTACAATACTTTTATGTTGGTCCGGTAGAAGGGCAGTGGAATGAATTATAAATTACATTCATCTGGAAAAAATAAATAAGCAAGCAAACAAGATCAATATTCATCATGGTCAAGATGCATGCATGCAAGAGGGATTAGAGAAATTTACCAAATTTTCTCCTTTGTTCATCAACCCGTGATGGGGTCTCTTTGATTAGCTCCCCAAATGTGAAGCCTCTGGTCTGTACATTAACGAATCCTTCAAAACTCCCCCACTTAAACTTAAAACTCTTGACGTCTCTCTTCCATGACCAAAAAATGAAAGCTTATTGTTCTTATGTTAGATGTTACGGAAGTTCTCTACTATATATCTATCTTCTGCCTTTAATTTTTTTAGTAAGAACTTTGAGACTTTGAAAGACAATCACTCATAAACTTACAAATAAATAAAAGAAATCTTGAGAGACTCTCTCCTTTCTCTACACCATTCTCTCTCTAACTTTTCATCTCTTCAACAACTCACACCCAGATCATCTCTTAGATGATTGTTGAACGAA
This sequence comes from Geranium rotundifolium, assembly GCA_963920655.1. NCBI lineage: Eukaryota > Viridiplantae > Streptophyta > Magnoliopsida > Geraniales > Geraniaceae > Geranium > Geranium rotundifolium. Next base: position 18,060,325 of record OY987315.1, read on the forward strand.
TTCATGGGTTTCAAAAAAATAAACTTCATGCAATTTAACCATGGATTCTTGAATAAATATTAAAGATCATCATGTGAGATTAATATTTAAGCACATAAAATTCATGGAAATTTTTTGAAATTACCTTTTATTTGATCACATCAATAAGCACAAGGTCTTGTACTCTCTAGAGTTATCCACACAAGCAAGGCATCTCAATGCTCTCAATTTTTTCTTCACAACTTTAGCTAGAAAGTAATATGGAGAAGAAGTAAAAAAGGAAGAAGAAAGAAGGGGGAGGGTTGGACGGCAAGAGGGGGAGATGGATCGGCTAGTGTGGAGAGAAATATGGGAAGTTATAACCAAAAATCAATTATAATAATAATTTGATTTCAAAATATAACTTCCTTAATTTAAATTCATTAATCTTAATATAATTATCACTTAATTAATAGTAAGAATGGGCTAAAAACCCACATACCTAAATATTAATTAAACCCATTTAAATTGGGTTCTAATTAAACGGTTTAGCTAGTCCGATCCAATTCCCTTAAACTGATTTTTGGTTTAAACTAATTCGTTCCGATTTAACTGAACCGAAAGGTAAATTATTCCCGATCCTCATTCTTCTCACATACTGACTTATCCAAGACACTTTTGCTATACCTTGCTTAAAGTGTGTGACCCTCTAGGCTCACGACCCGTTGGCAGACTAGCAAAATTACTATTTTTCCCTATATTTAGATCTATCATAAGGCACAGAACCGTCATTCTTATTTAATCAATCATTGTTTCTCGATATCTTAGATGACTGAAAACTGATACAAAGTATCTCTCGCATGGTCATGCAATATCTTTCAGTCATACTCATCAAGTGGCCTAAACAGATATCATTTCGAGTTCACTCATGTAACTTACACCTAAACCGATCAAAATCCTTATGGCTACCCTTTTACAGGCAACGTTAGACTAGGTCAAACTTAGATACTTACTACACAGTGATCACAAAGACTTCTCGTTCTAAGGATACAATGACAAACTACGATATGTGAGTATGTTCATGACAACATCTATCCTACATGCTCACCATCGAGCCGTCCAATATCATCTCCCTGATGATATCTATGATCTAACTCCGGCACTACCTTGCCATGATCAGTAGAGCGTGATCATAAAGAGTTAACCTCATACTGATCGCTTCTTAATGAAGCTTAATTGATCATGGACCCATTAAATGTAATTCTTTCTGATCTACAGTTCTACTATTAGTGATGACACACATAATGATATAGATCAAATTACATCTAACATATTACTACAATACATTAGAAATATAATTCTGTTTTATTTTCGAAAGGTGATAAATTATTACATACATATGAACTTATTACACTGGACTAGGGCATAAATCTAACAATTGTTGGAGTTTCTAACACTTACATGTGTCTTCTATGCAAGACCAATCTTGCATGTTCATGACAACACACATTTAGATGTGTTGTCCAATTTATATCTCATATAAATTAATCCTAATGTATATGAGCAATCATCTCATATTCAATTTTAGAATATGTTAAGGTCTTTGCTTACTTGCAAATTGAATCCATTCATTTCGATAAATTAATTAGCGACTTTAATCTTGTTTATGACCTATTATGAAACTAATGAAAAATCACAAAAAAATGTTTTGGTTGAGCCGTTTGGTATTGGGGCGGAGCCGCTGATTCAGGTTTGAGAGCTTTGGTGGCTTATTTTCGGAGAGGCGACCTAAGTAGTGAGCACTGTGGGAGAGTTTATCCCTCCAAATTTATCATTGGTTTTTGATGTTGATGTCAAAACCAAGAAACCCAATTCGATTTCAACATCAGCGACCAACCAAATTTGATTTCACTTAAAAAGAGCCAATTTTCAACTAGTCAGCAACGTGTATTCACAAATCCTCCTTTTTGAGCAAGCTTGTGAGTTGTAAGAGATATATATGAATTTTTGAATTATAGAGAAACTGTTTGCTAATTTTGTTTATATATAGACAAATTATTTTAAAAATAAAACCTATTTTAAATCATTTATTCTCTAGTCTGTTTCAATCTTATTAGTTTATTTATGGTAATTTTACATAGTATACGAAGAAGAAATGGGTGTAGGAGCTGCTCAGAGGGAGAGAAGGAGAGAGAAGAGAAAGGAAGAAAAAACTCAAATGACATAAGTTTGAAAATTTAAATGACAACTAAGGTTATTTTGGACATTTCACATTCAAAACTAACTGAACAGTCAACAAAATGTAGTTAAGTGAGAGAAAAAAATTCTCAAGACACCTCTCATAATAAAATTATAGCCAACTGTATCTAGGTGCAAAAGTTGTTAAGTTAGATGTAGTTAGGTGAGATTATCCCTATAAATTAACCCTAATGTACATGAGCAACCATCTCAGATTCAATTTTAGAATATGCGCTAAAGTAAGGTCCTTACTTACTTGCAAATTGAATCCATTCATTTCGATAAATTAATCATCCACTTTAATCAATTATCTAAATGAATGATACTTTGAGTTATATCAACACATTAATTTTATTGTAAACATTTTCCATAATTTAAGGTCGTATTTCAACAAACTTAAAGTTCTCAAAGATCATGATTAATGTCTAGCATAACATGTCTTGACCCCAATTAAAAATGAATGGATAAGGCCTTATAATATCATCCACTTACAAACCTAATAATCATGATTACCGTGCACTAAAATCCTTTCATTACAAGATCACAATCTTCATAATAGTCATTGAATACTCAAACGATTATAGTCTTAATACTATGGTCACATCTTTGGTTGTAGTAATAAATAAAGAACACATACATTAGAAAACATATTTTTTAATATTCAACCAAGTATTATTGTCCTGGCCAAGAACATCTTTCATTAATAACAAACAAGATAACAAGGATCTTATACTTGTTTACTCAAGGTAATAAATTGTCTCTTGGTTATTCACTTGTTCCTGCACGTAATTAACAAAAACCATCATACACCATGATACTCACACATGGCTAGTACGAGCATGTTAATGGTAATAAACTCTGATCACTATGGGAAACTGTGTTACCTCAAATCAGATAATTATGTGCACAATCATGACTAGGGGATACACAACTTGTAGGATTTGTGCCCTAGTCCAATACGAAGTAAGTCTGTAATAGTTTTATCATCGTATGCAACGAAATAAAATCGGCATTATATTACTATTGTGTTGTAGTAATATGTTAAGTATACATCGATCTATATCATTGAGTGTGTCATCAATAATAATAGAACTATAGATCTGTATGATTTATACTTAACGGGTCCCTGGTCAGTCAAGTTTCATCAGAAGCGACCAGGACGACTGTTTATGATCACGCTCTACTAATCATGGCAATAGGTTTTGCCGGAGTCAGATCATAGATATCATTGAGGAAATGATATTGGACGACCCGACTTGAATATGGTACATAGATGTTGTCATGAACATATTCAGATGTCGGAACTTGTCATTGTATCTTTAGACCAAAGAGTTTATGTGAATGTGATCACAATATAGTTAGTATCCGAGTTTGACTCAAACCTAACATTATCTGTGAAAGGGTAACCATAACAGTTGTGATTGGCTCGAGAATGGGTTATATGTGTGATACGAGAGATGTCTAAGGGATTTATCCCTCATACTACGGTATGAGATAAGTATCAGTTTGGGCCACTTGATGAGAATGACTGAAAGGAAACGCATGACCATGCAGATGATACGGAATATCATTTTCAGTCATTCCGGATATCAAGAAACAGTGATTGATTAAATAAGGATGACGACTCTATGCCTTATGATTAATCAAGATACCTAGTGATAAAAGGTTAGTGATATGGATGACATGAGGTTAAATCGGATCACCGATAATCATGTATATTGGGTAATCATAATGCCTTACTAGAGGCCACTTATGATGGAAAGGGTAAAATGGTAATTTTACGGCGATCTGCCAACGGGACATGAGCCTAGAGGGTCACACGCATATGATGCACATCTTATGAAATTCAAGCAGAATTAATTATGGATTGGTTTAATCGGGACGTGGCCAAAACCATACGGTTTTGGTCCACGGGCCCGTTAGCTCAAGTGCCATGGACCGGGCCAAAACCCTAGGGTTTATGGCGCCGATCATGATGAGGGATGGGGCCGAAACCCATGAGTTTGGCATACCTCATGGGCTGCCAAATTGGGCAAGGCCAAGGCCTCGTGGCCGAAACCCTAATGGGTTCGGCACATGAGGCCCTAGCCGCCCAAGGTGGCCGGTGGCTAGGGTTTGGAGGGAGCCGAACCTAGCCCATTTTATGGGCTAGTTCATGCTCCCAAAACCCTATCAAATCTCTATTGAGGCCTCATAAGCTAAAAAATCACAATTTGATTTTTCCATACCGTTACTCTGCTGGATTTACTAATCGAGTTTATTTTCTTTCTAGTAGGGGAATCTAAACTTAGATCTGGTGGTCTTGTGCATTCTTGTGTGCTTAATAGAGGGAAAGACCGACTTGGGATTTCCACGTGGCTGATCAAGTTCAAATCTCGAGTACTATTTTGATTTCTAATCAAAGTTGCTGTTTTTCCAAATCTGGCGACGAAATTTGCGAGATGCGTAGCTCTTAGGTGTGATGTTCGATTTCCTTGAGACCATCGCCAGATTAAAGGAAATTCAAATTTGTTCAATTTATCATGAAATAGATTTTTCCATTGGAGGTCAGGTTTGGGCGATATCTGGCCCGCAATCTGACTGATTGGCAAAATCAAAAAGGTACATGATTCCGTAACTTGTAGATCTATCGCGTAGATAAGATCCTGACGGGTTAGGGGTTATTTTAATTGTTTATTTCCACTGGGAAATCTGATTTAGATCCCCCGAATCCCAACAGTGGTATCAGAGTCGGTCTATTTCCTTAAATCTGCAATTTTAATTGAATATGCATGATTTCAGTATTGTTTTCTTGCCATATTTTTTTTCTGATTTAATTTCGGTTTTTGGAGTTAGATATGCATGAAAACTGATTTTTTATGAAAATAATAGATTTGGAATTTTTTGGATTTTTCGGGTCACCGAACCGGGGCTCTTGGGCTGCCGGACCGGTGACCGGACGGCCGGCGCCAGCCATGGCCGTGACTGTTGGTCAGCCAAGGGGCCATGGCCACCCCGTCCCCACCATGGCCCGGCACGGCGGATCGGTGGAGGAGGTGGCGGCGCCTAGGGTACAAATTGATTGCTAACATGATTTTTGGTACAAATTAAATCCCTAGACCGTTCAATTTAATTAGTTTAATTTTGCAGTCTGTGAACCGCTGGTTAAATGACATAATTAATTTTACGGTCTTCTTAGCCTCTTTAAATTTCAATTATGTTATTTAATTATTTGGCATACGAACTGTGTACATCTTGTAATTGAATCAAGAAGAATGGTGAACCAAAAAGGCGGCTTATGATGTATGGCGATTCAACCGGAGTTGATGATGTCCGGAGCCAGTGGGAGTCCTCAATTGAAGGCGGTCTAGAAGAACCGGAAGAGATAGTCTATAAGGTTTTCTATTTCTTAGTTAAGTATTAGGAATATGCTTTAGTTTCGTACATTTATTTCCGCTTTATTGTATACTAGATATGCATGAGTAGGAATTTATGAATGGATGTTTTGTACGTTAAGAAATGTATGATTAACATCACCAACATGTAAAGAATTAAAATTAGAATTAATCAGACTTTGCATGTAATTGGTAATTGAAGCATCATGGAATTGATGATTTCAAATAAGATTGTAAGGATTTACAATCAAGAAAGTTAAACACAACCGATTCACAATTTAATTCAAGTCATGTGAGATACCACCTAAATCTCAACACTGAAACTAGCTCCCAGCCCTGTGGATGGGTGCACCTCCGCATAGCATTCATGGGGATGCGGGCTATATGTGGGTGCGTGCGCCTCCACGTAATATCCACTTATGGAATGAACCATAGTTGAATTTGGTTGACTTGACTACGATTGTCAGCTAGGGTTGACCTAGGGTATCAGATAGGGTATGTCGTGTACATTTATGTACATACCCTAGCCAAAAGTTACACCAAGGGGTAATTGGACGGGATGTCCTACCTATATAGCTCGATTAGAGCGGTGAGCCTCCGTTCACTTCAATCGAGTAAATTAGGGATCCTGGTTTAGATTTTAAGTAAAGAATCGAACGGTTGTGGTTTAATTATGATCTTCAACTTAAATTTAATTAAAACTGATTAAATTTATTTTTCGTGATGCAAACCAAAACATATTTATTCACTGAGATATATCTTTGGAAAGGATGAGGTCTCTTTACTGGTACAAAATAAATCAAGAAGGATTTTTTCTTGACTAACACAATCCCTAAGGAACCCGCTTCTAATGCCACTAAAGCTCTTAAAGCTGCATTCGTAAAACACTATAACACTTTACTGATGTGGGTTAGATAGATGCTGGGTTGCAAGATGACATAGTCTTCAAAAAGCAACAAATGTGTATGATGAGTTTATAGCAAAATGTGACATAGACAACATGTATAGGACCATTTCAAAGTTGCGCAGGATGCGTCGCACTGATGAAATGAACATCAATAGTTAAAATAACGATGTTTTGATGGTCAATAGGAAATAAGTTTTTTCGAAAGTTGGTGTTAACAAGGGCGTGACCCTTAATTAGATTGAAAGAATTTGAGAGTCACCCATGGTCCACAAGACCAAGGCTAATTCAAAACGCAAGGGTGACGATTGTATTTCTTCAATCAGGTTGGTCATAGGAAAGGGACTGAATGAGATACCAAGATGAGTTGAAGGAGGATATGGAGGATCCACATCTTCAGGAACTTATGTTACTGATCCATCTACTTCTGAATCCCAAGTATTGAATACTGGATTACACATTAAGTGTGTAGGATCTCAAAAGTAGAAGATTTCTGACCAAAGGAGAGATGAATCTACGGGTAAGCAACATCACAACGGATGTGGTAGTTGCTGTAGTAATCATCAAATTAACTAAGCCCAATGGGCTTAGTTTTGGCATTTGATAAATGTTAAGGATGTACCTGATTTTAGTAGGAATATGATTTCGGTTTCTTGAGGGACAAGAACGATATCTTTCCATTTCACAATGACATTCGTGATATCCATCGAAATGAAATTTATTATGCAAAGAACTCCAAAAATTAGTAGTCACTATGCATTAGACATAGATGATACTAACGAAAGGTCAGTCTGTAACATAAATAGAGAATGGTTTGAATCTGGTGGTTCAAATCAAACTCTAATATGACATTGTCGTTTAGGCCACATCAACGAAACGCATATCAGCACTTCACAATTGTGGACTTTTAAGTCCATTCGAATTCAGTTCGATTGAAAAATGCAAAGCTTGTTGGATGAGCAAAATGACAAAGGCGCCCTTCACAGGTAGTGATGAAAGGGCGGGTGACTTATTAGGTGTAATGCACTCCAATGTGTGTGGACCAATGAGTATTTGTGCTAGGAGAGGGTTTGGGTACTTCATCATATTTACCGATTATTTTAGTAGATATGATTATGTCCATCTAATGAGACATAAGTCTGAAGCTTTTGACAAGACCAAAGAGTTTAAGAATGAAGTTCAAAACCAACTCGAGAAAAACATTAAGGCACTTCAGATGTAATGGTTATCCTAAGAGTTTACCGATCATCTTGAAAATTGTGGGATCATTTCGGAATGGACTCCCCAATATCTATCTGCAGTTATGCTATAAAATCAGCTATATTCGTAGTGAATGAACCTCTAACGAAGACAACGGAAAGAACACCATATGACACTCATCGAAACTCCCATTATTGTGAATGTGTGCGCCTCCACGTAGTATTCACTGGGTTGCGAGCTGGATGGGATGGTCAGTTTTATCTGGGTGCGTGCGCCTTCGCGTAGTAACCAGATAAGAACTGGAACCTAACATAACTTTCCTAACGCGTCTTCGTCAGGTATCCCAAGGGAACAAGGGGATACTACTTCAAGCTGAAGGAATTATTTGAGGGTTCCAATCAATTAATTTCATGCTCATACAAGAAATTAACCTCAAATATCCATGTTTAAATAAGGATCTTACATGATCATGAATTGATCACAAGATCTAAACTAGAATAAAACTTGAATATTACCTTGATTCAAAATCTCTTTGTTACTAAATAGGATTTAGTAACCTCTAAAGATCGTCCACACAGGAAGAGCAATCCGGGGATACTCACAACGATCCTTACTAGAAGATCGAAGCAAGCAAAACGGACGGAGAGGGAGGGAGGTGGCCGGTCGGCTAGAGAGAGAGAGAGAGAGGAGAGTAGCTAGGGTTTTGGAAATAAAGTTCCTTAATTTTCAGATCAGAAAATTTTCCTTTCATAACCCCTTTTTTAGGCAATAATTAATTAAAGACCTTAATGGGCTTAAAGTCCAAAGCTTTTAATTAATTAATGTAGAGAAGCCCATTCTGGCTAGGCCCCTGTTTAGCTAAATTAATTAAATCTATTTAATTAGATTGTAATTAATTGGTCCAGCTAAACCGTTCTTCATTTCCGGTTTAGTCCAAAACTGAAATCGGTCTAATTCGGTTTAATCCAAAACCGGATTTTGTCTCTCTCATGATTCCTCTTATATGATTCCATCCGTTTTACTCGAATTTTAGTGTGTGATTCTCTAGACTCACGACACGTCGGCGGACTGGTAAAATTACCATTTTATCCTTTCCATCATGAGTGGCCTTTAGCAAGACATCATGATTACCAAACACTTGTGATTATCGAGATTACGACTTAATCTTGTCGTACATGAATCTATCCTTTTATCCTCTTGATATCTTTGACAACCACAAGGCATAGACAAGTCATCCTCGATCAATTGTCCTGTTTCTTGATTCTGAGTTAACTGAATTGTAACAGATACTACGTATCGACTGCATGGCCATGCTATTGTATTTCAGTTGTACTCATCAAGTGGCCTAAACTGATATCTGCTCACACGTCCGTATGAGGGATAAATCCTTCAGCGATCTATTGAGTCAACTCATGTAACTCGTGATCGAGCCAATCACAGTCGTTATTGTAACCCTTTTACAGGAGACGTTAGACTGAGTCAAACTCGTCACTCACTACATAGTGACCTCAATGATCCTTCCGTCTGAGGATGTGATTTCATGTGCCGACATATGAGTATGTTCATGACTTTGTCTATGTAACATACTCATGATCGGGTCGTCCTATATCACCACTGTCTAGTGATACTATGACCTAACTCCAGCCCCCTTCTGGCCATGATTAGTAGAGCGTGATCATTTAGAGTTAGCCTTATACCGATCGCTTCTTATGAAGCTATTCTGATCGGGGACTGCTTAAGAAGGATTTTATCTGATCTGTAGATCTACTATTATGTGTTGACACGTCAATGATACAAATCGAATCATACTTAAGATATTACTAAAACACTTAGTAATATGAATACCAATTTTATTTCAACTAATAATCTTTATTGCATGATTAGATTGAAAATACATTGTGCTAGGGTACAAAAACCCAACAGTCTCCCATTTGCCTTAGACCCAATTGGTATTCCAATCTAAACCCGTTCCCATGACATGCTCCTCAGGCTTAGGCTGCGGTAGTACCTTAGTTAAGGGGTCAGCTAGATTATCATGCGTTGAAACGTAGCTTATCTCTACTTCGCCTTTATCAACCATCTCTCTGATGATGTGATACTTTCTCTTGACGTGCTTTGTCGTGTTGTGAAATCTAGGCTCTCTAGCGAGTGCTACGGCCCCTATGTTGTCACACCTTAAGCTCACGGGATCAGACGTTCGCGGCAGTACATCTAATCCACTCAAGAAGCTCCTGACCCACACAGCTATGTATTCTGCCTCCGTGGTGGAGTCGGCTATTGTCGCTTCCTTAAAGCTTTTCCAACTGAAAGCTCCCCCATTCAACATGAACACATACTCACCTTGAGACTTAAAGTCATCTGGGTCTGTCTGAAAACTAGCATCGACATATCCAGTGATGCTTAGTTCTCCTTTTATCCCGCCATACACTAAGAAGGCTTCCTTTGTTCTCCTTAGATATTTGAGGATACACTTGACGGCAGCCTAGTGATCTTGGCCTGGGTTAGACTGAAATTTGCTGGCACAACTGAGGACAAACGATACGTCAGGCCTCGTACAGATCATGGCATACATGATGGATCCCACTGCCGAAGCATACGATATTCCCTCCATCTTCTTAAGCTCATAAAGTGTTTTAGGACACTGTTTCTTGCTGAGCTTGATGCCATGTCTTACTGGGAGGTTCCCTTTCTTAGAGTCAAGCATTGAGAATCTTCTCAACACTTTATCTATGTAAGTGCTCTAACTTTGGCATAAGATTATCTTGGATCGTTCTCTATAGATCCTGATCCCTAGAATGTAAGCGGCCTCTCCTAAGTCCTGTATGGAGAAACACTTCCCTAACCAAGCTTTGGTCTCAAGCAAGGTTGGGACGTTATTTCCCATGACTAGTATGTCGTCGACATACAGCACCAGGAACACTATGTTACTCACACTGCTCTTCTTGTAGATACAGGTTCATCTGGATTCCTGATAAACCCGAACTCTTTTACCGCTTCACCGAACCGTAAGTTCCAACTCCTGAAAACTTACTTCAACCCATAAATGGATCATTACAGCTTACACACCTTTTCGGGATGTTCTGGATCGACAAAACCTTCTGGCTGGGTCATATAGACATCCTCCCACATATTCCCGTTAAGGAATGCGATTTTGACGTCCATTTTCCATATCTCGTAATCGAAATATGCTGCAATGGCTAACATCATCCTAATTGACTTAATCATCGCTACTGGCGAAAATGTCTCATCATAGTCTATGCCTTGGACTTGACGATAACCTTTTGCAACCATTCTTGCTTTGTAAGTCTGTGGCTTTCCGTCCATATCTGTCTTTAACTTAAATATCCACTTGCACCCTATGGGTTTTATCCCAAGTGTGCTGTCTACTAAGTTTCAGACCTGATTGTCTTTCATGGACTTCATTTCCTCATCCATGGCTTTCTGTCATTCTTTGGTGTTGGGACTGGACAAGGCTTGCTGAACTGTTGCGGGATCATCCTGATCCACAACGATCAAGTCATTACCCTTTGTGGCTAAGAAGCCATATCTAACTGGGTTTTGACGAGATCTTTCAGACCTCTTTGGTCCTACAGGAGTTTCTGTTGGAATAGGACTTGGATCATTTACCTCATCGGGTACCTCTATATCCTCTGTAGGATGTTTTGTGTCTTCTCGAATTTCTTCAAGAAGCACATGACTCCCACTAGAATTCTTGTATAAGAGTTCGATTTCCAAGAAAACCCCACCTTGAGCAACAAAGACTTTGTTCTCTTCGGGTTTGTAGAAGTAGTACCCATGGTTCCTTTGGGGTACCCTACAAAGACACACTTATCTGCCTTGGGTTCGAGTTTATCACCAAGCAACCGCTTGACTTAAACATCGCACCCCCAAATCTTGAGGAAATACAACTTGGGAGCTTTCCCTTGCCAAACCTCAAATGGAGTAGTTTCCACTACCTTTGTAGGTGCTCGATTCAAAATGAATGCGACCATTTCTAGGGTATGGCCCTAGAAAGATACTGGAAGGTCGGTGTGACTCATCATGGAACGAACCATGTCAAGCAGGGTTCTGTTCCTCCGTTCGGAAACACCATTCAGCTGAGGGGTTCCTGGTAGAGTTAGTTCTGAGAGTATACCGTTATCCCTTAGGTGACTGAGAAATTCTTGATTTAAATACTCGCTACCTCGATCGGAACGAAGTGCCTTTATACTTTTACCAAGCTTGTTCTGTACTTCATTATGGAATTCTTTGAGTTTATCAAAGGACTCCGAATTATGTCTCATTAAATAGACATACCCATACCTACTGAAATCGTCGGTAAAGGTTATGAAGTACCTGAAACCTCTCCTGGCTTGTGTACTTATGGGCTCACATACGTCTGAATGTATTAGACCCAGAAGATCATTCGCCCTTTTACCTAAGCCGCCAAAAGGTGCCTCTGTCATCTTTCCCATAATGCAAGATTCGCATCTCTCGATTGGTGTGAATTCAAACGGGCTTAATATCCCACACTTGTGAAGTGTCGAGACGCGTTTCTCGTCTATGTGGCCTAGACGACAATGACACATCACTGTCTGGTTTAAGTTATCCGACTTCAACCTCTTATTTACGTTATAGTTTGAACTGTAGTTAGAGTTATCAACATTTAAAATGTATAATCTACCAACCACAGATGCAGTGCCATAAACAATATTATTTCTTTATTAAGTAAATAAGCCATTGTCTATGGCAAATACAAAACCAAGTTTGTCCAAACTGGACACTGAAATTATATTCCTACTAAATGTAGGTGCACATAATACATCGTCCAAAACTAAAATAAGCCCTGTGGGCATCCTAAGACTAACAGAACCGACAGCCGTCGTTGACACCGAACTGTTGTCTCCGACTCTTAGATCCCGCTCGCCTTTCCCAAGGAGCTTCTTATTTTCCAGATCCTGCAGATTAACACAAATGTGAGTTTCTTCTTCGGTATCAACTACACATGAAAATAAATTCAATCAGATTTTTAATTTAAGTTGAATTGAGACATACTTGATTATGAACATTTCTGATTCTTGTGTCTGAATCTAAACCAAGATCTCCGCATACCCAAAATTAAAGTGAGTTAATCTCATCGCCCCAGTTTTGGACATTGGAGTAGGACAGTCCAGTCCTTTCACAATTCCATGTGATTCTTGGCTAGGGCTTATACATTGTATGTATACGACATTGCCCTATATCTGATACCCTGGCTCAGATCATCTGAGAATCGCAGCCAAGTCAACCATCTTTCAACGCATGGTCCAATCTGCATGGTTACTACGCTAATGTGCATATACCCATGCAAGATTGTCCATCTTCTATTAGAATCCATTCCCATGAATCCACGTTAATCGTATCCATCCATGAGTCTGAGAACTAATCGAAGTGATGAAAAGTAGGCGGTATCTAGCTTGACTTGAAATTACTTGCCTTTTAAATGTCCATTATCACTGATCATTATTTGATCTTAATTTGAAATTATCATCTACAAATCCATGTAGAGATACTTTCAATTCCGGTTTACATGTGCGTGATTAACTTATTATTAATAATCTTTACACATGTGGGTGATGATCTAATTAACATGAACTTATGAAAAATTAAATCATACATTCAACCATACATTTATAAACATAAATGTAAACTTGCTTTAGATAGCCCGCTAACCCTACTGGAATAAACTAAAACCTATACTAGGTCTTGTCTTTCCTCATTCTCATGGACTCCCACTGGCTCCACGCCTCCTCGAGATTACCATCCTTCTCTTCGGTTCTTCTCATCTTGGGACTCCGTAATTACATTTAATTTTGAAATAATATAAATTTCATGACTCGCAGGTCACATTTAAATTTCAATCCAAAAAGCAACTCGCAGGTTGCAAACCGAAATTAAATTCTAAATTAGGCCTAACTTAGCAATCATGTTGCAAACACTGTGTTATCAAACAATCATGTTTTCAAACAAGCATGTTATCAAGCAAGCATATTAATTCCAATTTTATTTTGATTTAAATCATAAAATACGGTTTATCGAAACCGTTATCTTGAACCGGTTAATTTATGAATTAAATCGGTTCACGCTCTGGTTTATCGAAACCAAACCGGTCTGAAATTTTAATTAATTATTGCTGAAAATTATGGATTTTTCTGGGTCGGTTATAACCCAAATCCATTCTTGTTTGACCGAACCAAAATTGACCTGAGGGCCAATTTTGGGTTCGACCAAACCCTAGTCGCCAGGACTGGCCGCGCCGTGACCGACCAGTCCGTGAAGGCTGGCCGTGGTGGGCCACCTGGCCAGTCAGGCCGTGGCCTTCCCCTGGCCGGAGCCGAGGGGCTCGGCCAGATATGCCACGGGCAGATCTGGTCGGCTTCTTTATTCCGGCTGATCGGCCTGTGGCGCGGCCGGGGTTAGCCTCTCAGCTAGCCTCAGCCTCCCGCGAGTCTCGATCCCGATCCCGATCTCGCTCGATCAATTTTAATTTTTTCACCAACAATAAAAAATTCCAGCAATTAATTCATCAACCAAAAATATAGAATTTGCAATTTTAAATTTACAACCTCGAAATAAATTGCAAAATCAAATCTAGCCTATCATGCTCGAATACAAAATCATGCGTAACCAAGCCTCTGATACCACTGAAGAAATTATTTGAGGTATCCAATCAATTAATTTCATGCCCATACAAGAAATTAATCTCAAATATTCATGTTTAAATAAGGATCTTACATGATCAAGAATTGATCACAAGATATAGGCTAGAATATTATCTTGATTCAAAATCTCTTTGTTACTAAATAGTATTTAGTAACCTCTAAAGATCGTCCACACAGGAACAATATTCCGGGGATACTCACAACGATCCTTACTAGAAGATCGAAGCAAGCAAAACGGACGGAGAGGGAGGGAGGTGGCCGGTCGGCTAGAGAGAGAGAGAGAGAGATAAGAGTAGCTAGAGTTTTGGAACTAAAATTTCTTAATTTTCAGATCTGAAAATTTCCTTTTTATAAACCCTTTTAGGCAATAATTAATTAAAGGCCTTAATGGGCTTAAAGCCCAAAGCTTTTAATTAATTAATGTAGAGAAGCCCATTCTGGCTAGGCCCTGTTTAGCTAAACTAATTAAATTTATTTAATTAGATTATAATTCATTGGTCCAGCTAAACCGTTCTTGATTTCCAGTTTAGTCCAAAACCGAAATCGGTCTAATCCGGTTTAATTCAAAACCGGATTTTGTCTCTCTCATGATTCCTCTTTGAAATTCTGATTCGTAGCCGAGTCAAGAAGTCGAACACAAAGTCGTAACTTGTGTATCGACTACTTGCCTAAATTGCAGACCGTAGTTTAAATAATAACCAAGCAATAAAAACGACACCAGAGATGATTACCCAGTTCGGTGCAACGTCACCTACGTCTGGGGGCACTTTGCCAGTGGAAAGGTTTTCACTATATGGTAGTCAATAGTACAATTTCAAGCACCAACTAGCTATCACACAAGCTATTGTCCTGAGCTACTATAGATCTCACCGTGAACAACCTCGACCAAGGTCCTCTCCCCCTGTATTTGAGATCCTCTCAATTCCACCCTTCGAGCAAGCACCTATGCTCAGTGTCATAGTCTTATTTGACGGATTTGTGAATCTTCAATCACGAAGACAAGAACCCTAACCGATCATGCACTCAATCTTTACGACTTGATGTTTGATCGGAGCAAAGCAGTTCTAGCAAACTGATCAGCCTCTCAACACGCCAATGTTGCACGGTTAAGAGCTCTGAGGAATATAGCAGATTATGAACAAGAACGGACAAGCTGCTAATGGGGAAGCCCAAGCTTTTTTATAGTAGCTCCACATTCCTAATCTTTCTCGGATTAGGAATAGGAAGTCTCAGACTTCCTAAACGAATTAGGCAAGCAGGGTTGCCGCCTTTGCTGACGTGTTAATGACAGCTGGAAGTCGCCTGACCTATTGACGTCATTCTCTTGCGCTCCAAGTTTTTCAGTTGTTGTGACGTCATTCTTCTTTCGCTCCAAACAACTCTAAATAGGAAAGCTTTAGACCTTTCCTAATCTGGGGCGTAATCAGTCGCTCCACATGTCGTGTGACATGTTGCACTAACTTCTTACTTTTGCGCTAAAAAATTATGCCAACTCCAAACGTAGCAACAATCTCCCCCTTTGGCAAATTTTAAGGCAAACATTGTCATCTTGAGGCAGTTACGCACATCAAGTGATGCGACTTCTAGTGCGGCTTCTGGTTCGTCTTCTGGAGCGGCGACTTCTGTGCGCAACTTCTGTGTTACGACTTCTTTGCGCAACTTTATCTTATATCTCCCCCTATTTGTCTAACAATATTTCCAAAGGAAATCATACAATGATATTCGAATAATAGCAGGGTATAAACCAGCTCAAACCATGAGCAAATATTCTAAAAACAAATGTCACAAAGTGCAGGAATTTAGCTCGGACAGTCCCCGAGAATTTAAGCAGTTTGTTTGGAACAAGGTATCAGACTAAATCAGAGAAATGTTTAAAAAGAGGTGGAGTCATCGACATCATCATCTTTAGCAGGAGCGGTGCGGAGGTCATGTAGGAGGGCTTCACAGGCAGTCTTACGGGTTGTCAGAACAACAATCGTCTTCTCCAAGTCATTGATCATATCCACTAGTTCTTCCTCCATTCTAGTGCCGAGAGGTCCGGAAGGACGTGAGCTGGAACCAGCTTCAGATGCTTTGGCCACGGGAGGAGCGAGATCCCTCATATGCTTGCCCTCAAATTTTTGGAGACTTATAGTGAGGGGCAATGGCTTCTTTCCAGGTACATCAGTCTCTCGAACAATGTGAGGACATTGTTGGAGGAGAAGTCCAGTGATCAATGATGGAAACCCAATAGTAAGCTTGACAACACATGACTTGGCATGTTTGACAAGGTGCTCAATGACATATGAACCAAAGTCAAGAGGGGATTGCGTACCTATTTGGTAGATGAGCTTTGCTAGTTCAGTTTTGATGCTCGACCCATGAGTGGAGGGCGCCAAATTTGCCAAACAAATGCGGAATAGAATGGAATATTTGGCTGTGAGTTCTGCAGCCACAATGGTATCCTTGACGGGCCAGACCTTTTTCCTTCCTCCAGTGATCTCAAAAGCCACTTTGTTCAAGTGAGGGACTTCTGGAGTGACTTCTGGGTCCTCTCTGCCTAGATAAGCATTGATTGTGGTGGCAGATATCTCAAAGCACTCTCCTCGAACAAAGACCTTCCTATACTCCGCGTCTTCTGGGTCATTAAACTCACTCGAGAGATTGACAACGAACTCCTTGACCAGCGCTGGGTAGAACGGCCCGATGTTGATGACCGTGTTGGTCAGGCCTGAGCCACGGAGGAGTTCCACAACTGTGTTAATTCCTTGAGCTTCGGTAGAGAGCTCTCTCTCCGGGTAGATGTTACTCTGGTACATGTATTGCCACTTGACAGCGTTGTCTACTGAGTAAAATGAGGCATTGTCAGTTGGAGCTTTTGGAATATTTTTGGGGAGTTTCAGACCTCCCATAGACTTCTTGACCCGTGGAAGTATGACACGAGTTTCTTCTTCTTCTGACTCCTCTTCTTCTGGGGCAGAGGTTGTTACTGAGGTGTATGACTTTTTCCTTGACTTCTTCACTGGTTTAGGAGCAGATGCTCCTCCTTTCTCTGTAACTTTTCTTTTCGGAGTTAATCTCCTCTGCACTGGTGGTTTTTCTTCTTCATCGATCATCTTTCTTTTCTTAAGCCTTTTGGGCACAGATTCCTTCAGAGGCGTTCTGTCCTCTTGTGTAACTTCTACTTCCACAGTCTTGGCCGTATCTATTTCTTCTGTATTGACAAGATTGTCTAGAGGTTGAGGAACTTCTGGTATGGCTTCCGTATCTTCATTCAGCCATGTACTACTGTCTGGAGCGACAAGAGGACTATCGATTTTGTGTATGGCTTCGTCTACCAGAGGTTTCTCTGTTTCAAGCGTTGATTTTGGAAGATCCGATAGATTCTCGCAACTTGTGACAGGAATTTCAGGGATAGACGTCCCTTGACTCTCTTTGATTTGATCCTTTTCTACTGGTTCTATTGTCGAAGAGATGGAAGGATTATGTTTGGAGGTGTCTGAGTCGAATGCGAGCCCTCCTTTTCAAGGTTTGTAGCCTCGGGTAAGATGTTATCCGTCTAAATATCGGGGACAACTTCCACAGATGCGATAGTCGGGGGCGAAGATGTTGCGCCTTTAGGGTTTTCAGAGCCCTCTCCTGGTGAGTTCCCTCTTCAATTCTTTGCTCCATGTTTGTTTGTTGAGGTTTTGATGCAGACAGCTTTCTAGCGATCATCTTTATCCTCATCTTGGTTCGCAATTTCTTGGAGGCGGAAGGAACTCGTCCGCTTCTGGTTCCAACCATTGGAGTTGTTTCTGAGGGAAGACGGAGCTGCTACAGATCCACAATGATTTTGATTTTGTGGTGCCCTAAGCGTTTTGGGGAGATGGACGGGATGTGCATAGCTTTTCAGCGCGGAAGTCGAAAAGGTCGTGGGCTGATTGGTTCATTGTCAGATCACAATCATTCATTTTCACCTTTTGAATTTTAAAACAAATTTCAACTGGGCTACAATAAGGAATTTGGGTCCGGCTTGATTTCGTGGACCCTTGTTGGTCCTGATAGAGAGAGAGTAAAATCAACTAAAAGCTCCCTGTCTTCTTTCTTGAGTTCTGGTTACTCAAGACAGCAAAGTCCAAGGGATGACCTTAGACTTTCAAACCTGTTAGCATCTAACGCCTTTGAAAAGATGTCAGCGACTTGTTTCTCAGTAGGTAGGTATTCTAGTTTTATTTTCTTGTCCTCTACAAGCTCACGAATAAAGTGATGCCTGATATCAATATGCTTTGTTTTGCTGTGTCGGACTGGGTTCATTGAGATATTGATTGCACTAATGTTGTCACGGAACAAAGTCACGACTTCTTACTTGACCCCATATTCTGCCAACATCTGTTTCATCCAAAGAAGCTTAGTACAACTACTTCCAGCTGCAATATATTCGGACTCAACAGTAGACAAGGCAATACAATTTTGCTTTTTGGTGAACCAAGACACAAGATTGTTCCCAGATAGAAACAACCTCCTGAGTTACTTCTTCGATCTGGTGTGCTTCCCGCCCAGTCAGCATCACAGTTTCCAACAAGAGTAGGAGAGGTATCAAAAGAGTATAGCAAACCCAATTCAGAGGTTCCCGAGATGTACCTTATTATCCTCTTGGCATGAGTTAAATGACTGACTTTTGGATTGGCTTGATATCGCGCACAGACTCCCACAGAGAAAGTGATGTCGGGTCGAGTTGCTGTTAGATAGAGAAGACTTCCTATTATGCTTCGATAGAGGCTTTGATCAACTGGTTCTCCAAGATCGTCCTTTGTGCATTTGGCATGAGTGGCAATGGGGGTTCTTTTGTGTGAAGCCTTTACTAACCCGAATTTCTTCACAATATTCTTTGCATATTTGCTTTGGGAGATAAATAGTCCATCTTTCATCTGTTTGATCTGAAAGCCTAGGAAGTATGTGAGCTCACCAACCATACTCATCTCAAATTCTGATTGCATATGTTGTACGAAACGTTCCACCATCTTGTCTAACTTTCCTCCAAATATGATATCATCGACATATATTTGGGAAATCATGATGTCCCTTCCTTCCTTTTTCACAAAGAGAGTTTTATCTACTCCCCCTCGAATATAGTCAATCTGTACTAGGAATTGGGTGAGATGTTCATACCATGCTCGTGGAGCTTGTTTGAGACCGTAGAGAGCTTTCTTTAGTTTGTAGACATGATGAGGAGAGTCATGATCTTCAAATCCCTTTGGTTGAGCAACATAGACTTCTTCGTTGAGATTTCCATTAAGGAAGGCACTCTTTACATCCATCTGATAGAGTTTGAAACGCAGATGGCATGCTATGCCGAGAAGAAGTCGGATGGCTTCCAGTCTGGCTACCGGAGCAAAAGTTTCTTCGAAGTCAACTCCTTCTACTTGTGCGTACCCCTGAGCCACTAGTCTTGCTTTGTTTCGAGTGATGTTTCCTTGCTCGTCAGACTTGTTTTTAAATATCCACTTTGTCCCGATGACATTGACATCGTTTGGCTTGGGTACTAGTTCCCAGACTTCATTCCTTGCAAATTGAACCAATTCTTCTTGCATGGCGCAGACCCAGTACTTATCATTGACGGCTTCTTGTATATTCTTTGGTTCAACTTTTGAGACAAAGCAAATGTTACCTATCATCTCTTTGTAGTTAATAGGTGCCTTTTGTCGAGTCCGCACTCCTTCATTGATGTCTCCTATCACATCCTGGGATGGGTGATTCTTCTGAATTCTTCTTGACGGAGCTCTCTGTTCTATGGGAGATGCCTCTTTGTCCGAGATGATTGGGCTTTCGTCTTCAGATTCTTTGTTGCGATCTTCGCCTCTGACTTCTGGCCTGACTTCTCCTGAGAGATTTAGGACTTCTTCCTCATCATCACTGGGTTGCTCATAACTGTCATCAATTACAATATTGATGGATTCCATTATAGACCGGGTGCGTTTGTTGAAAACTCGAAAGGCCCGACTGTTTTTGGAATAGCCAAGGAAGATGCCTTCATCGCTTTTAGGATCAAGTTTACGTCGAGGTTCCCTATCTGCAAGTACGTAGCATATCGATCCAAAGATATGGAAATGTTTGACATTAGGCTTCCTTCCCCTCCATATTTCATAAAGAGTGAGCGATGTTCCAGGACGGAGGGTTACTCTATTATGAATATGACAAGCGGTATTCAGAGCTTCAGCCCAGAAGTGCGGTGGGATTTCTTTGGCTAGCATCATGACTCTTGTCATTTCTTGAATGATGGGGGCAGAGAGTTCATGAGCTATTCCTTCAGCATCACATAAGTTTGCGAAGCTGATATTTTCAAACTCCTTTCCATGATCACTTCTGAGTCGGACGACTTTGCCAATGACTTCTCCTTTTTCTCGTTGAACTCTCTGACATAGGGCTTCAAAGACTGAGAAAGTGTCTGATTTTTCTCTAATAAAGTCAACCCAGGTGTACCTTGAGAAGTCGTCGACACAGACAAATATGTACTTCTTACCTCCTAGACTTTCTACTTGCATAGGTCCCATAAGGTCAACATGTAGAAGTTCTAGAACACGAGAAGTAGTAAGATGTTGTACCTTCTTGTGTGACGTCTTAACTTGTTTGCCAATCTGGCATTCTCCACAAATTTTTCCTTCAACAATCTTGAGGTTGGGAACTCCAATGATCGCCTTTTCAGAGAGAATCTTCTGCATGCTTCTCAAATTGATGTGACCGAGTTTTTGATGCCATAGCTTCGTCTCTTGTGCTTTGGATAAAAGACACTTGATTGGCAAGATTGTGACTGTTGGAGACCATAGATAACATTTATCAAGAGACCTGTGTCCTGTCATGACTTCCTTCTGGTGTTCGTCTTTGACAGTGCACTTGTCACGAGTGAAGTTGACATCTAGATTCAGATCGCATATTTGACTGATGCTGATGAGGTTGGCTGTAAGACCTTCTACCAGTAGAGCCTCTTTCAGGCATGGTGAGTTAGAAAGGTTGAGTTTTCCTTTCCCAAGTACTCTAGCTTTTACTCCGTCACCAAAAGTGACAAATCTATTAGTGCAAGGTATTAAAGTGACCAAGAATGAGCTATTACCAGTCATATGTCGAGAAGATCCACTATCAAAGTACCAATCATTGCTAGTTGAAGCTTTTAGAGCAGTGTAAGCAATATTTGCTCGATAGTTTACCTCCTTGACTCGCCATTCCTTACGTGGTTGGGCTTTCTTAATGGTTTTCCTTTGCTTGACGAAGCTCTTTCCATATAGACGATAGCAGAAAGGTCGAATGTGACCTCTTCGTCCACAGTGGTGACATACCCAGTTATGTCTTCTGTTCTTTGTCCTAGAGGTGACCAGGGTATGAGGCTTTTTGGTCGCTTGGTCAGGTGTGAAGTTAGTAGACATCTGACGGGGCTTGTGGGTGACGACCTTCTGAGGAACGAAGACGGTGTGTGATGATGAAGCTTCTTTCGTATATCCAAGACCTTCCTATATTTCTAGCTGGTTTTCCGATCGAGAGAATTTGGTCTAGAGTGTCGGTGCTTGTGTTCATCATTTTTACAGACTTGGTGACTTGTTCTAACTCGCTTTTTAACCGAGCCACTTCCCTTTTTAGATCAACAGTAGTTTTGAGAAGTCGTGACTTGTCTTCATTAAGAGAAAGAATGAGAGCATTAATAATTTTTTCCTGAAATATTGTTTATCGTACATTGTTCACGCGGTACTATTCCGTCATATGGTTTGAGTTTGAGCTTGAGAGACCAATTCCTCCGTTCAGAAGCTCCTTTTCGGCGGAAAAATGTGGCTTTTCCAACGCGGTTTCTTCCTCCTGCCATTGTTCGAAACCCTTTTCTGTCACACAACCATGGTTGCTGCATGGAGAGAGGTCCGATTCGGCACACATTCGATGCTCGTTCGCCAAGTTTTGTGCTTCACAGATTTTGCTGAGTTTGCACCGTCGCAATTGCTTGAAATTGTTTCGCATCGACGAAGTTGCTTGAGAAGTTTGATGATTCTTCTTAAAAATCACCTTTGCACCGTCGTTATGCGACGTAGTTGCCACACCGTCATTATATGACGCATTTGCTTGAAAAGTTTGGTGATTAATTTTAAAATCACCTTGCGCCGTTGCTATGCAACGAGTTTCTGCACCATCATTATGTGACGTAGTTGCTTGAAAGTTTTGGTGATTCTTCTCAAAAGTCACTTGTTCTCATGTTCGTAAAATCGGCATGATTGAAGGGAAGTTTTGCACCGTCATTGTTCGACGCAGTTGCACGGTTATTCTTGCTTCACGTGCAAGACTTGTGTTTTACGGCTTGCACGTGAGGGAGAGTGTTAGAATAGTTAATTAAATCAGGGTATTCTATTTGTATTATATTTTCTAGTTTGGTTTATTCCTTATTGTTGCTTATATAAAGGAAACTTCTCTTGTACTTGATAATCAAGTATTTCATCAATAACACCAATTATATTTTAGAAACTTACCAAAGTTCCAGTTAAATTCATATTATCAATGCACACTATAGTAACAAATATGATTTTTTTATGAGCAACAAATATGAGATTTGATTTATTGATAAATACAACGGACATATAATATTATTCTTATACCCTTCTATAGTAACATATTCGTTAAGACGATTATACCACATTTTACCAGATTGTTTTACTTTGCACAATGACTTATGTAATCTCATCGAATACATGTTTATTAGACTATTTCTAATTGCTTCAAGCAATTTAAATCATTGAGACATTCTCATGTAAATCGGTGTCCAATGTAACATATCAATAAGAAGTGACGAAGTCCATCAGTTACATATCTAATTATTCAGAGCTGAATGAATTGATCAAGTATTTGTAAGTGCTCATGTTCATTATAGGTGAATATGTTTCATCAAAATCGACCACAAGTCGCTAAGAAATAACCTAGACTACAACTTTGATTTTATATTGAACAATTTCATGTTTCCAATTTCTTTTCTTTGGAAAAAACTCGGGCTACAACTTTGGCTTTATATTGAACAATTTCAAGTTTCTCATTTCTTTTCTTTGTGAATACCCATTTATGTATAATTGGTCGAACAATTTCTTATGTTCGAATTATGGGTTCAAGAATTTGACGTTTTGCCAATGAAGTCAACTATGCTTGAATTATTTCTTTCTATTTTGGTCAATCACGTCTCTCACGACATTCATCAATATTTCGTGTCTCAAAGTCTAAATCATTCATTTTTTCATTCACCACCGCAAATGCAAAATATCATAAGTGATAAGTTATTTTCGATCTCAATATTTCTTTGTGTGAGAATAATTCCTATGTATTTCCTCACTTTTTTGTTCTCAAAATTCTTTATAATTTCATAACTATGATATTTTTTGGAATTGACAGTTCTTCTAGAATTGGTGGTTCTTTCGGAACAGGTAGTTCTACTGAAATTATATGTCTATCTAATGGTTCTTTTAAAACTAGTATTCTGGAACTACATGGTTCTTCTAGAATCATATTTCTTCTCGAAATACATGCATGTTCGACAATTCTTCTAGAACTAAATTATTATTCACATGTTTCTTTCATTTTCGGAGGGCAATATCTTTTGCTCTCAATGGCCTCCCACGCTTCTTGCGTGAAGAATCAACCACTGTTTTAGCATTATCGTCATTACCTTTAATTATCGCATGTATGTTTATAACATCTATATATGACACTGTAATTTTATATGTATATGCAAATGCTTCATGCATTTGATTAGGGACATTTTTGTAAATGTATTATCCTTTGCACTTTCTTATCACATTGTGATGTTCGAGATCTAGATGATACATGAAATTTACTTTTCATTCAAGTTCATGCCTAATTTCATGGGGCTTTTTATTTCCACCTAAATGTGCACATGTCGTATCATCAAAATGACAATATGTAAATTGTGCAGTAAATAAGTTATATGTTAATGGCTTACGATACTTGGTAATAGATGGTGAATCGTCTATAGAGGCAATAAATTATGAATCCCAAATTATGAATCGTCATTGGAGTCAAATTTTTTTTGCGTAAAAGGGGTGTTATAGACATTTGTACTTAACTAGAAGTTCATATATGGTATATATAAATTTGATGCCCACATGCAAGCTGTACATGAGAATATTGGTGATATAGACTAAGTCTTAAACGAATTAAAGAAGCAACATGTAGTACAACACGTTCCCAAATAGAAATTAATAATTGTGATTGCAATAATAATGTTTGTGCAATTATATGTATACATTAAATGAAAGATTCTACTAGCCAAGGGGCCTGATACTACGACTTGGATCTGGAACCTACATGTTGAAGCTCACGATTTCGATAGCTATACAGTGATTTGGAGGAGATCTCTTGAAAAGTTTTTAGTGCCCATTTCGGCCAAATCTCCATCATCTTTCTTTGGCTTAGTGGCATGTACTTCCATGCTGCTCGTTTTTCCAATTATGAAGCCTGACTAAGTGATCCTACACACATCGGACCCAGTGCTCAGGTGGTTTGGCCAATAGTAGGCCAGAAAATATCAAATGGTGATGTGGGCGGAGGTTTTCGAGGAATCCAAATAACCTATGGTTTTTTTTCTTCAAATTTGGCTCCACCTTTGGTATGTACATGCAAAACATGATGATCAATATTAATACTCAATGACATGCAATAACCATCAAATGTGTTAAATGTGATTTCACTAACATTATCAAGACGAATAGACTTTATTGAATAAAAAAAATGTCATAAATTAAATTATTTGTGCTAACACTTCATTAACACAACATTATGAGTTGACAACAAGCACGCATGTGACTGTCTGTTGGATGCGTTAATCAAGAAACTTCAGTTTTAAATAATATTAAAGTGTCAACTTCTTTTATTTCAAACCAAAACTTCATTAACTCAAAGTCATTAATGCACGAATTTATGGGCATATTTGATCAATTTAAAAATAAAATTAAGGGATACTCATATATTCATATCCCTAACTACACACGTAATTTACATCACTATACTCAATTCTAAAACTTAATTTCAGTATACCCCAACTATTTTTTGCTACACTTAAGGTAACCGTGATGAAAACTAACAGAAATTTTCTCGTTGAAGTGACTCGACAATCCTATCCTTTGAATCATTAATTTCGGTTCAAAAAGCAATCGAATCAGAAAAGTAATTTAATCGAAGACTGTGGCCCACTTGAAGGAGAGAGAATCTTCAAGCGAAGCCAAAGATCCCAAACCTCTTCGCGTCAGCTTCGATAAGACCTCCCCATCTTCCTCTCCATCGCCCTCTTTGTTGCTGTCATCCAACTCTTCGATCAGTGAAGAGCTCTCTAACGACAAGAAGGTTGCATTGCCATAGGCAACTAAGCCCTTCCAAGTCTTGGTGCCTCTGATATCTTTTGGTTCGCCAACTCGGAGAACTGGAACACCGCCATCGACAACCTTTTCAATTTTTTTTTTATTTTGATGTTAAAAGACACATTTGCCTTTCGATCCTAAGTTAAAATGCATTTTCATATTTTATTCAAATGAGTGTCCAATTAAGAAATTATACACCGAAAATATTTTGGACATTTTCCACCACATTTATGTTAAATTTAACTATAATTACCTCAAATGTAAAAAAGAAATAGTTGGAGTATATGCACCTAATATCTAAATTTGGAGATAGCAATGAAGATGTAGTTGGAAATAGGGTAGATGACACTTTTTTACACTTAACTATCGCGAAATGACACTTTCATACCCCAACTATTTTTTTCTCTTTTTGGTACCATGACAACTTTTTTGTGACAACCTACCTCTAAAATGCTTAAAATGCCCAAAATACCCTTGATTTAAGAAACCAAAATCAAATTGGTTCAATTTAGTTTAAAAATCAGAATTAAACCGGTTCAAATTCAATTGAACCGGTTATTCTTCTTCCTCATCGCTCACCGTCTTCGCCGGAACCACTAGCCTCTCTCGCCGGATCGCCGGTTTCAAGCTTCCTTCGACCGCCGGATTCAATGGCTACAACTCAAGGCTATGTGTCGTCGTTATCTTCATTCCAATCCTGTCGCTCCCAGTCCTCGTTCGATTCTTCTCTGGCTTGTCTCGTTAGGTCACCGGAGGACCTCGCGGCGAGTTGTGCTCTCTCGGAGACCGGAGCTCGGAGTAGTGGCTTAGAATGCGGTGCATGGAGCTCCCCTGTTTTGTCTCTTCGCCTGAAAATTCTGAAACCAGCTTCGGCGACAGCGCCGGAGTTCCTAGCCCACATACCCATCGTTCTTTCATCTCCCGGCTGCTACTTGTCCTTCCACCATACCCACTCGTCGTCGAAGAGAGCCACCGAAAGAGTGAAATCAGATCTGGTTTGAAGCTCGAGCACGAGCTCCACCGACGCCCTTGGTAAGCCCTCAACGCCTTCCCTTGGCCATTCTGTTCGGGTCTCTCACCGGAGAGGAGAGAGCTGCAACAGAACCACCCTGCTCTGTTCGATTCCTCCGCCTGAGAGGAGAGAGCTGCTCGACCATGCTTCCCGAGCTCCATTTGTCCTGCCAGTTAACTCGGCACATCCCACAAAATGGCCAGAAAAGTAAAGATTGTCGCCAGAGAAAGCTTGGCCGGAAAGCCAACTCCTCCGACGACAGAACGACGAAGATTTGGAGCGACGACACAAAGGACTCGAACCTGGAGTTGTGTTGCAGTTGTATCTACTGCATCCGGCCGTCGAAGGAGGCTCGGAATCGACGGTCTGGCGAGAGAGGCTGGTGGTTCCGGCGAAGACAGTGAGCGAGGAAAAAGAAGAAGAAGAACCGGTTTAATTCTGGTTTTTAAATTAAATTAAACCAATTTGATTTTGGTTTCTTAAATTAAGGGCATTTTGTCACTAAAAATGTCAGGATACTAAAAAAGAGATAATTAGAGTATGAAAGTGTCATTTCGCGATAGTTAGGTGTAACAAAGTGTCATTATATTTTAGAAATAATATATATTTTTGGGAGGAGGTGAAGACGACGGCTACGCAATAACATAGGTAGACGACAACGCGATAACGGATAATGCAAATGACAGCCATTTTTGGACAGTTTCGTCTTGTCCAAGTCAAAATTCCAACTCGACGCTTCGCTTCTTCAAAAGGCCTTCCTCAACCTCTCAGCTCCGACTCTACCCTTCTCCGCCACTTCCATTCCACCTCATAAGGTTTATTCATTCTTCTTCTGCTCATTGATTCACTCATTTCTAGCTATTTACTGTTTCAAGCACCATCTCTTGCCGATTTTACTAGAAATTAGAAAAATTGGGTTTTGGTCGATTTGATATAGTCTGATGTTTAATGGAATTTATTGGGTATTCACCTTTTCTCGTAATCTTTCTAATTTGTGTAATACTAGATTGATATTGATGATTTTGCTGTTTCATTTTAAGATTGTTCATTTCTAGTATAGTCTGACTGTTTTTCTGCAAATTTAATACCCTTCTATGAGAATGATTTACAGTAGAGCTTTAGGAAATTTTGGGCCAGTAGAGGGCATTGGTTTTTATGGTAATTACCCTGAAAAGATCACGAAGCTTGTTTCGGGTTGATCATTCACGACTTTTAGATCAATTTCAAAAAGTGTAGCCAGGTTTTGCAAGGACTGAGCTTGTTGCTTTGCATATTAAAAATGGCAGCGTGCTGTTTTGTTGATGCAAGAGTAGTGAAATTAGTGGACATGCTTCCTTTATTAAAGTCCTAAAAACCACTACTTCCTTTATTAAAGTTTGCACTTCTCTTGAAAATGGAGTTAGGATAGGAATAGCTCAATAAAATATTCCGTTCTCAATATTAAACTCTTTCTCGTTTCACTCTTTCGCAGCTTGCATTTTCTTTTGTAAGGATATCATGGAGCAGACTTTGGCAATCAAGAAAGATGTCATAGGGGTAATTTTTCTTTATTTAATACCACTACTATGCTTTTGTCTAGTGCACATAAATTTGGATCGGTCAATGGACCAGCTGATTTGGCAGTTCCCAAGTCAAACAGTTCAGCTGGGACACGATGAATGATATCATCATGATGCAATATTGCAAGTAGTAGAAAATAGGAAAATTTTGATGGAGAAATAAAATAAGGAATAGTAAAAAAATTTATACTAAATTCTGTGGCTAATAGGTGTAAAACATATTATCTTTATCTTCACCTCCTCCCCATAATTTTATGGTTATCATTAATACATCTGTAGTGCAATTAATGTAACCTATAAATTTGTTATGTTGTAATGACTAATTGAAGAGGGAAACCAAATTTGGCGGAAATGAAATTGTTGGGATGCTAAGTTTTGAAGGAGATCACTACTAATACTGTAATAACCAGTGAACAACTTTACAAAAAAATATAATCTTCTTTAGTATCTAATTTGAAGAAGACAAAAAAAACTTAATAGGAGTTTCATATTTCGTTTTTGAGTCAGCTTTGCCTTATTTCGCAGTCTCCACTTTGGAGATGTGAAGCGTGAACACCATCCCAATTTAAATCAGGCATTACAGTCTTGTTTTAAATCAGTCTTTTTATGTTGCCTTTCCTCGTTTACCTTGCTTTGTTTCGGAATGCATGTTTTCTTATTTTTTCTCAAATTCACTGTGCAGTTAATAGGCAATACTCCAATGGTGTATCTCAACAATATTGTTGAAGGGTGTGGAGCTCAAATAGCTGCCAAGCTAGAGATGATGGAACCCTGCTCTAGCGTTAAAGACAGGTATATTCTCATAGTTTAAACATTTAGCAGCTGCCGCTCTAGTCCGTGTTCCGAGCTTCTGAATTTGGTCTTTTGGCTTTCAATTCTTGTCGTTCAGGATTGCTCATAGCATGATCAAAGACGCAGAGGATAAGGGCCTGATAACTCCAGGGAAGGTCAGCCATAAAACTTCTTCATTTAGAGATGTTAGATAGTTTGTTCATGTAAATTATACATTTTTGTTGCTATTTGTTAAACACGTCCATGTGGAGGGGCTTCTCGTCATTGTGAGGGTTTAAAGGGGGTTGTATAGTTTCAAGGTAAGATTTTTTTTGACTATCATAGATTCTTATATTCGTCTTAAAATTAATATGTTCAGGAAATCAGGAAAATTGAATCCGAGCTAGCAATGTTTTTGGGTCCAAATCCTAAAAAACAAAATAGATGAATAGCCACTAGCTTCACAAATTGGTTCTTCAGGATTGTTCTTAGAACAATTTAGTATGGCATTTTCAAGGGGCTGACAAAGCTCAAAATTAACATTCTAAAATCCTTCACCAAACCAACTAAATTAGGCGTAACAGAACTTGTAAAGAAACCCAGCAAACTAAACCTAATAATACTTACAAAGTTCATCTGAATCTTCTACTCGAACTGGACCCAAATTATATGAATTTCTAGCACAAGGCTTCGAAAGGTATTTTATGCCACAATGAAGGATAACGTGAATGGTAAGACTTCCTAATTGAAATAACTCTCATCTATGACCTGCTTTGTGGTCTTTCCATCAAAATAATGGTTATGAGTGATAAACCTACCCTATTAATATAGTGAATAAACCTTCAGTAGTTGTAACAATCGCTGGACCCTCAAGTAAAAGTATCTTTTTTTTAGATTTGTGTAAAAGTATATTCTTATGTACTTATTTCACAATTAATTAAAGAAATGCAAGTTAATTTTTATAGAAATTATATTTCATTATTGCAACATTAAACTTAACTACTGTTACTGACATATTTCACTTGATATGATATCGGGAAAGACTGTTCTCATTGAGCCAACCAGTGGTAACACCGGCATAGGTCTGGCATGCCTTGCAGCAGTCAAGAATTACAAACTTATACTTATCATGCCTGCTTCAATGAGTCTTGAGAGAAGAATTATTCTCCGGGCTTTTGGAGCTGAGTTGTATATTACAGACCCAGCTAAGGGCTTTAATGGAGTTCTTCAAAAGGCAGAGGATATACTGAATAATACACCTAATGGTTACATGCTTCGACAATTTGACAACCCATCCAACCCAGAGGTATTCGTTGTGCTCATGTCTGGTAGTTGGGTGGATGATTGAAATGATTTAGAAATGAGTGTGTTACCATTTGTTGTAGATTCACTATGAAACCACTGGCCCAGAGATCTGGGAGCATTCAGGAGGAAAAGTTGATGTCCTGGTTTCAGGAATAGGGACTGGGGGTACGGTAACTGGTGTAGGGAAGTTTCTCAAGGAGAAAAACCCCGAAATTAAGGTTGGTTATTTGTGTGTAAATATGTAACACGTGGTTTTGTGAACTGGTCCTGTAAGTTCATGGTGTTTAGTTTCTTCTGTATTTTTTGAACTCATTGTCATGGTGTCTTTTCTATTATTTTGTCAGGTGTATGGTGTAGAACCAGTTGAAAGTCCTGTGCTGAGTGGAGGAAAGCCTGGTGAGTTTCGAACGTTTTCTTGTAGGCTTCAATTTCCTCTCTGCCTATCTCTGCTGTTGTATTATTGTGATTTGGTGGAAATGATGCCTTCATTTGAGTATCAGTGTGTTTTCATGAATAGTTTACCTCTTTCATTTTCTATACGCTTCATTTAAAGTGCTTTGATAGCTGTCTTACTTTACATGCATAAGTCATTTTACAAATGTCACTGAAAACTTTCAAAGTAAAGGCCCCTTCTGAGATGGGTTATTGTTTGTTTGAAGGCCCTCATTTGATCCAAGGAATTGGTGCTGGTTTCATCCCCGGTGTCCTCGACGTTGGTATCCTTGATGAAGTTATCCAGGTAAGCACCTTTTGCATTTATTTTTGTTTATTCATTGTCTATGGTAAAGAGGAGATGGTAGTTGGGCACTCAATCCCTTTGGACCTGAACAACATGTGAATCTGGGTCAGAGTTTGTCCCTCTCCCTTAATCACTGTATCTCTTATCCTATTACAACTCTGTTTACAATAGGTGAAAATGAAAATTGTTCACATAAAATATATGGGCACCATTTCTTCTGTAACCACATTTTGGTTAAAGATCCCCAAAGTAATTTTGATTTTTTACCCCTCCTACTTGTTTACGCGGATGTATTTTGTTTAATAGAACTAGATGTTGCTATAACTTTTCAGGTATCCAGTACCGAAGCCATTGAAACTGCTAAGCTTCTGGCCTTGAAAGAAGGACTGTTGGTAATTTAGATTGATCTGAAATATAATCAACATTCCCATTAAAAAAATCATTTTGTTATCGTTAATTTCATACAATAACAGTTCTGTGGCTGTTCTTTTCCTCTTATGAGGCTGACTGTGGAGGCATTTTTCTTTGCAGGTAGGGATATCATCTGGTGCTGCAGCGACCGCTGCAATTAAGTTAGCTAAAAGAACTGAAAATGCCGGGAAGCTAATTGTCGTAAGTTTTCCTTACAGTAACTTAGTTTTGCATCACGCTAATGGCACTCTTAGACTGACTAGTAAATACTTCACATAATGAGTTCTGCATAAAGAGTTATCATGTTGGACTTATTGAGGTTTGATTATAAAAAATATACGAAAGAGGAGAACTTCTCTAGGTTGTTTCCGTACTAAAATAGTAAAATGTCGAACTGTTATGTAGCTTTTAGGATACCATCACTATGCAAAAATAGATCGATGTATTCGTTTATCACTGCCTCCTCCAAATTCAGTTTCTTCAAAGGAGTGTGACATTATTCGTAATATTGAGTTAATATTGTGGCCCTGCAGGTGATTTTCCCGAGCGGCGGAGAGCGGTATCTGTCATCTGCACTCTTTAAGTCCATCAGGGAAGAGGCAGAAAACATGAAGTTTGACTGAGATATGATATTTCTCAGCAATAAGAGGAAAATTTCCACTTAGATTTGTATTGCACCTGACCTGAAATTGGTTAATCTGTGCTCAGAGGAAAAAAACTTCAAAAGCAAAAGAAAGCTTTGAATTTGTAGAAAACTCCATTCAAATGATATAGTTATTATATGTCTTGAATAATTTTGTGGTCATTGTTTGCTTATATAGCACAACTATTTATAGCAAGTTAAGAAGTATTTTTTACAATAAACTGAATTACACAACTATTTATAGCAAAAATAGGTTGATAGCCAGCCACTTTGTATAATAATTCTGAAATTTTACGTTGCTCTGATTTACACCATTCAAATATAAATTAAGTTACAGTATTTTCGCAATGGCACAAAATTACCGCTGGAGTATGGAACTATCATATATTGACCCGTATTCGAGTAATTGGTAGACCATTCATTTGTTCAAATTAATTTGCATTGATTAAATAAGTTAACATGGTTGAAAAGATGAAAAGTGTAGAAGGTCACCTCTCTTTGTTTAGACTAATTCGAAAACTAAGAAATACTTATTCTCCGTCTTCCTCAAATTTTTAATCTTCAGAAATATTTTCGCGTTTTTGGTGATAGAGAAATACACAATTTCAAGATCATATGAAATTGGTGTATGGTGCTAGTTCGAATTTATTGTATCACGTGAGATGTACACTTGTTGATTTCAGCACCTAAGAGAGAGCATATGCAATTGAATAAACATCCAATATGTCTCGACTATTTTCCAAAATTGTACCAATTGAATTGCATATATTGATCTTTTTAATTTATTCATATTTTGTAATTTTTCAAATTCTGCAATTTGTTAATCGGAGTAGTTCATATTATACCGGTGAAATATGCGATTTTTTTAATAACACCAACAAACTTTACATCGATCAACTAACACCGATGTGTTATTTTTTCAAATATGTTGAACTGCTTAACTAGATGGAATTGGTGAAACAATGAGCATATGATGTTAAGATGATGATTTATTTTTTTAATTTCTAAACTACCCTTATGATTTGATGTTAAAGCTGATGTGAGATCTATGCAGTATTTTCGTGTGTTAAGTTTTGGTGATGTGCTGAAGAAGAGATCTAAGCTAGTTGTGGAATTGAGTTGTTGATAAAGAGATTACTTTGTGGAGGTTTATCAGGGAGATTGAGTTTGTGTGATAAATTCTTTCAATGAGTAAATGTTATGTCAGAAAAATTTGAGGTCACCAGAGTTGTTGAATAAACATATGAAGTTGCAGCTCATGTTCTAACATTTAAGTTGAAAAATAATCTTGAGAGACGATTTATGGGGTGTAGAACATACATCATAAGTTGTAACCATAATTTTGTTCTAAATCCATACTTATTTGCATAATCCCTTTTAGTTTGATAAGAATCTATAATCATATTTAGGGATAATTACAGACCACTATGTCCAACTATACATGTTTCTAAGTTCATTACCCAATTTGACCGAGTAGAAGTATTTGCCTATCATCCATAACCAATAGTTTTTACCTTGTCTATTCCTATACAATTCAAGTCTTTTCTACTTGTGCTATGCATAACTAGTAGTTGCCGCAAAATAAGCCATTGGGTTTTTCTTCCGAAATTCAAATAAGTCAAAATCATACGAGATTGTGCTTATATGCATGTCAATTGCTACTTTTTGTGTGACTACTCAGCATGCAATTAATTAGCCAAAATGTAAACTTGTCATATAATAATCGTCATTGTTCTAACACACATGGTCAATGGTCTTTAGCTCATAACCATAGTGTTTAAACAAAATATATCCTAAAATAATTTAGTTCAAGAGACGAAATTTCGTAAGGAGTTGGCAAATCATGCAATCTTCAACCGATTGTTTTGTGACGATTCCGTGCTAACGTCCCGATCTCAATGGTCTATGGTGATGACTGGAGCTTGGAGAAAACATTATGCAGCTTAGGGGCGCGATCTAAACTCTCTATCTCAATCATAAAGTGTGAATTCCCATTTGTTATGCACAATTTCGTCTTGTGGCGTTTGTTGTGACGATCGTCACACGAATGTCACACAATGTGAAATTCTGATTCGTAGCCGAGTCAAGAAGTCGAACACAAAGTCGTAACTTCTGTGTCGACAACTTGTCTAAAACGCAAACCGTAGTTTAAACAATAAACAAGCAATAATAACGACACCAGAGATGATTACCCAGTTCGGTGCAACGTCACCTACATCTTGGGGCACTTTGCCAGTGGAAAGGTTTTCACTATATGGTAGTCAATAGTACAACTTCAAGCACCAACTAGCTATCACACAAGCTATTGTCCTAAGCTACTATGGATCTCACCGTGAACAACCTCGATCAGGGTCTTCTCCCCCTGTCTTTGAGATCCTCTCAATTCCACCCTTCGAGCAAGCGCCTATGCTCGGTGTCGTAGTCTTCTTTGATAGATTTGTGAATCTTCAATCACAAACACAAGAACCCTAATCGATCATACACTTAATCTTCGCGAATTGATGTTTAATCGAAGCAAAGCCGTTCTAGCAGACTAATCAGCCTCTCAACAAGCCAATGGTGCACAGTTAAGAGCTCTGAGAAATTTAGCAAATAAAGAACAAGAACAGACAAGCTGCTAATGGGGAAGCACAAGCTTTTTATAGCAGCTCCACATTCCTAATCTTGCTCGGATTAGGAATAGGAAGTCTCAGACTTCCTAAACACATTAGGCAATCAGTTGCCGCCTTTGCTGATGTGTTAATGACAACTGGAAGTCGCCTGGGCTTGTTGACGTCATTCTTCTTGCGTTCCAAGCGACTCTAAAATAGGAAGGCTTCAGGCCTTTCCTAATCTGGAGCGTAATGAGTTGCTCCAAATGTCTTGTAACATGTTGCACTGACTTCTTACTTTTGCGCTAAAAAATTATGCCAATACTAAACGTAGCAATAATCTCCCCCTTTGGCAATTTTTTAGGCAAACACATTTTTAAGCGCATCGTCATCTTGCGCCAGTTACGCACAGCAATAGATGTCAGAGTAGAGTTTAAAAGCGTCTGGTGCATACAACATCCTTGGAGCATCTGGTGCGACTTCTGGTGCGGCTTCTGGCAATTCACACAGAGTGCGTCTGGCGTAACGTTCATAACGTTAGCTTATATCTCCCCCTGATTGTCTAACAAAATTGCCAAAGGTAATCATACAACGATACACTTATAACAACAGGGTATAAACCAGCTCAAAACCCGAGCAAATATCCAAAAAATCACAAAGTGCAGAATTTTAACTCGGACAGTCCTCGAGGATTTAAGTAGTTGTTTAACAAGTTATCAGTCTAGAGGCAAGTAAATGAAATATTTTCTAAAAGGAGGCGGAATTATCGACATCTTGGTCCAATACAATGTCCTCAGCAGGAGCGGTGCGTAGATCATGTACGAGTGCTTCACAGGCAATCTTTCGGGTTGTCAGAGCAGCAATCGTCTTCTTCAAGTCATTGATCATGTCCACCAGCTCTTCCTCCATCCTGGTGCCGAGAGGTCTGGAAGGACGTGAGCTGGAACCAGCTTCAGATGTTTTGGAGCGAGATCTCTCATATGCTTGCCCTCAAAGTGTTTGAGACTTATAGTGAGAGGCAGAGGCTTCTTTCCAGGCACATCAGAATCTCGAACAATGTGAGGAAATTGTTGGAGGAGAAGTCCAGTGATCAATGACGGAAAACTAATAAGCAATTTGATAGCACATGACTTGGCATGTTTGACAAGATACTCAATAACATATGTACCAAAGTCAAAAGGGGATTGAGTACCTATTTGGTAGATGAGCTTTGCTAGCTCTGTTTTGATGCTGGACCCGTGAGTGGAGGGCGCCAGTTTACCAAACCAATGCGGTATATAATGGAATACTTGGCTGTGAGCTTTGCGGCTACAATGGTATCCTTGATGGGCCAAACCTTTTTCCTTCCTCTAGTGATCTCAAACACAAATTTTTTCATGTGAGGAACGTCTGGAGTGACTTCTGGAGCCGTTCTTCCTAGATACGCATTGATTGTGGAGGCAGATACATCAAAGCACTCTCCTCGAACAAAGACCTTCCTATACTCAGCATCTTCTGGATCATTAAACTCACTTGAGAGATTGACAATGAACTCCTTGACCAGAGAGGGGTAGAACAGTCCGATGTTGATGACCGTGTTGGTTAGGCCTGAGCCACGGAGAAGCTCCACAACTGCGTTCATTCCTTGAGCTTCCGTAGACAGCTCCCTCTCCGGGTAGATATTGCGCTGGTACACGTATTGCCACTTGACAGTATTGTCTACCGAATGAAAGGAGACATTGTCTGTTGGGGCTTTTGCAACGTTTTTGGGGAGTTTCAGACCTCCCATAGACTTCTTGACCCTTGGGGGTAAGACACGAGTTTCCTCCTCTTCTTCTTCTGGAGCAGGGGTTGTTACTGAAGTGGATGACTTCTTTCTTAACTTCTTTACTTGTTAAGGAGCAGGTGCTCCTCCTTTCTCTGTAGCTTTTCTTTTCGGAGTTAGTCTTCTCTGCACTGTTGGTTCTTCTTTTTCATCAATCAGCTTTCTCTTTGGTTGTTTTCTTTTCTTAAGCCCTCCGGGCACAGACTTTTTCAGAGGCGTTCTGTCCTCTCGTGTAGCTTTTTCTTCCACAGTTGTCTTGGCTGTATCTACTTCTTCTGTGTTCTCAGGATCGGTTATAGGTTGGGGGACTTCTGGTATGACTTCTGTATCTTCATTCAGCCCCAAATCACTGTCCGGAGCGACAAGGGGACTATCGACTTTCTGCATGACTTCGTCTAATGGGGACTTTTCTGGTGCAGGTGTTGATTTTAGAGGGCTAGATCGATTTTCACCACACATACCAAGGATCTCAGGAACAGAGGTCCCTAGAGTTTCTTCAGACTGGTCTTTATCTACTGGATCTACTATATAAGGGGCAATAGGGTTACCTTGTAGAGGCGTCTGAGTGGAATGAGAGGCCTCTTCTTCAACGGTACCAACCTCTGGTAAGATGTTGTCTTTTTCAACAGCGGGGAAAACCTTTACAGATGCGATAGTCGGAGACGAAGCTGTTGCGCCTTTAGGATTTTCAGAGCTCTCTCCTGAGAAATTCCTTCCTTGAATCTTTACTCCACGTTTATTTGTTGAGGTTTTTGACGCAGATAACTTTCTGGCGATCATCTTCACCCTCATCTTGGCTCGCAGTTTCTTGGAAGCAGAAGGAACTCGTCCGCTTCTGGTTCCGACCATTTGTGGGGGCGTGATCAGAGTTGTCTTTGAAGGGAAGGAGAGCTGCTACGGGTGTAGAATGATTTTGATTTTGTGGTGCCCTAGCCATTTTTTTGGAAGGAGAAAAGGGACGTGCAAAACTTTTCTGCGCGGAAGTTGAAAGGGTTGAGTGGTGATTGGTTGATTGTCAGATTGTAATCATTCCGTTTTCCCCCTTTTTGAATTTTAAACAAAACTCAGATTTTAACTGGGCTATGATAAAGGAATTTGGGCCCGGTTTGATTTTGTGGACCCTTGCTGGTCCTGATAGAGAGAGAGTAAAATCAACTAAAAGCTCCCTCTCTTTTTTCTTGACTTCTGGTTACTCAAGGCAACAAAGTCCAAGGGATGACTTTAGACTTTCAAAACTGTTAGCATCTAACGCCTTTGTAAAGATGTCAGCGACTTGTTTCTCAGTAGGTAGGTATTCTAGTTTTATTTTCTTGTCCTCTATAAGCTCACGAATAAAGTGATGCCTGATATCAATATGCTTTGTTTTGCTGTGTTAGACTGGGTTCTTTGCGATATTGATTGCACTAATGTTGTCACAGAACAAAGTCATGACTTCTTGCTTGACCCCATATTCTGCCAACATCTGTTTCATCCAAAGAAGCTTAGTACAGCTACTTCCAACTGCAATATATTCGGACTCACAAGTAGACAAGGCAATACAATTTCGCTTTTTGCTGAACCAAGACACAAGATTGTTCCCCAGATAGAAACAACCTTCTGAGGTACTTCTTCGATCTGGTGTGCTTCCCGCCCAGTCAGCATCACAGTATCCAACAAGAGTAGGAGAGGTATCAAAAGAGTATAGCAAACCCAATTCAGAGGTTCCCGAGATGTACCTTATTATCCTCTTGGCATGTGTTAAATGACTGACTTTTGGATTGGCTTGATATCGCGCACAAACTCCCACAGAGAAAGCGATGTCAGGTCGACTTGTTGTTAGATAGAGAAGGCTTCCTATTATGCTTCGATAGAGGCTTTGATCAACTGGTTCTCCAAGATCGTCCTTTGTGCATTTGGCATGAGTGGCAATGGGGGTTCTTTTGTGTGAAGCCTTTACTAACCCGAATTTCTTCACAATATTCTTTGCATATTTGCTTTGGGAGATAAATAGTCCATCTTTCATCTGTTTGATCTGAAAGCCTAGGAAGTATGTGAGCTCACCAACCATACTCATCTCAAATTCTGATTGCATATGTTGTACGAAACGTTCCACCATCTTGTCTAACTTTCCTCCAAATATGATATCATCGACATATATTTGGGAAATCATGATGTCCCTTCCTTCCTTTTTCACAAAGAGAGTTTTATCTACTCCCCCTCGAATATAGTCAATCTGTACTAGGAATTGGGTGAGATGTTCATACCATGCTCGTGGAGCTTGTTTGAGACCGTAGAGAGCTTTCTTTAGTTTGTAGACATGATGAGGAGAGTCATGATCTTCAAATCCCTTTGGTTGAGCAACATAGACTTCTTCGTTGAGATTTCCATTAAGGAAGGCACTCTTTACATCCATCTGATAGAGTTTGAAACGCAGATGGCATGCTATGCCGAGAAGAAGTCGGATGGCTTCCAGTCTGGCTACCGGAGCAAAAGTTTCTTCGAAGTCAACTCCTTCTACTTGTGCGTACCCCTGAGCCACTAGTCTTGCTTTGTTTCGAGTGATGTTTCCTTGCTCGTCAAACTTGTTTTTAAATATCCACTTTGTCCTGATGACATTAACATCGTTTGGCTTGGGTACTAGTTTCCAGACTTCATTCCTTGCAAATTGAACCAATTCTTCTTGCATGGCGCAGACCCAGTACTTATCATTGACAGCTTCTTATATATTCTTTGGTTCAACTTTTGAGACAAAGCAAATGTTACCTATCATCTCTTTGTAGTTAATAGGTGCCTTTTGTCGAGTCCGCACTCCTTCATTGATGTCTGCTATCACATCCTGGGATGGGTGATTCTTCTGAATTTATCTTGATGGAGCTCTCTGTTCTATGATGGGGGATGCCTCTTTGTCAGAGATGATTTGGCTTTCGGCTTCAAATTCTTCGTTGCGATCTTCGGTTTTGACTTCTGGCCTTGCTTCTCCTAAGAGATTTAGAACTTCTTTCTCATCGTCACTAGGTTGCTCATAACTGTCATTAATTACTAATAGCATTTGTGCCCTAGTCCAATTGCTATTAGCCTGTAAACGTCTATGTACAATATCATTGTTTGTAATGTATATATAAAACGGCTTTTTATTATTTATGTGTTGAAGTAATATGTTAAGCATGATCTGATTTATGACCACTAAAGTAGTAGAACCATAAATCTGTACGGATCACACTTAACGAGTCCCTGGTCAACCTATGCTTCCTTAAAGCGACCAGTATGAGGATGGTTCTTAATGACGTAGTTCTACTTGTCATAGGGATGAGGGATCCTGGAATCATATCATAGATATCATGAGGTGATTGATATCGGACGACCCGCTTTGAATAGTGTTTTCATAGATTAAGCCATGAACATATTCAAATGCGATAGCTTGTCACGATATCCTTAGACCAAGGAGTCTTTGTGATCACTATGCAATGAACGTGCGGCTTTAACTTGCGCCTAACGCTTTCTGTGAAAGGATTGCTATAAAGGGCATGATTGGGTGGCGGAACGGGTTGCATAAGTGACACGAAAGACGGCTAAGGGATTTATCCCTCATACTACGGTATGGGAAAGATATCCGTTAAAAGGGCCTCTTGATGGAGACTGACTGAGAGTAAAAGCATGGCCATGCAAATGATACGGGTTATCAGTTCTCAGCCATCTCGCATATCAAGTAACAATGATTGATTAAACAAGGGTGACGACTCTATGCCTTGTGATCAATCGGGATATCTAGAGATAATAGGATAGTGACTTGTACGCACAAGGTTAAGTCGAATCATCGATCGTCATGCACCTTGGGTAATCATAATGTCTTACTAGAGACCACTTATGATGGATCGGGCAAGAGTGATCTTTTGTGCCGATCTGCCAACGGTGGCATGAGCCTAGAGGGTCACACACATTCAAGACGGATAACCTGAGACAAGGAAACATTAAAGTTTCTTGAGGAGCAATACATGGACAAAACTGGAGGTTTTGTGCCATAGGTTCGGTTTGAGAGAATAATTAGCGAATCGAGAAAACTGAGTTTTTTCGTCGATATCGCGTCAGACTTTGTTTGATAAGCGACGACAAAAGGGTCGGGCGACTTTTGGACACGGCATGAGACAACACGGGAGGGCCCATTGGGCTCGGCCCATGAAGCCTCATGGCCGGCCCATTAAGGGCCCAACAAGACCTCTTGGCCGGCCCACATGGTGGGTCCATGTGTCGGGGCCACACAACACCATGCTTAGTTGGTGATTGTGGATTAAGAGGTGAGTGATTTAAGGGGTATGGGTTAAAGCACTTTTAAGCCCATACCAATCACTTTTAACCCATACTTGTGAGTTGGATGATGAACTCAAATACAAGACTTTAATTCATTATTCATTTAATCACACAACTCACAAAAATTCTCTCTCTCTCTTCTTGCTTGGCCGGCCACCCCCTTGCTCCTCTTGTTCTTGCTCTCTTGTTCTTCATTTAATTGTTCTAGTAGGCAATTAAGTGAGGGATCATCAAGATCATCCCCTTGGTGTGGACTTGCTTTAGAGAAGAAGATCCGAACGTTCTTCTTTATCGATTCATACAAGACTTAAAGGTAAATATCTTGTGGAATAGATTTTGCTTTGGGATTTAATGGTTTATGTTCTTGGACAAGGTTTGGAGTAGATTTTCTTATAATGCTTCCGCTATCTCGACGATCTAGAACGCTCCAAAACCCTACAATTACGACATTGATGGATTCCATGATAGACCGGGTGCGTTTGTTTAATACACGAAAGGCCCGACTATTTCTGGAATAGCCAAGGAAGATGCCTTCATCGCTTTTAGGATCAAGTTTGCGTCGAGGTTCCCTATCTGCAAGTATGTAGCATATCAATCCAAAGACATTGAAATATTTGACATTAGGCTTCCTTCCCCTCCATATTTCATAAAGAGTGAGCGATGTTCCAGGGCGGAGGGTCACTCTATTATGAATATGACAAGCCGTATTTAGAGCCTCAGCCCAGAAGTGCTGCGGGATGTGTTTGGTTAGCATCATGACTCTGGCCATTTCTTGAAGAGTACGAAGTTTCCTTTCCACGATCCCGTTCTGCTGAGGAGTGATGGGGGCAGAGAATTCGTGAGCTATTCCTTCAGCATCACAAAAGTTTGCGAAGCTGATGTTTTCAAACTCCTTTCCATGATAACTTATGAGTTGGACGACTTTGCCAATGGCTTCTTCTTTTTCTCGTTGAACTCTCCGACATAGGGCTTCAAAGACTGAGAAAGTGTCTGATTATTCTCTAATAAAGTCAACCCAGGTGTACCTTGAGAAGTCGTCGACACAAACAAATATGTACTTCTTACCTCCCAGACTTTCCACTTGCATAGGCCCCATAAGGTCAACATGTAGAAGTTCTAGAACACGAGAAGTTCTACTGTGGACCACCATCAACATGTAGATGTTGTACCTTCTCGAGAGGATCCACTATCAAAGTACCAATCATTGCTAGCTGAAGCTTTTAGAGAGGTGTAAGCAATATTTGCTCGATAGTTTACCTCCTTGACTCGCCATTCCTTACGTGGTTGGGCTTTCTTGATGGTGGTCCTTTGTTTTATGAAGCTCCTTCCATATAGACGATAGCAGAAAAGTCGAATGTGACCTCTTCGTCCACAGTAGTGACACACCCAGTTATGTCTCTTGTTCTTTGTCCTAGGAGCGACCAGGGTATGAGGCTTTATGGTCGCTTGATCAGGTGTGAAGGTCCGAGACATCTGACGGGGCATGTGGGTGACAACCTTCTGAGGAACAAAGACGGTGTGCGATGATGAAGCTCCTTTCGAATATCCAAGGTCTTCTATATTTTTAGCTGATTTTCTGATCGAGAGAATTTGATCTACAGTGTCAGTGCTTGGATTCATCATCTTTACAGACTTGGTGACTTGGTCTAGCTCGCTTTTTAACCTAGCTACTTTCTTTTTGAGATCAACAGTAGTTTTGAGATCAACAGTAGTTTCGAGAAGTCGTGACTTGTCTTCATTAAGAGAGAGAATGAGAGTATTCTGTTTTTCGATTACCTGAGAGTTTTCCAGCCACTTGACATACCATTCGTTGTATGCGTTGTTGAGAGTCTCATCGGATAGCTCATCATCAGAGTCATACTTCTTTGAAATCTCGGATGGTTGATCTACTGTAGAGGAAGTAAAAGCAACATAGTTACTTGTGTGCTCAAAGTCACTGTCTTCCTCATCTTCATCATCAGTTAGAGAGGCATTGAATCCCTTCTTCTGTTTCTTTAAGAAGTTAGGATATTCTTTCTGCATGTGCCTGTACCCCTCGCATTCAAAGCACTGGACTCCTTTTTCTTTTCCTGATCGTTCACCACGTCTACCATCGTTATTAGTGCTCTCGAGCTTCTGGAATTTGTGTTGAGGCTTGTCTCTTACTTCTCGTGTGACATTCTTTCCTGTCATCTGGTTAAATCTCCTCATGACTTTATTGTAGTTTTTGGCTAGCATAGCGATAGTCTCGTCAATTTCACTATCCGAATCAGAGCACACCAAGTTCTTCTACTTTTGGGCAGAACTTTTGAAAGCAACACCTTTATGCTTCTTCTCGATGAGAGGTAGGGAGAGCTCGAAGGTATAAGTGATCCCATAAGCTCATCGAACTTCAGCGTCTTTAAGTCATGAACTTCTTCTATGGCCGTGATCTTCATCTTAAATCTGGGACTTAGGGCTCTCAGCATTTTTCTGACTAGATCTTCATCGGTCATAGGCTTGCCAAGTGAATATGATTCATTGGCTAGATCCTTGATACGTACATTAAACTCAGCTATAGTTTCGTCTTCAAGCATGGTAAGGGCCTCAAAGTTGGTTGTGAGGTATTGTAACTTTTGGTCTCTGACTTTGGATGTACCCTCATAAGCAACAACAAGAGTGTCCCAAGCAATTTTGGCACTTGTGCACGTGTTGATAAGTCGAAACACATTCTTGTCTACTCCATTAAATATAGCATTGAGTGCACGAGAATTACCTAGGGCGGTTTCATCTTCTTCCGCGCTCCACTCTTTTTCTGGTTTGATGCTAGTTTGATTTCCTTGAGCATCAGCATAGTGAGGTTCCTCCCATCCATTGATGACAGCCTTCCAGGTTTTGCTGTTAAGAGACTTCAAAAAGGTACACATCCATGCTTTCCAGTACCCATAGTTTGTTCCATCGAGCACTGGTGGTCGATTGACAGATCCTCCTTCCTTTGAGTCCATATTAGCTGCTCAGAATTTTTGCAGGAAAATCACCTAAGAGATAAGGTGCCTCCTCTGATACCAATTGAAATTCTGATTCGTAGCCGAGTCAAGAAGTCGAACACAAAGTCGTAACTTGTGTATCGACTACTTGCCTAAATTGCAGACCGTAGTTTAAATAATAACCAAGCAATAAGAACGACACCAGAGATAATTACCCAGTTCGGTGCAACGTCACCTACGTCTGGGGGCACTTTGCCAGTGGAAAGGTTTTCACTATATGGTAGTCAATAGTACAATTTCAAGCACCAACTAGCTATCACACAAGCTATTGTCCTAAGCTACTATAGATCTCACCGTGAACAACCTCGACCAAGGTCCTCTCCCCCTGTATTTGAGATCCTCTCAATTCCACCCTTCGAGCAAGCACCTATGCTCGGTGTCGTAGTCTTCTTTGACGGATTTGTGAATCTTCAATCACGAACACAAGAACCCTAACTGATCGTGCACTCAATCTTTGCGACTTGATGTTTGATCGGAGCAAAGCCGGTCTAGCAAACTGATCAGCCTCTGAACACGCCAATGGTGCACGGTTTAGAGCTCTGAGGAATATAGCATATTATGAACAAGAACAGACAAGCTGCTAATGGGGAAGACCAAGCTTTTTATAGCAGCTCCATATTCCTAATCTTTCTCGGATTAGGAATAGGAAGTCTCAGACTTCCTAATCGAATTAGGCAAGCAGGGTTGCCGCCTTTGCTGACGTGTTAATGACAGCTG
This sequence comes from Geranium rotundifolium, assembly GCA_963920655.1. NCBI lineage: Eukaryota > Viridiplantae > Streptophyta > Magnoliopsida > Geraniales > Geraniaceae > Geranium > Geranium rotundifolium. The sequence goes on from OY987315.1 coordinate 18,104,871, forward strand.
GAAGTCGCCTGGCCTGTTGACGTCATTCTCTTGCGCTCTAAGTCTGTCAGTTCTTGTAACGTCATTCTTCTTTCGCTTTAAGCAACTCTAAATAGGAAAGCTTCAGACCTTTCCTAATCTGGGGCGTAATCAGTCGCTCCACATGTCGTGTGACATGTTGCACTGACTTCTTACTTTTGCGCTAAAAAATTATGCCAACTCCAAACATAGCAACACTCTTATATGATTCCATCCGTTTTACTCAACCTTTAGTGTGGGACCCTCTAGGCTCACGACACGTCGGCGGACTGTTAAAATTACTATTTTACCCTTTCCATCGTTAGTGGCCTCTAGCAAGACATCATGATTACCCAACGCTTGTGATAATCGAGATTTCGACTTAACCTTGTCGTACATGAATCTATCCTTTTATCCTCTTGATATCTTTGACAACCACGAGGCATAGACAAGTCATCCTCGTTCAATTGTCCTGTTTCTTGATTCTGAGTTAACTGAATTGTAACTGATACTACGTATCGACTGCATGGCCATGCTCTTGTATTTCAGTTGTACTCATCAAGTTGCCTAAACTGATATCTGCTCACACGTCCGAATGAGGGATAAATCCTTCAACGATCTATTGAGTCAACTCATTTAACTCGTGATCGAGCCAATCACACTCGTTATTGTAACCCTTTTACAGGAGACGTTAGACTGAGTCAAACTCGTCACTCACTACATAGTGACCTCAATGATCCTTCCGTCTGAGGATGTGATTTCATGTGCCGACATATGAGTATGTTCATGATTGTGTCTATGTAACATACTCATGATCGGGTCGTCCTATATCACCCATGTCTGGTGATACTATGACCTAACTCCGGCCCCCTTCTGGCCATGATCAGTAGAGCGTGATCATTTAGAGTTAGCCTCATACCGATCGCTTCTTATGAAGCTATTCTGATCGGAGACTGCTTAAGTAGGATTTTATCTGATCTGTAGATCTACTATTATGTGTTGACACATCAATGATACAAATCAAATTATACTTAAGATATTACTACAACACTTAGTAATATGAATGCCGATTTTATTTCAACTAATAATCTTTATTACATGATTAGATTGAAAATAGATTGTGCTAGGGCACAAAAGCCCAGTGAGAACAAGATTTTGTTGCTCAAAGTGGGGTGTTTTGGAAAGGTTATTCTAAAAGGTCAGGGGGAGTGTTGTGCATCTCGAAGAGATTTGGGAGGGTGCAGTACAACCTGAAGAAATTCAGGAGCCACACTTTGACATTGTAGAAGTTAAGTTGATTGTAGAGGCACAAGTTCCTGTAATTATTCATGACAATCCAAGGCGGTCTGAGAGAACCCGTCATTCATCCTTCAGATTAGGTTTCCTAATACTTGAAGGTGATGATATGGTCATAGTGGATTATGATGATCCAACAACATTTAAAGAGGCCATGGACAATCCCAACTCTGAGAGATGGTTGGAATCCATAAAAGAAGAGACGCAATCCATGTCAAATCACCAAGTTAGTAACTTGGTGGAAAAAACCGTGTATGTAAAAGCCACGGTTTGATGATGAGTCTTTAAGGTCAAGACGGATATGGATGGTGAAATCAACCAAGATTTTTCTTACCGAAGAATACTGGAAAGATTTGTAAGCTGCTAAAATCCATTTATGGATTGAAGCAGGTTTCTTAGAGTTGGAGACTTCGTCTTGATAAAGCTGTTTATGAGTTCGGTTTTATTAAGGACGAAGATGAACCTTGTGTATGAAGAAGGCTAGTGGGAGTGTCTTGCTAGTGCTGTTTGTTGGAAACATACTGATAATTGGAAATCGTATCCCAACATGTCAAGGCATGGTTAGTGAATTGTTTCGCAATTTATGACTTAGGGGATGATGTACATGTTATGGGCATCAAGATCTGGAGAGATCGTTCCAAAAGGACTTTGGACCTAAGTCAAAGCACTAAAAGACGGGATGTCTAGATGAAATGGTGACCATATACTTAGTATAATGGGTCGATCATATATGTCATGACATGAACAAGACCATATGTCTTGCTTACCTTTGCCTGTACCAGTAAATGCTAGTCTAAGCCTTGTGAGAAACACTAGAAAGCAGTAAGATCCTCATCTACTTCAGTAGCACTTAGGACATCTTACTGTTGTGTTAAGGGTATAGATAAATAGTAAGTCGTTAGAATACGACGATGCTAGTTTCCAGACTGATGATTTTAGATCATAGTCAGGTTATGTGTTTTGTTATTGAGTTGTAGCATTAACGAGCTTGAATGATTCAAGGCTAGCTACCATTACTAATTTTACAAACGAAAGGTGAGTACTTAGCTGCCTCAGAAGTAGCTAAGTAGGCTATATGGATCAGAAGTTCGGAGCTAGGTTAGATGTAATGCCAAACACATCTAAATCTAGTGAACTTCGCTTGTGATAACACCAATGACCATAGCACAAACTTATGAGCCAAGATCATGAAAGTCCAAACAAATACTCAGCAGACATTGTCTCTATTGAGACATGAGGAAGATCTGTAATGTTGCTACTGATGATAATACAGCCGACCCCTTGACGAAGGTTTTCTCATAGCCTAAACATGCAGGATATGTATAGTCTATGGGGATAGACTGGAACTTATATTGGAACTAGGGGCAAGTGGGAGGCTGTAGGATTTGTGCCCTAGTCCAATACGAAGTAAGTCTGTAATAGTTTTATCATCGTATGCAACGAAATAAAATCGGCATTATATTACTATTTTGTTGTAGTAATATGTTAAGTATACATAGATCTATATCATTGAGTGTGTCATCACTAATAGTAGAACTATAGATTTGTATGATTTATACTTAACGGGTCCCTGGTCAGTCAAGCTTCATCAGAAGCGCCCAGTATGAGGACGACTCTTTATGATCACACTCTATTAATTATGGCAATATGTTTTGCGGGAGTCAGATCATAGATATCATTGGGGAAATGATATTGGACGACCCGATTTGAATATGTTACATAGATGCTGTCATGAACATATTCAGATGTCGTAGATTGTCATTGTATCCTTAGACCAAAGAGTCTCTATGATCACAATATTGTCAATATCCGAGTTTGACTTAAACCTAACGTTATCTGTGAAAGGGTAACCATAAAGGTTTTGATTGGCTCGGGGATTGGCTATATGTGTGATACGAGAGATGTCTAAGGGATTTATCCCTCATACTACGGTATGGGATAGGTATCGGTTTGGGCCACTTGATGAGAATGACTGAAAGGAAATGCATGACCATGCAGATGATATGAAATATCATTTTCAGTCATCTCAGATATCAAGAAATAATGATTAATTAAATAAGGATGACAACTCTATGCCTTATGATTAATCAAAATACCTACTGATAAAAGACTAGTGACAAGGACGACATAAGGTTAAATCGGATCACCAATAATCATGTACGTTGGGTAATAATAATGCCTTATTAGAGGCCACTTATGAGGGAAAGGGTAAAATGGTAATTTTACGACGATCTACCAATGAGACATGAGCCTAGAGGGCCACGCGCAAAGGATGTGATAGCATTCTGTGCCCTAGTCCAATTGCTAGTAGCCTGTAAACGTCTATGTACATTATCATCGTTTATAATATATATAAAACGGCTTTGTATTACTTATGTGTTGAAGTAATATGTTAAGAATGATCTGATTTATGACCACTAAAGTAGTAGAACCATAAATTTGTACGGATCACACTTAACGAGTCCCTGGTCAAAATATGCTTCCATAGAAGCGACCAGTATGAGGATGGTTCTTAATGACGTAGTTCTACTTGTCATAGGGATGAGGGATCCCGGAATCATATCATAGACATCATGAGGTGATTGATATCAGACGACCCGCTTTGAATAGTGTTCTCATAGATTAAGCCATGAACATATTCAAATGCGATAGCTTGTCACGATATCCTTAGACTGAGGAGTCTTTGTGATCACTATGCAATGAACGTGCGACTTTAACTTGCACCTAACGCTTTCTGTAACATGATTGCAATAACGGGCATGATTTGGTGGCGGAACGGGTTGCATGAGTGACACAAAAGACGGGTAAGGGATTTATCCCTCATACTACGGTATGGGAAAGATATCCGTTAAAGGCCTCTTGATTGAGACTGACTGAGAGTAAGAGCATGGCCATATCGGTGATACGGGTTATCAGTTCTCAGCCATCTCACATATCAAGTAACAATGATTGATTAAACAAGGGTGACGACTCTATGCCTTGTGATCAATCGGGATATCTAGAGATAATAGGATAGTGACTTGTACGCACAAGGTTAAGTCGAATCATCGATCGTCATGCACCTTGGGTAATCATAACGTCTTACTAGAGGCCCCTTATTATGGATCGGGCAAGAGCGATCTTTTGCGCCGATCTGCCAACGGTGGCATGAGCCTGAAGGGTCACACACATTCAAGACGGATAACTTGAGACAAGGAAACCTTAACGTTTCTTGAGGAGCAATACATGGACAAAACTGGAGGTTTTTTGCCATGGGTTCGGTTTGAGAGAATAATTAGCGAATCGAGAAAACTGAGTTTTTTCGTCGATGTCGCGTCGGACTTTGTTTGATAAGTAACTACAAAATGGGTCGGGCGACTTTTGGACACGGCACGAAACCACATGGGCGAGCCCATTGGGCTCGGCCCATGAGGTCTCATGGCCGGCCCAACAAGGGCCCATTATGGTCCCAATAAGCCCTATATGGCCGGCCCACATGGTGGGTCCATGAGTGGGGGCCACACAACACCATGCTTAGTTGGTGATTGTGGATTAAGAGGTGAGTGATTTAAGGGGTATGGGTTAAAGCATCTTTAAGCCCATACCAATCACTTTTGACCCATGCTTATGAGTTGGATGATGAATTGAAATCTCTAACATTTCATTCATTAATCAAATAATCACACAACTTACAAATATCTCTCTCTCTCTCTCTTGCTTGGCCGGCCACCTTGCTCTCTCCTCTTCATCTTGCTCTCTTGTTCTTCATTTCATTGTTCTAGTAGGGAATTAAGTGAAGGATCTTCAAGATCATCCCCTTGGTGTGGACTTGCTTTAGAGAAGAAGATCCGAAAGTTCTTCTTTATCGATTCAACAAAGACTTAAAGGTAAACATCTTGTGGAATAGATTTTGCCTTGGGATTTAATGGTTTATGTTCTTGGACAAGGTTTGGAGTAGATTTTGTTAAAACGCTTCCGCTATCTCGATGATCTAGAACGCTCCAAAACCCTATAGTAGTATCAGAGTATGGTTACCCTCTTAATCTTTTTCTTGTTGAACTTGTTTTGGTTTTATGATTATTTGCATGCCAAAATTGTCGATAACATGATTTTAATGCTTTTTGGGATATTCGCATGAAATATGTTATTTTTGAAAATATATTGAATTTGAAATTTTTCGAAAATTATTGGATTTGTCGGGTCCAAGAAAAGACTCTCGGGGAGCCGGATCGGGGGTACCGGACGGAGGTCACCTGAGGCCGGGGAGGCCGGTGGTGACCGGAGCCGTCCCCACTCTTGGCCGAGGCCGAGAGTGGAGGCAAGCTCAGTTTTGGCCCTCCAAGGCCCAAACCGAGCCGTGTCATGTTGGGCTCGGCCCAATGGGCTTTCGGCCCATTGGCTTGGCCCGACTTGGTTCATGCACGGTGTTTAGGTTTTATGATTATTTGCATGCCAAAATTGTTGATAACTTGATTTTAATGCTTTTTGGGATATTTGCATGAAATATGTTATTTTTGAAAATATATTGAATTTGGAATTTTTCGAAAATTATTGGATTTGTCGGGTCCGAGAAGAGACTCTCGGGGAGCCGGATCGGAGGTACCGGACGGAGATCACCGGAGGCCGGGGAGGCCGGCGTTGACCGGGGCCGACACCACTCTTGGCCGAGGCCGAGAGTGGAGGCAAGCCCGGTTTGGGCCTTCCAAGGCCCAAACCAAGCCGTGTTATGTTGGGCTCGGCCCAATGGGGTTTCGGCCCATTGGCTTGGCCCGACTTGGTTCGTGCGCGGTATTTGATCCGTGTCATGAACCCGCGATCCAATATTTCGAAAACTTTCAAAATTTAATCGGTTTCGATAAACCGTTTTTCGAAAAGGTCTAGTTTCGATAAACCCGACCGAGCAACTTGCCAAATTAAAACCGGAATAATTGCATATTATTTGATAACATGTTTGTGTGACAACATGTTGGATGATGTTATGAGATGTATGATGCATTAGTAGCCCATTAGATTTTATCGCTTTCACGGTTTGCATACCGTTAGTGTTAACGTGTAATTATTCTTTCATTCAAGCCCATAAAGTGTAATTATTTTTTATCCGGTCTACGAACCGAGTATTTATTGTAATTACTACTCAAAGACGAGAAGGATGGAAAATCGAGCACAATGACGGTCTTGGAGGATGTCCAAGAGCTAGTGGGAGCCCGAATGAAAAAGACGAGAAGATGTTGTGACTCGTAGAATGCTAAGATTAGGATGGGCTATAAAATGCATATTTAACGCTTTATGTTTGCTTGCTTGTGTTATTTAAATAATAACATGCTTGCATGCTTAGCTTATAAGTTTATAAGCCATCACCTCACATGCAAAGATTAAAATCGACTTTAATTGCTTGCATGTTTAAAGCGTTGTGAACCGTCATCGCACGGGTTGTGATGGATGAGTTCAAATTTGAAACGTGTTTGCGCAGGTTGCAAATGACGGTTTCAAATGAAGATAGTATGTGATACAATTAGAAACGTCACAACACGGGTTGTTGATGACGGGTTCGTAATTGTGCCAAATACTTTCGAATTATTAAGCACAACCAATTTACCAGATAATTTGAGTCAAGTGAGATGCCACCCAAATTCACACCCATGTAGAAACATTTTATCGGTGTCCTGCACCTTAGCGGAGCATCGATCGAATGGGTTCTAGATGGGAATGGTAAACTTTGTGGGACGTCGTGCGCCTTAGCGGAGCATCTGCACAAAGTTAACTCGTTAGTGAAGGTTGGTTGACTCGACCATGATTCTTAGCCTGAGGTCGAGCTGGGGCATCGGAATGGTAAGCCGTGTGTTTTTGCACATACCCTGACCAAGAGTTACACGGGTTGTAATTGGACGGGCGTCCTACCTAAGTAAGTCAATTGGAACGGTGCGCCTTATCGTACTTTTAATGACGAATAAGGGATCTTGGTTTAAAGTTTCTAAACCTTAGAATCGGATGGTTGGTGTTTAATTCGGATCTTCGTGAATTTATTCAACTTTTCTAATTAAATTTACTTTCTTCGTGTAGAAATGGCTAGTAATTCAACAAACTCGTCTAATTTGTCATTGAGGACTATACTCGAAAAGTGTAAACTCAACGGGACAAATTATCTGGACTGGGACAGGAATTTACGACTTGTGTTAAAGTTGGAACACAGGGAGTACGTCCTTGATAAGGCTATCCCGGTGGAGCCAGCTGCCAACGCAACGAGGGTCGTTAAGGATGCGTACCAGAAACACCTTAGCGACTCTATCGACGTTGCGTGTGTCATGCTGGGCTGCATGGAGGCAGACCTCCAAAAGCAGTTTATGGAGCTATCCCATGATCCATTTGCAATGTTTGCACAGATTAAGGATATGTTCAAAGAGAGAGTATGTATTGAAAAATACACTGTTCTCCGAGAACTCATTGCCTGCAAGATGTTAGCAGGCAGCTCTGTACGTCCACATGTCCTACGTATGAAGGGACATTTCGACCATATGACTAGTATCGGTATGTCTATGGAAAAGGAAATGGCTGCGGATTTTATTCTGCAATCCCTTCCTCATGCATATGGTGGGTTCTTCATGAACTATCACATGCATGACATGGACAAGACCGCGTCGGAGTTGCACAACATGCTAGTGACTGCCGAGAAGAGCATAAGGGGCAGTTCGCCCAAAAGTGTTCTTATGGTCAAGAAGGGATCCAGCTTCAAAGCTGGTGGTGGAAAGGGTAAAGCCCCAATGCACCTGGCAGGAAAGATCAGACGACCATTTGTTTCTAGACCTTCCCTGCCCGTAAAAGGCAAAGGGAAGGCAAAGAAGTCGGTCTGTTTCTACTGTCAAAAGCCTGGTCATTGGAAGAAAGACTGTCAGCAGCTGAAGGAGGATCAGAAGAAGGGCGGTGGGGCCACTACTTCATCAGGTATTCCATTAGAGCTATATCTTTCTACAATAAATACTTGGGTACTAGACACTGGAGCTGAGTCTCATGTCTGTGCGGATATGCAGGTGTTGCACAGTAGAAGACATATGGGGGAAAGCAAAGTGTACCTAAGAGTTGGGAACAACGTGAGAGTTGCCGCAACTGCCATGGGTTCTATTAACCTTGTTTTGGCCAGTGGGCTTGTAATTGAACTTCATGATGTGTTTTGCGTACCTGCTTTCAGTAGGAATATTATTTCAATATCTCTTCTTGAAAAAGAAGGTTATTATTTTAATATTAAGAACGGGTTTTTTAATATTATGAGCAACAACATGTTTTATGGCAATGCTCACACTGTTGGAGGTTTATACATATTGAATATGCAAAACTCGAGATCCAACATGCTCTATAATATAAATGCTAAGAGGTTTAAAGCTAATGATTTAGACCAAACTCTAATCTGGCATTGTCGTCTAGGTCACATAAATGAGAAACTCATCTCAGCGCTTCATAAGCGCGGACTTCTAAGTCAATTCGAATCCAAAACGATTGATAGATGCAAAACTTTTTTAATGGGCAAGATGACTAAAGCGCCCTTCACTGGTTTAGGTGAGAGGGCAGGTGATCTATTGGGTCTAATACATTCAGACGTATGTAGACCAATGAGTGCACCAGCCAGAGGAGGTTTAGGCTACTTTATCACATTTACTAATGATTTCAGTAGATATGGTTATGTCTATCTCATGAAACATAAGTCCGAAGCCTTTGATAAATTCAAGGAGGTTAGGTCTGAAGTAGAAAACCAACTCGGAAAGAGTATCAAGGCACTCCGTTCTGATCGGGGTGGAGAATACTTATCCGAGGAGTTTCTTAGTCATCTTACTGAAGGTGGAATACTATTTGAAGTGGACTCCGCCAGGAACACCGCAACTCAATGGTGTGTCCGAGCGGAGGAATCAGACATTGTTGGATATGGTTAGATCGATGTTAAGTCTCACTGATCTCCCGATCTCCTTCTGGGGTTATGCCCTTCAAACGGCCGCATTCATAATAAACAGGGCTCCGTCGAAAGCAGTGGAAGGGACATCATTCGAGAAATGGTGTAGGAAGGAACCCATTTTGTCCTTCCTAAAAATCTGGGGTTGCGAGGCTTATGTAAAACGGTTGCCTGCAACCAAGCTCGAACCGAGATCAGATAAGTGCACTTTCGTCGGATATCCAAAAGAAACAAAAGGATACTACTTCTACAAACCGAGCGAAAATAAAGTTTTTGTCGCTCGAGGTGGGACATTCTTGGAAAAGGAATTTATTTCCAAGACAGTCATTGGGAGGGTTGTTCATCTTGATGAAGTTCTAGATGAGATGGTCACTCGGGAACCACTAGACGACCCACTAGAAGAAGTAGAGCCAGAAGTGGTCGCTGAGCAATAACCAGTAGCTACAGTTAATGAGGACGGTCCGAGGTGGTCTGAAAGGATAAGTCATGCACCTGTCAGATACAGTTACCTAGTAACTGGAGGTGATGATTTAGTATTAGTGGACAATGATCCAGCTACCTTTCGAGAGCCCTTGGATGGAACCGACTCTAAGAAATGGCTGGAAGTCATGAGGGAAGAAATGCAATCTATGTCAGATAATCAAGTGTGGGACATGGTGGAACAAACCCCTGACGTAAAAGTCATTGGGTGTAAATGGATCTTTAAAATAAAGATAGACATGGATGGCAAACCTCAGACCTATAAAGTACGATTGGTAGCTAGAGGTTATAGACAAGTCCATATAATTGACTATGAGGAAACCTTTTCTCCAGTAGTTATGATAAAATCTATTCGCATTCTACTTGCCATAGAAGCTTATCATAATTATGAGATATGGCAAATGGATGTCAAAATCGCTTTCCTTAATGGGAGGTTAGCTGAGGACGTTTATATGTCCCAGCCTGAGGGTTTTGAGGATTCAAAGAATAAGGGAAATATTTGCAAGTTGCTCAAATCAATCTATGGTTTGAAGCAAGCATCTCGGAGTTGGAAGCAGCGTTTTGATGAAGTTGTGAAATAGTTTGGCTTCATCAAGAACGATGATGAACCTTGCGTATATAAAAAGGCAGATGGGTGTAAAGTAGTCTTCTTGGTGCTTTATGTTGATGACATACTGCTCATTGGAAACGACGTCCCTACCTTGCTCTTAACAAAGACTTGGTTAGGTGAGTGTTTCGCAATGAAGGACTTAGGCGAGGCCTCTTACATCTTGGGGATCAAGATATATAGAGACCGTGCCAAGCGGGTCTTGGGCTTAAGTTAAAGAACCTACATAGATAAAGTGTTGAGACGATTCTCAATGCAAGATTCAAAGAAATGATTGCTGCCCATGCGTCATGGCATAAAGCTTAGCAAGAAGTAGTGTGCTGAGACACCTGCAGAGCTAGCAAGAGTGAATGAGATCCCATATGCTTCGACTATAGGGTCCATAATGTATGCCATGATATGTACGAGACCGGATGTCTCGTTTGCCCTAAGCTGTACCAGTAGACATCAATCCAAACCCGGTGAGGCACACTGGATTGCCGTCAAGGCGATTCTCAAATATTTGAGAAAAACCAAAGACGCTTTTCTTGTATACGGGGGAAGAAATGATGATCTAGTCATCAAAGGATATGTCGACGCTAATTTCCAAACGGACCCCGATGACTTTAAGAGTTAGTTTGGATATGTGTTTACGTTGAACGGTGGAGCATTCAGCTGGAAAAACAAGAAGCAGGACACCATTGCCAACTCTACGACCGAAGCTGAGTACATTGCTGCATCGGAAGCGGCAAAAGAGGCTGTATAGATCAGGAGTTTCATGGCTGGGTTAGGTGTAATTCAAAACCCATCTAACCCAGTAGACTTATATTGTGACAACACCGGGGCCATTGCGCAAGCTAAAGAACCCAGAGCACATGACAGATCCAAACATGTACTCAGAAAGTATCACATCATCCGCGACATTGTTGCTAGAGGTGACGTGAAGATCCACTACGTTGCAACTGATGATAACACAGCCGACCCCTTGACCAAGGCTCTTCCTCAAGCAAAACATGATAAACATGTTAATTCAATGGGTATAGACTGAGACTTAGATTGGAACTAGGGGCAAGTGGGAGATTGATAAAATTTTGTGCCCAAGTCCAATTGCTAGTAGCCTGTAAACGTCTATGTACATTATCATCGTTTGTAATATATATAAAACGGCTTTGTATTACTTATGTGTTGAAGTCATATGTTAAGCATGATCTGATTTATGACCACTAAAGTAGTAGAACCATAAATCTGTACGGATCACACTTAACGAGTCCCTGGTCAAAATATGCTTCCATAGAAGCGACCAGTATGAGGATGGTTCTTAATGACGTAGTTCTACTTGTCATAGGGATGAGGGATCCCGGAATCATATCATAGATATCATGAGGTGATTGATATCGGACGACCCGCTTTATATAATGTTCTCATAGATTAAGCCATGAACATATTCAAATGCGATAGCTTGTCACGATATCCTTAGACCGAGGAGTTTTTGTGATCACTATGCAATGTACGTGCGGCTTTAACTTGCGCCTAACGCTTTCTATAACAAGATTGCAATAACGGGCATGATTGGGTGGCGAAACGGGTTGCATGAGTGACACGAAAGACGGCTAAGGGATTTATCCCTCATACTACGGTATGGGAAAGATATCCGTTAAAGGCCTCTTGATTGAGACTAACTGAGAGTAAGAGCATGGCCATGCCGGTGATACGAGTTATCAGTTCTCAGCCATCTCACGTATCAAGTAACAATGATTGATTAAACAAGGGTGACGACTCTATGCCTTGTGATTAATCGGGATATCTAGAGATAATAGGATAGTGACTTGTACGCACAAGGTTAAGTCGAATCATCGACCGTCATGCACCTTGGGTAATCATAACGTCTTACTAGAGGCCCCTTGTGATGGATCGGGCAAGAGCGATCTTTTGCGCCGATCTGCCAACAGTGGCATGAGCCTGAAGGGTCACACACATTCAACATGGATAACCTGAGACAAGGAAACCTTAACGTTTCTTGAGGAGCAATACATGGACAAAACTGGAGGTTTTGTGCCATGGGTTCGGTTTGAGAGAATAATTAGCGAATCGAGAAAATTGAGTTTTTTTCGTCGATGTCGCGTCAGAGTTTGTTTGATAAGTAACGACAAAAAGGGTCAGGCGACTTTTGGACACGGCACGAAACCACATGGGCGAGCCTATTGGGCTCGGCCCATGAGGTCTCATGGCCGACCCAACAAGGGCCCATCATGGGCCCAATAAGCCCTATATGGCCGGCCCACATGGTGGGTCCATGAGTGGGGGCCACACAACACCATGCTTAGTTGGTTATTGTGGATTAAGAGGTGAGTGATTTAAGGGGTATGGGTTAAAGCATCTTTAAGCCCATACCAATCACTTTTGACCAATGCTTATGAGTTGGATGATGAATTGAAATATCTAACATTTCATTCATTAATCAAATAATCACACAACTCACAAATATCTCTCTCTCTCTCTTGCTTGGCCGGCCACCTTGCTCTCTCCTCTTCATCTTGCTCTCTTGTTCTTCATTTAATTGTTCCAGTAGGCAATTAAGTGAAGGATCTTCAAGATCATCCCCTTGGTGTGGACTTGCTTTAGAGAAGAAGATCCGAAAGTTCTTCTTTATCGATTCAACAAAGACTTAAAGGTAAACATCTTGTGGAATAGATTTTTCCTTAGGATTTAATGTTTATGTTCTTGGACAAGGTTTGGAGTAGATTTTGTTAAAACGCTTCCGCTATCTCGATGATCTAGAACGCTCCAAAACCCTACAAGATGCACATCTTAAAAAATCCAGGTAGAATTAATTGTGGATTGGTTAAATCGGGCCGTGGCCAAAACCATATGGTTTTGGGCCACGGGCCCGTCAGCACAAGTTCCATGGATCGGGCCAAAACCCTAGGGTTTTGGGCGCCAACCATAATGAGGAATTGAGCCGAAACCCATGAGGTTGGCTTACCTCACGGGCTTCCAAATTGGGCAAGGCCAAGGCCTCATGGCCGAAACCCTAATGGGTTCGGCCCATGAGGCCCAAGCCGCCCAAGGTGGCCGGCGGCTAGGGTTTGGAGGGAGCCGAACCTAGCCCATTTTATGGGCTGGTTCATGCTCCCAAAACCCTAGTCAATCTCTATAAATAGAGGCCTCATAAGTTGTAAAATCACAATTTGATTTTTCCACACCGTTACTTTGCTGGATTTACTAATCGAGTTTATTTTCTTTCTAGAAGGGGAATCTAAGCTTAGATCTGGTGGTCTTGTGCATTCTTGTGTGCTTAATAGAGGTAAAGACCGACTCGGGATTTCCACGTGGCTGATCCGGTTCAAATCTCAAGTAATATTTTGTTTTCTAATCAAAGTTGATGTTTTTCTAGATCTGGCGACAAAACTTGCGATATACATAGCTCCCAGGTCTGATGTCTGATTGATTCGAATCTAGCGCCATATTATAGGAAATTCAAATCTCTTCAATTTCTTGTGAAATAGCCTTTTCCATTAGAGGTCTGGTTTTGGGGCTATCTGGCCCGCAACCTGATTGATCTGCAAAATCGAAAAGGTACATGATTTTGTAACTTGTAGATCTATCGCGTAGATAAGATCCTGACGGGTTAGAGGTTATTTCAATTGTTTTATTTCCGCTGTGGAATCTTATTTGGATCCCCCGAATCCCAACACAACTGACTTACAGTAAAATTCTATTTTGTTATCATCTAACGTCACAGTTCGGTCCACTTCATCACATGGGTGTCCACGTGTTTGTATAGACATCTAATGTCAATTAGCATGAGACTCACTAATTCCATATTATTAACATCTCATGTTAATTATAGATGCAAGCAGAGGTGATGGTCTATGGACTTGTGACGCCCAATCACATATCCTATAACCATGAACTATTTCAAATTATTCTTTAAAGAAAATCGTCACTCATATTTTTAACACTTAAAAATGATTTATTTGATTGAAATACTAACTATATTCTAATGTAATGAAAATTATCCTAATAACAAAACAATATATATCGCCAGATGGGATGGTATATACAGTATGCATACAAAGCAATTTGTTAGTGCATATTGTACTAACATTTCACTTTACTCCTTCTAATTGTAAGAGTTTCAATATTTTTAACGTTACTAATAAGGGGTAAAATCTCAAAAAGTTCTCTAAAGCATGTGTACTTTTTCCTCCCGTGGTCACTCAAATTTCATTTTGTCTCACATTACCCAACTGTGTTAACTCTTATTGTAAAAAACAAAAATATCCCTTTTTGGTTTTTAAATTTTCAAACTTATGAAACCCACCCCTATTTTAAATACATTAAGTGGTAATGACAGTTGATTACACCCAACTACGTCACTTTTCAAATTTAATACCCCAACTTCCAGGTTTTCATTTAGGGTACCCCAAGTTTAAATAAGCGACACTTAGCCCAACGTCTGTTCTAACTGAATTGATCTGTCAAAAAGTCTAAAATGCCCTCAATAGTTTTGGTCTGTTATGATAGCATTTGTGCCCTAGTCCAATTGGTATTAGCCTGTAAACGTCTATGTACAAATATCATCGTTTGTAATGTATAAATATAAACGGCTTTATATTACTTATGTGTTGAAGTAATATGTTAAGCATGATCTGATTTATGACCACTAAAGTAGTAGAACCATAAATCTGTACGGATCACACTTAACGAGTCCCTGGTCAACCTATGCTTCCTTGAAAGCGACCAGTATGAGGATGGTTCTTAATGACGTAGTTCTACTTGTCATAAGGATGTGGGATCCTGGAACCATATCATAGATATCATGAGGTGATTGATATCGGACGACCCGCATTGAATAGTGTTTTCATAGATTAAGCCATAACCATATTCAGATGCGATAGCTTGTCACGACGTCCTTAGACCAAGGAGTCTTTGTGATCACTGTGCAATGAACGTACGGCTTTAACTTGCGCCTAACGCTTTCTGTAAAAGGATTGCTATGAAGGGCATGATTGGGTGGCGGAACGGGTTGCATGAGTGACACGAAAGACGGCTAAGGGATTTATCCCTCATACTATGGTATGGGAAAGATATCCGTTAGAAGGCCTCTTGATGGAGACTGACTGAGAGGAAAAGCATGGCCATGCAAATGATACGGGTTATCAGTCCTCAGTCATCTCGCATATCAAGTAACAATGATTGATTGAACAAGGGAGACGACTCTATGCCTTGAGATCAATCGAGATATCTAGAGATAAAAGGATGGTGACTTGTACGCACAAAGGTTAAGTCGAATCATCGATCATCGTGCACCTTGGGTAATCATAATGTTTTACTAGAGACCACTTATGATGGATCGGGCAAGAGCGAGTCTTGCGCCGATCTGCCAACGGTGGCATGAGCCTAGAGGGTCACACACATACAAGACGGATAACTTGAGACAAGGAAACATGGATGTTTCTTAAGGAGAAGTATATGGACAAAACTGGAGGTTTTGTGCCATAGGTTCGGTTTGAGAGAATAATTAGCGAATCAAGAAAAATTGAGTTTTTCGTCGATATCGCGTCGGACTTTGTTTGATAAGTAACGACAAAAAGGTCGGGAAACTTTTGGACGCGGCATGAGACAACACGGGAGGGCCCATTGGGCTCGGCCCATGAAGCCTCATGGCCGGCCCAATAAGGGCCCAATAAGGCCATATGGCCGGCCCACTTGGTGGGGCCATTGTGGGGGCCACACAACACCATGCTTAGTTGGTGGTTGTGGATTAAGAGGTGAGTGATTTAAGGGGTATGGGTTAAAGCACCTTTAAGCCCATACCAATCACTTTAAACCCATACTTGTGAGTTGGATGATGGATTAAATGCAAGACTTTGATTCATTAATCATTTAATCACAAAACACTCACAAAACCTCTCTCTCTCTCTTGTGTGGCCGGCCACCCCTTGTTCTTCTCCTCCATCTTGCTCTCTTGTTCTTCATTTAATTGTTCTAGTAGGCAATTAAGTGAAGGATCTTGAAGATCATCCTCTTGGTGTGGACTTGCTTTAGAGAAGAAGATCCGAACGTTCTTCTTTATCGATTCAAACAAGACTTAAAGGTAAACATCTTGTGGAATAGATTTTGCTTTGGGATTTAATGGTTTAAATGTTCTTGGACAAGGTTTGGAGTAGATTATCTTTTTATTGCTTCCGCTATCACGATGACGATCTAGAACGCTCCAAAACCCTACAGTGGTATCAGAGGGTTGGTTACCCTCTTAATCTTTGTCTTGTTGAATTTATTTCGGTTTTGTGATTATATGCATGCCAAATGTTCATAACATGGTTTTAATGCTTTTTGGGAAATTTGCATGAAATATGTTGTTTTTGAAAAATATATTAAATTTGGAATTTTTCAGAAATTATTGGATTTGTCGGGTCCGAGAAGAGACTCTCGGGGAGCCGGATCGGAGGTACCGGACGGAGGTCACCGGAGGCCGGTGAGGCCGGCGGTGACCGGGCCCGTCCCCACTCTTGGCCGAGGCCGAGAGTGGCGGCAAGCCGGGTTTGGGCCTTCCAAGTCCCAAACCGGGCCGTGCATAGTTGGGTTCGGCCCAATGGGCCCTCGGCCCATTGGCTTGGCCCGACTTGGTTTGTGTGTGGTGTTTGATCCATGTCACGAACTCGCGATCCAATATTTTGAAAACTTTCAAAATTTGATCGGTTTCGATAAACCGTTTTTCGAAAAGGTCTAGTTTCGATAAACCCGACCAAGCAACTTGGCAAAATTAAAACCGGAATTATTGCATATTATTTGATAACATGTTGGATGATGTGATGAAATGTATGATGCATTAGTAGCCCATTAGATTTATCGCTTTCACGGTTTGCATACCGTTAGTGTTAGCGTGTAATTATTCTTTTATTCGAGCCCATAAAGTGTAATTATTTTTTATCCGGTCTATGAACCGAGTATTAATTGTAATTATTACTCAAAGACAAGAAGGATAGAAAATCGAGCATGATGACGGTCTTGGAGGAAGTCCAAGAGCTAGTGGGAGCCCGAATGTGAAAGACGAGAAGATATGAAGACTCGTAGAATCCTAAGATTAGGATGGGCTATAAAATGCATATTTAATGCTTTATAGATGCTAGGTTGAATTATTTAATTAATTGCATGCTTGCATGATTAGTTTATAAGTTTATAAGCGATCACCTCACATGCAAAGATTAAAATCAACTTTAATTGTTTGCATGTTTAAAGCGTTGTGAACTATCATCACACGGGTTGTGATGGATGAGTTCAAATTTGAAACGTGTTTGCACGGGTTGCAAATGACGGATTCAAATGAAGATAGTATGTGATACAATTAGAAACGTCACAACACGGGTTGTTGATGATGGGTTCGTAATTGTGCCAAATAATTTCGAATTATTAAACACAACCAAATTACAAGTTAATTTGAGTCAAGTGAGATGCCACCCAAATTCACACCCATGTAGAAACATTTTATCGGTGTCCTGCGCCTTAGCGGAGCATCGATCGAATGGGTTCTAGATGGGAATGGTAAACTTTGTGGGATGTCGTGCGCCTTAGCGGAGCATCTGCACAAAGTTAACTCGTTAGTGAAAGTTGGTTGACTCAACCACGATTCTTGGCCTGAGGTCGAGCTGGGGCATCGGAAGGGTAAGCCGTGTGTTTTACACATACCCTGACTAAGAGTTACACGGGTTGTAATTGGACAGGATGTCCTACCTAAATAAGTCAATTGGAGCGGTGCGCCTTAGCGCACTTCAAATGACGAATAAGGGATCTTGGTTTAAAGATTCTAAATTTTAGAATCTAATGGTTGGTGTTTAATTCGGATCTTCGTAAATTTATTCAAACATTCTGATTAAATTTACTTTCTTCGTGTACAAATGGCTAGTAATTCAACGAACTCGTCTAATTTGTCATTGAGGACTATACTCGAGAAGTGTAAACTCAACGGGACAAATTATCTAGACTGGGACAGAAATTTACGACTTGTGTTAAAAATGGAACGCAGGGAGTATGTCCTTGATAAGGCTATCCCTGAGGAGCCAACTGCCAACGCAACGAGGGTCGTTAAGGATGCGTACCAGAAACACCTTAGCGACTCTATCGACGTTGCGTGTGTCATGCTGGGCTGCATGGAGGCGGACCTCCAAAAGCAGTTTATGGAGCTATCCCAAGATTCCGTTTGCAATGTTTGCACAGATCAAGGATATGTTCAAGGAGAAAGTATGTATTGAAAAATACACTGTTCTCCGAGAACTCATAGCCTGCAAGATGTCAGCAGGCAGCTCCGTAGGTCCTCACGTCCTACAGATGAAGGGGCATTTTGACCATATGACTAGTATCGGTATGTCTATGGAAAAGGAAATGGCTGCGGATTTTGTTCTGCAATCCCTTCCTCATGGATATGGTGGGTTCGTCATGAACTATCACATGCATGATATGGACAAGACCGTGTCGGAGTTGCACAGCATGCTAGTAACTGCCGAGAAGAGCATAAGGGGCAGTTCGTCCAAAAATGTCTTCATGGTCAAGAAGGGACCCAGCTTCAAAGCTGTTGGTGGCAAGGGTAAAGGCCCAAGACACCTCGCAGGGAGGAACAGACGACCATTTATTCCTAGACCTCACATGCCCGTACAAGGCAAAGGGAAGGCAAAGGAGTCGGTCTGTTTCTACTGTCAAAAGCCTGGTCATTGGAAGAAAGACTGTCAGCAGCTGAAGGAGGATCAGAAGAAGGGCGGTGGGGCCGCCACTTCATCAGGTATCCAATTAGAGCTATATCTTTCTACAATAAATACCTGGGTATTAGATACTGGAGCTGAGTCTCATATCTGTGCCAATGTGCAGGTGTTACACAGTAGAAGAGATATGAGGGAAAGCGAGGTGGACCTAAGAGTTGGGAACAATACCAGAGTTGCCGCAACTGCCGTGGGTTCTGTGAACCTTGCTTTGCCCAGTGGGCTTGTAATCGAACTTAATGATGTTTTTTGCGTACCTGCTTTCAGCAGGAATATTATCTCAATTTCTCTTCTTGAGAAAGAAGGTTATTATTTCAATATTAAGAACGGGTTTTTTGATATTATGCGCAACAACATATATTATGGCAATGCTCGCACTGTTGGAGGATTATACATATTGAATATGCAAAACTCGAAATCCAACATGCTCTATAATGTAAATGCTAAGAGGTTTAAAACTAATGATTTAGACCAAACTCTTATCTGGCATTGTCGTCTAGGTCACATAAATGAGAAACGCATCTCAGCGCTTCATAAGCGCGGACTTCTAAGTCAATTCGAATTCCAAGCGATTGAAAGATGCGAAGCTTGTTTGATGGGCAAGATGACTAAAGCGCCCTTCACTGGTTTAGGTGAGAGGGCAGGTGACTTATTGGGTCTAATACATTCAGACGTATGTGGACCAATGAGTACGCATGCCAGAGGTGGTTTAGGCTACTTTATCACATTTACTGACGATTTCAGTAGATATGGTTATGTCTATCTCATGAGACATAAGTCCGAAGCTTTTGATAAATTCAAAGAGTTTAGGACTGAAGTAGAAAACCAACTCGGAAAGAGTATCAAGGCACTCCGTTCTGATCGGGGTGGAGAATACTTATCCGAAGAGTTTCTTAGTTATCTTACTGAAGGTGGAATACTATCTCAGTGGACTCCGCCAGGAACACCGCAACTTAATGGTGTGTCCGAACGGAGGAATCGAACATTGTTAGATAAGGTTCGATCAATGTTAAGTCTCACTGATCTCCCGATCTCCTTCTGGGGTTATGCTCTGCAAACGGCCGCTTTCATAATAAATAAGGCTCCGTCGAAAGCAGTGGAAGGGACATCATTTGAAAAATGGTACGGGAAGGAACCCGTTTTGTCCTTCCTTAAAATCTGGGGTTGCGAGGCTTATGTTAAAAGGTTGCTTGCAACCAAGCTCGAACCAAGATCAGATAAATGCACTTTCGTCGGATATCCAAAAGAAACAAAAGGATACTACTTCTACAAACCGAGCGAAAATAAAGTTTTTGTCGCTCGAGGTGGGACGTTCTTGGAAAAAGAGTTCATTTCCAAGACAGTCAGTGGGAGGGCTATTCATCTTGATGAAGTTCTAGATGAGATGGTCACTCGGGAACCACGAGAAGACCCACTAGAAGAGGTAGAGCCAGAAGTGGTCATTGAGCAAGAACCAATAGCTACAGTTAATGAGGACGGTCCGAGGCGCTCTGAAAGGATAAGTCATGCACCTGTTAGATACGGTTTCTCAGTAACTGAGGGTGATGGTTTAGTACTAGTGGACAATGATCCAGCTACCTTTCGAGAGGCTTTGGACGGAACCGACTCTGAGAAATGGCTGGAAGCTATGAGGGAAGAAATGCAATCCATGTCAGATAATCAAGTGTGGGACTTGGTAGATCATACCCCTGATGTTAAGGTCATAGGGTGTAAATGGATCTTTAAAATAAAGATTGACATGGATGGCAAACCTCAGACCTATAAAGCGAGACTGGTAGCAAAAGGCTATAGACAAATCCACGGAATTGACTTTGAAGAGACCTTTTCTCCAGTAGCTATGGTCAAATCTATCCGCATTCTTCTTGCCATAGCAGCATATCACAACTATGAGATATGGCAAATGGATGTCAAAACCGCCTTCCTCAACGGGAGGTTAGCTGAGGACGTTTATATGTCTCAGCCTGAGGGTTTTGAGGATCCAAAGAATAAGGGAAAGATTTGCAAGTTGCTCAAATCAATCTATGGTTTGAAGCAAGCATCTCGGAGTTGGAATCAGCGTTTTGATGAAGTAGTAAAACGGTTTGGCTTCGTCAAGAACGATGATGAACCTTGCGTATATAAAAAGGCAAGTGGGAGCAATATAATCTTTTTAGTGCTTTATGTTGATGACATACTGCTCATTGGAAACGACGTCCCTACCTTGCTCTTAACGAAGACTTGGTTAGGTGAGTGTTTCGCAATGAAGGACTTAGGCGAGGCCTCTTACATCTTGGGAATCAAGATATATAGAGACCGTGCCAAGCGAGTCTTGGGCTTAAGTCAAAGCACTTATATAGACAAGGTGTTGAGACGATTCTCAATGCAAGATTCAAAGAAAGGATTGCTGCCCATGCGTCATGGCGTAAAGCTTAGCAAGAAGCAGAGTGCTGAGACACCTGCAGAGCTAGTAAGAATGAATGAGATCCCATATGCTTCAGCTATAGGATCCATAATGTATGCCATGATATGCACGAGACCGGATGTCTCGTTTGCCCTAAGCTGTACCAGTAGACATCAATCCAAACCCGGTGAGGCACACTGGATCGCTGTCAAGGCGACTCTCAAATATTTGAGAAAAACCAAGGACGCCTTTCTTGTATACGGGGGCAGAAATGATGATCTCGTCGTCAAAGGATATGTCGATGCTAGTTTCCAGACAGACCCCGATGACTTTAAGAGTCAGTTGGGATATGTGTTTATGTTGAACGGTGGAGCATTCAGCTGGGAAAGCAAGAAGCAAGATACCATTGCCGACTCTAACACGGAAGCTGAGTACATTGCCGCATGTGAGGCGGCGAAAGAGGCTGTATGGATCAGGAGTTTCATGGCTGGGTTAGGTGTAATTAAAAACCCGTCTAACCTAGTAGACTTATATTGTGACAACACCGGGGCTATTGCGCAAGCTAAGGAACCCAGGGCACATAACAGATCCAAACATGTACTCAGAAAGTATCACATCATCCGCGACATAGTTGCTAGAGGTGACGTGAAGATCCAATACGTTGCAACTGATGATAACACAGCCGACCCATTGACCAAGGCTCTTCCTCAAGATAAACATGAAAATCATGTTAGGTCAATGGGTATAGACTGGGACTTAGATTGGAACTAAGGGCAAGTGGGAGATTGATAGCATTTGTGCCCTAGTCCAATTGGTATTAGCCTGTAAACGTCTATGTACAAGTATCATCGTTTGTAATGTATAAATATAAACGGCTTTATATTACTTATGTGTTGAAGTAATATGTTAAGCATGATCTGATTTATGACCACTAAAGTAGTAGAACCATAAATCTGTACGGATCACACTTAACGAGTCCCTGGTCAACCTATGCTTCCTTGAAAGCGACCAGTATGAGGATGGTTCTTAATGACGTAGTTCTACTTGTCATAAGGATGTGGGATCCTGGAACCATATCATAGATATCATGAGGTGATTGATATCGGACGACCCGCATTGAATAGTGTTTTCATAGATTAAGCCATAAACATATTCAGATGCGATAGCTTGTCACGACGTCCTTAGACCAAGGAGTCTTTGTGATCACTGTGCAATGAACGTACGGCTTTAACTTGCGCCAAACGCTTTCTGTAAAAGGATTGCTATGAAGGGCATGATTGGGTGGCGGAACGGGTTGCATGAGTGACACGAAAGACGGCTAAGGGATTTATCCCTCATACTATGGTATGGGAAAGATATCCGTTAGAAGGCCTCTTGATGGAGACTGACTGAGAGGAAAAGCATGGCCATGCAAATGATACGGGTTATCAGTCCTCAGTCATCTCGCATATCAAGTAACAATGATTGATTGAACAAGGGAGACGACTCTATGCCTTGAGATCAATCGGGATATCTAGAGATAAAAGGATGGTGACTTGTACGCACAAAGGTTAAGTCGAATCATCGATCATCGTGCACCTTGGGTAATCATAATGTTTTACTAGAGACCACTTATGATGGATCGGGCAAGAGCGAGTCTTGCGCCGATCTGCCAACGGTGGCATGAGCCTAGAGGGTCACACACATACAAGACGGATAACTTGAGACAAGGAAACATGGATGTTTCTTAAGGAGAAGTATATGGACAAAACTGGAGGTTTTGTGCCATAGGTTCGGTTTGAGAGAATAATTAGCGAATCAAGAAAAATTGAGTTTTTCGTCGATATCGCGTCGGACTTTGTTTGATAAGTAACGACAAAAAGGTCGGGAAACTTTTGGACGCGGCATGAGACAACACGGGAGGGCCCATTGGGCTCGGCCCATGAAGCCTCATGGCCGGCCCAATAAGGACCCAATAAGGCCATATGGCCGGCCCACTTGGTGGGGCCATTGTGGGGGCCACACAACACCATGCTTAGTTGGTGGTTGTGGATTAAGAGGTGAGTGATTTAAGGGGTATGGGTTAAAGCACCTTTAAGCCCATACCAATCACTTTAAACCCATACTTGTGAGTTGGATGATGGATTAAATGCAAGACTTTGATTCATTAATCATTTAATCACAAAACACTCACAAAACCTCTCTCTCTCTCTTGTGTGGCCGGCCACCCCTTGTTCTTCTCCTCCATCTTGCTCTCTTGTTCTTCATTTAATTGTTCTAGTAGGCAATTAAGTGAAGGATCTTGAAGATCATCCTCTTGGTGTGGACTTGCTTTAGAGAAGAAGATCCGAACGTTCTTCTTTATCGATTCAAACAAGACTTAAAGGTAAACATCTTGTGGAATAGATTTTGCTTTGGGATTTAATGGTTTAAATGTTCTTGGACAAGGTTTGGAGTAGATTATCTTTTTATTGCTTCCGCTATCACGATGACGATCTAGAACGCTCCAAAACCCTACATGTTAAACTGGTCTGATTGGTTTAATTGATATGATTATGAAATAACTATTTAACTCCTAATTGAATACCCAATTTAACTAATAAATTGAGGGCAAATCTGACTTTTCACTTTCAAAAAAATAATTAATATTCTTTAATATTTAAATATATATAATATTATTATTAATTATATATTATTATTAATCATTAATTAACCTAATTAACCCTAATTAACCTAATTAACAGACCAAATTGAAAGCTCGTCCACAACGACGAGGAGGAGGCCGCCGTCGCGAGGAGGAGGCCATGCGGAGAGCTCACCAATTTTCATAGCTGAGCTCGTTGATTGCGACATCGATTGGCCATGCAGCGAGGAGGAGGACGTTTTCAAATGTTGTCGATTGACGAAGGAGGTTGCAAATCCAAAACCGATTCTACTCGAATGGTGCTCAATAGCTGCTGCGTTTGTTGTGCTTTTTTCCGGCAGAGCTTCAGTGGCCGAGACTCATGGCAGAAAGTGGAGCCGAATAGGGTAGCCACGGGTTGGAGTTGAGAGCTCGTCCACAACATGAAGATGGAGGAGGAGGGAAGAGCTCGAGCTCGACCACAGTCTGGGTCTGGGTGCTCCGGCGACGTCGCTAGAGCTATTTGCAGAAAATCACACGATGGTCGGAGCATGCGGCCAGAGACGGGAGTGGTGGTGGGGGGGGGGGGGGGGCGTTTATTAGGGTTAATTAATAATTAATAATAATATTATATATATTTAAATATTAAAGAATATTAATTATTATTTGTGTAAGTGAAAAGTCAGATTTTCCCTCAATTTATTAGTTAAATTGGGTATTCAATTAGGGGTAAAATAGTCATTTCATAATCATATCAATTAAACCAATCAGACCAGTTTAACAGACCAAAACTATTGAACATATTTTAGACTTTTTGACAGACCAATTCAGTTAGATTTAACAGACGTTGGGCTAAATGTCGCTTAATTAAACTTAGGGTACCCTAAATGAAAAACTGGAAGTTGGGGTATTAAATTTGAAACGTGACATAGTTGGGTGTAATCAACTGTCATTGCCCCATACTTTAATGAACAATTTAGATTATAAGAGCTTAAAGAAGGAGAAACAAAATCCAAAAAGATAATAATAATAATAATCCAGCTAGTCACAATTTATCATACCTTCTAAACTTGTTGCTCACAATAGTCAATTACCAAATCAAATCCAAATTCATTTTTGGGGAAATTGCATGCCACTACCCTGTACTATGTAATCTTTGCATGTCACTACTGTAAGATTTCATTTAGTTGCACCGTCCATTACAGAGTTAAGTTTGATGTAAAGAGTCCATAATAACCCTATATTAAAAAAGTTGAAAAATTTAAAAATATATTTTGAATTTTTTTAAATTTTTTTTTATCATATAAATAGTAAAACACTGATTTCAAAATTATTATTTTAAAAAAAAATTTTTATTCAAAAAAAATAGTAAAAATAAAAAACCACTTTTAACAACGTTTTGTTTTAATATATATTTTTTTAAAAATAATATTCAAATCAGTTTTAATTATTTTTTCCATAATTTTTTTAAAAAAGAAATAAGTTAAACAAGTGATTTTTTTTCATTTTTTAAATACAAGAGTATTTTAATCATTTAAATATTTCAGTTTGAAATTTTATTAAATGACTAAAATACCCTTATATTTAAAAAATGAAAAAAATAATCATTTTTTTAACTAATTTTCTTTTAAAAAATTTATGGAACAAATAATAAAAAACTGATTTGAATGTTATTATTTTTTAAATAATAATTTTTTAAAAAAATATTAAAAATAAAAATGTTGTTATAAGGGGTTTTTTAAATATTTTTTTGAAAAAACCTTTTATTTAAAATAATTTTGAAATAAGTGTAATAATTTATGTGATAAAAAAAATTTACAAAAACTTGAAAATATGATTTTTTTTAATATAGGGGTATTATGGACTTTTTACATCAAACTTAATTCTGTGACGAACAGTGCAACTAAATGAAACTATACAGTGGTGACATGCAACTAAAAAAAATAGATGATAGTGACGTGCAAAAGTTGCGTGTACAGGGTAGTGACATGCAATTTTGCATACATTTTTTTTTGGTATAAATTACAGTAATAAAACACAATTCATCAATCCTCTAATTGTTTCACCGAAAATTTGAGGTGTGTATGATTGATTTGGATGCGATTCTAGGAAGATTGTTGAAATATGGAATTTTTTTAGAATTCGGGAAGTGGGTATGGTGAATCTAGATTTAATTTACAAAACCCAATTGTTCATTTCCGGGTTTCTCAAATGAGCACGATCATATCAGAGGGAGGGTTGTAGTCGGCGATGACCGAAAACTGGCCATATGTGAAGGCAAAGTCGTGGCGGGGTAGGAGGTAAGAGTGGGGTTTAGTTCTCGGGACTGGGATGAGTTTGGTCGCTTCGAAGAACACGGTCGGTGGCGCGGTGGTACTGACGGGAGGAGAGAGGAGCTCTGGTTGGATGAGGTGGTTATGTGTAGAATCGCGGAGGTTAAGTTGAGTTGGTTGAGGAAGAAGATGATGAGAGAAAGGACTAAAACCATTGAAGTTATTTTTGTTCATAAATTCTCAGTTTGGGTACTTCTTGGCATTGAGTTTTTGGGTGTGATGGGAATAAAATATTGCTGCAAATTTTGTTTATGTGAGTGCATATTTAGGTTAAAAGGCTTGTCAATGGAACAAAACAACATAATGAAAAGTGAAATTCTATTAAGTAGCAGGGACAAGATGTCGAACACAATGTTGTAACAATTGGTTCGACAACTTACCTAATCACAGTTTATGGACAATAAATAGTAAAGTAGTAAATAGAAGACACACAATATGTTTACCCAGTTCGATGAATCCACACCTAATTCTAGGGGCACTCTGCCAGTGAAAAGGTTTTCACTATTCGGTAGTCAATAGTACAACTTCAAGCATCAACTAGCTATCACTGCTATTAGAGATCTCATCGTGAACAACCTCGACTAGGGACTCCCCCTGTCTTTGAGATCCTCTCAATTCCACCCTTCGAGCAAGCATATGCTCGGTTTTGTTGTCTTTGACAATCTTCTCGTGAGTCTTCAATCACGAATCCAAAATCCAATAGATCACAAACACTCAAATCTCCTCGAGTTGATGCATGTGATCGACAATGTCCTCTCTAAATTGATCAGCCTCTCGATCCACTAGTCGTACACGGTTAAGAGCTCTGAGAATTTAGCATAGAGAAATAACTCAGTTTCTAAGGGGGTAGCACCTTTTTTTATAGCAACTCTAATTGCCTAATCAGATTCCTATTCCAATTAGGAGGTCTCTCGCGGCCTTGCGTTTCTGGAAAGTGACAAATTGGCGTTGCCGCCTTCATTAAATCTTGTTTGCGTGTCTTTCTTTCAGCTAGACCTTCCCTAATTCATCCATGGTCTTTATTCCTTTGCGCGCGGAGCTTCTGTGCTCAAAACAAGAAGTCTTCGATGTCTTGCCTAATCCTGCGAGTATTATGTCACACCAACTGTGTTGCAACATGTTGTCTGACATCTTGACTTCGCACTAAAAATGGCAATATTAAACGTAGTAACAGTCTCCCCCTTTGGAAATTTTTTTAGGCAAACACATTGTGTCAACGAACTTTGGGCGAGCACCGTTTCCGGCTAGCAGCGTCTTTAGTTATGACAATTATCTTTAGTTGTCATTCATCGTTCTTGAGCGGAGCGTCGTGTTTTTGAGCAAGGTTGTAACATGTTGTGACACATGTTCCAGCATCTTCATGACGTCTTTTGTAGCATGGTTGTAACATGTTGTGACACATGTTCCAGCATCTTCATGACGTCTTCTGCAGTAAGGCACATAACACGTGGTAACATGTAGTGACACATGTTCCATCATGTTGAGCAACAAGTCACCAAAATTTGTGATGACCTGAAACTGCCTTACCTTCTAATATATCTCCCCCTCATTACCTAAAAATGGCAAAGGGCAACAAAAGAAGGATTGAAACACACAACATGAAAAACAGCTCTAACCGAGCAAACTAACCCCTAAACACGGGGCAACAAATCCAGCTCCGTCGAGGAGCAAAAGTATTTAAAATGTAACTAACCCGGACACACCATGAGGATTCAAAAATTCAAACACAATTTTAAGATAAGTTTTTTAGAGCAGATAGTGAGATGTTCTTTACTAAGAGAAGGTGGAGTGAGCATCATCTTCTTCAACATCGGGACCCTCTTGAGAAGCAAACAGAAGATCATGGAGGAACTGTTCATAGATAGCTTTTCTGCTGGTCAGAGTAGCAATGGTGCCCTCCAAATCTATGATCCCTTCCATGAGCTAGTGCACCATTATGTCTTTAATGGTCTCTGTGGCTTTAGAACTGCTTCCGGCTTCATAGGTCTTTGTAGAAGGTCGTGGAACGTACTTGACATACTTCCCTTCAAACAACTTTGTGCTAATGTTAAGGTTTCCTTGTCTCAAGTTATCCATCTTGTATGTGTGTGACCCTCCAGGCTCATGCCACCGTTGGCAGATCGGCGCAAGAGATCTCTCTTGCCCGATCCAACATAAGTGGTCTCTAGTAAGACATTATGATTACCCAAGGTGCATGATGATCGATGATTTGTTTTAACCTTGTGCGTACAAGTCACTATCCTATTATCTCTAGACATCCCGATTGATCACAAGGCATAGAGTCGTCATCCTTGTTTAATCAATCATTGTTACTTGATATGTGAGATGGCTGAGAACTGATAACCCGTATCACTGGCATGACCATGCTCTTTCTCTCAGTCACTCTCGATCAAGCGACCTTAACAGATATCTTTCCCATACCGTAGTACGAGGGGTAAATCCCTTAGCCGTCTTTCGTGTCACTCATGCAATCCGTTCCGCCACCCAATCATGCCCGTTATTGCAATCCTGTTACGGAAAGCGTTAGGCGCAAGTTAAAGTCGTACGTCGGCCGCATAGCGATTACAAAGACTCCTTGGTCAAAGGATATCGTGACAACCTATCGCATTTGAATATGTTCATGGCTTAATCTCTGAAACACTATTCAAAATGGGTCGTCCGATATCAATCACCTCATGATATCTATGATATGATTCCGGGATCCCACATCCCTATGATAAGAAGAACTACATCATTGAGAACCATCCTCATACTGGTCGCTTCAATTGAAGCGTATATTGACCAGGGACTCGTTAAGTGTGATCCGTACAGATTTGTGGTTCTACTACTTTAGTGGTCATGAATCAGATCATGCTTAACATATTACTTCAACACATAAGTAATACAAAACCGTTTTATTTATTACAAACGATGATAAATATACATAGACATTTATAGACTACTAGCAATTGGACTATGGCACAAAAATGTTATCAATCTTCCACTTGCCCCTAGTTCCAATCTAAGTCCTAGTCTATCCCCATTGACCTAACATGTTTATCATGTTTCGCTTCAGGAAGAGCCTTGGTCAAGGGGCCGGCTGTGTTATCATGAGATGCAACGTAGTGGATCTTCACGTCACCTCTAGCAACTATGTCGCGGATGATGTGATACTTCCTGAGTACATGTTTGGATCTGTCATGTGCCCTGGGTTCCTTAGCTTGCGCAATGGCCCCAGTGTTGTCACAATATAAGTCTACTGGGTTACATGGGTTTTGAATTACACCTAACCAAGCCATGAAACTCCTGATCCATACAGCCTCCTTTGCTGCTTCCGATGCAGCAATATACTCAACTTCCGTGGTAGAGTCGGCAATGGTGTCCTGCTTCTTGCTTTTCCAGCTGAATGCTCCACCGTTCAACGTAAACACATATCCCAACTAACTCTTAAAGTCATCAGGGTCTGTCTGGAAACTAGCGTCGACATATTCTTTGACAACTAGATCATCATCATTTCTTCCCCTGTATACAAGAAAAGCGTCTTTGGTTTTTATCAAATGTTTGAGAATTGCCTTGACTGCAATCCAGTGTTCCTCATCGGGTTTGGATTGATGTCTACTGATACAACTTAGGGCAAACGAGAGATCCGGTCTCGTACATATCATGGCATACATTATGGACCCTATAGCCGAAACATATGGGATCTCATTCATTCTTTTTAGCTCTACAAATGTCTCAGCACACTATTTCTTACTAAGCTTTATGCCATGACGCATAGGCAGCAGTCCTTTCTTTAAATTATGCTTTGAGAATCTTCTCAGCACTGTGTCTATATAGGTGCTTTGACTCAAGCCTAAGACCCGCTTGGCACAATCTCTATATATCTTGATCCCCAAGATGTAAGAAGCCTGGCCTAAGTTCTTCATTGCGAAACACTCACCTAACCAAGCCTTTGTTAAGAGCAAGGTAGGGACGTCGTTTCCAATGAACAATATGTCATCGACATAGAGCACCAAAAAGACTACTTTACTCCCATCAGCCTTTTTATATACGCAAGGTTCATCATCGTTCTTGATGAAGCCAAACTGTTTCACTACTTCATCAAAATGATGATTCCAACTCCGAGATGCTTGCTTCAAACCATAAATTGATTTGAGCAATTTTCAAATCTTTCCCTTATTCTATGGATCCTCAAAACCCTCAGGCTGGGACATATAAATGTCCTCAGCTAACCTCCCATTAAGGAAAGCGGTTTTGACATCCATTTGCCATATCTCATAATTATGATAAGCTGCTACGGCAAGTAGAATGCGAATAGATTTGACTGTAGCTACTGGAGAAAAGGTTTCCTCATAGTCAATTTCGTGGACTTGCCTATAACCTTTTGCTACCAGTCTTGCTTTATAGGTCTGAGGTTTGCCATCCATGTTTATCTTTATTTTAAGGAAACATTTACACCCAATGAATTTTACGCCAGGGGTTTGATCCACCAAGTCCCACACTTGATTATCTGACATGGATTGCATTTCTTCCCTCAGGGCTTTCAGCCATTTCTCAAAGTCGGTTCCGTCCATGGCCTCTCGAAAGGTAGCTGGATCATTGTCCACTAACACCAAATCATCACCTCCAGTTACTAGGAAACCGTATCTGATAGGTGCATGACTTGTCCTTTCAGACCGCCTAGGACCGTCCTCATTAACTGTAGCTATTGGTTCTTGCTCAACGACCACTTCTAGCTCTACTTCTTCTAAGGGGTCGTCCAGTGGTTCCTAAGCGACTATCTCATCTAGAACTTCATCAAGATGAATAGTCCTCCCACTGACTGTCTTGGAAATAAATTTCTTTTCCAAGAATATCCCATCTCGGTCGACGAATACTTTGTTTTCGCTCGGTTTGTAGAAGTAGTAACCCTTTGTTTCTTTTGGATATCCGACAAAGGTGCACTTATCTGATCTCGGTTCGAGCTTGGTTCCAAGAAACCGTTTTACAAAAGCCTCGTAACCCCAGATTTTCAGGAAGGACAAAACGGTTTCCTTCATGTACCATTTCTCGAATGATGTCCATTCCATTGCTTTTGACAGAGCCCTATTTATTATGAACGCGGCCATTTGTAGAGCGTAACCCAAGAAGGAGATCGGGAGATTAGTGTGACTTAACATCGATCGAACCATATCCAACAATGTCCGATTCCTTCGCTCGGACACACCATTGAGTTGTGGTGTTCCTGGCGGAGTCCACTGAGATAGTATTCCACTTTCTGTAAGATGACTAAGAAACTCTTCGGATAAGTATTCTCCACCCCGATCAGAACGGAGTGCCTTGATACTCTTTCCGAGTTGGTTTTCTACTTCAGTCCTAAACTCTTTGAATTTATCAAGTAACAATGATTGATTAAACAAGGGTGACGACTCTATGCCTTGTGATCAATCGGGATATCTAGAGATAATAGGATAGTGACTTGTACGCACAAGGTTAAGTCGAATCATCGATCGTCATGCACCTTGGGTAATCATAACGTCTTACTAGAGACCACTTATGATGGATCGGGCAAGAGCGATCTTTTGCGCCGATCTGCCAACGGTGGCATGAGCCTAGAGGGTCACACACATTCAAGACGGATAACTTGAGTAAAGGAAACCTTAACGTTTCTTGAGGAGCAATACATGGACAAAACTGGGGGTTTTGTGCCATGGGTTCGGTTTGAGAGAATAATTAGCGAATCGAGAAAACTGAGTTTTTTCGTCGATGTCGCGTCAGACTTTGTTTGATAAGTAACGACAAAAAGGGTCGGGTGACTTTTGGACACGGCACGAGACCACACGGGCGAGCCCATTGGGCTCGGCCCATGAGGTCTCATGACCGGCCCAAACAAGGGCCCATTAAGGGCCCAATAAGCCCTCTTGGCCGGCCCACATGGTGTGTCCATGTGTGGGGGCCACACAACACCATGCTTAGTTGGTGATTGTAGATTAAGAGGTGAGTGATTTAAGGGGTATGGGTTAAAGCACCTTTAAGCCCATACCAATCACTTTTAACCCATACTTGTGAGTTGGATGATGAATTCAAATACAAGACATTAATTCATTATTCCAATAATCACAAAAACTCACAAGAACCCTCTCTCTCTCTCTCTCGTGGCCGGCCACACCCTCTCTCTCCTCTAAGTTGCTCTCTTGTTCTTCATTTAATTGTTCTAGTAGGCAATTAAGTGAAGGATCATCAAGATCATCCCCTTGGTGTGGACTTGCTTTAGAGAAGAAGATCCGAAAGTTCTTCTTTAATAGATTCAACAAAGACTTAAAGGTAAACATCTTGTGGAATAGATTTTGCTTTGGAATTTAATGGTTTATGTTCTTGGACAAGGTTTGGAGTAGATTTTTACAATGCTTCCGCTATCTCGACGATCTAGAACGCTCCAAAACCCTACAGTGGTATCAGAGCGTGGTTACCCTCTTAATCTTTGTCTTGTTGAATTGGTTTCGGTTTTATGATTATTTTCATGCCAAAATTGTTGATAACATGACTTTAATGCTTTATGGGATATTTGCATGAAATATGTTATTTTTGAAAATATATTGAATTTGGAATTTTTCGGAAATTATTGGATTTGTCGAGTCCGAGAAGAGACTCTC
Organism: Geranium rotundifolium; assembly: GCA_963920655.1. Classification (NCBI taxonomy): domain Eukaryota; kingdom Viridiplantae; phylum Streptophyta; class Magnoliopsida; order Geraniales; family Geraniaceae; genus Geranium; species Geranium rotundifolium. The sequence goes on from OY987315.1 coordinate 18,137,827, forward strand.
GGGGAGCCGGATCGGAGGTACCAGACGGAGGTTACCGGAGGCAGGGGAGGCCGGCGGTGACCGGGACTGTCCCCACTCTAGGCCGAGGCCGAGAGTGGAGGCAAGCCCGGTTTGGGCCTTCCAAGGCCCAAACCGAGCCGTGTTATGTTGGGCTCAGCCCAATGGGCTTTCGGCCCATTGGCTTGGCCCGACTTGGTTCGTGCGCGGTGTTTGATCCGTGTCATGAACCCGCGATCCAATATTTCGAAAACTTTCAAAATTTAATCGGTTTCGATAAACCGTTTTTCGAAAAGGTCTAGTTTCGATAATCCCGACCAAGCAACTTGGCAAAATTAAAACCGGAATTATTGCATATTATTTGATAACATGTTTGTGTGATAACATGTTGGATGATGTGATGAGATGTATGATGCATTAGTAGCCCATTAGATTTTATCGCTTTCACGGTTTGCATACTGTTAGTGTTAGAGTGTAATTATTTTTTATCCAGTCTACAAATCGAGTATTAATGGTAATTATTACTCAAAGACGAGAAGGATGGAAAATCGAGCAGAATGACGGTCTTGGCTGAAGTCCAAGAGCTAGTGGGAGCCCGAATGAGAAAGAGGAGAAGATGTGAAGACTCGTAGGATCCTAAGATTAGGATGGGCTATAAAATGCATATTCAATGCTTTATAGATGCTTGCTTGAATTGTGTAATTAATAACATGCTTGCATGATTAGCTTATAAGTTTATAAGCAATCACCTCACATGTAAAGATTAAAATCAATTTTAATTGATTTCATGTTTAAGCGTTGTGAACTATCATCGCACGGGTTGTGATGGATGAGTTCAAATTTGAAACGTGTTTGCACGGGTTGCAAATGACGGTTTCAAATGAAGATAGTATGTGATACAATTGGAAACGTCACAACACGGGTTGTTGATGACGGGTTCGTAATTGTGCCAAATACTTTCGAATAATTAAGCACAACCAATTTACAAGATAATTTGAGTCAAGTGAGATGCCACCCAAATTCACACCCATGTAGAAACATTTTATCGGTGTCGTGTGCCTTAGCGGAGCATCGATCGAATGGGTTCTAGATGGGAATGGTAAACTTTGTGGGATGTCGTGTGCCTTAGCGGAGCATCTGCACAAAGTTAACTCGTTAGTGAAGGTTGGTTGACTCAACCACGATTCTTGGCCTAAGGTCGAGCTGGGGCATCGAAAGGGTAAGCCGTGTGTTTTATGCACATACCCTGACCAAGAGTTACACGGGTTGTAATTGGACGGACGTCCTACCTAAATAAGTCAATTGGAGCGGTGCGCCTTAGCGTACTTCAAATGACGAATAAGGGGTCTTGGTTTAAAGGTTCTAAACCTTAGAATCGGATGGTTGGTGTTTAATTCGGATCTTCGTAAATTTATTCAACTATGCTAATTAAATTTACTTTCTTCGTGTAGAAATGGCTAGTAATTCAACAAACTCGTCTAATTTGCCGTTGAGGACTATACTCGAAAAGTGTAAACTCAGCGGGACAAATTATCTGGACTGGGACAGAAATTTACGACTTGTGTTAAAGTTGGAACGCAGGGAGTACGTCCTTGATAAGGCTATCCCGGTGGAGCCAGCTGCCAAGGCAAGGAGAGTCGTTAAGGATGCGTACCAGAAACACCTTAGCGACTCTATCGACGTTGCGTGTGTCATGCTGGGCTGTATGGATGCGGACCTCCAGAAGCAGTTTATGGAGTTATCCCATGATCCGTTTGCAATGTTTGCACGGATCAAGGATATGTTCAAAGAGAAAGTACGTATTGAAAAATACACTGTTCTCCGAGAACTCATTGCCTGCAAGATGTCAGAAGGCAGCTCCGTAGGTCCACACGTCCTACGCATGAAGGGACATTTCGACCATATGACTAGTATCGGTATGTCTATGGAAAAGGAAATGGCTGCGGATTTTATTTTGCAATCCCTTCATCATGCATATGGTGGGTTCGTCATGAACTATCACATGCATGACATGGACAAGACCGCGTCGGAGTTGCACAACATGCTAGTGACTGCCGAGAAGAGCATAAGGGGCAGTTCGCCCAAAAATGTTCTTATGGTCAAGAAGGGATCCAGCTTCAAAGCTGGTGGTGGCAAGGGTAAAAGCCCAAAGCACCTGGCAGCAAAGAACAGACGACCATTTGTTCCTAGACCTTCCATGCCCGTACAAGGCAAAGGGAAGGCAAAGGAGTCGGTCTGTTTCTACTGTCAAAAGCCTGGTCATTGGAAGAAAGACTGTCTGTCAGCAGCTGAAGGAGGATCAAAAGAAGGGCGGTAGGGCCGCTACTTCATCAGGTATTCCATTAGAGTTGTATCTTTCTACGATAAATACTTGGGTACTAGACACTAGAGCTGAGTCTTATGTCTGTGCGAATATACAGGTGTTACACAATAGAAGAGATATGGGGGAAAGCGAGGTGGACCTAAGAGTTGGGAACAACGTGAGAGTTGCCGCAACTGCCGTGGGTTCTGTTAACCTTGTTTTGCCTAGTGGGCTTGTAATTGAACTTCATGATGTGTTTTGCGTACCTGCTTTCAGCAGGAATATTATTTCAATTTCTCTTCTTGAAAAGGAAGGTTATTATTTTAATATTAAGAATGGGTTTTTTACTATTATGCGCAACAACATGTTTTATGGCAATGCTCAAACTGTTGGAGGTTTATACATATTGAATATGCAAAACTTGAGATCCAACATGCTCTATAATATAAATGCTAAGAGGTTTAAAGCTAATGATTTAGACCAAACTCTAATCTGGCATTGTCGTCTAGGACACATAAATGAGAAACGCATCTCAGCGCTTCATAAGCGCGGACTTCTAAGTCAATTCAAATTTCAAACGATTGATAGATTCGAAGCTTGTTTAATGGGAAAGATGACTAAAGCGCCCTTCACTGGTTTAGGTGAGAGGGCAGGTGATCTATTGGGTCTAATATATTCAGACGTATGTGGACCAATGAGTACACCAGCCAGAGGTGGTTTAGGCTACTTTATCACATTTACTGACGATTTCAGTAAATATGGTTATGTCTATCTCATGAGACATAAGTCCGAAGCCTTTGATAAATTCAAGGAGTTTAGGACTGAAGTAGAAAACCAACTCGGAAAGAGTATCAAGGCACTCCGTTCTGATCGGGGTAGAGAATATTTATCCTAGGAGTTTCTTAGTTATCTTACTGAAGGTGGAATACTATCTTAGCGGACTCCGCCAGGAACACCGCAACTTAATGGTGTGTCCGAGCGGAGGAATCAGACATTGTTGGATATGGTTCGATCGATGTTAAGTCTCACTGATCTCCCGATCTCCTTCTGGGGTTATGCTCTGCAAACGGCCGCATTCATAATAAACAGGGCTCCGTCGAAAACAGTGAAAGGGACATCATTCGAGAAATGGTACGGGAAGGAACCCGTTTTTTCCTTCCTAAAAATCTAGGGTTGCGAGACATATGTAAAACGGTTGCTTGCAACCAAGCTCGAACCGAGATCAGATAAGTGCACTTTCGTCGGATATCCAAAAGAAACAAAAGAATACTACTTCTACAAACCGAGCGAAAATAAAGTTTTTGTCGCTTGAGGTGGGACATTCTTGGAAAAGGAGTTTATTTCCAAGACAGTCAGTGGGAGGGCTGTTCATCTTGATGAAGTTCTAGATGAGATGGTCACTCGGGAACCACTAGACGACCCACTGGAAGAAGTAGAGCCAGAAGTGGTCGTTGAGCAAGAACCAATAGCTATAGTTAATGAGGACGGTCCGAGGCAGTCTGAAAGGATAAGTCATGCCCCTGTCAGATACGGTTTCCTAGTAACTGGAGGTGATGATTTAGTATTAGTGGACAATGATCCAGCTACCTTTCGAGAGGCCTTGCAAGGAACCGACTCTGAGAAATGGCTGGAAGCCATGAGCGAAGAAATGCAATCCACGTCAGATAATCAAGTGTGGGACTTGGTGGAACATACCCCTGACGTAAAAGTCATTAGGTGTTAATGGATCTTTAAAATAAAGATAGACATGGATGGCAAACCTCAGACCTATAAAGCAAGACTGGTAGCAAAAGGTTATAGGAAAATCCACACAATTGACTCTGAAGAGACCTTTTCTCCAGTAGCTATGGTCAAATCTATCCGCATTCTACTTGCCGTAGCAGCGTATCATAACTATGAGATATGGCAAATGGACGTCAAAACCGCCTTCCTCAACGGGAGGTTAGCTGGGGACGTTTATATGTCCCAGCCTGAGGATTTTGAGGATCCAAAGAATAAAGGAAAGATTTGCAAGTTGCTCAAATAAATCTATGGTTTGAAGCAAGCATCTCGGAATTGGAATCAGCGTTTTGATGAAGTTGTGAAACAGTTTGGCTTCATCAAGAATGATGATGAACCTTGCGTATATAAAAAGGCAGATGGGAGCAAAGTAGTCTTCTTGGTGCTTTATGTTGACGACATACTGCTCATTGGAAACAACGTCCCTATCTTGCTCTTAACAAAGACTTGGTTAGGTGAGTTTTTCGCAATGAAGGACTTAGGCGAGGCCTCTTACATCTTGGGGATCAAGATATATAGAGACCGTGCCAAGCGGGTCTTGGGCTTAAGTCAAAGCACCTACATAGACAAAGTGTTGAGACGATTCTCAATGCAAAATTCAAAGAAAGGATTGCTGCCCATGCGTCATGGCGTGTAGCTTAGAAAGAAGCAGTGTGCTGAGACACCTTAGAGCTAGCAAGAATGAACGAGATCCCATATGCTTCGGCTATAGGGTCCATAATGTATGCCATGATATGTACGAGACCGGATGTCTCGTTTGCCCTAAGATGTACCAGTAGACATCAATCCAAACCCGGTGAGGCACACTGGATGGCCGTCAAGCCGATTCTCAAATATTTGAGAAAACCCAAAGACGCTTTTCTTTTATACGGGGGAAGAAATGATGATCTAGTCGTCAAGGGATATGTCGATGCTAGTTTCCTAATAGACCCCGATGACTTTAAGAGTCAGTTGGGATATGTGTTTACGTTGAACGGTGGAGCATTCAGCTGGAAAAGCAAGAAGCAGGACACCATTGCCAACTCTACGACCGAAGCTGAGTACATTGCCGCATCTGAAGCGGCAAAAGAGGCTGTATGGATCAGGAGATTCATGGTTGGGTTAGGTGTAATTAAAAACTCATCTAACCCAGTAGACTTATATTGTGACAACACCGAGGCCATTGCGCAAGCTAAGGAACCAAGGGCACATGACAGATCCAAACATGTACTCAGAAAGTATCACATCATCTGCGATATTGTTGCTAGAGGTGACGTAAAGATCCACTACGTTGCAACTGATGATAACACAACCGACCCCTTGACCAAGGCTCTTCCACAAGCAAAGCATGATAAACATGTTAGGTCAATGGGTATAGACTGGGACTTAGATTGGAACTAGGGGCAAGTGGGAGATTGATAGCATTTGTGCCCTAGTCCAATTGCTATTAGCCTGTAAACGTCTATGTACATTATCATCGTTTGTAATATATATATATATAACGGCTTTGTATTACTTATGTGTTGAAGTAATTTGTTAAGCATTATCTGATTTATGACCACTAAAGTAGTAGAACAATAAATCTGTACGGATCACACTTAACGAGTCCCTGGTCAAAATATGCTTCCTTAAAAGCGACCAGTATAAGGATGGTTCTTAATCACGTAGTTCTACTTGTCATAGGGATTAGGGAACCTTGAATCATATCATAGATATCATGAGGTGATTGATATCGGACGACCCGCTTTGAATAGTGTTTTCATAGATTAAGCCATGTGCAAGAGATCACGACGGGTTCCAATTGATAAATATCATGCAGCGGACGTTATGTAACCGTGGTGATCGATGTTCCGTATCCTCTCAAATTTCTTCGAGATGCACGGGACTCCCACTAGCTGTTTTGGAAATAAAATATTTCTCCAAAATACCCCTCCTCGAGCAACAAAGACTTTATACTCGCTGGGTATGATGTCTGCATCTCTGCTACCCAAATCTTTTAGGAAAAACATACTATAATGTTTCCCACACCATATATGACTATGGTCCATTTCTTATTTGGCTACTACGCGAAGGCGCACGCATCCAAATAGAACTGACCATCTCATCCCGCTCCCATCCCAATGAATACTACGCAGAGGCGCACGCATCCACAGTAACGGGAGACGTAATGAGTGTCATGTGGTGTACCTTCTGTGACTCTGGTCCAGCTCTTATTTGGCTACTACGCGAAGGCGCACACATCCAAATAGAACTGATTACCTTATTCAGCTCACATCCCAATGAATTTTACGCGGAGGCGCACACATCCACAGTAATTGGAGACAGAATGACTGTCACAAGGTGTACTATCATTGTCTTCACCGGAGCTTGATTCAAAATGAATGCGGCCGTTTCCAGAGTCAAGTATTAGTTCAACTCTCCTCTGGCCTGAGTACTCATAGGTCCACATACGTCGGAATGTATTAGACTTAACAAGTCACTCGCCTTTCACATAAACTTGTGAAAGGTGTCTTTGTCATTTTGCCCATTAGGCGAGACTTGCATCTTTCAGTTTGAGTGAATTCAAACGGACTTAAAGTCCACACTTGTGAAGTGTTGAAATGCGTTTCTCGCTCATTAGGTAAGACTTGCATCTTTCAATTTGAGTGAAATCAAACGGACTTAAAATCCACACTTGTGAAGTGTTGAAATGCGTTTCTCGCCTATGTGTCTTAAATGACACTGCCAGATTATAATTTGGTTTAAATCATCAGATTTAAGCCTTTTCTTATTTGCGTTATAGCAATTAAGCTTGCCAACGTAAATATCTGATCCTGAAGACGTGGATACCCACTCTTCTTCACATGATCCTTGTATTACTTACAATCCCTTATTCCTGTGTCCTGGCTCATTGCAGTGATAGCAGACCTCCTCCATTTTGTCCTTAGTCTTCACAGCAGCTTTGAGAGCTGCTTGAACCTTTGGACGCTTGGGGTGTCTGATCTGCCCTGCAAGGTGCTTAGGAGCCTTACCTTTACCCTGATAAACTTTCTTGAAGCTGACCTTCTTTTTTGACCATAAGGACCTCCTTGGTCTTGCCCTTGAGGTTCTTTTTAGCAGTCACAAGCATCCCGTGAAGCCCTGTTAAGGACTTGTCCATGTCATGCATATTGTAACTTACTATGTAATCACTATATGTATTTAGAAGTGACTACAACATAAAATCCGCAGCCATTTTCTCCTGATCATCAAAACCGAGTCTTGTTAGATGTTCCTGAAGACATTAAATCTTCGTGACATGGGGACTAAAAGGGCTCCAGCCTTAAGTTTGCAGGAGTTAAGTTCTATGAAAGTATCATATCTTTCGACACGAGCTTGCTCCTTGAACATTTCCTTGACCTCTGCCTTACAGGTATGAGGGTCATCTGAAACGTTCCTGAACTGCTTTTGTAACTCTGGCATCCTACTGCCCACCATAATGCATGACACGTCGATTTGGTTACTAAGGAACTTTGATAAGTATCCTTAGTGCCCTATCGGCGTTTATCGGTGGCTCAACAGGAGGTTCCTTGGTAAGGATATATTACTTGCGTTCATGCTTGAGTACAAGCCTCAAGTTTCTATTCCAATCTGAGTAATTCACGCTCTTGAGTCTGTCCTCAATCTGGACTCTCAGTGCGCTATTACTTCTTTGTGTTGTGTTTGCCTTTTAGTTCTACATGGTAAAATTAATTAAAATTCAAGTTGGAGATTTAGATATAAAACACTTGTCTGATTCTAACATTAGAATCTGAATCAGGAACCTATCATACCCTCAATTGAAGTGAACGGAGGCTCACTGCTCCAATTTACAAAACCATGTAATTCCTGGCTAGGGTCTGTACTAAAAGTACACGGCATACCCTATACTGATACCCTAGGTCAGCCCTAGCTGACAATCGTAGACAAGTCTACCAAGCTTGAACTATGGATAGAACTAATGTAGCTACTACGCGGAGGCGCACGCACCCACACAGAACTATCCATCTCATCCAGACCTTTTCTCTATGAATGTTACGCGGAGGCGTACCGACATCCATAGGATCAAAGCCCTTTTGAGTGCCCAAACTTGGATGGTATCACGCTTGACTTGTAATTATTTGCGTTTAAGTGAATTATAAAAGTCTGATTGTATATCGATATAATCTTAATCTGGAATCATCAATTGCAAATTCATGCAAAGATGATCCCTTAGCAGGTTACATGCGAGTCTGATTAAATTCCGATTTTAATCTTTGCATGTGGGTGATAGCAAATCATACATAAACTTGTATATTTATACTATCATACATTCATACATTCAAACATATAAATGTAACGATAAAATATATGCATAGCTAAGCCCATCTTAAGTTCCTAAGAATCTAGCAAAACTGATCCTAAAGACATGGTCTTCAAGATTAAAACTTGCTCCATTCTCGTGAACTCCCACTGGCTTCGAGCCTCCTCCACTCCGAGTTTCCCTCTTGACTTGCTTCTTGTTTCGGTCTTCGTGATTAAAAATTAAAATAAATAAAATGAAATATAAATCACGACACGCAGGACGTATTTACTACAACCCAAAATTAAGCAACACGCAGGTTGCAAAACCGAAATTAAAATGCAAATCTAATGGGCTTAGCTAGCATCATGTGGAAAACATCATGTTATCAAAGATCATGTATACAATCAACATGCTTATCAAACAAATAAATTTTCTAAATTTTATCTTTCTTAAGTGTGGAAAATTTCGGTTTATCGAAACCGGACGGTTTAACTGATTAATTGAATTTTGAACCGGTTCTCACTGGTTTATCGAAACCGAACCAAATCTGAAAATTAAATTTTTAGGGTTTCCAAATATTCTCGCGAACCAACCGGTTCAGCTCGAATCTGGTCGAGCTAAACCGGCTCAACCGAGGTCACCCGCGGAGGCAACCACGGTGGCCCGTGAAGGCTGCCGAGGTCACCCGCGGGGTTGACCGTGGTCGGCCACGGGAACGACCATGGTAGCCCGCGAGGGCAGCCATGGTCGCCCCTAGGGCAAACCCTGGTCGCCCGCGAGGCAACCATGGTGGCCCTCACGGGCTGCCATGGTCGCCCGCACGGGCAGACCGTGGTCGCCCGCGGTAGCGACCATGGTCGCCCGGGAGGGCTGCCATGGTCGCCCGTAGGCGACCCTCGTCGGCCCTTGGTGCTGACCATGGTCTGCCCTAGGGCATTCCATGGTCCACCAAGGGTCTCGACCTGGTCGGCCATGGCTCGCCACGGCTAACCCGAAACACCCAAAAAAAAATATTTTCCAATTTTTCAAAATCAATCAAATCTGATTTTTTTTCGATTCACATGCATGCTAAGGTGATGAATACATATAAAATAAAAAAAAAAATCAGAATTAAACATGTAGAAGAATACATAACAACCATGCCTCTGATACCACTGAAAGAGATCACCACGGGTTCCAATCGATAAATATCATGCAGCGGACGTTATGTAACCGTGGTGATCGATGCAAGCACTGATCTTAATGTAAATTAAACATGTTATATATATACATACATTAAATCTGAAAGTTACCTCTTCTAATCGATGAAAACACAAGTTTAGTGTTTCTCTATTAGGTCCACACAAGCACCACAACCAAAGAAGGTTTTCACTCAAATTTTTGCTATGAATTTTGAGAGAAGCTTGACAACAATGGAGGATGAGAGGGGAGAGAGAAATCAGTAATGAGGGGGGAGAGTGATGGGATTAGTTGCTGAAAATTAGAGAAGATAATGGAAGATATTATGTGATTTTAATTTGAAAATTAAAATTGAATTTCAAATTAAAATTGCATATCTATCCTTCATAAACTCTTATTTGCATTTGTTCTCATTCATAACTCAAATCCCTAAATGGGCTTTAAGCCCTTTTAACTAAAACCCAAATTAAACCCATTAACTTGAGTTCTAATTTCGGTTTAGACAAAACGGCTCAATTTTCTCGAACTGATTTCTTCAACCGTCTGATTAAAACCTTAGGCCAGAAAACTACTTAATCGATCTCAATTTTCATCCATAATTGTTGTCATGTATCTTGCTTAATGCGTGTGACCCTCTAGGCTCACGAACAATTGGCAGACTGGTAAAATTACTATTTTACCCTTTCCATCATAAGTGGTCTCTAGCAAGACATTATGATTATCCAACGTTCGTGATTATCAATTATTCGACTTAACCTGTTATCGTACATGTCAATATCCTTTTATCAACCCGATATCCAGATTGATCAATAGGCATAGAATGGTCATCCTAATTTATCAATCACTGTTTCTTGATATATGAGATGACTGAAAACTGATACTAAGGTAGCACCTGCACGGCCGTGCTATTCCTTTAGTCATACTCATCAAGTGGCCTAAACGGATATCTTTCTCATACCAAAGTATGAGTGATAAATCCCTTAGACACCTTTCGAGTTCACTAGTGCAATAAATATCAAAGCCAACCGAAGCCGTTATAGTTACCCATTTACAGATAACGTAAGACTAGGTCAAACTTAGGTATTCGTTACATAATGTACACAAAGACTCCTTGGTCTTAGGATATAATGACAAGCTATGATATGTGAGTATCTCATGACTGGATCTATGCAGCATAATCACAATCGGGTTGTCCGATATCATCGACCTGATGGTATCTATGATATAACTCCGGCACATACTTTGCCATGATCAGTAGAGCGTGATCACAAGGAGTTAGTCTTATACTGATCGCTTCTTAAAGAAGCTTAGCTAATCAGGGACTCATCAAATGTAATTCTTTCTAATCTGTAGATCTACTATTAGTGGTTACAAACATAATGACATAGATCAAATTACATTCGATATATTACTACAACACATTAGTAATATATGCCGATTTATTTATTCGGAAAGATGATAAAACATTACATCTGTAGATCACTTATATATTGGATTGGGGCATAACTCTAACACCATGAACATATTCAAATGCGATAGCTTGTCACGACATCCTTAGACCGAGGAGTCTTTGTGATCACTGTGCAATGAACGTGCGGCTTTAACTTGCGCCAAACGCTTTCTGTAACAGGATTGCAATAACTGGCATGATTGGGTGGCGGAACGGGTTGCATGAGTGACACGAAAGACGGCTAAGGGATTTATCCCTCATACTACGGTATGGGAAAGATATCCGTTAAAAGGCCTCTTGATCGAGACTGACTGAGAGTAAGAGCATGGCCATGCCGGTGATACGGGTTATCAGTTCTCAGCCATCTCACATATCAAGTAACAATGATTGATTAAACAAGGGTGACGACTCTATGCCTTGTGATCAATCGGGATATCTAGATATAATAGGATAGTGACTTGTACGCACAAGGTTAAGTCGAATCATCGATCGTCATGCACCTTGGGTAATCATAACGTCTTACTAGAGACCACTTATGATGGATCGGGCAAGAGTGATCTTTTGCGCCGATCTCCCAACGGTGGCATTAGCCTAGAGGCTCACACACATTCAAGACGGATAACTTGAGACAAGGAAACCTTAACGTTTCTTGAGGAGCAATACATGGAAAAAACTGGGGGTTTTGTGCCATGGGTTCGGTTTGAGAAAATAATTAGCGAATCGAGAAAACTGAGTATTTTTGTCGATGTCGCGTCGGACTTTGTTTGATAAGTAACGACAAAAAGGGTCGGGCGACTTTTGGACACGGCACGAGACCACACGGGCGAGCCCATTGGGCTTGGCCCATGAGGTCTCATGACCGGCCCAAACAAGGGCCCATTAAGGGCCCAATAAGCCCTCTTGGTCGGCCCACATGGTGGGTCCATGTGTGGGGGCCACACAACACCATGCTTAGTTGGTGATTGTGGATTAAGAGGTGAGTGATTTAACGGGTATGGGTTAAAGCACCTTTAAGCCCATGCAAATCACTTTTAACCCATACTTGTGAGTTGGATGATGAATTCAAATACAAGACATTAATTCATTATTTTAATAATCACAAAAACTTACAAGAACCCTCTCTCTCTCTTGTGGCCTGCCACACCCTCTCTCTCCTCTAAGTTGCTCTCTTGTTCTTCATTTAATTGTTCTAGTAGGCAATTAAGTGAAGGATCATCAAGATCATCCCCTTGGTGTGGACTTGCTTTAGAGAAGAAGATCCGAAAGTTCTTCTTTAATCGATTCAACAAAGACTTAAAGGTAAACATCTTGTGGAATAGATTTTGCTTTGGGATTTAATGGTTTATGTTCTTGGACAAGATTTGGAGTAGATTTGTATAATGCTTCCGCTATCTCTACGATCTAGAACGCTCCAAAACCCTACAGTACGTCGACCGCATAGCGATCACAAAGACTCATTGGTCTAAGGATATCATGACAAGCTATCGCATTTGAATATGTTCATGGCTTAATCTATGAAACACTATTCAATACGGGTCGTCCGATATCAATCACCTCATGATATCTATGATATGATTCCGGGATCCCACATCCCTATGATAAGCAGAACTACATCATTGAGAACCATCCTCATACTGGTCGCTTCAATTGAAGCATATATTAACTAGGGACTCGTTAAGTGTGATCCGTACAGATTTATGGTTCTACTACTTTAGTGGTCATGAATCAGATCATGCTTATAATATTACTTCAACACATAAGTAATACAAAGCCGTTTTATTTATTACAAACGATGATAAATATACATGGACATTTATAGACTACTAGCAATTGGATTAGGGCACAAAAATGCTATCACCTCTAAAGGTTGTTCTGTCTCTTCTCGAATTTCTTCAAGAAGCACAGGACTCCCACTAGGACTCTTGGAAAGGAATTCTCTTTCCAAGAAAACACCACCTCGAGCAACAAAAACTTTGTTCTCTTCGGGTTTATAGAAGTAGTACCCCATAGTACCTTTGGGGTACCCTACAAAGACACACTTATATGCCTTGGGTTCGAGTTTGTCATCAAGCATCCGCTTGACGTAAACATCGCACCCCCAGATCTTGAGGAAAGACAACTTGGGAGCCTTCCCATGCCAAACCTCAAATGGAGAGGTCTCCACGGCCTTTGTAGGTGCTCGTTCAAATTGAATGTGACCGTTTCTAGGTCATGGCCCTAGAAAGATACTGGAAGGTCAGCATGACTCATCATGGAACGAACCATGTCAAGCAAGGTTCCGTTCCTCCGTTCGGAAACACCATTCAGCTAAGGGGTTGCTGGCGGAGTTAGTTTTGAGAGAATACCGTTATCCCTTAGGTGACTGAAAAAATCTTGGTCTAAGTACTCGCCAGCTCGATCAAACCGAAGTGTCTTGATACTCTTACCAAGCTGGTTCTATACTTCATTCTGGAATTCTTTGAATTTATCAAAGGATTTCGACTTATGTCTCATTAAATAAACATACCCATACCTACTATAATCATCGGTAAAGGTTATGAAGTACCTGAAATCTCTCCTGGCTTGTGTACTCATGGGCCCACATATGTCTGAATGTATTAGGCCCATGAGATCACTTGCCCTTTCACCTAAGCCGCCAAAAGGCGCCTTTGTCATCTTTCCCATAATGCAAGATTCGCATCTCTTGATTGGTATGAACTCAAACGGACTTAATAGCCCACACTTCTGAAATGTCGAGTCGCGTTTCTCGCCAATATGGCCCAGAAGATAGTGTCGCATTACTGTCTGGTTTAAGTCATCTGACTTCAACCTCTTATTTACGTTATAGTTTGAACTGTAGTTAGAGTTATCAAAATTTAAAATGTACAAACCACCAACCATAGATGCAGTGTCATAAACAATATTATTTCTTGATAAAGTAAATAAACCATTATCTATGGTATATACAAAACCAAGTTTTTTCAAACTGGACACTGAACTAATATTCCTACAAAAAGTAGCTACACATAAAATATCGTTCAAAACTAAAATAAGCCATGTGAGTATCCTAAGACTAACAGAACCGAATAGGGCTGTCCATTTCTATCCGGGACCCGACTCACCCGACGACCCAACCCGACTCAAACCCGTATAACCCGAGACCCGACAAAATCGAGAGAAATTCGGGTCGGATTGACCCAAACCCGACCTCAGCTGAGTCGGGCCTCGGGTGGAATTTTGAAAACCACCGAGTAACCCGACTCACCCGACCCCCACTTAACATAATGAGCCAAATTTGTCTCACAGACCCACATTTCCTACACCTCAGCCCAACACAAGCCCAACCACAAAGGCCCGTATCTGTTTGTGCTTAAAAGTGTAGAGTTGTAGCTTATAAACAAGTAAATAATTTCATCCCTTTCCGATGTGGGATTGATAACTCATAACACATAACTCATAATAGATAAGAGTGACCACAATTATTAAATGCACTCATGCCCACCCAATCTTTTCTCACCCATTTGAAATCATTCCACGTTGAACGCGATTCAGATCTCTAAGTCTTTGACTCTCCCCTCACCATCTCTTCTCGACTTCTCTCTGAAACCCTAACCGGATAGCTCTCCGTTCTCTCCTTTCTCGTCGTTTGAAGCCGACCTCAATCACTCAAGCCAAGTCTCAAGTGATTTGTCTTCTCTACAACTCAGGTAAGTATGAGTTTATATTTTAGGGGATTTTGATTTCAGTTTCCGATTTGGGGGTTTAGCGCTTCAATTTGGGGATTTGTGGTTCAATTCGGGGGTTAGGGTTCGGGACTCGGGTGAATTTCAATTTATATTTTAATTTCAGTTCCGATTTAGGGGGTTTAGGGTTTCAATTCGGGGATTTGATTTTTAGTTTTCAATTTGTTGTTGAATTGATTTTTCAATTTATGTCTTTAAGTTGCTGCTGGAATGGATATTGACAACCGAGCAAGTGTTGCTTGTGCGAATGTGGCATGTGGGAAATGAAATTTGTTGCTAGAGCTGGATGTTAAAAAAAAGCTACCGAGCTTGTGTTTTTGATTATTTCCAATTCCAAATATTTTGTTGCTTAAAACAAAATTTAATCTCGTTTTGTTGTTTTATTTGTTTTTGAATTTGTAAGTTCTGTGTAATTCTGTTTTGATTGTGTTGTGTTTGTGTGTGTTTGACTTTGTGTGTATTATGTAAGGTACTGGATTCTTTATTTTGGGCTTTCATCTCAAACTTTAATTGGGCCTCTAATGGGCTGCTATTTTGGGCCCATTGGGTCTGTCGGTTGAACCCGACTCACCCGACAACCCGACTCACCCAAACCTGACCACCCGAGTGCCAAGCTGAGTCGAGTTTCGGGTCCAACTCCTTGGACCCGACATGAGCCGAGTCGGGTCTAAAACCGGTCGGGTCCATCCGACCCGACCCGATGAACAACCCTAGAACCGACAGACGTCGTTGACACCGAATTGTTGTCTCCGACTCTCAAATCCCGCTCGCCTATCCCAAGGAGTTTTTTACTTTCCAGATCATGCAGATTAACACAAATGTGAGTTTCTGCCCCGGTATCAACTACCCATGTATCTGAGAAAGTAACGTTGAGATTATATGTCACGCCCCAAATTCGGTAGAGACCGAGCCCGGAATGCGAACGAGGAATCAGTGTCCGAAACAACTGAAACAATAATAGTAACCAAATAAAAAGAACACAAATACAATGAACCGCGAATTTTATAACTGCTCAAAAGAATATACAACACGAGTCAGAGACTCAAAGTATGATCAAGAAACAACAAAACGTCGACACTAAATTGTACGTCAACTAACACGCCCAAAACAACCCGGACTCTCCAGCTCCTCCAGCTTCGAGATATCCTCCTATCCACAATCACGATCCTCACCTGTCTGCAGGAAAAGTAGCAGGGGGTGAGCATTTACGCTCACCGCAACGGATACCCGACTGACAACGGCATACAAGTAATTGACAGGGTGATACATAAGCACAGTTCGAAAAAGATCAATAGTAAAACTCAACCATTATCCAAACATTTCGTCTCATTCTCAATACTCAAATCATCACACAATCAACCAAGCAACATCAATCAAACAAACCTTTCACTCAAGGAAAGGCAACAATCCGGGTACTTCGTCGAGTCCATCTTGCCAAACACGCACGGTGTTGGACAAGGTCTACACGACCAGGTAATGCAACCTATAACACGCCAGTTTACAGTCGCAAGCTGTCTGGGCCTGGTCTGCCTCCCACTTTTCGATAGCTAGTCGTAGGCGTGAAACCTCTTCGCGGCCGCCAGTTTACAGTGGCTAGCTGTCTGGGCCTGGTCTGCCCCCCACTTCTTCGATTGCTAATCGAAAGGCGTGGACGCCTCTTTGCGGCATGGATGGAGAAGCGCGGTAAGAGCGCAAATCTACCCCACCCGAACGGAGATCACGGACGTATCTTTCCCACCTGGGCGTCAACCAGCAACAAACACAACCCACCACGCACACTGGGCTCCCGCCCGTAACCAACATCCACACACACTGGGCTCCCGCCCGTAACCATCATCCACAAAACATTTCAACCACAGGAGAGAAATAATCAACTCAAGTCATTTCGATTTACATGTTAAGGCACAACATTTTCAACACATCAGATCGCATTTACCATTTACTCACACTACAGTTCAACCATAGTGAAGAATATACTCAACTCAAATCATTTCAATTTACATGTTAAGGCACGACATCTTCAAACACGTCAAATCAAAATTTACCATTACTCACAATTGAACAAGCATAACACATTCAAACCAAACGCAACGAGTAAAGCGGTAACACCCCCAACAAAGCATACAGCGGAATGGCACGTCGCTGTAGTATAATCAACCTATAGACACAACCAGGTGCCCACATGCAATTCTACACATACATATACTAAGAACACAGAAGGTGCCCACATGCAATTACTAGTAACTTTCCCAAGTCATGTACGGATATACGGCTACTTTTCCCTACCTCGATAATTATCCAACGTTAGCTCCAAGTCTCTCGCGACACCACGTCTAAATCCTTCCCTTTCCACGAGCGATGGAAGAATCTAATAACGACAAACGCACAAACTTTAGCAATTGATCGAAGTCCGATTCTAACGAAACTAACGCCCAAGTACACCCCAATGAGTCCCGATCACTCCAATACTTCCTAATTACACCGAGTTGCCAAAAAGGACCCGGAACGGCCCAATTCGCGCACTTTCCCGAATCTGCCCGGAAACGCTAAAATGACCTCGGGACCCCGAAAAATTCCATTTTCGCATCAACAAATCATAATTATATTCAAGGGGTCCAACGCAATCGACAGAACCAAATTCCGACGCCCGAGCGACTCAATCCCGTCATTAAGGTTCCTCAAATAATAAATAATCTTTTCCCACAATTCAATTCCAACAATTCTCAAATTTATTCTACGTGCATAATTAAATTCGAGATCACCAATAAAATTGACGGAATTACGTTCCGACTTCCGGGGGATTTAATCTCGACTTTAAAGTTTAGCGAAACAAACACATTTTAGCCAAATTAATTCCAATTTCTTCCAAAGTCACGAATTAGTGTTCTAGGGATTTTCCGGGATTGCATAACACGTAAAAACCCGAACTCCGGGCACGCGGGCCCCACCTCCGGTGACCGGCCGGAGCTCCGGCGAGCTCCCGGTCACCGGACAAACCTCCCGTTTGTCTCAAAACGCTCCAAATTACCCCCTTAACACTAATCCAACCTCAATCAATCCATATTCCACAACTCCATAAATCCAAACTCAAGGAAATGAGAATCCAAAACATACCTCTTGTAGCCCACGACGAGGAGAACCCGAATACGCAAAAATCAAGACGTTTGGACGGTCGGAACGTCGGGAAATCGCCACAATCTTTTCTCTTCTTCTTCCTTCTTTCTTCTTTCTCTTTCTCTTTCTCTTTCTCTTTCCTTGTGTTCTGCCGAGAATCAACTCCCTCCCCCTCTCTTATAACTTAAATATAATTATTTAAACATTAAACTAATAAAATAAACCTATTTTCCATTTTCTTTTAAATCTAAATTAAAACAATTAACTTTTTTTTAATCACTCAAAAGTCTCCCCCCCTCTAGATACATGACAAGTGTAAAGTAGAGGGGTCCCACAAGCCACTTTTGTCATTTCGGACCTGAAATCGTCCGAAACGGACACGTTTTTCGAAACCGTCGGAACCGTGATGTTTCGCTAAATTTTAGCTTCCATATGAACCTAATATCCATAATATTACAATTCCAACTTAAAATGGCTCAAATAGTAGTCCTCGGTGACTCTCGGGTCAAAATTTGGTCAAATCGCGAATTATTAAATTTTCATCCATTTTTCACAAAATTGACCCAAATTGACCCAAATTGACCGGGAGCGGTCCTTACAACCTTCCCTCCTTAAAGAATTTCGTCCGCGAAATTAAAACGTACCTCAAGAGTTGAATAGGTCTGGGTACTTCGTGCGAATCTCGTCCTCGCGTTCCCATGTCGACTCAGCTCCGTGATGCTGCCAAAGTACACGTACTAGCCGGATAGTCTTGCCACGCAAGACTTGCTCCCGTGAATCTACAATCAGCACCGGCTTCTCCTCGTATGAGACATCATCATCAACCTCAACATCCGCCCACTCAATGACGTGAGAGGGGTCTGCGTGATACTTCCGCAGTTGGGAAACGTGGAAGACGTTATGCACATTTCCAAGCTGCGGTGGCAGAGCCAGACGGTAAGCAACTGCTCCGACTCTGCCTAACACCTCGAATGGCCCAATGTAGCGCGGGGCTAGCTTGCCTCCGCCGCGGCTAAACCGTATCAGTCCCTTCTTCGGACTCACCCTGAGAAATACATGGTCACCAACTGCGAACTCAAGAGGTCGGCGCCATCTGTCAGCATAACTCTTCTGCCGACTCTGTGCGGTCTTCAACCGCTCACGTATCAGTGCGACCTTCTCAGTCGTCTCTCGAACAAGTTCGGGACCGATCAAACTCTTGTCCCCCACTTCTGCCCAACACACGGGCGATCTACACGGCCTCCCATACAATGCTTCAAAAGGCGCCATCCCAATACTGGACTGGAAGCTATTGTTGTAGGCGAACTCGACCAACGGTAGATGGTCTTCCCACGAGCCTCTGAAATCTAATACGCATGCACGCAGCATGTCCTCCAAAATCTGGATAGTGCGCTCTGACTGGCCGTCTGTCTGAGGGTGGTATGCTGTACTCAGTAGGACCTCAGTACCCAAAGCCGTCTGAAGACTCGGCCAGAACCTGGAAGTGAATCGAGGATCCCTATCAGACACTATCGATACGGGAACTCCGTGGAGACGGACGATCTCACAGATGTATAGGGTGCTCAACACGTCGACTGAGTCAGTCATCCTCATGGGCAGGAAATGGGCCGACTTCGTCAACCGATCGACCACTACCCATACTGCATCACGCCCCTTCGGCGATCTCGGTAAACCACTCACGAAATCCATCGTGACGTGCTCCCACTTCCACTGAGCAATGGGCAGGGGCTGCAACAAACCAGAGGGACGCTGATGCTCGGCCTTCACCTGCTGACAGGTAAGGCATCTCGATACGTACTCCGCGACCGCTCTCCGCATTCCGCTCCACCAGAAATAACGTCTGATGTCGCGGTACATCTTAGTGCCACCAGGGTGCACCGTAAGACGCGAATGATGTGACTCTCGTAGCACGTCGTCTCTACAGCTACGTGGCACAAACAACCCTCCTCGGTACCGCAAACCCCAATCTGCGCTCTGCTCCCAACCCTCTGCGTCAATGCCGTCAGCAACCCTCGCCCGGATCGCCGTTGCTTCGGCATCCTCACACTGCGCCTCCAAAACTCGGGCAAGTAGTGTGGGCCGCGCCACCAACGAGCACATAGATACCCGATCTGTTACCTCCTCTAGCTCAAGCCCAAACGTGCCAAGCTCTCCCATCATGTCCCACTCCCGGACTGCTATGCTAGCAAGGCAATGGATCGACTTCCTACTCAGGGCGTCGGCGACCACGTTCGCCTTGCCCGGGTGATAGAGTAGCTCAAAGTCGTAATCATCAAGTAGCTCCATCCATCGCCGCTGGCGCATATTCAGTCTTTCTGGGTAAAGATATATCTGAGACTCTTATGGTCCGAGAAAACCTGAAATCCCTCACCGTACAGATAATAGCGCCAGATCTTCAGTGCGAACACGACTGCTGCCAACTCCAAGTCGTGTGTAGGATAGTTGCGCTCGTGCGTCTTCAGCTGCCTGGAGCCATAAGCAACTACCCTACCTGTCTGCATCAATACACAGCCTAGTCCCTCACCGGACGCGTCGCAATAAATCTCATAGCCAATTCTACGTTCTGGCACTATCAACACTGGAGCGGTAGTCAGGCGAGCTTTCAGCTCTGTAAATGAACGCTCACAGTCCTCAGTCCACGCAAACTTGACTCCCTTGCGCGTAAGGAAAGTCAAAGGCGCGGCTAGGCGCGCAAAGTCCTGTACGAACCGTCGATAATAACCCGCCAAACCCAAGAAGCTACGAATCTCGAAGACGTTCGTGGGCTGCGCCCACTTCGAGACCGCGTCGACCTTCGCCGGATCGACCAGTATGCCGTCGGCCGAAACGACATGTCCGAGGAACTTCACCTCGGCGAGCCAAAACTAGCACTTCTCCAGGTTGGCATACAACTGATGCGTGCGCAGTAAAGTCAAGACAGCCCTCAAATGCACCACGTGCGCTTCCTCACTCTGAGAGTAGACCAGGATGTCGTCTACGAAAACCACTACAAACTGATCTAAGAACGGCCGGAATATGCGGTTCATCAGATCCATGAACGCTGCAGGCGCGTTTGTCAACCCGAAGGGCATTACTAGGAACTCGTAATGCCCATACCGCGTCCGAAACGCGGTCTTTGCGACGTCCTCCTCCCGGACTCGCAACTGGTGGTATCCCGAACGTAGATCGATCTTCGAAAAGCACGTCGACCCTCTCAACTGGTCGAATAGATCGTCGATTCTCGGCATCGGGTACCGGTTCTTCACCGTGACCCGGTTCAGTTTCCGGTAATCTATGCACATCCTCAGCGCTCCACCCTTCTTCTTCACGAAGAGTGCTGGCGCTCCCCACGGTGATGTGCTCGGACGTATAAACCCCTTTTTTCGGAGTTCTTCGAGCTGAGTCTTCAGCTCGGTCAGTTCTGCTGGCGCGAATCTGTAAGGCGCTACTGATATCGGCGCCGTCCCCGGCATCAGGTCGATCCTGAATTCTACCTCGCGAACTGGCGGCAACCCACTCAACTCCTCGGGAAAGACCTCTGGAAACTCGCATACTACTCGCGGTAACTCTCGGCTCTGCACGATCGACACCTCATCAACGGTGTATAATGCCGATAGGAGAATTCCGCTCTTGCTGCCCAGCGAACACGAAACGGTCGTGCTGCCTGCTGACACTGTCACCCGTCGCCGATAACACTCGATGTACGCACGGTACCTCGCAAGCCAATCCATGCCTAAGATCACGTCGAAGGCAGTCATACCCAGCACGATTAGGTCACAAAGGAAAGAAAGGTCTGCTACTCTAACTTCGCAGGCTCGGCACACTCTAGTCAACACAACCTCACCTCCGACTGGTGTGTCAAGGCACAGAGGTGGACTCAACGGCTCACTGCTTAGCCCCAGCATCTCAGCACAAGCAGCAGAAATAAAGGAATGCGATGCGCCCGTATCGAACAGAAATGACGCCCAAGAGTTATACAACAGTAACGTACCGTGAGCGACCGAAGGGTCTGGGGACGGTCCTGCAGCACGTGAGTCGCCGACAGCATACACTCTGCCTTGCGGCGCCTGCGCTCCCTGTCTCGGAGCTGACGCGCCAGACGCCGGCTGTGCGGACCTCAACTGCTGCCTCGGAACTGGTGCGCTCGTAGATGGCTGCGAAAATCTCAACGGTTGGCCCTGACGCTGGCGAGCCTGCGGCGACTGTGCCGTGTGCGACTGCTGTGGTCGCTGCACTGACGTTCCCCCACCTTGACCGGGGCATTCCCTAGCTATGTGTCCTGTCTGGCCACATAGGTAGCACCTAACCTCGCTGCCGCTCGGTCGACTCCCCTAACTGAACCGACTACTCGTCGCCGGTAGTGCTGCGGGTCCTCTATTGCGCGGGCAATCGCGCCTCATATGGCCTGGCTGCTGGCGGAGAAAACATACTGGCCTCTGGTCTGCAACGACGGGCCCCACTGATGCCACTGAACCCGACTGTCTCGGTCCGCTAAACTGAGACTGTGGTCTGAAAGACCCCACGATCCTCTGCCTCCTCGAGTCTCGGGACTCGGACAGACCTGCGACGCTGCTCGGTCGCGGTCTACTCTCACGGGCTCTCGCGGCCTCCCTAATACCTCGCTCTACGGCCACTGCCGTGTCGACCAGCTCAGAGTACACTCGAATCCTCAGGGCGAGGACTCGATCCAGAATCGAGGTCCTAAGTCCCCTCTCAAACCTCCTGCATCGGTGAGCCTCAGTCACCACCATCTCTGGTGCAAAGCGAGACAACGTCGTAAACCTAGCCTCGTACTCTGCCACCGACAAACCATCCTGTCGCAGTTCCAGGAACTGCTGCTGTCGCTCCTCCCTGGCAGACTCCGGAAAGTACTGCTCCAGGAAGACCGTCTCGAATACTCGGTAGTCACCCCCGACTCGGTCCTGCACGCGCCTCCACCAATGGTAGGCGTTGTCCTTCAGCTGGTGAGCTGCAAAGGACACCCTGGTGTGCTCGTCCATGATCCCGGACGTGTCCAGGTTCCGCGTAATCTGATCCAGCCATCGCTCCGCCATATCAGGGTCTGGCTCCCCGTAGAATGAGGGTGTATCCAACCTCAGAAAATCCCTCAGCGCATGTGCCGTATGGCCCTCGGCCTGAACGGACCTCGCTGGAATAGTAGTAGCAGCAGTCGGCGGAGTCTGCGGGGCTGGCGATGCAGACTCTCTCTGCGCAATGATTGCCACTAAACTCTGCACTGTGCGGGTCAGCTCTCCTAGAATGGCCGCAGTAGGTGGGTCCGCAACTGGCGGAACGTTAGGCGGAACCACCGATGGTCCCGTGTCGTTCCTCCGATCCTCCCCAGCGGGAGCTGCCGGTCCACCCGTCGCCTCAACTGGCTCGACGGTGGGCGGTTGCGTCGGCAATCCGGCCGACCTACCTCTCCTAGGTCTAGGTGCCATGTCGTATGTATCTACTGCACAAATACACGTACACACTCAGTTCCAGAACTCACAACACAACGAGCACGCTCATTATACGGGCGTTCATATACTCTGGACACACATGTCTACAAACAACGTATTATCATACATATTTCACATGCTCGCAATCAACATATGCTCACACAATCACCACACATGGCATCACACAACCTACCACAGTCACAATCACCCCGCATACTTAGCTACATCTCGCATTTTAAAACTTATTCAACATGTAAGATTTTTTTTTTTTTTGAACATGACTAGTAAGGTCAACATTAATTTTGAACTTGCCCATATTTTCAACAATTTCCCTTTTCAATCACAAAACCCCATTTTGATATCACGTCGTCACAACCCGGTCCAGGCGTCCCCGAACTAAGAGGTAACGATCGGACATCACTACCGTCACGTTCGACCCAGGGGCGCCCCTGAGTCAAGTCGCGACGGTGAAAATATCTCACGGAAAAATCACGCACGATTTCTGACCTTGCACAACCAACACACGACAGGAGCCTAATGGACTAACTCTACCCACCTAGTTGACGTACGGCCAGAGGTGTTAAACCTAACCTCTGATACCAAACTGTCACGCCCCAAATTCGGTAGAGACCGAGCCCGGAACGCGAACGAGGAATCAGTGTCCGAAACAACTGAAACAATAATAGTAACCAAATAAAAAGAACACAAATACAATGAACCGCGAATTTTATAACTGCTCAAAAGAATATACAACACGAGTCAGAGACTCAAAGTATGATCAAGAAACAACAAAACGTCGACACTAAATTGTACGTCAACTAACACGCCCAAAACAACCCGGACTCTCCAGCTCCTCCAGCTTCGAGATATCCTCCTATCCACAATCACAATCCTCACCTGTCTGCAGGAAAAGTAGCAGGGGGTGAGCATTTACGCTCACCGCAACGGATACCCGACTGACAACGGCATACAAGTAATTGACAGGGTGATACATAAGCACAGTTCGAAAAAGATCAATAGTAAAACTCAACCATTATCCAAACATTTCGTCTCATTCTCAATACTCAAATCATCACACAATCAACCAAGCAACATCAATCAAACAAACCTTTCACTCAAGGAAAGGCAACAATCCGGGTACTTCGTCGAGTCCATCTTGCCAAACACGCACGGTGTTGGACAAGGTCTACACGACCAGGTGATGCAACCTATAACACGCCAGTTTACAGTCGCAAGCTGTCTGGGCCTGGTCTGCCTCCCACTTTTCGATAGCTAGTCGTAGGCGTGAAACCTCTTCGCGGCCGCCAGTTTACAGTGGCTAGCTGTCTGGGCCTGGTCTGCCCCCCACTTCTTCGATTGCTAATCGAAAGGCGTGGACGCCTCTTCGCGGCATGGATGGAGAAGCGCGGTAAGAGCGCAAATCTACCCCACCCGAACGGAGATCACGGACGTATCTTTCCCACCTGGGCGTCAACCAGCAACAAACACAACCCACCACGCACACTGGGCTCCCGCCCGTAACCAACATCCACACACACTGGGCTCCCGCCCGTAACCATCATCCACAAAACATTTCAACCACAGGAGAGAAATAATCAACTCAAGTCATTTCGATTTACATGTTAAGGCACAACATTTTCAACACATCAGATCGCATTTACCATTTACTCACACTACAGTTCAACCATAGTGAAGAATATACTCAACTCAAATCATTTCAATTTACATGTTAAGGCACGACATCTTCAAACACGTCAAATCAAAATTTACCATTACTCACAATTGAACAAGCATAACACATTCAAACCAAACGCAACGAGTAAAGCGGTAACACCCCCAACAAAGCATACAGCGGAATGGCACGTCGCTGTAGTATAATCAACCTATAGACACAACCAGGTGCCCACATGCAATTCTACACATACATATACTAAGAACACAAAAGGTGCCCACATGCAATTACTAGTAACTTTCCCAAGTCATGTACGGATATACGGCTACTTTTCCCTACCTCGATAATTATCCAACGTTAGCTCCAAGTCTCTCGCGACACCACGTCTAAATCCTTCCCTTTCCACGAGCGATGGAAGAATCTAATAACGACAAACGCACAAACTTTAGCAATTGATCGAAGTCCGATTCTAACGAAACTAACGCCCAAGTACACCCCAATGAGTCTCGATCACTCCAATACTTCCTAATTACACCGAGTTGCCAAAAAGGACCCGGAACGGCCCAATTCGCGCACTTTCCCGAATCTGCCCGGAAACGCTAAAATGACCTCGGGACCCCGAAAAATTCCATTTTCGCATCAACAAATCATAATTATATTCAAGGGGTCCAACGCAATCGACGGAACCAAATTCCGACGCCCGAGCGACTCAATCCCGTCATTAAGGTTCCTCAAATAATAAATAATCTTTTCCCACAATTCAATTCCAACAATTCTCAAATTTATTCTACGCGCATAATTAAATTCGAGATCACCAATAAAATTGACGGAATTACGTTCCGACTTCCGGGGGATTTAATCTCGACTTTAAAGTTTAGCGAAACAAACACATTTTAGCCAAATTAATTCCAATTTCTTCCAAAGTCACGAATTAGTGTTCTAGGGATTTTCCGGGATTGCATAACACGTAAAAACCCGAACTCCGGGCACGCGGGCCCCACCTCCGGTGACCGGCCGGAGCTCCGGCGAGCTCCCGGTCACCGGACAAACCTCCCGTTTGTCTCAAAACGCTCCAAATTACCCCCTTAACACTAATCCAACCTCAATCAATCCATATTCCACAACTCCATAAATCCAAACTCAAGGAAATGAGAATCCAAAACATACCTCTTGTAGCCCACGACGAGGAGAACCCGAATACGCAAAACTCAAGACGTTTGGACGGTCGGAACGTCGGGAAATCGCCACAATCTTTTCTCTTCTTCTTCCTTCTTTCTTCTTTCTCTTTCTCTTTCTCTTTCTCTTTCCTTGTGTTCTGCCGAGAATCAACTCCCTCCCCCTCTCTTATAACTTAAATATAATTATTTAAACATTAAACTAATAAAATAAACCTATTTTCCATTTTCTTTTAAATCTAAATTAAAACAATTAACTTTTTTTTAATCACTCAAAAGTCTCCCCCCCTCTAGATACATGACAAGTGTAAAGTAGAGGGGTCCCACAAGCCACTTTTGTCATTTCGGACCCGAAATCGTCCGAAACGGACACGTTTTTTGAAACCGTCGGATTCGTGATGTTTCGCTAAATTTTAGCTTCCATATGAACCTAATATCCATAATATTACAATTCCAACTTAAAATGGCTCAAATAGTAGTCCTCGGTGACTCTCGGGTCAAAATTTGGTCAAATCGCGAATTATTAAATTTTCATCCATTTTTCACAAAATTGACCCAAATTGACCCAAATTGACCGGGAGCGGTCCTTACATTATACTTAACAACGTAAATACCTGATCCAAGTCCCGAAGGGTGTCCTCCCTTTGGCAAGCTCTTCACATATTCCTTGTGCTGCCTGCAATCCTTTTTCCAATGATCTAGCTGCTGGCATTAATAACAGATTACCCCTGAGGACGAAGCATTCCCTTCAGTTCTAGGAACCGCTGGTATCTTCGGACCCTTGGGTACCCTTAACTGCCCAGCTAGGTGCATTGACGCCTTACCCTTACCCGCCACTGCTGCAGCCTTGCCCTTGTTGGGATATCCTGGTGACTTGCCAGTAGGTTTGCCAGTTCTTTTGAAGTTGACATTCTTATTGACCATCAAAACCTCAGCGGTTTTGCCTTTGAGATCCTCCTTTGTTGTCACCAACATCCCATGTAGTTCCTTGATGGTCTTTTCCATATTATGGAGATTGTAACTAGTAATTACATCTCCATAAACCTTAGGAAGCGACATCAGAACTATGTCTGATTTCAGTTGCTCTGTGAAGCTATGACCTAGACTGGCCAAGCGATCGAAGAGGCGCTTCATCTTGAGGACAAGTGGGCTTACTGCATCACCAACATTGTGCCTGCTATAGAATAACTCCCTAAGAGTGTCGTATCTTTCGACACGAGCATTCTTCTGGTAGTATACCTTGATCTCATCTATCATTTCTTGAGGATTGTCCATGAGATGCATAAACTGGCCCTGGGTGTCATTTTCCATGGACCCGACCATGAGGATGCCAACATCTATCCGGTCGCTAAGATACTTGTCATAAGCAGTCTTATCGGCCTCGCTGGCATCATCCGCAGACACTTTCATTGGCTTATCCATAAGGATATACTCATGTCTGTCATACTGAAGGGCAAGCTTCAGGTTCCTTTCCCAAACCAGAAAGTTGGTCCCCAAAAGCTTGTTATTCGACAGAAGAGACTTTAGCGCTTCACTTCCAGAACGTGTTGATTTAGGTTGCGACGGTGCCATTATATCTACACATGAAAATCATTCAATTAGATTCTTAATTAAGTTAAAGTGAGAGATACTTGAGTATGAACCTTTCTGAATCTAAACCAAGATCTCCGCATACCCAAAACTAAAGTGAGTTAATCTCATCGCCCCAGTTTTGGACATTGGAGTAGGACAGTCCGGTCCTTTCACAAAACCGCTGGTATCTTCGGACCCCTGGGTACCCTTAACTGCCCAGCTAGGTGCATTGACGCCTTACCCTTACCCGCCACTGCTGGAGCCTTGCCCTTGTTGGGATATCCTGGTGACTTGCCCTTAGGTTTGCCAGCTCTTTTGAAGTTGACATCCTTATTGACCATCAAAACCTCAGGGTTTTACCCTTAAGATTCTTTTCTGCTGTCACCAACATCCCATGTAGTTCCTTGATGGTCTTTTCCATATTATGAAAATTGTAACTAGTAATTACATATCCATAAACCTTAAGAAGAGACATCAGAACTATATCCGATTTCAACTGCTCTGTGAAGCTATGACCTAGACTAGTCAAGCTATCAAAGAGGCGCTTCATCTTGAGGACATGTGGGCTTCCTGTCTCACCAGCATTGAGCCTGCTATGGAATAACTCTCTTAGAGTGTCGTATCTTCGACATGAGCATTCTTCTGGTAATATAACTTGATCTCATCCATCATTTCTTAAGGATTGTCCATGAGATGCATAAACAGGTCCTGGGTGTCATTTTCCATGGACCCGACCATGAGGATGCCAACATCTGTCCGGTCGCTAAGATACTTTTCATAAGCTGTCTTATCGGCCTCATTGGCATCATTCGCACACACTTTTATTGGCTTATCTGTAAGGATATACTCCTGTCTGTCATACTGAAGGGCAAGCTTCAGGTTCCTTTCCCAAACTAGGTAGTTGGTCCCTGAAAGCTTGTCATTCGACATAAGAGACTTTAGCGCTTCACTGCCATAACGTGTTGATTTGGGTTGTGACGGTGCCATTATATCTACACATGAAAAATCATTCAATCAGATTCTTAATTAAGTTAAAGTGAGAGATACTTGAGTATGAACAGTTCTAATTCTTATTTCTGAATCTAAACCAAGATCTCCGCATACACAAAATTGAAGTGAGTTAATCTCATCGCCCAGTTTTGGACATTGGAGTAGGACAGTCCAGTCCTTTCACAAAACCATGTGATTCTTGGCTAGGGCTTATACATTATATGTATACGGCATTGCCCTATATCTGATACCCTTGCTCAAATCATCTACGAATCGCAGCCAAGTCAACCACCTTTCAACGCATGGTCCAATTTGCATGGTTACTCCGCTAATGAGCACGCACCCGTACAAGATTGTCCATCTCCTTTTAGAACCCATTCACATGGATCCACGTTAATCGTATCCACCCATGGGTCTATGAACTAATTGAAGTGATGAAATATGAGCGGTATCTAGCTTGACTTGAAATTACTTGCCATTTTAAATGTCCATTCTCACTAATCATTACTTGATCTTAACTTGAAATTATCATCTACAAATTCATGTAGATATATTTTCATTCCGGTTTACATGAGCGTGTTCAATTCATTATTATTAATCTGTACACATGTGGGTGATGAACTAATTAACATAAAATTATGAGAATTAAATCATGCATACAAACATACATTCATAAACACAAATGTAAACTTGCTTTAGCTAGCCCGCTAAGCCTACTGGAATAAACTAAAACCTATACTAGGTCTTGTCTTTCCTCATTCTCTTGGACTCCCACTAGCTCCACGCCTCCTCGGGATCACCGTCCTTGTCTTCGGTTCTTCTCCTTTTTGGAATATGTAATTAAATTTAAATTAAATAAAGTAAATGCCAACTTAGCAATTGAATTATAAATCGGGCTAACTTAGCAATCATGTTGCAAACACCGTGTTATCAAACAATCATGTTATCAAACAAGCATGTTATCAAGAAAACATATTAATTCCAATTTTATCTTGATTTAAATCTAAGAAATCGGTTTATCGAAACCGTGATTTTGAACCAGTTAATTTCTAAATTAGATCGATTCATCCTCTAGCTTATCGAAATCGAACCGGTCTAAAATTTTAATTAATTATCGCTCAAAATTATGGATTTTTCTGAGTCGGATCTGACCCGAATATAATCTTGTTTGACCGAACCAAAATTAACCCGAAAGTCAATTAGGGTTCGGCCGAACCCTGGCTGCCAATGCTGGCCGCGCCATGACCGACCAGCCCATGACGGCTGGCCGTGGTGGGCCGCCTGGGCGGTCTCAGTCAGCCGTGGCCTGCCCTGGCCAAAGCCGAGAGGGCTCGGCCAGATCTGCCACGGGCTCCGGCCGAGAGGGTTCTCCGGCTCAGGCCGGTCGGCCCGTGGCTCGGCCGGGGTTGGCCTCTAGGCTAGCCTCGGCCTCCCACGGGTCTCGAATCGATCTCATTCGATCAAAATTATTTTGAGCGATAAATAATTAAATTCCAGCAATTAATTCATTAACCAAAATTATAAAATTATTTTGCAAGTTTTAATCTCTTAATACCGAAATCATTTGCAAAATTAAATCTAGCCTATCATGCTCGAACACAATAAACATATGCAACCAGCCTCTGATACCACTGATGGAATTTTGAGGGTTCCAATCAATTAATTTCATGCCCATAACTAGAATTTAACCTAAAAAGTCCATATGAAATAAGGATCTTATATGATCATTAATTGATCATAAGATCTAGGCAAGAAAAAAAATCTGAAAATATACCTTTGATTTTGAAATCCCTTGTCACTAAAATTAATTTAGTGACTCTAGAGAACGTCCACACATGAAGAGCAATCCGAAGATACTTGCTTCAGTCTTCTAGCAAGGATCGTAGTACACAAAAGTCTCTTTCGGGTACCCTGCGATGATACATTTGTCAGATCTGGGTTCGAGCTTGTCCGCCATAAGGCGTTTGACGTAAGCCTCGCAACCCCAAATCTTGATGAATGACAACTTGAGACATTTCCCACTCCACACCTCGTATGATGTTGTCTCAAACGCCTTCGTAGGTGCCTGGTTCTGAATGAACGCAGTTGTCTCAAGAGCGTATCCGCAAAAGGATACGGGGAGATCTGTCTGACTCATCATAGAGTGAACAATGTCTAGCAAGGTTCAGTTTCTCCTTTCAGACACACCGTTCAATTGAGGTGTTCCAGGCGGAGTCCACTCAGACAATATTCCACACTCTCATAGGTGGTCGATGAAGTCTTAGGTCAAGTATTCGCCACCTCGGTCTGAGCGAAGTTCTTTAACTTTTTCCCAAGTTGATTCTCAACTTTCGCCTTAAACTCTCTGAACTTGTCAAACGAGTCAGACTTATGCCTCATAAGATAGATATAACCATATCTACTGTAATCATCAGTAAATGTGATAAAGTAACTGAATCCCCTTCTGACTTGTGTACTCATGGGCCCACATGCGTCAGTGTGTATTAGGGCCAACAAATCACCCGCCCTCTCACCCCTACCGGTGAAGGGTGACTTCGTCATCTTGCCCATCAAGCAAGATTCACGCCCATCAATTTGTCTGAATTCAAACGGACTTAACATTCCACACTTGTGAAGTGCTGATAGTCATCTCTCGCTTATGTGGCCCAGGCGGAAGTGCCACAATCGAGTCTCACTCGATTGATCAACCTTGAGCCTTATGGTATTCATATTGTATACCTCATTCTTGTTGATGTCACTAGTTTCAAAACATATAGACTATTAACAAGCAACGCTTCCCCATAACAAACATTCTTTCTATAAATCTTTAAAAGACTATTGTCAATAACCAAATTGAAACCTTCAATGACTAAAACAGAAATATAAATAATGTCTTCACGGAAAGAGGGCACACAATAAACATTGTTTTAAACAAAAAGAAGTCCTGCTGGAAGACTGAGACGAACGACCCCAACGGCCGTTGCCACGACACTCTTGCCATCTGCAACCCGTATGTTCGCTTCATCCCCATCCAAATCTCGTCTACTTTCCAGCACCTAAACATCAACACAAATGTGAGATTGAGATCCAGAATCTAGCACCCAGCCAGAGTTAGTAGACAAATTTACTTCGATGTAGTAAATACTTGAAGCGCCAGCCGCGCTGGCCTTCTTCTGCTCTTCCAGAAACTTCTTGGAGTCCCTCCTCCAGTGACCATGCTAATTGCAGAAGAAGCAAACGACGTCCTTCACGTCCAACTTGGCTTTTTCTTTGTTCTTAAGCTTAGGCTTGGCCACCTGGACCATGGGACCCTTTCCTCTTCATTCAGTCGGTGTGAAGGACTTGACGGAGCTCCCACTAGCTTTCTTGAAGCCAATTCCCCCTTTGTTCACCATCATTATCTCCTTGGTCTTACACTTAAGGTTCACCTCGGAAAATATGAGCATCCCATGGAGCTCACCGATGGTCTTGTTCATGTCATGCATGTTTTAGTTCATGATGAACCTATCATACATGAAAGGGAGAGTTGACAGGATCATGTCAACCTTCAACTCATTAGTAAATTCAACAACGAGCCGGGCAAGGTGTTCAAATTGACCCTTCATCTTTAGAACATGACGGCTGAACGACTCTCCAGATGGCATTTTAGTGAACATCAAACCCTTAACATACTTGAACCTTTCGGTCCTTGAATGTTAGGTTTGTTCCCTAGTCCAATGTAATTCCTCAATCTATATTGTAATGGACATCATTAGTTTACATAATAAAAGGCATGATATTACTAATGTGTTGTAGTAATAAATCTAATGTAATTTGATCTATGTCATAATGTGTGTAACCACTTATAGTAGAACTGTAGATCAGAAAGAATTGCATTCGATAAAGTCCCTGATCAGTGAAGCTTCTTTGGAAGCGATCAGTATGAGACTAACTTCTTGTGATCATGCTCTACTGATCATGGCAAACTGAGTACCGGAGTTATATCATAGATACCATCAGGTCGATGATATCGGACAAGCCGATTGTGAGTATGCTGCATAGATCCAGTCATGAGATACTCACATATCGTAGCTTGTCATTATATCCTAAGACCAAGGAGTCTTTGTGTACACTATGTAACGAATACCTAAGTTTGACCTAGTCTTACATTATCTGTAAAAGGGTAACTATAACGGCTTCGATTGGCTTTGATATTTATTACACTAGTGAACTCGAAAGGCGTCTGAGGGATTTATCACTCATACTTCGGTATGAGAAAGATATCCGTTTAGGCCACTTGATGAGTATGACTGAAGGAATAGCACGACCGTGCAGGTGCTACCTTAGTATCAGTTTTCAGTCATCTCAGATATCAAGAAACAGTGCTTGATAAATTAGGATGACCATTCTATGCCTATTGATCAATCTGGATATCGGTTTGATAAAAGGACAGTGACATGTACGATAACAGGTTAAGTCGAATAATCGATAATCACGAACATTGGGTAATCATAATGTCTTGCTAGAGACCACTTATGATGGAAAGGGTAAAATAGTAATTTTACTAGTCTGCCAATTGTTCGTGAGCCTAGAGGGTCACACGCATTAAGCACAATACATGACAACAATTATGGATGAAATTTGATAACGATTCGGTAGTTTTCTGGCCTAAGGTTTTAACCATGCGGTTGAAAAAATCAATTCGAGGAAATTGAACCGTTTTGTCTAAACCGAAATTATAACTCAAGTTAATGGTTTTAATTTGGGTTTTAGTTAGACGAACTTAAAGCCCATTTGGGATTCAAGAGATGAATGGGGAAGAAGTGCAAATAGGAGTTTAAGAAGGGTAGATATGCAATTATTAGTTCTAAATTCAATTTTATTTCAAATTAAAATTTCAAAAATATCTCCCATTATTTTCTCCAACCATTAGCAACTACTCCCCTCATCTTCTCCCTCTCTTGGTCGAATTCTCTCTCCTCTTCATCCACCATTTTTGTCAAGCTTCTCAAGAACATTCATAGCAAAAGTGTGAGAGAAAACCTTCTTCGGTTGTGGTGCTTGTGTGGACCTAATAGAGAAACACTAAGCTTGTGTTTTCATCGATTAATAGAGGTATTTTTCAGATTCAAAAGGTTGAAAGCATGTTGAATTTACATTAAGATCCAAGTTTGCATCGATCACCATGGTTACACAACTTCCGCTGCATGAAATTTATCGAATGGAACCCATGGTGATCTCCTTCATTGAACATCTCCTTGAGTTGTCCCATGATGGCGAATGAGTCTGAACTAATATCCATTAGTTGTTTTTGGAGATCAGCCTTCATCGTGCTCAACATGATGCATTCCACATCGAGCGAGTCGTTAAGACGCTTTTTGTGAGCATCTCTAACACTCCTCGTGGAACCAGTATCTGGCATAGGGGGAATGGGCTCGTCAAGAAAATATTCCTTCCTCTCGTGTTTGAGGTCAATCCTCGAATTA
This sequence comes from Geranium rotundifolium, assembly GCA_963920655.1. Lineage (NCBI taxonomy): Eukaryota > Viridiplantae > Streptophyta > Magnoliopsida > Geraniales > Geraniaceae > Geranium > Geranium rotundifolium. The sequence continues at coordinate 18,171,907 of OY987315.1, forward strand.
CGCTCCCAATCGAGGAAGTTCGCGCCACTAAGCTTCTTCTTCTCCAGGATCGACCTCAGTGACACGACCTGTGTTTGGCTCGCTGCCATTATCTACACAAATCAATAAATTCAAGTTAGACTCTGAATTTATCCATGAAGATTTGTTGCAAAACCTTGACCATTTTGATCCTTGGCAAGAATCAAGAACCAAGACCCATGATTCACACTCTTGAAGTGAGCTAATGCATCAACGCTTCAATTAAATTAGGAGTGCTTTCCAATCACACTGTGTGTGACTCTTGGCCAGAACATATGTACAAAATACATCGGCATTGTTCAGTCTAATGCTCTATGTTGACACAATCATAGATGTGTGGACAAGATCTTGATTGGAGAGAGCTAATGCACCTATGCACCAACCAAGTCTCTCCAGATCCTCTATTATTGCTTCCATGAACGCTTTACTAACGCGAACGACGTTCATTGGCTAGTTGAGTCAACCAATTACCGATTTGTTGACCAGAACTTGAACCGAAAAAAGCTAATCCATCTGCACCACAAAAAAAACTGCGAATCTCTACTAGCTTTGTTTCCACGAACGCTCTACTAAAGCACACGATGTCCGTGGTCACGCAGTTTCGTTGATTGTCCAAATTGGATAGCATCATCGCATGACTCAATTTCATTGCCATATGAACAAGTTTTGCGAGACATGCACCGAGTACATTCTCTACATGAAAACTTTTCATCCGTACCGGATACGATGATATGTTTCTTGCTTCACTTAGTTTTGTATGTTCAAGTTAACGTTATTTAATCAATTTCGGACATGCAAAACTTATGTACATTTAAACATATCATGCTCTCATGCATATAAAATAAACATACATTACTAATCATGCAGTTCTAAAAAGCACAATTTAAACATGTATAGCCTAAGCCTGTATTTAGGTTCGATCTTTATGGGGCCAGCCCATAAAGATCGGGGTCACATCCTAAGGGTGAAGATAATAACTAAACAAATCTTCTTCATCCTTGGCGACTCTCCCACTGGCTCCTTTACGTCTCCACGACTCAATGCCAACTCCAAGACTCCCATCGTGCCATCTCCAGAAAGTGCGTTTACAAAATATATCAACGGCTCGCAGGCCGGGTATAAATATAATACATGTAAACTACGATGTATCTTGTCGCAAAATATATACAACCCAAATCTTAAGATGGCACAAACCACCATTTTATATTTACAAATCAAATGCAATATAAACGAATATATCTTGATGGGCTATGGCTATACATCATGTGATCTAACTTACGCATGTTGCAAGCATATCATGTTATCAAACATATATGTTGTCACACAATGCATGTTATCAATCACATTAAATCATATTTTAGTCTTTATGATTTTAGTGTATCAATCTCACTCGGCACTCGAAAGTCCCGATCTCGAAATCCTAAACTAAGACTTCCGATTTTCCGATGAAAAACAAGAATCGGTCCTTCGAACTAATCGCAAGGACCCAGTATGTTGAAACTCAAGTGTATCGAGCAAAACCCTAATAGGTCGTTGGGCAATACAAAAATTTTAATATAATGTGCCAACGATTTACTGAGTACACTGAACGACACAACAATGCGGTCCTCCGGTTTCTCGGGTTATCAATCATGTGGAACCTTGAGAACGTACTTTATCTTGACGGAAAAACAGTTTTCGATATCGTTATATATACACGATCAAAACCATTTAATCCATATCGAGGATCGAGTATATTCATGTCATCAATACATAAATTAAAGAATCCCATTTAACCTCCCGATTTACCTCTATGTCAAAATTTCGACTTGAACCGAACCCCTCTGTCCATAGGTGTCGATCGCCACCCTTCATCGTCCTAGAGGTATCGATCGACACTAGGTGTCGATCGAGACCCCAAGCGACCAAGTGGTGTCAATCGAAAACCCTTGACTCGGGTGGAGAAACCGAGGAGAGGTGTCGATCGCCACCCCATGGGTGTCGATCGACACCCTCCCCGACAAGACCCCAATTTCAGTTTTCCCGAACCCGATTCTCGATCCGATTTAACTCGGGTCGATTCCCGAGACCCGAGAATGATTGCATGCACCGAGTACACCAATACCCAGTCGAAATAACACCAAAAAACAAATAAAAATCCTGAGTTTATCCGAAGAACAATCAAGATCGGATTTTTACTTTGTCATGATACAAAATCAAGAGAAGAAATAGAGTTTCATGCTTAAAACAAGCATGTCAACAATCATATATCATCAAGCATGCATTTTTATCACGAAATCATGCAAGATGATTCATCTAGAGAGCAACCTAGGCTCTATTACCACTGTAGAGGAATCCCGGGGTTTGGCGCAGCGGAAGTTAATCGAGAATCCAAGCAAGGATCGTGCTCAATCCCTAGATGAATCTAGTGTCGAGAAAGATCAAATTTTTACTTCTCCAAGCGTAAGATGAACCGATCAAGAGACACGTCCTCGGGACCCGTCCTCTACCGTCTCGCACACGCGGGAGCTTGATGTCGAAGTGAGAATTCTCTTCCCGACTACTAGACCGAGCAAGAAACCCTCCTCACTCAAGGTCTCCCACCTTCAAGATTCAATAGTTAGAGAAATTTGAAAGTGAATAGAAAATGGTGTCCAAGGCTATGGAGGAACTCACCCAAATGCCTCTATTTATAGGCTTTGGGTGAGGCCTAGGGAAAAGAGCCCGTCATACATGGGTGTCGATCGACACCCCCACACGTGACGTGTGTCGATCGACACCCCGTAGGTATCGATCGAAAACCCACATATGGTCACCATTTCTATTCCACTATCGTTCCATCATTGACCTCTCAAGTCTTTTTGAGTTGCTTCGACTCTGGCTCATGGCGTGCGACCCTGTAGACCCGATACCCATTGATAGATCAGCGTGAAACTTCATTTCACCTGATCAATAACTACTGGTCTCTAGTAAGACATAATGATTACCCAATGTCCACGAGGTATCGATCGGCTCGATATCTTCTCTATGTCATATGTATCACTAACCCTTTGTTTTCTTTAAGGCATATGAGATCGAATGAGGCATAGAGCCATCATCATCATGTATTCGATCTAGTTCCTTGAATTCCAAGATGACTAATTCGTATTTGGTGCAGCCGCACACTTCATCAGTCACACTCATCAAGGGGCCCAGAACCATACCCTTCACCACGTCTCACCGTGGGGAAACAAATCCCTTCGGACGCAATGTGCGCTCCCACTACAGTCCGTCCAATAGCCAACGATGCCTGTTATGACTTGTTACAGGCAGCGTGGTAGCATGTCCAACTATAGAATTGACGTGCATGCCAGCCACCCACTCCAAGGTCTTAAGGCAGTGATAACACGACGACGAAGTATGAGTTGGTGACTTAATCTATGCGTCATACTCCAAGTCGAGTTATCCAATATCATCTCTTACGTGATATCTGCGATATGACTTTGGTAATCCCATTACCTCGATCAGCAGAACTTGATCTCAAGTCATCCTCACGCTAGTCACTTGTGGATAAGTATTCGACTAGAGATTCGTCAAGCATAATTTCATGGTATCTAAAGGTTCTACTATTAGTGATGACACACTCAATGACTTTAGATGAAATCATCGTTTGACTCATTATTACAATGCAATAATAATGAAAATGTCTTTTATTGCTAAACAGAATATTACATAAAAAAAAAAATTGGACTAGGGAACAAGCTCTTACAGTGCCAACATTAGCTCACGATGAGAAAAATAAGCTACCTTTTCCTCAAGGAGTAATGGAAGTCGACTCTACTCAAGAGGTTGACGGTGACAAAGAAGATGAGCATATGGTGGAGCCAAGCCAAGAAGTGGAGAAGAAATTCAACCACGACGTCAATATAGGTGTATCAGTGAGGGAGCCTGTGGTTGATGCAAAAACATGAACTCCACCTCTTCTTGTTCCATATATAAATTCTTGTTTTATTAAAGATTTTAGATTTGCTTTAATTGATAATGATGTTTACATGTCGTTAGTCGTTTCTAACAAAATTTCTTTGAATCGTGAAAGGTACCTATTGAAGAATTAACCGGAATAGGATCCACCTTCGTGCTCCTAGATGGAGAAGAGCACACGTTTGAAATGAAAGTGGAGGGGAAGGAGCTAATAAAGCTTTCTGTCCATTGTGAGATCACTTCTTTTCCTTTTACATCTTATCCATATGTGGTGCATTATTAGTTTGAATTGGTGAAGGGCAAGTGCATTGATGCACTTGAGTTTATTGATGCCTCTAGGCACAAACTTTATCAATTTCCTTATATATACGCAAAATTTGAAGGGTATAAAATTCATTTGCTTTTAATGTTGTACTATTTTGCTATCATAGGAAAGAGATTGTTTGATTGGATTTATATTATTTTTTATAGAGGAAACGGGTGACTATTGATCCCCTACACTGCATTTCATGTCAGCATATTTACTTTTTTTAGTGTATTTTTAGCACGGGGGACCGTGCAAATTTTTAGTGTGGGGGTGTGCGTTGCATTGCATTTCATGTCAGCATGTTAATATAGGTCTCATTTGCATCATTCTTGTGAGCTTGCAGATTGGCTGCCTGAAAAGCTTAAGTAGTTTATATGTCATACAATTACCTTTGAGATTTCTTGTGTCCTGAAATTTCAAAAAAATACCCTTTGGATTGTGCTTGTTTTGTAGAAATGGTTAACTGGTTAGTATTGAGGTAAGGTTATGTTAGATAATATATGATTTAAGATCATATTATATAATTTATATTTATATTATATGATTTAAATTCATATTATTCTACCTAATGAATAAAATTGAGTTAACATTTCAAGTTTTGAATTTGGTTTAATCCTTTTGAATGTACAGGTTACAACCTTTCATTTTTATCTTTAATTTGGCATTCATACTTAAAATTGAAGAGGTGGAAGAGATGAGAGTATAAATAGATGGTATTTCTCTTCAATTTTTAATGATTCAAAAATCAAGAACTAGTGTGTTATTGTTCTCCCTCTTCTACATTTCTTCTCTACAAAGTTCGTACGATTTGGTGATAGAGAAAGGCACAAGTTCAAGTTCGTCAGAGCTAGACCTTTGGTGTACGGTGCTAGTTCGAAGTCGTTGTATCCTGGGAGGTGTACGCTCATTGATTCCAACACCCGAGGGAGAGCAAATACACTTTAAGAAAAGTGTCCAACACGCCTCGACTATTTCCCAAGTTTGTATCAATTAATTTGTAAAGGTTCATGTATATTTGTAATTTTCATATTTCATTAGTATTTTATAATTTATTAATTTCCACAATTTGTTAGTATTATTGTAAATACCCAAAAAGTTAACTAGTGAAAGTCAAGTATCATACTTTTAATTATTTTTCAAGGGGTCACAAAATCATATGCTAGAGATTATTTTTACTTGGCACACACTACGTGAATCCGGAAGGGGTATATCTAGGTTGGTTGTATACCGAAAAAGCAGGGACCAAAGTTTAGAAAAATAAGAGTGAAATTCTGATTATAACAGTTAGACAAGATGTCAAGAACTATGTCGAGAACAATGTTAAGACAATGTTCTTAAGAACTTGTCATTAAACAGATTGTGACAAACACAATATAAAGAGTAAAGAGCAAATAGGGACACACAAGATTGTTAACCCAGTTCGCTGCAACTCGCCTACGTCTGGGGGCGGGGCGGGGTCCTTGCGATTGGATCAAAGGACCGATTCTCGGTTTTCATGGGGAAAACGCGAGAGTCTTGATTTAGGATTTCGAGATCGGGACTTTCGAGTGTTAAGTGAGAACGATACACTAAAATCATAAAGATTAAAATATGATTTGTTGTGATTGATAACATGCATTGTTTGACAACATATATGTTTGATAACATGATATGGTTGCAACATGCGTAAGCTAGATCACATGATGTATAGCTAAAGCCCATCAAGATAAGAATGTTTATTTTGCGTTTAATTTGTAAATATAAAATGGTGGTTTGTGCAATCTTAAGTTTTGGGTTGTATTATATTTATACCCGGCATGCGAGCTGTTGATATTTTGTAATCGCACTTCTCGAAGATGGCACATTGAGAGTCTTGGAGCTGGCGTTGAGTCATGGAGACGTCAAGGAGCCAGTGGGAGCGTCGCCCAGGCTAAAGAAGACTTGTATAGTTGTAATCTTCACCCTTAGGATGTGAACTTGAACTAGATATGGGCTTATGCTATATATGTTTATATTGTGCTTTTAGAATTGCATGATTAGTAATGTATTTTTATTTTATATGCATGAGAGCATGATAAGTTTAAATGTACATATGTTTTGGATGTCTGAAATTTGTTAAATAAAGTAAACTCGGACATACAAAACTAAGTGTAGCATGAAACATATCATCGTACCCAGTATGGATGAACAGCTGTCATGTAGAGAATGTACTAGGTACATGTCTCGCAAAACTTGATCATATCGCAATGGAATTGAGTCATGCGATGATGCTATCATATTTTGACAATCTACGAAACTACGTGACCACGGACGTCGTGTGCGTTAGCAGAGCGTTCGTGGAAGCAAAGCTAGTAGATGTGGACAGTTTTGTTTGGGGCATAGATGCATTAGCTCTCTCCAGTTCAAGTTCTGGTCCACAAGTCGTTAATTGGTTGAGTCAACTAGACCATGAACGCCGTGCGCGTTAGCAGAGCGATCATGGAATCATCGATAGAGGATGCGAAGAGATTTGGTTGGGGCGTAGATGCATTAGCTCTCTTCAATCAAGATCTGGTCCACATATCTATGATTGTACCGACCTAGAACATCAGACCGAACAATGCCAATGTACTTAGTACATATGTTCTGGCCAAGAGTCACAAGGGGTATGATTGGAAAGTATTCCTACCTACATAACTTAATTGAAGCGTTGATGCATTAGCTCACTTCAAGAGGGTGAATCAAGGGTCTTGGTTCTTGATTCTTGCGAAGAATCAAAATGGTCAAGGTTTTGCAACAAATCTTCATAGATAAATTCAGAGTCTAGCTTGAATTTATTCATTTGTGCAGCAAGCCAAACACACACGTTGTCACTAAGGTCGATCCTAGTAAAGGAGAAACTTAGTGGAACAAACTACCTCGACCGGGAATGTAACACAAGAGAAAGGAATGTGTACTTGACGAGCTCATTTCGCTGTGTCAGTTATTGGCTCCGCGAGGAGTGTTATGAATGCCCACCAAAGGCAATCTAACGACTCGCTCGAAGAGGAACACAACATGCTGGGCACGAGAGCGGCATTAGATTCAAGAGAGCTAGTGGGAGCTCGGTCAAGCCCTCCACACAGGCTGATGGAACAAGAAAGGGTCCCGAGATCCATAAGGGCGAGTCCAAGCCTCAAGAGGGCAAGGACAAGGCCAAGTTGGACGCGAAGGATGTCGTTTGCTTATTCAGCAATCAGCGTGGTAAAGGAAGGAGGGACTGCAAGAAGTTCCTAGGGGAGCAGAAGAAGGCTGGTAGGACTCGCGCTTCAGGTATTTACTTCATTGAAGTGAATCTGTCTACTAATTCTGGCTTAACATTGGAAACAGGCTCGCAATCACACAGATGTGTTGATGTGCAGGCGCTGAAAATAGACGAGATTTGGCTGAAAATGAAACAGACATACATGTTACGGACGACGAGAGAGTCGTGGCATAAACGGTAGGGGTCATTTATCTCAGCTCCCCGTCGGGACTTCAATTGAAATTAAAATTGTGTACCGACTATCCGTAAAGACATCATTTATGTTTATGTATTCAACACTAAAAGTTCAAATGTTACCATTGGTAATGGTTTGTTCGAACTATACAGAAATAATGTCTATTATGGTGCTACAATTCTTGTTAAATGGTCACCATGTTTTGAAAACTAGAGACATTAACGAACGTCCGATACACAATGTAAATACCAAAAGGCTCAAGCAAGAGACGACCATAACAAGTCCGATACACTTCCGTCTGGGCCGCATAAGCAAGAGACGACCATCAACACTTCACAAGTGTGGACTCTTAGGTCTGTTTGAATTAGATCAAAATGATAGGTGCGAATTTTTCTTGATGGGCAAGGCGACAAAGTCGCCCTTCACCGGTAGGGATAAGAGGGCGGGTGACTTGTTACGCCTGATACACTCCAATGTGTGTGGGCTTATAAGTTCACAGGCCAAAAGGAGATTCAGATACTTCGTCACATTTACTAATGATTTAAGTAGACGTGATTATGTCTATCTTATGAGACATAAGTCTGACTCGTTTGAAAAGTTCAAAGAGTTTAAGACTGAAGTTGAGAATCAACTTGGGAAGAAAGTTGAAGCATTTCGATCGCATCGAAGTGGCGAATACTTGACTCAAGACTTCATTGACCATCTGGGAGAGTGTGGGATATTATCTAAGTTGGCTCCTCCTTGAACACCCCAAATTTAAATGGTGTGTCCGAAAGAAGAAACTGAACCTCGTTGTACATGGTTCACTCTAAATTAGTTAGACAGATCTCCCCGTATCCTTTTGGGGATATGCTCTTGAGACAGTTGTGTTCATTCTGAACGGGGCACCTACGAAGATAGTGAAGACAACGCTTGTATTCAATTTTGGCACCCAACAAAACTTTGTGACCATGAGCGTCGCGTGCATTAGCTCTCTCCCTCTTGTTCCAGAAGGGGTAGACAGTTTTTTTGGGGCGTAGATGCATTAGCTCTCTCCATTCAAGTTTGGGTCCACATGTCAAGAATTGATGGACTCATATGCCCCAAGTTGTCGTTCATGGAGATATGGGTTGCAAGGCTTATGTCAAGCGCTTTGTGGCAGACAAGCTCAAACCACGATCTGCCAAAAGTATCTTCCTAGGATATCCAAAAGAGACTTTTGGATACTAATTCTACAACCCGACGAGAACAAAATATTTGTTGCTCGAAAAGGTGTATTTTTGGAGAAGGAATTCTTCTCCAAAATAAAACGTGGGAAATTGTGCATCTCGAAGAAATTCAAGATATGGCACGAGTACTGAGAATCCTGAAGAAATTCGAGATTCACCACTTGACAATGTAGAGGTAGAGCCTGAGTTGGAACAAGAGGCACATGCGGTGCCCATCATAGTTCCCGAATCCCAACGGCGTTCTGAAAGGCCTCGTCAGGTACCCGTCAGATAAGTTATGGTGACTGAGGGTGGTGACTTGGAGATTGTGGATTCTGAAGATCCGACAACCTTTCGAGAAGCAATGGGGAGTTCTGATTCCAAGAAATGGTTAATTGCCATGAAGGAGGAGATGAAATCAATGCATGACAACCAAGTTAGGAACTTGGTGGATACAACCCCTGGTGTTAAGACCATCGGTTGCAAATGGATCTTTAAGATCAAGAATGACACTCGACAAAACTTTTGTTATCACGATTGTCGTGTGCCTTAGCAGCGCGTTCGTGGTAGTGAAGCTAGAAGAGGTGGACAGTTCTTATTTGGGGCGCAGAAGCATTAGCTCTCTCCTGACAAGTTCTGGTCCGCACGTCAACAAACATAACATGGATGGAGTTCCTCAGACCAGTAAGGCCCGACTGGGTGCAAAAAGTTTCAGTCAAATCCAAGGAATGGATTGTGATGAGATTGTCTCCTCAGTGTCTGTGGTCAAATCAATCCACATTCTACTCATCGTAGCTGCATATCTAAGTGATGTGACAGTTGGATGTCAAAACCACATCCCTTGATGGGAAGTTAGATGAGGAAGTTTATGTAACGTAGCCTCAGGGTTTTTTCGATCCAAAGAATGCTGGAAAGATTTGTAAGCTGCAGAAGTCTATTCGTGGATTAAAGCATGCTTTTCGAAGTTGAAATCTTCATTTCGATAAAACCATTGGTTTCATGCAAAATGAAGATGAATCTTGTGTGTACAAAGGGAAAATATGAGTGTAGTCGTATTCCTAGTGTTTTATGTCGATGACATACTCCTCATCAGAAACGACATCCCCTCGAACCGCAAAAGCTTGCCTGGGGAACTGTTTCATGATGAAGGACCAATACGAGGCCGCGTATATCCTGGGGATCAAGAGTTTATCGAGATCGCTCGAGGAGGATACTTGGGCAAACTCACAGCACTTAGATATTTGTGATGCACGAATCCAAGAAGGGATTCTTTCCTATTAGAGATGGCAGAAAGCTCAGCAAGACTCAAGGTCGCACGACAGCTGATGAGCTGCAGCACATGAGATCCCCCCATGCATCTTCATTAGGGTTCATCATATATGACATGCTCTGCACGAGATTTGATATCTCGTATGCCATATCATGCGTAGGCAGATTCTAGTCTAACCTTGGCGTGAGCCACTAGACATCTATAAAAACGGTCCTATTGATAGCATTTTTGTGCCCTAATCCAACTGCTAGTAGTCTATAAATGTCTATGCATATTAATCATCGTTTGTAATAAATAAAACAGCTTTGTATTACTTATGTGTTGAAGTAATATGTTGAGCATGATCTGATTTATGACCACTAAAGTAGTAGAACCATAAATCTGTACGGATCACACTTAACAAATCCCTAGTCAATATACGTTTCAATTGAAGCGACCAGTATGAGGATGGTTCTCAATGATGTAGTTCTGCTTATCATAGGGATGTGGGATCCCGGAATCATATCATAGATATCATGAGGTGATTGATATCGGCAACCCGCTTTGAATAGTGTTTCATAGATTAAGCCATGAACATATTCAAATGCGATAGCTTGTCACAATATCCTTAGACCAAGGAGTCTTTGTGATCGCTATGCGGTCGACGTACGGCTTTGACTTGCGCCTAACGCTTTCCGTAACAAGATTGCAATAACGGGCATGATTGGGTGGCAGAACGGATTGCATGAGTGACACGAAAGACGGCTAAGGGATTTATCCCTCGTACTACGGTATGGAAAAGATATCCCTTTAGGCCGCTTGATCGAGAGTGACTGAGAGGAAGTGCATGGCCATGCCAGTGATACGAGTTATCAGTTCTCAGTCGTCTCGCATATCAAGTAACGATGATTGATTAAACAAGGATGACGACTCTATGCCTTGTGATCAATCAGGATGTCTAGAGATAATAGGATAATGATGTGTACGCACAAGGTTAAATCGAATCATCGATCATCATGCACCTTGGGTAATCATAATGTCTTACTAGAGTCCACTTATGATGGATTGGGCAAGAGAGATCTCTTACGCCAATTTGCCAACGGTGGCATGAGCCTAGAGGGTCACACACATACAATATGGATAACTTGAGATAAGGAAACGTTGGCGTTTCTTGAGGAGCAAGACATAGCCAAAACTGAGGGTTTTAGGCCATGGGTTCGGTTTTGTGAGAATGATTAGCGAATCGAGAAAAATGAGTTTGTCGTCGATATCGTGACGGACTTTGTTTGATAAGTAACGACAAAGGCTCGGATAATTTTTGGACACGGCACGCGACCGCATGGGCCGAGCCCAAGGGCTCGGCCTATGAGGTCACTAAGCCGGCCCAAGAAAGGCCCAACAAGACCCAATAAGCCCTATATGGCCGGCCACTTGGTAGGTCCAAGTGTGGGGGCGACACACCATGCTTAGTTGGTGTTGTTGATTATGATGAAGAGTGATTTGTGGGATTAGGTGATGACTTCTCTTTTAACCCATACCTTCATCATTTGTTATTTTAATCAATCAAACTTTATGAGTTGATGAAGTAGACAAAATATCACACAAGAAAAATCATTCTCTCTCTCCCTCACAAGGTGGCCGGCCCCTCTCTCTTCCCCTCTTCCTTTGCTCTCTTGTTCTTCACACTTTAGTTCTAGTAGGCTAAGTGTGTTGGATCTTAAGGATGATCCTCTTGGTGTGGACTTGCTCTAGAGAAGAAGACCATCTTGTTCTTCTTTCTTCATTCAACAAAACAAAAAGGTAAACTCTTGTGGAATAAGTTTTGCCTTAAGATTTAATGATTTATGTTCTTGGACAGTTTTTGGAGTTTGTATTGTTTATGCTTCCGCTATCTCGATGATCTTGAACGCTCCAAATCCCTACAGTAGTATCAGAGGGTGGTTAACTCTCTTAATCTTCGTTTTGTTGAACTTGTTTCGGTTTTATATTTATTTACATGCCATATTTGTTGATAACATGATTTTAATGCTTTTTGGGTTAATTGCATGAAGTATGTTAATTTTGAATAATATATTGAATTTGGAATTTTTTGGATTTTTATTGGATTTGTCGGGTCCGAGACCGGACTCTCGGGGAGCCGAATTGGAGATACCGGACGGAGGTCACCGGAGGCCGGGGTTGGACGGCGGTGACCGGGGCCGTCCCCCCTCTTGGCCGAGGCCGAGAGAGGAGGCAAGCCCGGGTTTGGGCTTTCCAAAGCCCAAATCGGGCCGTGGGCTTGCGCTCGGCCCAATGGGCTTCGGCCCGACATGGTTTGTGCACGGTGATTTTTGATCCACTGCGTACTCGCGATCCAATATTTCGAAAACTTTCAAATTTGATCGGTTTCGATAAACCGTTATTCGAAAAGGTCTAATTTCGATAAACCCGACCAAGCAACTTGGCAATATTAAAACCGGAATATTGCATATTATTTGATGACATGTTTGTGTAATAACATGTTGGATGATGTGATGAAATGTATGATGCATTAATAACCCATTAGAATTTTATCGCTTTCACGGTTTGCACACCGTTAATGTTAGCGTGTAATTATTCTTTCATTCGAGCTCTTAAAGTGTAATTATTTTTTATTTGGTCTACGAATCGAGTATTAATTGTAATTTCTACTAAAAGTCGAGAAGGATGGAAAATCGAGAGTGATGACGAGCTTAAAGGAAGTTCAAGAGCTAATGGGAACCCGAATGGGGAAGACGACAAGATGTTATGTCTCGTAGAATCTTAAGGATAGGATGGGCTATTGATGCATATTTAAACGCTTTAAAATGCTTGCTTGAATTATTAGATGATAATTTATATGCTTGCATGCTTAGCTTATGAGATTATAAGCCATCACCTCACATGCAAAGATTAAAAACGATTTTATTTATTTGCACGTTTAAAGCGTTATGAACCATCGTCACACGGGTTGTGATGGATGAGTTCAAATTGAAACGTGTTTGCACGGCTTGCAAATGACGGCTTCAAAAGAAGATAGTATGTGATACAATTAGAAACGTCACAATACGGGTTGTTAATGACGGGTTCGTAATTGTACCAAAATATTTCCAATTATTAAACACAACCAATCACACCCTAATTTGAGTCATGTGAGATGCCACCCAAATTCACACCCATGTAGGAACATTCTCTCGGTGTCGTGCGCCTTAGCGGAGCACCGATAGAATGGGTTCTATATGGAATGGTCAACCTTGTGGGATGTCGTGCGCCTTAGCGGAGCATCTGCACAAAACTGATGCATAAGTGAAGGTTGGTTGACTCGATCACGTTTCTCGGGCTAAGGTCGAGTTGGGGCATCAGAAGGGTAAGCCCTGTGCTTTTGCACATACCCTGACCAAGAATTACACAGGTTGTAATTGGATGAACGTCCTACCTAAATGGGTCAATTGGAGCGGTGCGCCTTAGCGTACTTAAATTGACAAATCAGGGATCTTGGTTTAAAGATACTAATTCTTAGAATCAAATGGTTGGTGTTTAACGAGCTGCCAACGCAACGAGGGTCGTTAAGGATGCGTACCAGAAACGCCTTAGCGACTCTATTGACGTTGCATGTGTCATGCTGGGCTGTATAGAGGCGGACCTCCAGAAACAGTTTATGGAGCTATCCAATGATCCATTTGCAATGTTTGCACAGATCAAGGATATGTTCATAGAGAAAGTACGTAGGATATCTCCGAGAACTTATTGCCTGCAAAATGTCAGCAGGCAGCTCCGTAGGTCCACACGTCCTTCGAATGAAGGGACAACTCGATCATCTAACTAGTCTCGGAATGACTATGGAAAAGGAGATGGCTGCAGATTTCATTCTGCAAGCCCTTCCTCATGCATATGGTGGATTCGTCATGAACTATCACATGCATGACATGGACAAGACCGCATCAGAGTTGCACAGCATGCTAGTGACTTCCGAGAAGAGCATAAGGGGCAATGCACCCAAAGGTATTCTTATGGTGAAGAAGGGATCCGGTTTCAAAGCTGGTGGTGATAAGGGTAAAGGCCCAATGCACCTGGCAGGGAAGAACAGACGACCTTTTGTTCCTAAACCTTCCAAACCCATGAAGGGCAAGGGGAAGGTAAAGGAGTCGGTCTGTTTCTACTGCCAAAAGCCTGGTCATTGGAAAAAGGGCGGTGGGGCCGCTATTTTGTCAGGTATTCCATTAGAGCTAAATCTTTCTACTATAAATACTTTGGTACTGGACACTGGAGCTGAGTCTCATGTCTGTGCGGATGTGCAGGTACTGCGTAGTAGAAGAGATGTGGGTGAAAACGAGGTGGACCTAAGATTTGGGAACAACATACGTGTTGCCGCAACTGCTGTGGGTTCAGTTGATCTTGTTTTGCCCAGTAGGCTTGTAATAGAACTCCTAGATGTGTTTTGTGTACCTGCTTTCAGCATGAATATTGTATCAATATCTCTTCTTCCAAAAGAAGGTTATTATTTTGATATTAAGAACGGGTTTTTTAATATTATGTGCAATAACATATATTATGGAAATGCTCACACAGTTGGAGGTTTATACTTATTAAATATACAAAACTCGAAATCCAACATGCTCTATAATGTTAATGCTAAGAGGTTTAAAACTGATAATTTAGACCAAACTCTAATCTGGCATTTTCGTGTAGGTCACATAAACGAGAAACGCATCTCAGCGCTTCATAAGGGCGGACTTTTAAGTCAATTCGAATTCTAAACGATTGAAAGGTGCGAGGCTTGTTTAATGGGCAAGATGACTAAAGCGCCCTTCACCGGTACAGGTGAAAGAGCAGGTGATCTATTGGGTCTAATACATTCAGACGTATGTGGACCAATGAGTACACCAGCCAGAGCTGGTTTAGGCTACTTTATCACATTTACTGATGATTTCAGTAGATATGGTTATGGCTATCTCTTGAGACATAAGTCCGAAACTTTTGATAAATTCAAAGAGTATAGGACTGAAGTAGAAAACCAACTCGGAAAAAGTATTAAGGCACTCCGTTCTGATCGGGGTAGAGAATACTTATCCGAAGAGTTTCTTAGTCATCTTACAGAATATGGAATACTATCTCAGTGGACTCCGCCAGGAACACCACAACTTAATGGTGTGTCCGAGGGAAGGAATCAGACATTGTTGGATATGGTTCGATCAATGTTAAGTCACACTGATGTCCCGATCTCCTTCTCAGGTTACGCTCTACAAACGGCCGCGTTCATAATAAATAGGGCTTCGTCGAAAGCAGTGGAAGGGACATCATTCAAGAAATGGTACGGGAGGGAACCCGTTTTGTCTTTCCTGAAAATCTAGGGTTGCGAGGCTTTTGTAAAACGGTTGCTAGCAACCAAGCTTGAACCAAGGTCATATAAGTGCACTTTCGTCGGATATCCCAAAGAAACAAAGGGATACTACTTCTATAAATCGAGCGACAACAAAGTATTCGTCTGGTAAACCTCAGACCTATAAAGCACGACTGGTAGCTAGAGGTTATAGACAAGTCCACAGAATTGACTATGAGGAAACCTTTTCTCCAGTAGCTATGATCAAATCTATTCGCATTCTACTTGCCATAGAAGCTTATCATAATTATGAGATATGGCAAATGGATGTCAAAACCGTTTTCCTTAATGGGAGGTTAGCTGAGGACGTTTATATGTCCCAGCCTGAGGGTTTTGAGGATCTGAAGAATAAGGGAAACATTTGTAAGTTGCTCAAATCAATTTACGGTTTGAAGCAAGCATCTCGGAGTTGGAATCAGCATTTTGATGAAGTAGTGAAACAGTTTGGCTTCATCTAGAACGGTGATGAACCTTGCGTATATAAAAAGACAGATGGGAGTAAAGTAGTCTTTTTGGTGCTCTATGTCGATGACATATTGCTCATTGGAAACGACGTCCCTACCTTGCTTTTGACAAAGGCTTGGTTAGGTGAGTGTTTCGCAATGAAGAACTTAGGCGAGGCTTCTTATATCTTGGGGATGAAGATATATAGAGATCGTGCCAAGCGGGTCTTGGGCTTAAGTCAAAGCACCTATATAGACAAAGTGTTGAGAAGATTCTCAATCCAAAATTCCAAGAAAAGATTGCTGCCCATGCGTCATGGCATAAAGCTTAGTAAGAATCAGTGTTCTGAGACACCTGAAGAGCTAAAAAGAATGAATGAGATCCCATATGCTTCGGCAATAGGGTCCATAATGTATGTCATGATATGTACGAGACCAGATGTCTCGTTCGCCTTGAGCTGTACCAGTAGACATCAATCCAAACCCGGTGAGGAACACTGGATTGCAGTCAAGGCAATTCTCAAATATTTGAGAAAAACCAAAGAAGCTTTTCTTGTATACGGGGGAAGGAGTGATGATGATCTAGTCGTCAAAGGATATGTTGACGCTAGTTTCCAGACAGACCCTAATGACTTTAAGAGTCGGTTAGGATATGTGTTTATGTTGAACGGTGGAGCATTCAGCTGGAAAAGCAAGAAGCAGGACACCATCGCCGACTTTACAACGGAAGCTGAGTATATTATGATAGCATTTTTGTGCCCTAGTCCAATTGCTAGTAGTCTATGTATATTTATCATCGTTTGTAATAAATAAAACGGCTTTGTATTACTTATGTGTTGAAGTAATATGTTAAGCATGATCTGATTTATGACCACTAAAGTAGTAGAACCTTAAATCTATACGGATCACACTTAACGAGTCCGTGGTCAATATACGCTTCAATAGAAGCGACCAGTATGAGGATGGTTCTCAATGACGTAGTTCTGGTTCTCATAGGGATGAGGGATCCCAGAATCATATCATAGATATCATGAGGTGATTGATATCAGACGACCCGCTTTGAATAGTGTTTCGCAGATTAAGCCATGAACACATTCAAATGCGATAGCTTGTCACGATATCCTTAGACCAAGGAGTCTTTGTGATCGCTATGCAGTGTACGTGCGGCTTTAACTTGCGCCTAACGCTTTCCGTAACAGGATTGCAATAACGGGCATGATTGGGTGGCGGAACGGATTGCATGAGTGACACGAAAGACGGCTAAGGGATTTATCCCTCGTACTACGGTATGGGAAAGATATCCGTTTAGGCCGCTTGATCGAGAGTGATTGAGAGGAAGTGCATGGCCATGCCAGTGATACGAGTTATCAGTTCTCAGTTGTCTCGCATATCAAGTAACGATGATTGATTAAATAAGGATGATGACTCTAAACCTTCTGATCAATCGGGATGTCTAAAGATAATAAGATAGTGACATGTACGCACAAGGTTAAATCGAATCATCGATCATCATGCACCTTGGGTAATCATAACGTCTTACTAGAGACCACTTATGGTGGATCGGACAAGAGAGATCTTTTGCGCTGATCTGCCAACGGTGGCATGAGCCTAGAGGGTCACATACATACAAGACGGATAACTTTAGACACGAAAACCTTAACGTTTCTTGAGGAGCAATACATGGACAAAACCTAAGGTTTGGGCCATGGGTTCGGTTTGAGAGAATAATTAGCGAATCGAGAAAATTGAGATTTTTCGTCGATATCGCGTCGAACTTTGTTTGATAAGTAACGACAAATAGGGTCGGGCAACTTTTGGACACGGCACGCAGCCACATGGGGAAGCCCATTGGGCTCGGCCCATGAGGTCACATGACCGGCCCAACAAGGGCCCATCTTGGGCCCAATAAGCCCAAGTGGCCAGCCACCTTGGTGGGTCCAAGGGTGGGGCCACACATACCATGCTTAATTGGTGATTGTTGATTAAGAGGTGAGTGATTTAGGGGTATGGATAATGACACCTTTAAGCCCATGCTTTTACTTTATGACCCATTCTTATGAGTTGATGAAGTAGATCTTTTGGGATTAATCACTCACAACTCTCTTTTTCTCTCTCCTTTAGCCGGCCACTCCCCTCTCTCCTCTCTTCTTGCTCTCTTGTTCTTCACTTAATTGTTCTAGTAGGCATTAAGTGAAGGATCTTGAAGATCATCCTCTTGGTGTGGACTTGCTCTAGAGAAGAAGACCACATAGTTCTTCTTTATTGATTCAACAAAGACCAAAAGGTAAATTTCTTGTGGAATAGATTTTGCCTTGAGATTTAATGGTTCATGTTCTTGGAAAAGGTATGGAGTTGCTTTTGTTAATGCTTCAGCTATCTCGATGATCTAGAACGCTCCAAAACCCTACATATTGTTGCATCAGAAGCAGCAAATGAGGTTGTATGGATCAGGAGTTTCATGGCTGGGTTAGGAGTAATTCAAAACCCTTCTAACCTAGTAGACTTATATTGTGACAACACCAGGGCCATTGCGCAAGCGAAGGAACCCAGAGCACATGACAGATCCAAGCATGTACTCAGGAAGTATCACATCATCCGAGACATAGTTGCCAGAGGTGACGTGAAGATCCACTACGTTGCACCTGATGATAACACAGCCAACCCCTTGACCAAAGCTCTCCCTCAAGCAAAACATGTTAAACATGTTAGGTCAATGGAGATAGACTGGGACTTAGATTGGAACTAGGGGCAAGTGGGAGATTGATAGCATTTTTGTGCCCTAGTCCAATTGCTAGTAGTCTATAAATGTCTATGTATATTAATCATCGTTGGTAATAAATAAAACGGCTTTGTACTACTTATGTGTTGAAGAAATATGTTAAGCATGATCTGATTTATGACCACTAAAGTAGTAGAACCATAAATCTGTATGGGTCACACTTAACAAGTCCCTGGTCAATATACGCTTCAATTGAAGCGACCAGTATGAGGATGGTTCTCAATGATGTAGTTCTACTTATCATAGGGATGTGGGATCCCGGAATCATATCATAGATATCATGAGGTGATTGATATCGGACGACCCGCTTTGAATAGTGTTTCATAGATTAAGCCATGAACATATTCAAATGCGGTAGCTTGTCACAATATCCTTAGACCAAGGAGTCTTTGTGATCGCTATGCGGTCGACGTACGGCTTTGACTTGCGCCTAACACTTTCCGTAACAGGATTGCAATAACGGGCATGATTGGGTGGCGGAACAGATTGCATGAGTGACACGAAAGACGGATAAGGGATTTATCCCTCGTACTACGGTATGGGAAAGATATCCGTTTAGGCCGCTTGATCGAGAGTGACTGAGAGGAAGTGCATGGCCATGCCAGTGATACGAGTTATCAGTTCTCAGTCGTCTCGCATATCAAGTAACGATGATTGATTAAACAAGGATGACGACTCTATGCCTTGTGATCAATAAGGATGTCTAGAGATAATAGGATAGTGACTTGTACGCACAAGGTTAAATCGAATCGTCGATCATCATGCACTTGGGTAATCATAATGTCTTACTAGAGTCCACTTATGATGGATCTGGCAAGAGAGATCTCTTACGTCGATCTGCCAACGGTGGCATGAGCCTAGAGGGTCGCACACATACAATATGGATAACTTGAGACAAGGAAACGTTGGTGTTTCTTGAGGAAAAGATATCCCTTTAGGACGCTTGATCGAGAGTGACTGAGAAGAAGTGCATGGCCATGCCAGTGATACGAATTATCAGTCGTCTCGCATATCAAGTAACGATGATTGAATAAACAAGGATGACGAATCTATGCCTTGTGATCAATCAGGATGTCTAGAGATAATAGGATAGTGACGTGTACTCACAAGGTTAAATCGAATCATCGATCATCATGCACCTTGGGTAATCATAATGTCTTACTAGAGTCCACTTATGATGGATTAGGCAAGAGAGATCTCTTATGCCAATCTGCCAACGGTGGCATGAGCCTAGAGGGTCATACACATACAATATGGATAACTTGAGATAAGGAAACGTTGGCGTTTCTTGAGGAGCAAGACATAGCCAAAACTGAGGGTTTTAGGCCATGGGTTCGGTTTTGTGAGAATGATTAGCGAATCGAGAAAATTGAGTTTGTCGTCGATATCGCGTCAGACTTTGTTTGATAAGTAACGACAAAGGGTCGGATAATTTTTGGACACGGCACGCGACCGCATGGGCCGAGCCCAAGGGCTCGGCCCATGAGGTCACTAAGCCGGCCCAAGAAAGGCCCAACAAGGCCCAATAAGCCCTATATGGCCGGCCACTTGGTAGGTCCAAGTGTAGGGGCCACACACCATGCTTAGTTGGTGTTGTTGATTATGATGAAGAGTGATTTGTGGGATTAGGTGATGACTTCTCTTTTAACCCATACCTTCATCATTTGTTACTTTAATCAATCAAACTTTATGAGTTGATGAAGTAGACAAAATATCACACAAGAAAAATCATTCTCTGTCTCCCTCACAAGGTCGCTGGCCCCTCTCTCTTCCCCTCTTCTTTTGCTCTCTTGTTCTTCACACTTTAGTTCTAGTAGGCTAAGTGTGTTGGATCTTAAGGATGATCCTCTTGGTGTGGACTTGCTCTAGAGAAGAAGACCATCTTGTTCTTCTTTCTTGATTCAACAAAACAAAAAGGTAAACTCTTGTGGAATAAGTTTTGCCTTGAGATTTAATGGTTTATGTTCTTGGACAGTTTTTGGAGTTTGTATTGTTTATGCTTCCGCTATCTCGATGATCTTGAACGCTCTAAATCCCTACACCTATTGTGCATGAAGAGGACAAAGGACTCCTTGCTGGTCTGTAGGGTTAGAAAAAAGAAACTGGAGGTGACTAATCCGGATGACTCGCAGAGTTAATATGGGTATGTGTTTGTGCTTAACGGTGAGGTTTTAGCTCACAAGAACAGCTGAAAGTAGCCGACCGTTGCTGGTTGTACGACAGAAGCCGAGTACATAGCTGTTTAAGAAGCAGCAAAAGAGGTTGTGTGGATTCGAAAGTTCATGGCCGGACTGGACGTAATTAAAAACCCGTCCACACCGGTGAACTTGTACTACGCCAACACTAGGGCCATAGCACATGCTGCTGAGCTTAGGGCGCATGCACGATCCAAATATGTATTGTGGCGGTTTCAATTGATTCGAGAATTCATCGATCAAGGTGAAATGAAGATTTCTAAGATTGAGACAAAAGATGATGCAGCCGATCCACTGGCCATGTAACGTCAATGGGTTTACGATGGGTTTTAGATTCGAGCTAGGGTTTTAGAATGGGTTTACGATGGGAGATTGTAGGATCTAGTGCCCTAGTCCAAGTCTTAACCATGTAATCTTTTATCTTATGTTAAGCAATAAAAGAGACATTTACATTATTATTATTGTGCTGTAATAATGTATCAAGCGATAATTTCATCTAAAGTCGTCAGTATTACAGAAGGACAACAGAACCTTTAGATATTATGAAGTTATGCTTGATGGATCCCTAGTCGAATACTTATACATAAGTGACTAGCGTGAGGATGACTTACGATCATGCTCTGCTGATCAGGATGTATTGTCATATCACAGATATCGTCAGGGAGACGATATCGTATGACCCGCAGAGGAGTATGGCGCATAGATTAAGTCACCAACGCATACTCCGAAGGGATTTGTTCCCCACGATGAAACGTGGTGAAAGGTATGGTTCAGGGCCCCTTTGATGAGTGTGACTGATGAAGTGTGCGGCTGCACCAATTGTAGGGTTTTGGAGCGTTCTAGATTGTCGAGATAGCGGAAGCGTTTAATAATATCTACTCCAAACCTTTTCCAAGAACATAAACCGTTAAATCCCAAGGCAAAATCTATTCCACAAGATGTTTACCTTTAAGTCTTTGTTGAATCAATAAAGAAGAACTTTCGGATCTTCTTCTCTAAAGCAAGTCCACACCAAGGGGATGATCTTGAAGATCCTTCACTTAATTGCCTACTAGAACAATTAAATGAAGAACAAGAGAGCAAGATGAGAGGAGAGAGCTTGGGGTGGCCGGCCACTATGAGAGAGAGAGGGTTTTTGTGAGTTTTTTTTGATAATTTTGTGTAATAAATCAGTATTAGATATTTCAATTCATCATCCAACTCATAAGCATGGGTCAAAAGTGATTGGTATGGGCTTAAAGTGTCTTCACCCATACCCCTTAAATCACTCACCTCTTAATCCACAATCACCAACCAAGCATGGTGTTGTGTGGCCCCCACCATTGGACCACCAATGTGGGCCGGCCACAAGAGGCTTATTGGGTCCATAATGGGCCCTTGTTTGGGCCGGTCACGTGACCTCATGGGCCGAACCCAATGGGCTCGCCCATGTGGTTTCGTGCCGTGTCCAAAAGTTTGCCCGACCCTTTTTGTCGTTACTTATCAAACAAAGTCCGACGCGACATCGACGAAAAAACTCAATTTTCTTGATTCGCTAATTATTCTCTCAAACCGAACCCATGGCCCAAAACCTTCAGTTTTGTCCATGCATTACTCCTCAAGAAACGTTAAGGTTTCCTTGTCTCAAGTTATCCGTCTTGAATGCGTGTGACCCTTCAGGCTCATGCCACCGTTGGCAGATCGGCGCAAAAGATCTCTCTTGCCCGATCCATCATAAGGGGCCTCTAGTAAGACGTTATGATTACCCAAGGTGCATGACGATCGATGATTCGACTTAACCTTGTGCGTACAAGTCACTATCCTATTATCTCTAGATATCCCGATTGATCACAAGGCATAGAGTCGTCACCCTTGTTTAATCAATCATTGTTACTTGATATGTAAGATGGCTGAGAACTGATAACCCGTATCACCGGCATGGCCATGCTCTTACTCTCAGTCAGTCTTGATCAAGAGGCCTTTAACGGATATCTTTCCCATACTGTAGTATGAGGGATAAATCCCTTAGCCGTCTTTCGTGTCACTCATGCAACCCGTTCCGCCACCCAATCATGCCCGTTATTGCAATCCTGTTATGGAAAGCGTTAGGCGCAAGTTAAAGCCGCACGTACATTGCATAGTGATCACAAAGACTCCTCGGTCTAAGGATATCGTGACAAGCTATCGCATTTGAATATGTTCATGGCTTAATCTATGAAAACACTATTCAAAGCGGGTCGTCCGATATCAATCACCTCATGATATCTATGATATGATTCCGGGATCCCTCATCCCTATGACAAATGGAACTACGTCATTAAGAACCATCCTCATACTGGTCGCTTTTATGGAAGCATATATTGACCAGGGACTCGTTAAGTGTGATTCGTACAGATTTATGGTTCTACTACTTTAGTGGTCATAAATCAGATCATGCTTAACATATTACTTCAACACATAAGTAATACAAAGTCGTTTTATATATATTACAAACGATGATAATGTACATAGACGTTTACAGGCTACTAGCAATTGGACTAGGGCACAAAATGCTATCACCAATACGTATCAGTCAACTTGAAATTCGATGAACTAGATCGAATACATGAGGATGACGATTCTATGCCTCATACGATCTCATACGCCTTAAAGCAAACAAAGGGTTAGTGATACATATGACATATCGAACCGATCGATACACTCGTGGACATTGGGTAATCACTATATCTTACTAAAGGCCAATGGTGATAGATCGAGTGAGATGGATTCTCACGCCGATCTGCCAATGGGTCGCAGGCCTACAGGGTCACAAGCCAGTAGCAAGACCGAAGCGACTCGAAGGGACTCAAGAGGTCCAAAGCAAGTTGTGTGGGAATAATTGCAGTGGGGTGTCGATCGCCACCTTGAAGGTGTCGATCGACACGGCCACAAAGAGGTGTCGATCGCCACCTAGGAGGTGTCGATCGACACTTAGATCTAGCACTGAAAAGGGGTGTCGATTGACACCTTCCATGCGAGAAGGGTGTCGATCGACACTTATGGCGTGTGCTAAAAACCTAAAGGCCCTCCCCAAAGCCTATATAAGGAGGCTTTGGGTGAGAGCCTTTCCGAATGCTCGATAAATTTCGGGAGTTAATACTCTTGTTATTACTTGGGAGGACCGGTGCACTTGTCAGGCGTGTCAAGTTTTTGGCGTCGTTTCTTGGGAGAGTATTAAGTCTTATCTATCGGGCCGAGGAGTAGGGATCATTCCAATGCTTTGGTTATTTTTTAAAAAATAATAAAAATATATATTGTAATTTTAATTTTAAAATAATAAATAAAAATTTGTTTGTCTGTGTGATATTCCCGGTAATTGTGGTTGATGCGTTTGAGGTCTCACAGTTTAGATTGTTTGATTTTCATTAGACACTAAACTTGAGAGAACTTTTAGAAGAGAACGTCGGTGAAGGAGATTATTTCAAGAACCTGAAATGGCAAATCCCGAAAATTCAAACTTGGTGGACAATGTGAACAATGTTGAAGGCGAGGCGGATGGAGAAAATGGAGCTCCCCGACCCATGACCATAAAAAACTACGGAGTGCCATCTAACTCCGGGATGCCTACCTACATCCGGAGGCCCGGCGTAGATGTGGATTCCTACGACATTAAGAGTGCAATCGTGACTATGGTGGAAAATGACTCGTTAAATGGACTTCCATCGAAGGACCCAAATGGGCATATCAACTCTTTTTTAGACAAATGTGACTTGTCTTGACAAAATGTAGTAAGCACGGATGTCGTACGCATAAGGCTATTCTCTTTTCACTTAAGAAAAAAGTGTGTGATTGACTCCGTTCTCTACCACCTAATTCCATCGGCACTTGGGACAAGCTCGCCATCAAATTTGATCATAAATTTTATCCACCTACTTAAACTCTCCAAGTTAGAAATTTAATTCACCAATTTTTGCAAGATGACTTGGAAATCGTGGTGGAAAATCAAACATCTCGCCGAGAGGTCATTACCGGAAAAATGGCCGTCAGAGAAGAGAGGGTTGAGAGGCACAAATTTTATAATTTTAAAACCAAATAGGGGCAATTCAGTCTTTTTATCATGAGTTTAACTGAAAGTTAACTAAGTTGTGATATGTGAGAAGAAATGAAAGTTGAATGCAATTAACTATAAAGATTTTAGTTCATACTTATTTGGGCTAATTCCAGATGACTACACCTGGGTATGTCACATTATCAGATGACTACACCTAGAATTTTTCGTGTCAAAGTGAATACCCAAGAATTTCATTTCTCACTTTACTCATTCCGTCCAACTCCGTTAGTTTTAACATTTTTTTACATGTGAAAAGACTAAAATACCCTTCATATGTAAATAATTGTTTTCAAATTGAATGAAAAGACTAAAATACCCTTCACTATTCATTTAATTTTCAAAAAAATACCACTCATACTCTCTCTCTCTCTCTCTCTCTCTCTCTCTCTCTCTCTCTCTCTCCTCCATGTCCTCCACCACCACTGCCACCGCCTCCATCACCACCACCACCTCCATCTCGTCCACCACCACCACCACCACCGCCACCACCTCCATCTCCACCACCACCACATCCATCTCCTCCACCACCATCTCCTTTCTCTCCGCCGTCACCTCCTCCACTACCACCTCCATCTCCTCTCCCTCTATCACCACCTCCGGCCGACTTCCGGCGAAGCTCCGACCGACTTCCGACAAGGCTCCAACGGTGGTGGAGGAGATGATGGTGGTGGTGGAGGGGCGTGGAAGGGATGGCGGTGGAGGAGATGAAGGTGGTAGCGGTGGTGGTGGTGGATGAGATGGATGAGGTGGGGACGGAAGGGGAGGAGATAGTGGTGGTGGCGGTGGAAGGGCGTAGAGGAGATGGATGTGGTGGTGGTGATGATTGAGGAGGTGGAGGAGATGGAGGTGGTGGCGGTGGCGGTGGTGGAGGAGGTGGTGGTGGTGGTGGTGAAGGGAATGGTGGTGGTGGTGGAGGGAATGGTGGTGGAGGGAATGGTGGTGGAGGAGATGGAGGTGGTGGTGGTGATGGAGGTAGTGGCAGTGGTGGTGGAGGAGAGAGAGAGAGAGAGAGAGAGAGAGAGAGAGAGAGAGAGAGTATGAGTGGTATTTTTTTGAAAATTAAATGAATAGTGAAGGGTATTTTAGTCTTTTCATTCAATTTGAAAACAATTATTTACATCTGAAGGGTATTTTAGTCTTTTCACATGTAAAAAAATGTTAAAAACTAACGGAGTTGGACGGAATGAGTAAAGTGAGACAAATAAAATTCTTGAGTATTCACCCTGACACGAAAAATTCTAGGTGTAGTCATCTGATAATGTGACATATCCAAGTGTAGTCATATGAAATTATCCCTACTTATTTAATAATGGACAATACTTAATTGCACTTATGTGAGAGTGCTCCTCAAAACATCGCAAATGGTGAAATTGTTTATATCCACACAATTTTCTTCAAGAATATATAGATGTTGTCAAAATTATTAGTTTTCAACTGTTCTAGAAAAATTAATTTCATCTAACAAAATTAATTAATTATTTGATAAATACCAGTCTAAATTTAAAGAAGTTACTGTTGATCTATATTTCCCAATAAGCTCCATACAGAAAACGGTGGCATTCACATTGGGTTTGTCACATTTTTTCCTATCTTCCTCGTATTCTGCGACTTGGATCCCATCAACATTGAGATGGAGGCGGTGGTGATAACGGTGTCGCAGCACGGAACCGGAGACTACCTGACGGTGCAGGAGGCCATCGACGCCGTCCCTCTCGGCAACACTCGCCGCACTGTGATTCGAATCGCCCCGGGCATTTACAGGCAGCCTGTCTACGTCCCCAAGACCAAGAACTTCATCACCTTCGCCGGCTCGAGCCCCGAGGCCACCCTCCTCACCTGGGACAACACTTCCTCCAAAATCGACCACCACCAGGTCACTGCGATCCCATTTTTGTTTGTTTTTTCCATCTGGGTATTTGAGATGAATGGGGAATTTGATTTCTGTAGGGTTCAAGAGTGATCGGGACTGGGACTTTTGGCTCTGGAAGCGTTATCGTTGAAGGAGAAGACTTCATTGCCGAGAACATCACTTTTGAGAACTCCAGTCCTCAGGTACTCAGGCTTCATTGCATCTCCCATTTATTTTAAATGGGGTTGCTGGAAATTAGTATTTTGCTTTGCTTTTTGATCAAGACAAACATTACACAACTAGGATGAAAGGGGTTGAATGATGCTGGAAATCAGTTATTTTTAAATTGGTTTTATGAGCATTTTGTTCTGGTTAATTAATTGTATTGGTTTTGTGCATGTTGCACTCTTCATACTTCAAGGTTTTTAGATATGCTCTGAACCCAACTGATGCCTTGTGAATTGACTTTATGATTGCTAAGCTTTTGGCTTTTATAGTGTGAGGTTTGATTTTCTTGCTATTGTCAAAAGATGTGAGCTACTATCGTTTCAAGCCCATGTAGTTACTCAAATTTGAACTCCCTCTGTCTCAAAATAAGTATCTACTCCCCAATATAAGTGTCTCATTTCCAATTTAGCTGGTTAGTTTATTGATGGCCATAATATTCGTCCTTAAGTTTGTTATAACAAATTGTGAACATGAGGGCATATGGGATAAATGGTGGAAAGTCAGATGCTAAAATTCAACTCCTTGATGTTTGTTAATGGTCAAATAGGACACTTATTTTAGGATAGTGGGAGTATAATTTATTTTGGCGAATACATTCTTCTTGATGTAGGGTTCAGGCCAAGCAGTGGCAATCAGAGTAACAGCAGATCGATGTGCCTTCTACTGTTGCAGGTTTCTTGGATGGCAGGTTTGTTCATTGTCGCATTATGGTGAGCTCTGAGGAATTTAAATATGAACTCTTGGCTAACAATATATTCTCTTATTATCTTTGCACAGGATACTCTGTATTTGCATCATGGAAAGCAGTATTTGAAAGATTGTTATATTGAAGGAAGTGTGGATTTCATTTTTGGTAATAGCACTGCTCTATTGGAGCATTGTCATATTCACTGCAAATCAGCTGGTTTCATAACTGCACAGAGCAGAAAATCTTCTCAGGAGTCAACTGGCTATGTGTTTTTGAGGTGTGTTGAGATTTTTTCCCTTTTAAGTTTGCTTATATTGGTTATTTAGTTTATAAGTTTATAGTTTCTTTTCGCAAAATAATTTGAGCAAACTCAATAATTTTAGAATTGTCATGTTATGTCATTAGAGTTTATATCCATCCATACAATTCTCATATCAACCAACAATGACAAAAAAAGGAGGAACTAAAAGTAACTATTATTAGGGACAAGATATAAGGTAAATTCAATATTTTGGATTATACTCTACTCAAATTGAGAAAGGGGTTGTTCTTCAATTTATGTAGTTATCTGTGTTTAGGGATTGCGTCATAACAGGGTTGCACTAGCATAAGATCTCTGATCTCTTCAGGCATTAGAAAACTATTGTACGAAGAAATATCGGCTCTAATAAAATGAAATAGTGTAAGAAGATGTATGTGGTTGTTTAGACATGATTATAATGTATCACATACCAAAGCCGGAGTGTTGAAAAAGAGAAGACATCGCTAGTTTGGCTTATTGTTTTTGTTATTTTAGATTGTCAACTCCTTTTTCTTGCAGAAATCTAAAACTTACTGTTTTAAGGTCTTTAACTTGTAATATACTATGAAATGAGTAATTGAGCTTCTTTTATCATTGGTGAAATCCATAACTGCTACCTGATTTTGTGTAGTGGGCTTACTGTTAGTCTTAGATTAGTTCCCAAAAGGATGGTTAATAGGTTACACCTCAGGATTAGTTTCTATCTGTGTTCTGAAAGACACTAGGTGTTAAGTCATTTGAATAGGGTCTCCGAATAGGGGCTCTGGGGACTAATCGGGAATTAATCGGATTTGTATTTTTCTTTTTTTCTTCGATTAAATAAATATTATTCATATACAATCAAAAGGAAAATATTAACTGTGCTATATATATTCTCTTTTGTATCTATCTTTCTATATGTAAGACTTTGTTTGGGGTTCCCTTCCCGGGATCCCCTGTTTGCTTTTTAATATATTTATTGCTGATAAAAAAAACTATGCCATGTATAAAAAAATAATATAAAATATTTAAAATACAAATACACAATATTTTAGTATTTATTACATTCCTTAAAAGTAAAAAAACATCAATTAGTGTAAGTTATTTTAGTTTTGGTACCATTAATTTTTAATAAATGTAATCTTAAAAAATGTCTATATCTGCCTTGACCCACCTAGATCTGTTCGATCAACTAAACTGCCTGATTATATGAAACTGGGTCGGTGTTCTAAAAATTCCTGCATAGGCCGATTTTAGAACATTGATTTCTATTGCTCTTTTCCCTTTTCTTTTTCCAAAAGAACATAGATTTTCTCCTCTCCTCTCCATTACATTTTATGTTACAACTTACAACTATTTGGGGGTTTCTAAAAGCTGCATACTTATGTGAGCAGTAATTTGTTGTTGCTCAGATGCCTCCTTATAGTATTAAGTCTTACTTTAAATTGTTCTCTATTTGATATGCATAATAATGTGAGAGCACATTATTAAACACATAACCTCTTTCTCTTCCTCTATATTATTTTATTTCAACTATCTTTGAAAGAATAATGAGAATATAGTTATTTAACCATGGCATATCCTTCAACATCATGTTTGTCTGTGGGAAACAGAGATATCTAGAGTTATCTTGGCATTGGATGACCAAAATACATTTAGTTGATTTTAGGGACAAAAAACACTCATCGGGAGAGCCTTGCTTCTCCTTAAGGAACATGTTTGCCTTGTATAGTTAATTCCTTTTAACAAACATTTTTTCTCATGTTTAAGGACATCAATGCTAGTTGAACCTGGTGTTATTTACTTAAGGATAAATAATTATTTTTTATAAGCAAGTTGTGTACCAAGATTTGGGCTCGGCTATGCTATGATGAAGCAAGAGGGCACCAAACTTATAATTTTTAAGAGTCCTTACATTGATGTATCCATAGTGGGCTCAAGACCACCCTTTTTATGATAAATTATAGATAAGATAACTACAACCAAGTTTGACTCTTTTGCCTATTACAACACCCAAATTAAGAAATGAGTCTGCGGCCCCCAAGTTTCATTTATTTGTATCATCCATAATTCTATTAGGTTTTAGTTTTTTTACAAAAATTTAAAGAATAAAGTACCGACCTTTTAAAATTTCCAATTATTGCCATTATGTCTTTCTCTCCTCCTCCCTCTTTGACTTTAGGGTAAACAAATAGTTTCAGATTTGAAAATCTTCACAAATCTATTTGAATAAGGCTTGCTGGATGTTAGGTTCTTTAAATATGAAGGATTTTCGAAAATTAGGGGCCTGGGCTTGCTTGAGTTCCACAAAATTGAGACTTTTTATCTTAAGCTTTGGTAAATAATTGTGAGATGAAGTTGCACGCGTTGGTATTTAGCGAGAACTGAGAAAACTAGAGTTGGGGATGAAAGGTAATCCTTCATATTTAGCAAGAACTTGAATAAGAAAAAAAATAATGGCACCCATTTGAAAATATGAAATGTAATAAAAAGTTTTTTTATCCATTTTACATCTAAAATAAACTGAAAAATAATGGAATTGCGGATGGTGCAAACAAATGAAAACTTGAAGGGGTCGTGGAGACATTTCTGAATTTGAGTATGGTGATCTGCAAAAGAGTCAAACTTTGGAGTAGTCATCTGTAATTAACCTGTTACTTTACTAGAAGATTCTATCTTTGAATTGCCATTATGTTGAAAAATGTACTTGAGCTCTTTATGCAATGCCATTTATATTTTACAATTCTTTCTATTGCAATATTGTTCTGGTCAAAATGAGTGCAATGAATTTCCTGTACAAACATGTGGCGTCAAGCTCAAAGAAGGCTGAGAATTCTACCAATAATAGAGTTGTTATAGATTAATTTTCCTTTGTTTATCATCCTACCTCTCTCATCTACTTAGATTTGTGTCTGATGCAGATGTGTGATAACTGGCAATGGAAGTAATTCATATGTATATCTTGGAAGACCGTGGGGACCCTTTGGGAGGGTTGTCTTTGCATACACACACATGGATGCGTGCATCAAACTCGAAGGGTGGAATAACTGGGAAAAACCTGAGAACGAGCGAAGCTGCTGTTTTTATGAGTACAGGTATTATATGGTTTAAATCCTTGTAGGTAGGTTTATGCTATGCGAGACAACATTTATATCATGTGTTTATTTATTAGGATGTCAGTTTTTAATATTTAGGGCATTTACAAATTCAACTCTTCAGTAAGGGCTTGTTCACATTATAGGTGAATGACTGAGATGGTATTGTGGATGTATCCCGTTAGGTTTTATATGAGTTGAGGAATGAAAAATGAAGTTGGGCTAGTGTTGAAAGGCTAATATTGATTGAAATGTGCAGGTGTTTTGGACCAGGCAGTTGTCCTTCACAACGAGTGACATGGGCAAGAGAACTGGTGGATGAAGAAGCGGAGCAGTTCCTGAGGCATTGCTTCATTGACCCGGATCAGGAAAGGCCTTGGCTTTGCCAGAGAATGGCACTGAGAATACCCTACTCTGCTTAGAAGTTATACTTTGATTGCATAAAGCATTCAGAGGATAAATAGTTATGTAAGGAAATATTGTTTTATTCCGAGCTGTGTTTGGAAAGATGTAGGAGCTTCCCTGACGATGTGTGGTGTGGAGGATGAAGAGAGGATATTGGTATTAGCTTCTCTAACCTTTTTGTGAAATGATGGAGTCCATTTTCATATCCTCTCTACTTTTCATGAGTAATAATTCTCTTTTAAGTTTGGTTAGCTGTTTTTGTGTACGTTAAATACCAAGTTGAGATCTTTTCGAGTCCAGTTAAAGATTACATGATTTTAGGGAAAATGACACCACTGAATTTTTGCTTCCCGGTGATGTACTTTAAATTATATCATTTCATTATGGCAAATATTATTTTTAAATTACCAGAATTAGACATTAGTGTGAAATGTCTGATTGTCTCTGAATTTAAAAAATTAATTAAAAATAAATGTAATAGGATAGATTGTCATAAATTCTTGTATATATTAATTATATCATAATAGGGACATCTTGTCATTTTTCTAAAATGTTAAAGAATAACAATTTCATTTATTTTAACACTTTGAAGTAAATTGATATAGAATAAAGTTCATTACCGTGAATTGATTCATTTCAAAGTGCAAGTACACTGCCGAACTACAAACGCCGTGTAATCTGATTTATTAGATTTTATATGAAATTGAGATTTTTTTATAATGTGGATTATATTATCAATTTTCATGTATATCTAAGGAAAACAAAAACATTTAAGATTGCTCGATTTCACAATTCACTGAATTTCCACTCCATTCACATCAAGACTCTCAAACCGTTGTAAAAATGGTTTTGAAGCAAGAGTCCTGAGATTAGGTCAACACCCAAAAGCGAGTGTACTCCACCCAGGCATTGGCAAACCCTATGAAAAGCAAACTATCATTTGGAATCTGATTACCACTCCTCACTCACCTCTCCTCTTTTCCCCCATGCTCCCCAACAACAATTTCCGCCATAGTTTATTTAAAGGTGAAATAAACAACAAAAATATTAATTGTGTTTAACCGAGGATAGTAAACTGTGATTTTCCCCTTTTCAAATATTGGAGAAGCGGGGTTCAAACCATAATGATTTTTACTCATAGTTGTCATATGTTTACAATCTTTCAACTCAGAGTTTCAAAGTATCTTTCATTGAATAAAGGCCATCCATTTATTATTTGACCGAAACCTGCCTTCTGTTCTCGTGGAAATAAAATCCTTAACAGAAATGGTAACTCCACAGCGTGCAAGCAAGAAATAGAAGAGAACTCATTCCCAAACAATATATGATTGAGAAGAAAAATGGTGAATTCATCACCATATCTTTACATCATCAACACTGGAAAACGCACAAAACCAATCAAGATTTAATTACAAATGAACATGGGAATCATTTTTTTCTGAGACCAACATACAATGCAGCACAACTATTTAAGTTTGAAGTACAAGATGAGGATGATAGCAACAGCTAGGGCTGAGATGATGGAGCCAATAATCCATTTGTTTCTGTTCATCCTCCTTGACATGGCACTCAGAACTTTCTTACTTTTGCCAATGTTGTCATCCACTCCATGAAGCTGCAAACCATCACACTAATTCAATTTCACCTATGTCTATTACTAGGGATTATAATTCAACAATACATGCCCAGAGTCATTTATTCCAACAGTGAAAGAGAAGGGAAGGGATGGAAGGTTGCGAATTCCATCATCTATGTAGATTTAACCGAGAAGAGAAAAAAGCCAATTGTTACTGGTGAGTGTAAAACTAAAGTTCATGAGAAAAATAAGAAATGTTATGTCCTCGTAAGTCATAACAAAACAGATTCAAGAGTCAGATGTAGTAAAGAAGCTCTTCTGTGCTGTGCTAATTTCTGAGGACAAGATTAATATATATACCGTGGTATGAGCATGCAATAGAGACTCCCTTTGTTGGTGCAAGTCTTGAAGAATCGAGACTCCAAGCTCTTCTGTTTCCAACATGGTTTTTCTACTTTCTTTGATTCTCCCACCAGACTTGTTTAATCTGTCTGTCGACGTCATTAACCTTGCTCTTTGATCAACTGATGCCTATCCCATTTTACAGATGAATAATCAAATGGCATGTACGTACATGAGTGAGATTAAAAGTAATTATATGGTTGAGCATATCACAGAGGACATCAAGGATATCAAATCAACAGAATGTGGAAACAATAACAAAAGATGTTCTTACATAAAATCTATCATCGTTTCTATTTCTTTACATTTCTTGAAGTTTTCACTGCATATACACCCTTTAACTGGTAGCTTATAAGTTACGCTCAACACATTTTACACACGACATTCAGTTTAGTATTAACATTGTATCAATCGTTAAATAAGAGAATGTTTTCAAGATATAAGGCCCCAACATAAGTATTCAAAAGAAAAGATGAATATAAACAATAGCCACAAGATATAAAAAATCTTACACAAACCCATCTTAATTACGCCATTTTCCACAATGTACGGCAATACAGTTAGCCACTGGACTCTTTGTAGACCCAAAATCGTCTGGAAATTCAACCAGTCAAATAGTTCTATATAATCATGTGAAATATGAACTGTGTTGCCTATTTGTACCTCTTCTTACACAAGTATTGTCTACAAAGATCACTAAAATAGTAGAATCAAACTAGCAAATAGGCTACCTTACAAATTTCGTGTTACTCATTCGCTTAGAGCAGCAATAAAATCACAGACTGCCTTAAGTTTTCCATAAAGATTGGGAAATTATAATTAAATAAAAGTATAGATTATAAAGTGCAAGGTATTGACAGTTTAAGCATATAAAAGAAACATCATGGATCTGGACATACCGTCAATGTGTCAGCCATTCCAGATTCCAACAAATCATCCCGGGCAGCTTTTGTATTACTCGATGCAATTCTCTTTACTTCACTTTTAAGATTATTCAGATCTGATTTATATTCCCTCAACTTGACAAGAAGCACAGACTTAACATTTGGCTGCAAAGTTCTTGCCTCAAGATCCATCTTCCGAATCTGAAAACGTAAAGGTGAAAACTGATTAAGACCTAGAATAGTGAAAAGAGGAAAACAGAAATATAAAATACTAAAAAATAATAATTCAGTACCCAAGACTCTGCTTCATCAATTCCAGCTTTAACTTCAGCTATTTTCTGCTTTTTCCGTTCTGAATATAAATAATACATGTTATGCCGCCATACTTTTTCTGACACTGACATTAATCCTATAGCCATATTGCCATTTTTAAGTCTAAGAAGCCAATTTATATAATTACATGGTCAAGCATCCATTTAGAAACTTATACATCATAAACTAATAGTATTATAAGAAAAATTAGCAGACACAAAAGCTAAACAAACCCAAAAATTCTTCTCATATACTTTTATAGCATACTCCATTTTTCCGTAAATAACAAGTGCAACAATAATTTCAATCAAGACTGTAAAATCAGATAAGCTTTACTATAACATGTTTGTTTACTATCTAGTTCTGAACTTTGCTTCTATATCTTCCAAGCATGGTACTTCAAATCCATATTAGAATTATGAAGTCGTACTAAAATAACAGATAAGGACGCAATTTTCTCCACAACAGTCATTGTGGGGAGGATGTATGATAGAAGAGAACGGTCATTAGAGGGATAGAAAGAGAGTTTCTTGGCTAAAAGACAAACTAAACACCAACATAATCACTACCATAAAATCAGATAAGCTTTATCGAAACATATTTGTTTGTTATCTAGTTGTGTACTTCAGCTCTAGATCTTCCGAGCCTGGCTCTTCACCTCATGTTCGATTTAGAAGGTTGTGTTAACAAAATAGATAATGATACAATTTTAACCACAAAAGTCAGTACAGCGAGACAGAGAGAGAGAGAGTCCTCAAGCTCAGTATTCAGGCAACTAATATAAGAAATAACCAGCATTCATCTAAAATAGCCTGATTAAACAATATAGTAAAACAAAATATCTATCAAAATTAATCTAATATGATTTATTCAGACCTAATTCTATGCTCATCTAATATGATTTATTCAGACCTAATTTAACATTCTTTAAAAAGGCACCAATTTGACCAGTACAACAGTTCCAATTACTTTTAGCCTCAACGTTAACAAACTTTTCAGTCTTGACTCAACAACGACGACAACTTTGCACACATTGGGTCAGTCATACAGAAGCATTTTGTCTATTGTTTTCCATCCATTACCAAGTTTTTGGTGATACCCTTATCGTCCAAATCCTTAAGAATAATTCCATCAATGGGCTTATTCTGTCTTGACTCTGTATATCATAAACCCCATCAACGTATGTTGATCTTTATCAGGATAGTTCTATAAAGTCAGCCAAACCAGTTTCCTAATTCCACACCCCATAAAAAAGTAATCACTTAAGGAATTTTAATTGCAAATGAGATTAAATTCAATTCCTGTAATAATCGAGCTTTAATATACAGAAGTATTCCATCTCTCAGCTTCAAGAAAAAAATACAAAAGAAGTGAGGGGAAATTCTGAAACCTGGTTGCATCATTTTCAAAAACAGATTACAACAAAGTATAATACAATATGAATAAATAGGAAAATTTGGAGCAATGAATTGGGTTTTGTATGTTACCTCCATCGAGTGCAGTAGCTGAGGTACATTGGCGGGACAGATTGGCGGAGAGCTCGCAGTATTGACGCTCGTATCCTTCAAATACCTCACTCATCGTCTGGAAAATTTCCTATCACACGCTGTTCAATTCAACAACGATGAAGCATGAAAACCCCAATCAGATCCGAAATTCCGTGATTAAATCGTTGTCAACAATTCACTCAGGGTTTGAATAAATTGGGTGAATACGTACATGTGATGTGGAAGACGGAGCTAACGGTGACACGTGTTACTATAATCATAATATTATTGCAAGTAAAGTTGCTGCCCTGCACTTTTTCGCATCGGATTTATAACAGAAGCCGGTGGTAATTTCATTATATCTACTTAATTGGTCACGTTTTGAAAGGCTTTTTACCAGCAAACAAAAATTGTAATTAAAAAAACTTATTTACAAGAACATGTTAATTTTTACAAATTAATTATTTATTTATCAGTAAGTTGTGTATTAAAATTTAGGTTCGGCTATATTATGATGAGACAAGACAACACCAATAACGAATTATTATTGATATTAATTTGTATATCTTATGAGTTCCTATATATATATATATAGAATTACAATCACATACAAACCAACCAATTTTTACAAACTGTCCAAACTCGGTGACAACCACTCATCTTGCGAGATAAAAACACAACACGACACGTGGCAGTGCGCGCGCTCCACTTAAGTGAGGGGCAGTCCTGTATTTTTGCACGCGCGCAGTACTAGTGTGTGGAACTTTTGCACCGACTGTGGAACTTTTGCTGGGCAGTGGAATTTTTGTACCAACAATAGAACTTTTTTTTTAAGAGAATAATTTTGTTATTTTCGAAAAAGCTTAATCGTATGAACTGAAACACAAAAATTTCAATACAAATCTTAAATATAAAAGAATTATTCTATTAAAAACACAAATATTTCACTACAAATCTTGAATATGAATCCTCAGAAATTGAAACTATAATAAAAAAAATGATCTCGAAATCATAACATTATTGCAAAAATAGAAAAACAAAATTATTCTATTAAAAACGCAAAAGTTCCACAGCCGGTGCAAAAGTTCCACACACTAGTACTGTGCGCACGTGAAAAGTACAAGACTGCCTCTCACTTAAGTGGAGCGCACGCTCTGCCTCGTGTCGCGCTGTGTTTTTCTCTCGCAAGATGAGTGGTTGTCAGCGAGTTTGAACAGTTTGTAAAACTGCTTGGGTTTGTAGTTGAAGGCATCACTATATATATTATATATATCAGATCACATTAAGATACAAACTGGGTGGAGTGTCCGAACGAGTGGCAAAAGTGGAATGTTTGGGGCGAAAGTGAAATGTTTGGGCGAAAGTTAATCCTACATAGAAAAAAAATTAAATTAAAATGAGTATATATATAAAGGGAATGGTCACACGCAAGTAACAAGCTTGAACTTCTAGTTGTAAAGACCTACCCAATATGTACATCCCAGTTTTATATTCATGTTAAGGGATGGCAATGGGGCGAGTTAGGGGCGGATTTTGCAATTTTATCCCCATCACTGTTAGAAACGGGACGAAAATTCCCTATTTACAACCCAAAATAATGTTAAAACATATTTATTTTTAATAAAATTTGTATTAAAATCTATTATTTTAATAAAAATATATACTTAAAAATAATATTATTTCATTAAATATGTATTATAAAATAGGGAAAATTCCACTTAGCTACCCTGTAGTTTACCACTTTTTCACTTACCTACCCCAGCTTTTCATTTTAGCTTCTAAACCCCCTGA
The DNA here is from genome assembly GCA_963920655.1 of Geranium rotundifolium. Classification (NCBI taxonomy): domain Eukaryota; kingdom Viridiplantae; phylum Streptophyta; class Magnoliopsida; order Geraniales; family Geraniaceae; genus Geranium; species Geranium rotundifolium. The sequence continues at coordinate 18,209,904 of OY987315.1, forward strand.
AGTTTACAACTTTTTCACTTACATACCCCAGCTTTTCATTTTAGCTTCTAAACCTCCTGAAGTTTACCACATTTTCACTTACCCACCCATCTTTTCATTTTAGCTTATAAACCCCCTAAACTTTACAAAATTGGCACTTCAAACTACGACATCTAAATTATAGAGGAAGATGGGTCACGCGTTGATCACGAGTAGGGATGACAACATGGCGGATTTGGGGTGAATTTGGCAATCCCCGTCCCCATTAGAATCAGATCGGGGATTCCCCATTTCTAAGAGGGACGAGGATTCCCCGTCGGATTCGGGGATTCCCAATTCTCCGTTTCCAACCCAAAAAAATGTTAAAACATATTCATTTTTAATAAAATTTGTATTAAAAATTATTATTTTAATAAAATATATACTTAAAATATTTTATTTTTCATTAAACATTTATTATGAAATATTATTTTAACAAAAAAAATCTCATGATTGCCCTTATGATAATCGAATAAATGTATTATGAATCCCCGATCTGATTCTAATGGGGACGAGGATTGCCAAATTCGCCTCAAATCCGCCATGTTGTCATCCCTACTCGTGATCAACGCGTGACCCTTCTTCCTCTATAATTTTGATGTCGTAGCCTGAAGTGCCAATTTTGTAAAGTTTAGGGGGTTTATAAGCTAAAATGAAAAGATGGGTGGGTAAGTGAAAATGTGGTAAACTTCAGGGGGTTTAGAAGCTAAAATAAAAAGCTGGGGTATGTAAGTGAAAAAGTTGTAAACTTCAGGGGGTTTAGAAGCTAAAATGAAAAGATGGGGTAGGTAAGTGAAAAAGTGGTAAACTACAAGGTAGCTAAGTGGAATTTTCCCTATAAAATATTATTTTCATATAAATATATATTTAAAGATATTGTTTCTCGTTAAATATACATCTTAAAATGAAAAAAGTCCCCTTACATGTCCCAAAAAAGAGTTTTAAAATTTATAAACCTTTCAAGCCTTTTATGAGTGCTAAGGGAGTTGCGTTGGGCTGAACTGGCGTTGGAGTGGGAATGTGTTCATGAGCTTTGAATTGGATTGTGGGTGATTCAATTACCTGCCAATAACGATTAGCACATTCGAAACATGCCCATCATTTTTCCAATTGAACAGCGGGCCATGCGAATGGGCCGGGTTGTGGGTGAATTGTAAACACTCCTACATTACTGTTACATTTAACAAGGAACTTGTAATGTTTGTACTCATACATTTATTCGTCTTATGCATGTATATAATTATAAGGAGACTTGCAATTTTCTAAAAAATGTAAAAAAACACTTGATTAATATTAAAATTCTGAAATAATTATCAAGTCCAATTAAGCATACAACTATACATTCCTTACTTTCTAATTACGTCGCTGCATTTCCTTATGAACGTTCAATAGTTCACAATTTAATTTGAAATTCTAATAAGACATTTTAGTGCTGCTAAGCTTCTAGTGGTCAGCAAATGGCACTGGGGAGATTATATATTTGATCATCAGTACATAGGTATAATTAGTCTTTGAATTTAGTTAGTCATTCAGTATGGAGGAAATTAAAATTTTGATTAAGGGGAAATTTGGCAGAGTTCCACGTGGAGCAATCAAGAGTAGCCGTTGATGCCTTCTTTGCCTCACATACATACATGTATTATATTATATTTGTGTTGAAATTAATACGTATATGTTTCCGTCTTAATTCATTGACTTTAGTTTCAAGGATTTGCTAGGATCGATCCATACTGTGTGTATAAGACTTTGATTGTCCAAGAATGAGAGAGAGGGACACCACCGTGCATACTTGAAGAAAAATGTTAAACTTTCAAACGAGATGATGCAATCAAGGAGAATATTCTCGTGAACTGTGAACTTTCTGTTCTGGGAAAATGGTTGTAAATTTATCTTCTTTTTTTGCAAATGGTTTACATTTATTTAAAAATTACCAAAATGCTCTTAAACTAATTTTTTCAACTATAAGTTTGTAGTTATTTTTATTCTCTTGCACGTCATTGATGTTTTTCTATGAGACTTTAGAGGTATATGAGTTTGGAGTGAGAAAAACGGGCGAAAAAGAGTTGAATAACATTGTTTATATTTTAAAATTTTAATTTAAAATTTTGTCTTTTTTTGACGAATACGCTCATTTTGCAAAAGATGATAAAGTTACATTCAATTTCTGCAAAAATAAAAGTTGGCATCAACGTTTTATAAGATTAAAACAATTCATTGTATCTTTTGCAATTTCCCCTCATGCATAATATTGACTTCCAAATGTAGTCTGGAGAACTTTTATATTATATTCCAGTAATATTTTTCTTAAAGTTTAAATTTACAAATAATATCTTCTATTAAAAAAATTACAAAAACTATAAAATATTCATCAAATGATACTATAATTTATGTCAATCTAGACGATAAAATAGCTTCACAAAAAAAATTAGACGATAAAATTTCTTTCTTACATTAATTGTGTGCCCCAAATATCTCCCAACTCAAAGTTTTTGTTCTTTGTTTTGGCAGTGAAGTAAAGATTCAGAGCTCATTGTATTTATTGCATTGTTTTTATCGCGAGTAAAAAACCATTAGGATCGATGTTGACATTCATTTTCTGCAAACTGTCCTATTGCTATACGACTAATTAAGGAGGCTATCAAACTATATTGGTAATTAAAGTGGATACGCATTTTTGGAGTTATTCCATGTTTGATGCTGTAATTACTTGACGACTTTTTTTTTTAACTTGTCTCTCAAAATTATTATGAGCTTTTCCCAGCACATAGATATACATCTTCTACTTCATTCCCTAGCTCAAACTTAAGTATATATTAACGGTAATAAATTCTATAATTTTGTTTGAGGTCTATGTCTATAACTCTGATATTATGTTAAAGTATTGATACATAGAGATCTAACATACTTAACCAACCGGACCGGAGATTGAACCACAATTTTTGAATATGTGAAGCTTATTGTTACTACTTAGAGAGGTCATTAATAAAGACTTATGTGTTTGGTGCATAGCATTTAACCATTTACAATGCTTCACAGAAGTGCATGATATGTGAGATGGTCCAAGGATGTTATTTTCGAACGAGTGAGGAAAAGCCATGGAATCTTGGATTATGTAAGAAAGAAAATTATAATGAGTATTTTAAGAAGAGAATAGGTCATGATTAATTAAGGTTAATAAATAGTTAAAGAGTAGTGTACAATTAAATTATAGGTTCCATTAGCCTTTTGTGAGTTGGAAATGCTTCTTGTGGTGGGGCTTTGGAGAGACCGCATGCCATGACAACTGCAAAATATACAAGGCTCTGATTATGACCTTTTTGTGGCTCCCGAAAGTGACTAATTTTCGATTTTAATAACTTTTTTCCCGGGAAAAGATTTTCTTTTTGGCAACTTTAATGTAAGAGGACTTTTCATAGTAAGAATCGCATATGATAGCTTCTGCATGTCCATCGATCTCTAACTAATACGTTTTAGTATGTGCAAAATATACAAATCAAGATCTAATAAAATTACGTCACATAATGAAAACATTTGAAGTTAGAATGATTGAGATTTTGGAACATTTTTTTCATCAGGTAATGTTATATTTTCCATGGTTGTAATTTAAAGTATAAGAATGATTTGTTTATAATAATTCAGTATGCACTGACGATCTAAATTAATTTAGGATTATATATGTATATGAGCACACTCCGGTGCGAATTTTCCTCTATCCGAACTGTGTCTGAACGCGTGTGAGCCGCTCATCTGCGAGATTAAAACAACGCGCGACACGTGGCAGGAGCGCACCATGCACTTAAGTGAGGGATAAATCTGTATTTTTGCACGCTCGTGAACATTAAATTTTTTAGCTTTGCAAGTACAACTTTGTGTTCAAAATTGAGAGTAGAATGTTCAACATTTGGAGTAGAATGTTCAACATTTGGAGTAGAATGTTCAAATTGGGCGTAGAATGGTCAAAATTGGGAGTAGAATGGACAAAATGGGGAGTAGAATGTTTAACATTGGGAGTAGAATGTTGAAATTGGGCGTAGAATGGTCAAAATTGGGAGTAGAATGGTCAAAATCGGGAGTAGAATGTTAAACATCTGGAGCAGAATGTGAGTATAATGTTTAGTGTTTGGAGTAGAATGTTCGAATTGGGACTAGAATGACATAATAAGGATGCGTTCGCATTTGAGTTTGATTATATATTTATAGAAAATGGTTTGAATGAGAACTAAATGTGTCGTGAGAACATGAAAACCATTGGACATTCACTTATTTCCATTGGACATTCATTCATTTTCAATAACAAAGTGTTTTCGTTAGACATTCACCTATTTCCGTTGGACATTCATTCAATTTCATTGGATATCACCATTTTCTTTGGACATTCACCTATTTTCGATAGACATTCACTTATTTTCAATGGACAAAGTTAGTTCTCACAAAGGGGTTTGGTTCTCACTTGATTTTTCCTATATATATATGGATCCAATCCACTACAAACTCCACCAAAACGTCCAAATGTCCAAACCCTCGTATGCCCATCCATTTTTCGCGAGCGACGATCAAGCGACACGTTGCGGAGCGGTTCACTAACACTATTAGTCACAAATAGACGGAAAGCTGAGGGCACACTCGTGATTCCAATATTAGATTTGATGTACAACGTTATGTGTTGTATTGTATAACATCATATTGTGCGTGCTCATCGTGCATTTAAAGTGCGATCATTCATCGATTCTCACTAAAAATAGGCGCATTTAAAGTGGTATCACACATTTAAAGCGGGATCACGCATTTAAACCGCGATCATTCAACGATTCACATTTAAAATATGCTAGATCCAGAGAGCGATTTTTTATCGATAAAGTATATAACAACATGTTATACATGGTACATCGACATGTTATACATTAACAATAAGACAGTCATGCACAAACCTCTGAAAGTTGGTAATCGTTTTATGTGCTGCTGAACATCATCTAACTACACTGGTTATACAATATATAACATCATGTTATACATGATACACCACCATCAACTATTTGTTCCCAAAATTATTGATGATTAATTGAATATTCATTTCCAAATTAAATGAGCATTTACTACATATATCTAAGGAGGACATAAATTACAAGTCAATAATCAACTATTCGTAACCAAAATTATTGATGATTAGTTGAAGATTTATTTCCAAATTAAATGAGCATTTACCGCAGATATTTAAGTGTGACATTAATTACAAGTCAACCAAGCTAATAGATGATTATTATCTCAATAATATGAATAAATTTTAAAAATAAGTGATACAGTACAAACCGACATGTTACATCGACATGTTATACATGAACAAAATAACAGTTGCAAACTTGATTAATCTAAAGCATGCCCGAAGGTCAAGCGCCTACAAAACCATTAGAAACACATAAAATGAGTAAAATATATGCAACGGCGGCGGTTAGTCATTGTCATCCTCGTTGTCGTCCTTGTCGTCATTGTTTTCTGAACCTCAGATTTGTTGTACATAAAAGAAAAAAATTTAGATCGGAAAAAATAACAAATCAGAAATCAATGACAACATAATCGACAACATATCTAACATGAAATAACGCTACTTAAATTAGATCAAAATCGGCTTCAATGAAAAAACAACAAATCGAAACAACAAAACAACAAAATTAACATAAGATGAAACAGAAAATCGCGCTACTTACCGATCATTCTCAACCGAATCGACGACAACAAATCACACGCCTCACCGTCTCTAAATCGAAGCCAAAATTGTTTTGCAGCAAGTCAAACGTCGCGCGCGTTGTTTTGAGAAGCCAAACCGTGGAAATATGATCGGTACAATATATAACAACATGTTATACATCGACAGTAAGACAGTCATACACAAACCTCTGAAAGTGAGTAATCGTTTTGTGTGCTACTGAACATCATCTAACTGCACTGGTTATACAATACATAACATCATGTTATACATGGTACACCACCATCATACTTACCACTAAAGTTGTTAATATTAATTGTCCATCGAGAAGTGAAGTATGTCCACACGAGAACATATATATCCTACCACAAATATGTGATAACATGATCATACATATCCGATTACTATAAATGTCCATTTGTAAGTGAAACGAAACTTGTCCACCAAAAGATAATGAAAAACACTAGAACATATATGTCCATAGCAAAACATGTATGTCCTAACAAATATTATGAAAAATAGTGTTCATGCTTATCAATCAAGTATATAATATTGTCCGTCGAGAAGTGAACTATTTCCACACCAGAACAAGTATGTCCTACTGCAAGTTATGTGAAAAACATAGTCATACATGTCCGATTATTATAACTGTCCATTTGTGAGTGAAGTATGTTCATATCAGAAAAAAGTTTGTCCATATATTATTCAACAGAAATAAAAAAGAGATAAGGAAAAAAGTAAAAAAAGAAAGTAATTAATGTATATTTTTCCACATAAATGAAAAAGATAAGGAAAAAATAAAAAATGAAGTAATTAATGTATATTATTCCGCAGATAAAAAAATTAAGTAATTAATCAAGAGATATTATATATGTCAACTATGTATAATGACGATTGTGCCCTTCATTAGATTATTTGTGTCAAAAAATTCACTTATCTCATTAGCGAGATCGAACGGCTGGGACTTATTCTCACGTTCTAAAGTTGGGTGGAGGTTCTCACCTAATTTATACCCTATATATATATATATATATATATATATATATATATATATATATATATATATATATATATAAGGATTCATTCAAGTGAGAACCAAAACATTTGCAACGTTCGAACACTCAGATGCGTTCACATTTGAGATTGATTATATATATATATATATATATATATATATATATATATAAGGATTCATTCAAGTGAGAACCAAAAATTGCGTGAGAACTCACGAGAATCACCCAAATGTAACGAGGGGGCGTGTATTATCCTATACTTTAGAGGGGAAAGTGTTACTCATCGAGGGGAGGGGTGTTACGAGGGATTGGAAGAAAAAAATTGTTTTTTTGGTGTGCCATACTAATGTTATAGAAATACATGTCATAATAATGAAAATACAAGGCTTAATACATGACTTAATAATGGAAACACGGTTCTCATAGGTTCGCACAAGACCTGGTCTTGTGCGAATATGTGAGAAACTGATGAAACCATGTAACCAATGTTATTTGATGAAAATATGGAACCAATATCATCTGATGGAATCATGAAGCCAATATCATCTTATGGAACATGGAACCAATATCATCTGATGAAATTATGGAACCAATATCATCTGTTGTATCAATGACATGAAATATCATGGATATGAGAAAATATAATAGAGATCTAAAAAGAAAAAGGTTTTTATCTTTAGGCAGCTTCGAGAGTCATGGGCGGAGACCATGTGCGGAGGCACGGAGGGAAGTATCGTAGAGGCCACGTGCGGAGGTGAGTGGGAGGCGGCGGTGCCGCAGGTTTTCAATCTGTGGAAGACGGTGTGATAAAAAATTGATCTAGAGTGCGAGGGCTTCAATCCAAAGGACAACAACACGAGGGCTTCAATCCAGAAGGCGACGACGCGACGAAGGATTGGTAATGGTGGCTGAGAGCTTAAAGCACGGAGAAGAGAAGGCTCAAGCATTAGGTTTGAGATTGATGAATCGTAAATATAAATGAAATATAGGTTCATGTTTACAGACTTACCCTTATGCTATTTTTTTCATTTATTTGACTAATAAATTCACTAATTATTATGGACTATTGATTTAAAACCATCATATGGATGGTATATGTTCTTAGGTTTACATCTAAGAGACTATTTGTAAAAGAGTGCATCTCTATATTATACTAGTTTGAATCAACTCTATTTCCAAAATGTCTAAATCAAATTTGGTATCATGTGGACGTCACTTTAATTCAAACTGAACAACATTAATTCCAACTAGATTAATCGCTTGAACTTATAGTTTGAAAATCATATTGAAAGTCATATCCCATGGCGGTTCGACCGTTCTCGAGCCATGGCGGTCCGACCGTTCTCGAGCTTGAACCGGTCAAATTCTTGACGGGTTACAAAAAAATTTGAAACCCTAATATTAAATTTCAGATCCGGTTCGGTTTTGATAAATTGGGAGAAAAGCAGTTTAATTTCAAAATCAATTTAAACCGTCCGGTTTCAATAAACAGGAAAATTTTCCACACTTAAGCAAGATAAAATTGGAATTAATAATGTTGTTTGATAACATGATGTTTGATAACATATTGTTTGACAACATGTTGTTTTTCACATGATCTGTAGCTAAGGCCCTCTAAATGTGAATGGTCGTTTTATTTATTTGCAACTTGCGTGTTGCTTTATTTTGGATTTGTAGTTAAATACGACCTGCGTGTCGTGATGTTTGTAATTATGTCATTTATTATGTAATTACAAGAACGACACAAGAAACAAGTCAAGAGGGAGACTTTTAGCCAAGAGGAGTCTCGAAGTCGGTGGGAGTTCTAAAGAAGGCTCGAAGCCAGTGGGAGTCCACGAGGATGGTGCAAGTAAAGGAATTGAAGACTTAGTCTTTAGGGTTTATTGCTAGTATCCTAGGATCCTATAGGATGGGCTATATCTATGCATGTTATTTACATTTACGTTTTTTAAAATGTATGAATGTATGGATTCATGATTATTTTAAATACATTGAATGTAGTTTAGACTCACCCACATGCAAAGATTAAAATTGGAATTAATCACCTCTTGCATGTAATATAGACTTGGACTCATCCTTGATGAGTTAAAGGAGGATGTGGAGGATCTACATCTTCGGGAACTTATGATACAGATCTATCTACTTCCTAATCCAAAGTAATGGATGTTAGATCACACATTATATATGTTGGATCTCAAAAGTAGAAGATGCCTGACCAAAGGAGAGATGAATCTACGAGTAAGCAACATCACAAGGGACGTGACGATTACCGTAGACATCAACGAATTAACTATGCCCAATGGGTTTAGTTTTGGCATTTAATAATTGTCAAAATGTACATGGTTTTAGGAGGAACAAAATTTCAGTTTCTTGTGTAAACAAGAACGATATCTTGCTGTTTAACAATAGCATTCGGGATATCTCCTAAAATGACATTTATTATGCAAGAATTAGTAGTCCTTATGCATAGGGCGTAGATGATACTAACAAAAGGTCAATTTGTAACATATATAGAGAATGGCTTGAATCCGGTGATTCAAACCAAACTCTGATTTGGCATTGTCGTGTACGACACATCAACGAGAAGCACATATCAACACTTCATTAGTGTGGACGTTTAACTCCGTTCGAATTTAGTTCGATTGAAAGATGCGGAGCTTGTTTGATGGGAAAAACGAAAAAGGCGCCCTTCACAGATAGAGGTGATAACGTGTGTGTCGTGGATCAGGATGATCCAACAACCTTTCAAGAGACCGTGGACAAGAGATTGTTGGAGTTGTGCCCTAGCCCAATAAAACAAGTCATCTACAATGTATTGTTTTATCATCTTTCAGAATAAATAAAACGACATTATATTACTAGTGTGTTGTAGTAATATATCAAATGTGATTTGATCTATGTCATTATGTGTGTCAGCAATAATAGTAGAACTATAGATCAGAAATAAACACATTAAATGAATCCCTGGTCACATAAGCTTCATCAGAAGTGACCAATATGAGGATAATTCTGTATGATCACGCTCTACTGATCATGGCAAGGTAGTGTCGGAGTTAGATCATGGATATCATCCGGGAATGATATTGGATGATCCAATGGTGAGTATGCAACATAGATGTTGTCATGAGCGTACTCACATATCGTAGCTTGTCAAAGTATCCTTACACCAAGGAGTCTTTGTAGTTACTATGTGATCAGTAATTGAGTTTGACGTTGCCTAATATTATCTGTAAAAGGGTAGTCATAAGGGCTCTGATTGGTTTAGTTGTTGATTACATGAGAGAACACGAAAGACGACTAAGGGATTTATCCCGCATGCTCCGGCATGGAAAATATATCTGTTTGGGCCACTTGATGAGACTGACTGAAAGGAAATGCATGACCATGCTAGAGGTATCTGGATTCAATTATCTCATAGATCAAGAAACAATGATTGATTAAATAAGGATGACGGCTCTATGCCTTATGATCAATTTGGATATCTACAGATAATAGGATAATGACTTAGACGATATGAGGTTAAGTCGAATCATCGATAATCATGAGCGTTGGGTAATCATAATGCCTTACTAGAGGCCAATTATGATGGGGAGGGAAAAATGGTAATTTGTGCCGATCTGCCAACATGTCATGAGCCTAGAGGGTGACCCTTTTAAGACAATGAATATAGAAAAATTGGACTTCGGAAGTCCAGATGAGAAGAGATAAGAAATTTGAGAATTTCACTTTCCTGTTTGGTTAGACCGGACCGATCTAAGCTAAACCGAAATGGATTAGATAATTGCCGATCTAGGTTGTAAACAAGGTGGTTATGGAAATTGGTCTAAGTGAATTATGGACTTATTTAATTCAAGTAATTTAATTAATAATCCTAAGTCTAATTGGGCTCAAAAGGATTCTAATTAAGTGGGCTTGAACTAAACTGGGCTTAAGGCCCTTTTAGTATTTGATGAATTATAATTATTATTATAATTCAAAGATAATCCTGTATTGGGAAATATAACGAAAGGGAAAATTTTGACCAAAATTATATTTTGGAAAAAAATCAACAAAAGGGAAAGGGGATGATTTCGGGGAATTGGGAATATATTCCCAAATATCCCAAAACCGATCCCAATCTCCTCTCTCTCTCGGTTCTTGCTCCCTTCTTGCAAAACTAGTAATATTTGCAAGAAGGTTTTTGATCCTTGATCAAATACGTTGTGTGGACGAGTTCAAGAGAATACATACTTTTGTATCTGTCAGATTGGCAAAAGGTATAAAGCTATTTTATGATTCTAATCTTATGTTAAAATCGATTTAGCATGAAGATCATATTTTATTTGGGATATCCATGGTTAGAATTCCGCCATTGCATGAGTTTAATCACATGTGACCCCATGGAAAACCCTTCATATTTTGCATATGAAGATGATGAACTAAACTATTTAGGGATTGAGGCAAAAATTTATGAATGATGATATAGAGGAGGGTGATTTCTATTAATCTGTACATAATGCTTGTTGCGCCGAGGAGGGTGATTTCAATTAATCTGTACATAATGATTCGTTCTGTTAATTTTGAATATATTGATTAAGTTTATTAATATTCACCCGGGACGGGAGTTAGTAAATGGAAATGATAATTGAAAGCCAGATTTAAATCCTCCCTAGGGATAGGTGGGTTAACACGGTGGTAATAGCTATACGTGACACAGACCGAAAGATAATATAATTCATAAATTGTAATGTTTCTCAACCGGTTAAATCATTGACTAGGGATAACATGGTTGCTTAGGAAGAGAAAGACCTTTTATTCACCCAGGAAGGGGTTCTAGTTGGAATAAGAGTTCTCGTTACTACCCTGAATTAAAAACACACCAACAAGCATATTTTAAATTTAATTTATTTTTCCGAATTCATTATTTATATGTTCATTTCCTCGACCAGTGTTAGATTAAATTGAATATTATTATTTATTTACTTGCATGTTTATTTTAGGTTTTGTTAAATCAACGAACTTGAACCAACCTTCTCGACTAACTAAGACTAATATTATATGTTCATGTTTATCTGGAACTTGTGCCTTGGTGTTGGCATAGACAGGTTTTGTGAGTTCACGCCAAATGCGTCACCTTATAGTCTTTTGGGATAATTCATGTTCACTATGGTGAACTATGACACATTTCCATGTCACTATGGTGAACTTTTTTAAGAATCACTTCAATACGGCAAACTTTTTTTATGCGTCACCGTCCATAATTCTGGTAAATTTAGCATAAAATGTTCAAATTACCCTCAATACTTAGATGATTAATTATTAAATGAATGATTAGTTAATTAATTAAAGAAACATTGACACCCGCAATTCGGTTGGGGTCCACAACCTAACCGTTTTGCGAGGGCGTGATCGTTGTTCATCAAGTATTTGTAACTGAATAATATCCAGTTCGATTCTACAGAGATCAAAGGAGGGTTCGTACCCAAGTACTTTGTATTTAAATTGCGAATAATTGAAATCAGGACAAAGTCCAATGTTGTGAAGTGTGTGTAGACGTCACTCAAACAATCAATAGCATAAAAGTAACACAAGTAGCAGGAAATGATAGGTGATAGAAGATCAGATTTAACCAACAATCATGGGTTCTAGACCAACGACTCAATGCCAATCCAAGTTTAGACATTCAATCAATAACGATGTATGAGAAATGACCTTGAATATATTAACCGCCCCTCGACGCTGGTTAACACCTAATAACAGATTGATTATCCTCTCGGGATTTTATACCCGGTCCACTACAACTGTAAGGCCAACCATTTTTGAGTCAAGCAATCGACTTCGTGAGACCGATCCCTCGATTCTACATAATTTCAGTTGTCCACTATCCCTCTCAAGATTAGCTTCATACTTAGATTTTGAATGCAAAGCAGCTAAATTAAAAATCATATAATAAACACGAGAAAAATCAAATCTCGTAAGATTAACTATCAATCAATGTCAAACAAGTATGAAGTAATGCGAATCATTTGTCTACCACCCATGATTTAGTGTTTTAACCCTTCATCATTGGTGCAAATATACAAGAACTAATCTGAGAGCAAGAGGAAGAGAAGAAAGCCAAACCTCCCTCCTCCAAGAAGAGCTCCCATCACTGACCTAAGCTCCCACCTTCAAGGATTTTGACAGCAACTCCTTATTCTTCACTACTAATTGAATTGAATGGAAACTGGAACTTAGATTTTAAATTGAAATTGAAATTGAAATCGAAATTGAAATTGAAAGCTCTCCATATTAATTTTGGAAATAAACTGAAAGAGAAGAACCCAGATCAGAAACTCCAAAAAAAACTCTAATCAACGGTTCATTCGCCAGAGACGCCACCGCAGAACTTGCCTGATCCGAGCCCAGACTCGCCAGATTCGTGGTTGGAATTGATAGCATTTTGTGCCCTAGTCCAATTGCTAGTAGTCTATAAATGTCTATGTATATTTATCATCATTTGTAATAAATAAAACAGTTTTGTATTACTTATGTGTTGAAGTAATATGTTAAGCATGATCTGATTTATGACCACTAAAGTACTAGAACCATAAATCTGTAGGGATCACACTTAACAAGTCCCTGGTCAATATACGCTTCAATCGAAGCAACCAGTATGAGGATGGTTCTCAATGATGTAGTTCTGCTTATCATAGGGATGTGGGATCCCGAGTTAAATAGTGTTTCATAGATTAAGCCATGAACATATTCAAATGCGATAGCTTGTCACGATATCCTTAGACCAAGGAGACTTTGTGATCGCTCTGCGGTCGACGTACGGCTTTAACTTGCGCCTAACGCTTTCCATAACAAGATTGCAATAACGGGCATGATTGGGTGGCGGAACTGATTGCATGAGTGACACGAAAGACAGCTAAGGGATTTATCCCTCGTACTACGGTATGGGAAAGATATCCGTTAAGGCCGCTTGATCGAGAGTGACTGAGAGAAAGAGCATGGTCATGCAGTGATACGGGTTATCAGTTTCAGCCATCTCACATATCTAGTAACAATGATTGATTAAACAAGGATGACGACTCTATGCCTTGTGATCAATCAGGATGTCTAGAGATAATAGGATAGTGACTTGTATGCACAAGGTTAAATCGAATTATCGATCATCATGCACCTTGGGTAATCATAATGTCTTACTAGAGACCACTTATGATGGATCGAGCAAGAGAGATCTCTTGCGCCGATCTGCCAACGGTGGCATGAGCTTGGAGGGTCACACACATATAATATGGATAACTTGAGACAAGGAAACATTAACGTTTCTTGAGGAGCAAGACATGGACAAAACTGAAGGTTTTGGGCCATAGGTTCGGTTTGTGAGAATAATTAGCGAATCGAGAAAACTGAGATTTTCGTCGATATCGCGTCGGACTTTGTTTGATAAGTAACGAAAAAAGGGTCGGATAAATTTTGGACACGTCACGCGACCACATGGGCGAGCCCATTGGGCTCCGCCCATGAAGTCACCTAGCCGGCCCAACAAGGGCCCAATAAGCCTTCTTGATCGGTCACCTTGGTGGGTCCAAGTGTGGGGGCCACACACCATGCTTAGTTGGTGTTGTTGATTAAGAGGAGAGTGATTTAAGGGGATTAGGTGATGCCTTGTCTTTAACCTATGCTTTCATCATTTGTTACTTTAATGACCCATGCCTTATGAGTTGATGAAGTAGACAAATGACAAATTAATTCACACACACTCTCTCTTCTCTCACCTTGGCCGGCCATACTCCTCTCTCCTCTCTCTTTACTCTCTTGTTCTTCACACATAAGTTCTAGTATGCTTTTTGTGAAGGATCTTAAGGATCATCCTCTTGGTGTGGACTTGCTCTAGAGAAGAAGATCATATAGTTCTTCTTTCTTGATTCAACAAAGACTAAAAGGTAAATTCTTGTGGAATAGATTTTGCCTTGAGATTTAATGGTTCATGTTCTTGGACAGTTTTTGGAGTTCCTTTTGTTTATGCTTCCGCTATCTCGGTGATCTTGAACGCTCCAAAACCCTACAGGAATAAGGTTCTCGGTGAATGAGATCAATCCCAGATTTGGAACGGCGAGTCACGTTTGTCGTCGACAGGGACTATGAGGCTCATCGATGGGTCTCACAGAACCGGTTTGCTGGACAGATCAAGTTGCTCCGCCGCCACGCCTCACCGTCGGATCTCGACCACCGCCATGCCACCGTGACCATGAACCATCTTTGTGGCTCTTCACTCCAGAACCTCCTCTGTAACAAGTGCGAGTCTCCGACTTCGTCAAAGGCCTCTGGTGCGAGGCTCGAACGTTACTGTCCGTCTGTGTGTCGTCCGCCAAGAAGGAACGAGAAAATCAGGTGGTGCCGTCGTCGCCTCCCACCAAGAGTTCTTCTGGTAGCGAAGTCGATTGCTACCGTGAGCTTGCTGGGGAGCAAGAGCCAAGACCCACAAGGAAGAAGAAGATGAACAGTCATGTTCTTTATTCTTTTTTATAAAAAGAATTAATTTTTAATACAAAGGGCATATTATGTATTTAAAAAAAATATTTTCATTCTGTCAGTTTTAACAGAGTTAGTGTAACAGTGACATATAAAAGTAGTTTCTCATATTGAACTGACTCTTAAAATAGATCACGTAGTGACGTGAAAATGTGTTATAGTTCACTGTAGTGAACAAGAATTATCCCTAGTGTTTTTCTAGTAGTCGTTATGCCGCTCAATCCTCCTCCCCCTCGGTGGCCATGAAGAAAGAATAAAACATGTTAACGATGGTATAATGCCTGTAGTCGACTGATCAATGTTTGAATAACTTTATGCGTTCACTGGTATCAGATACCCCCTAAGCAAGTTGAGTTTATGCGGTTTTTGCATTCAACTTACAAACTGTTTTTTGTTAATCGATACTTCTCAAAATGTACTGTATGTACTAATTGTGTCTGTTTAATTTATGTGGGGGACATATAATGTGGATTTTACGCCCCACAATTTATTGGACTGGCTGGAGGAAGTAGACGTCACTACATTAGTCCAACGGAGGACGAAGTTTAAGAAATACTACACCATCTACGTTAACACACTGCACAAAAATGATGTCGTACAAGAAAAATAATAGGAAACCTCTGAATGTCGGTTCCTCGTCCACCAATACGATGACCCCGTCGTTGAGGTTTGTGTTCATGTGTAGTTTACTTGTAATAACTTGTTTTAATAATAACTTGATTAAATTTTTTACATTTATTTGAAATGAAAATTAGTAAAGAATTAAAGAGTAATCGGAAGTTGAAGCCGAACCACAATGCAAAGCCAACACCTTGCACATACAAGTTGAAGGAGTTCTCCGAGAGAAAGCTCGTAGATTGTAATCCCCTGCTGGCGTGTTAGAGTTATGCCCAATGCAATATAATAGTGATCTATAGATGTAATGTTTTATCATCTTTCCGAATAAATAAAACGACATCATATTACTAATGTGTTGTAGTAATATATCGAATGTAATTTGATCTATATCATTATGTGTATAATCACTAATAGTAGAACTGTAGTGTTAGAGTTATGCCCCAGTCCAATATAAAAGTGATCTACAGATGAAATGTTTTATCATCTTTCCGAATAAATAAATCGTCATATATTACTAATGTATTATAGTAATATATCGAATGTAATTTGATCTATGTCACTATGTGTGTAACCACTAATAGTAGAACTGTAGATCAGAATGAATTACATTTGATGAGTCCATGATCAGCTAAGCTTCTTTAAGAAGCGAACAGTATGAGACCAACTCTTTGTGATCACGCTCTACTGATCATGGCAAAGTATGTAACGGAGTTATATCATAGATATCATCAGGTCGATGATATCGGAAAACCCGATTGTGAGTAGGCATCATAGATACTCTCATGAGATACTCACAGATCGTAGCTTGTCATTATATCCTAAGACCAAGGAGTCTTTGTGTGCACTGTGTAATGAATCTCTAAGTTTGACCTAGTCTAATGTTACCTATAAAAGGGTAGCCATAACGGCTGTCATTGGCTTGGTTATTAATTGCATTAGTGAACTCGAAAGACGTTTGAGGGATTTATCACTCATACTCTGCTATGAGAAAGATATCCGTTTAGGCCACTTGATGAGTATGATTGAAGGAATAGCACGGTCGTCTAGGGGATACCTTAGTATCAGTTTTCAGTCATCTCTGATATCAAGAAACAGTGATTGAAAAATTAAGGTGACGGTTCTATGCCTATTGATCAATCTGGATATCAGTTTAATAAAAGGACAGTGACATGTACGATAATAAGTTAAGTCGAGTAATCGATAATCACGAACATTGGGTAATCATAATGTCTTGCTAGAGACCACTTATGATGGAAAGGGTAAAATAGTAAGTTTACCAGTCTGCCAACGGGTCGTGAGCGTACAGGGGTCACACGCTTTAAGTACAATATGTGACAAACAAGCATGGATGATAATTGGGAGAATCCGCTTTTCAATTTAGTCAAATTGAAAACGATTCGGTTGATTTCTGGCCTAGGTTATTAACCAGACGGTTGAAGAAATCAAATTAGGGAGATTAGACCGGTTTAGCTAAACCATAATTAGAACTCAATTCAATGGGTTTTAATTTTAATTTGGCTAAATGGGCTTTAGGGTTTCAAGTCATGAATGGGGTTCAATGTTGATTATGAGATTAAATGGGTATATTGTGTAATTATCAAAATGATATTGAAAATCAGATTTTTGATAAATACACAATATTTCTTTACAAAAAATATCACATATTTTCGACAATCACTCCCCATCTCTCCCATATTGGCCGACCCTCCCATTTCATCATTCTTCCATTGCTATTTTGTCCCTTTCTTCACAATTTCATTAGCAAGAGATAGCGAGAAAACCTCCCAAGGTTATTGTGCTTGTGTGGACTTAATAGAGAAACACTATACTTGTGTTTTCAATCGCTTAAAGTTATGATATTTAGATTTGAATAGGTAACATGTATGCTGAATTTTTCAGTAAGATCCTAAGCTTCTTCATCAATTCCCATGGTTAATTCATACTGCTGATTTAATTTAATGTTTGGAACCCTTGGGAATCCCTTTCAGCGGTATCAGAGCATGGTTGTTTTGAGTTTAATTCCTTATGCATGATCTGAATTTTATTTATATATTCATGTGTTCTTCATATGAATATGCATGAAATTGAAAAAAAAATCAGATTAAATTGTTTTTGGGGCTGTTTCGGGTTAGCCATGGCCGAGCCATGGCTAACCAGGGTTGAGACCCTTGATGGACCATGGAATGCCCTAAGGCAGACCATGGTTGGCACCAAGGGCCGACCAGGTTGCCTACGGCCGACCATGGCAGCCCTCGCGGGCCACCATGGTCGCTGCCGCGGGTGACCACGGTCTGCCTTCGTGGGCGACCATGGCAGCCCTTGCGGGCCACCATGGTTGCCTCGCGGGCAACTAGGGTACGCCCTAGGGGCGACCATGGCAGTCCTCGCGGGCCCCCATGGTCGCTCCCGTGGGAGACCACGGTCAGTCCGGCGGGCGACCATGGCAGCCCTCGCGGGCCACCATGGTTGCCTCGCGGGCCACCATGGTTCGGCTCGACAAGATTCGAGCTGAACCGGTCGGTTCACGAGAATATATAAAGCCCTAAAATTTTATTTTTTAGATTTGGTTCGGTTTCGATAAACCAACGTGAACCGGTTCAAAATTCTATTAATTAATTAAACCGTCCGGTTTCGATAAACCAGAATTTTTCCACACTTCAAAAAGATAAAATTTGGAAAAATCTTGTTGTTTGATAAGCATGCTGAGTGATCACATGATCTTTGATAACATGATGTTTTCCACATGATGTATAGCTAAGCCCTCTAGACTTGTAATTTTAATTTTGGTTTTGCAACCTAGGCGTTGCTAAGTTTTGGGTTCTAGTAAATACGGCATGCGTGTCATGATTTGTTATTTATTTATTTTATTTAAATTTGTAATCATGAAGACCGACGCAAGATACAAGTCAAGAGGAAGACTCGAAGTTTGGAGGAGGCTCGAAGCCAGTGGGAGTCCACAAGAATGCAGCAAGTCTGGACCATGAAGACCAAGTCTTTACGATCAGTTTTGCTAGATTCTTAGGAGCTTAAGATGGGCTTAGCTATGCATAATTTACCGTTACATTTGTATGTTGTATATGTATGAATCTTTGATAGTTTTAATATACAAGTTTATGTATGATTAGCTATCACCCACATGCAAAGATTAAAAACCGATATTTAATCAGACTTGCACGTAACCTAATAAGGGATCATCTTTGTATGGATTTGCAATTGATGATTCTAGATTAGGATTGTATCAATATACAATAAGACTGTTATAATCCACTTAAACGCAAGTAATTACAAGTCAAGCGTGATACCATCCAAGTTTGGGCACAAAAAGGGCTTTGAGGCTATGGATGTTGGTACGCCTCCGCGTAACATTCATAGAGAAGAAGTCTGGATGAGATGGGCAGTTCTAAGTGGGTGCGTGCGCCTCAGCGTAGTAGCCACATTAGTTCTGTTCATAGTTCAAGTTTGGTAGACTTGTCTACGATTGTCAGCTAGGGCTGACCTAGGGTATCAGTATATGGTATGCCGTGTATTTTAGTACATACCCTAGCTAGGAATTACATGGTTTTGTAAATGGATGTATTCCTACCTTGATGCTCTCAATTGGAGCAGTGAGCCTCCGTTCACTTTAATTGAGGGTATGATAGGATCCTGGTTCAGATTCTAATGTTAGAATCAGACAAGTGTTTTATAACTAAATCTACAACTTGAATTTTAATGAATTTTACCATGTAAAACTAAAAGACAAACACAACACAAAGGAATATTAGCGCACTGAGAGTCCAGATTGAGGACAGACTCAATGGCGTGAATTACTCAGATTGGAATAGAAACTTGAGACTTGTACTCAAGCATGAATGAAAGTAGTATATTCTTACCAAGGAACCTCCTGCTGAGCCACCTCTGAACGCCGCTAGGGAACTAAGGATACTTATCAAAGTTCCTTAGTAACCAAATCGACGTGTCATGTATTATGGTGGGCAGTAGGATGCCAGAGTTGTAGAAGCAGTTCAGGAACGTTTCAGATGACCCTCATACCTATAAAGTAGAGGTCAAGGAAATGTTCAAGGAGAAAGCTCGTGTCGAAATATATGATACTTTCAGAAAACTTAACTCCTGCAAGCTTAAGGCTGAAGCCCTGTTAGTCCCCATGTCGCGAAGATGAAATGTCTTTAGGAACATCCAACCAGACTTGGTTTTGATGATCAGGTGGAAATGGCTGCGGATTTTATGTTGCAGTAACTTCCAGATACATATAGTGATTTCATAGTAAATTATAATATGCATGACATGGACAAGTCCTTAACAGAGCGTCATGGGATGCTTGTGACCGCTTAAAAGAACCTCAAGAGCAAGACCAAGGAGGTCCTTATGGTCAACAAGAAGGTCAGCTTCAAGAAAGCTGATCAGGGTAAGGGTAAGGCTCATGAGCACCTTGTAGGGCAGATCAGACACCCTAAGCGTCCAAAGGTTCAAGCAACTCCCAAAGCTGTTGTGAAGACTAAGGACAAAATAGAGGAGGTCTGCTATCACTGCAATGAGCCAAGACATAGGAATATGGGATTGTAAGCAATACAAGGATCATGTGAAGAAGAGTGGGTATCCACGTCAACAAGATCAGATATTTACGTTGCTAAGCATAATCGCTATAACGTAAATAAGAAAAGGCTTAAATCTGATGATTTAAACCAAGTTATAATCTGGCATTGTCATTTAAGGCACACAGGCAAGAAACACATTTCAACACTTCACGAGTGTGGACTTTAAGTCCGTTTGAATTCACTCAAATTGAAAGATGCAAGTCTTGCCTGATGAGCGAGAAACGCATTTCAATACTTCACAAGTGTGGATTTTTAAAGTGCGTTTGAATTCACTCAAACTGAAAGATGCAAGTCTCGCCTAATGGGCAAAATGACAAAGGCACCTTTCACAGGTTGCATGAGTGACACGAAAGACGGCAGAGGGATTTATTCCTCATACTACGGTA
The DNA here is from genome assembly GCA_963920655.1 of Geranium rotundifolium. Taxonomy (NCBI): domain Eukaryota; kingdom Viridiplantae; phylum Streptophyta; class Magnoliopsida; order Geraniales; family Geraniaceae; genus Geranium; species Geranium rotundifolium. The sequence continues at coordinate 18,230,737 of OY987315.1, forward strand.
TGGGAAAGATATCCGTTAAAGGTCTCTTGATTGAGATTGACTGAGAGTAAGAGCATGGCCATGCCGGTGATACGGGATATCAGTTCTCAGCCATCTCACATATCAAGTAACAATGATTGATTAAACAAGGGTGACGACTCTATGCCTTGTGATCAATCGGGATATCTAGAGATAATAGGATAATGACTTGTATGCACAAGGTTAAGTCGAATCATCGATCGTCATGCACCTTGGGTAATCATAACGTCTTACTAGAGGTCCCTTATGATGGATCGGGCAAGAGCGATCTTTTGCACCGATCTGCCAATGGTGGCGTGAGCCTGAAGGGTCACACACATTCAAGACGGATAACTTGAGACAAGGAAACCTTAACGTTTCTTGGGGAGCAATACATGGACAAGAAGGGGTTCAATGTTAACCTTGTTTTGCCCAGTGGGCTTGTAATTGAACTTCATGATGTGTTTTGCGTACCTGCTTTCAGCAGGAATATTATTTCTATTTCTCTTCTTGAAAAAGAAGATTATTATTTTAATATTAAGAACGAGATTTTTAATATTATGCGCAACAACATGTTTTATGGCAATGCTCACACTGTTGGAGGTTTATACATATTGAATATGCAAAACTCGAGATCCAACATGCTCTATAATATAAATGCTAAGAGGTTTAAAGCTAATGATTTAGACCAAAGTCTAATCTGGCATTGTCGTCTAGGTCACATAAATGAGAAACGCATCTCAGCGCTTCATAAGCGCAGACTTCTAAGTCAATTCGAATTCCAAACGATTGATAGATGCGAAGCTTGTTTAATGGGCAAGATGACTAAAGCGCCCTTCACTGGTTTAGGTGAGAGGGCAGGTGATCTATTGGGTCTAATACATTCAGACGTATGTGGACCAATGTGTACACTAGCCAGAGGTGGTTTAGGCTACTTTATCACATTTACTGATGATTTCAGTAGATATGATTATGTCTATCTCATGAGATATAAGTCTGAAGCTTTTGATAAATTCAAAGAGTTTAGGACTGAAGTAGAAAACCAATTCGGAAAGATTATCAAGGCACTCCGTTCTGATCGGGGTGGAGAATACTTATCCGAAGAGTTTCTTAGTCCTTTTACAGAAAGTAGAATACTATCTCAGTGGACTCCGCCAGGAACACCACAACTTAATGTTGGATATGGTTCGATCGATGTTAAGTTACACTGATCTCCCGATCACCTTCTGTGATGACGCTTTACAAACGGCCGCGTTCATAATAAATAGGGCTCCGTCAAAAGCAGTGGAAGGGACATCATTCGAGAAATGGTACGGGAAGGAACCCGTTTTGTCCTTCCTGTAAATCCGGGGTTGCGAGGCTTTTGTAAAACGGTTGCTTGCAACCAAGCTTGAACCAAGATAAGATAAGTGCACTTTCGTCGGGTATCCAAAAGAAACAAAAAGAAACTACTTCTATAAACCGAGCGAAAAAAAAATATTCGTAGCCCGAGGTGGGATATTCTTGGAAAATGAATTTATTTCCAAGACAGTAAGTGGGAGGACTATTCATCTTGATGAAGTTCTAGGTGAGATAGTCGCTCAGGAACCACTGGACGACCCCTTAGAAGAAGTAGAGCCAGAAGTGGTGGTTGAGCATGAACCAATAGCAACAGTTAATGAGGACGGTCCAAGGTGGTCTGAAAGGACAAGTCATGCACCTATTCGATACGTTTTCCTAGTAACTGGAGGTGATGATTTAGTATTAGTGGACAATGATCCAGCTACCTTTCGAGAGGCCTTGGACGGAAACGACTCTGAGAAATGGCTGGAAGCGATGAGGGAAGAAATGCAATCCATGTCAGATAATCAAGTGTGGGACTTGGTGGAACAAACCCCTGACGTAAAAGTCATTGGGTGCAAATGGATCTTTAAAATAAAGATAGACATGGATGGCAAACCTCAGACCTATAAAGCAAGACTGGTAGCAAAAGGTTATAGGCAAATCCACAGAATTGACTATGAAGAGACCTTTTCTCCAGTAGCTATGGTCAAATCTATCCGCATTCTACTTGCCATAGCAGCGTATCATAACTATGAGATATGACAAGTGGACGTCAAAACCGCCTTCCTCAACGGGAGGTTAGCTGAGGACGTTTATATGTCCCAGCCTGAGGGTTTTGAGGATCCAAAGAATAAGGGAAATATTTGCATGTTGCTCAAATTAATCTATGGTTTGAAGCAAGCATCTCGGAGTTGGAATCAGCGTTTTGACGAAGTTGTGAAACAGTTTGGCTTCATCAAGAACGATGATGAACCTTGCGTATATGAAAAGGCAGATGGGAGCAAAGTAGTCTTCTTGGTGCTTTATGTTGCTGATATACTGCTCATTGGAAACGACGTCCCTACCTTGCTCTTAACAAAGACTTGGTTAGGTGAATGTTCCGCAATGAAGGACTTAGGCGAGGCCTCTTACATCTTGGGGATCAAGATATATAGAGACCGTGCCAAGTGGGTCTTGGGCTTAAGTCAAAGCACCTACATAGACAAAGTGTTGAGACAATTCTCAATGCCAAATTCAAAGAAAGGATTGCTGCCCATGCGTCATGGCATGAAGCTTAGCAAGAAGCAGTGTGCTGAGACACCTGCAGAGCTAGCAAGAATGAATGAGATCCCATATGCTTCGGTTGTAGGGTCCATAATGTATGCCATGATATGTACGAGACCGGATGTCTCGTTTTCCCTAAGCTGTACCAGTAGACATCAATCCAAACCCGGTGAGGCACACTGGATTGCCGTTAAGGCGATTCTCAAATATTTGAGAAAAACTAAAGACGTTTTTCTTGTATACGGGGGAAGAAATGATGATCTAGTCGTCAAAGGATATGTTGACGCTTGTTTCCAGACAGACCCCGATGACTTTAAGAGTCAGTTGGGATATGTGTTTATGTTGAACGGTGGAGCATTAAGTTGGAAAAGCAAGAAGCAGGACACCATTGCCGACTCTACGACCAAAGCTGAGTACATTGCTGCATCGGAAGCGGCAAAAGAGGCTGTATGGATCAGGAGTTTCATGGCTGGGTTAGGTGTAATTCAAAACCCATCTAACCTAGTAGACTTATGTTGTGACAACACAGGGGTCATTGCGCAAGCTAAGGACCCCAGAGGACATGACAGATCCAAACATGTACTCAGAAAGTATCACATCATCCGCGACATTGTTGCTAGAGGTGACGTGAAGATCCACTACGTTGCAACTGATGATAACATGGCCGACCCCTTGACCAAGGCTCTTCCTCAAGAAAAATATGATAAACATGTTAGGTCAATGGGTATAGACTTGCACTTAGATTGGAACTAGGGGCAAGTGGGAGATTTATAGCATTTTGTGCCCTAGTCCAATTGCTAGTAGCCTGTAAACGTCTATGTACACTATCATCGTTTGTAATATTTATAAAACGGCTTTGTATTACTTATGTGTTGAAGTAATATGTTAAGCATGATCTGATTTATGACCACTAAAGTAGTAGAACCATAAATTTGTACGGATCACACTTAACAAGTCCTTGGTCAAAATATGCTTCCATAGAAGCGACTAGTATGAGGATGGTTCTTAATGACGTAGTTCTACTTGTCATAGGGATGAGGGATCCCGGAATCATATCATAAATATCATGAGGTGATTGATATCGGACGACCCGTTTTGAATAGTGTTTTCATAGATTAAGCCATGAACATATTCAAATGCGATAGCTTGTCACGATATCCTTAGACCGAGGAGTCTTTGTGATCACTATGCAATGTACGTGCGGCTTTAACTTGCGCCTAACGCTTTCTGTAACAGGATTGCAATAACGGGCATGATTGGGTGGCGGAACGGGTTGCATGAGTGACACAAAAGACGGCTAAGGGATTTATCCCTCATACTACGCTATGGGAAAGATATCCGTTAAAGGCCTCTTGATTGAGACTGACTGAGAGTAAGAGCATGGCCATGCCGGTGATACGGGTTATCATTCTCAGCCATCTCACATATCAAGTAATAATGATTCATTAAACAAGGGTAACGACTCTATGCCTTGTGATCAATCTGGATATCTAGAGATAATAGGATAATGACTTGTATGCACAAGGTTAAGTCGAATCATCGATCGTCATGCACCTTGGGTAATCATAACGTCTTACTAGAGGTCCCTTATGATGGATCGGGCAAGAGCGATCTTTTGCACCGATCTGCCAATGGTGGCGTGAGCCTGAAGGGTCACACACATTCAAGACGGATAACTTGAGACAAGGAAACCTTAACGTTTCTTGGGGAGCAATACATGGACAAGAAGGGGTTCAATGTTAACCTTGTTTTGCCCAGTGGGCTTGTAATTGAACTTCATGATGTGTTTTGCGTACCTGCTTTCAGCAGGAATATTATTTCTATTTCTCTTCTTGAAAAAGAAGATTATTATTTTAATATTAAGAACGAGATTTTTAATATTATGCGCAACAACATGTTTTATGGCAATGCTCACACTGTTGGAGGTTTATACATATTGAATATGCAAAACTCGAGATCCAACATGCTCTATAATATAAATGCTAAGAGGTTTAAAGCTAATGATTTAGACCAAAGTCTAATCTGGCATTGTCGTCTAGGTCACATAAATGAGAAACGCATCTCAGCGCTTCATAAGCGCAGACTTCTAAGTCAATTCGAATTCCAAACGATTGATAGATGCGAAGCTTGTTTAATGGGCAAGATGACTAAAGCGCCCTTCACTGGTTTAGGTGAGAGGGCAGGTGATCTATTGGGTCTAATACATTCAGACGTATGTGGACCAATGTGTACACTAGCCAGAGGTGGTTTAGGCTACTTTATCACATTTACTGATGATTTCAGTAGATATGATTATGTCTATCTCATGAGACATAAGTCTGAAGCTTTTGATAAATTCAAAGAGTTTAGGACTGAAGTAGAAAACCAATTCGGAAAGATTATCAAGGCACTCCGTTCTGATCGGGGTGGAGAATACTTATCCGAAGAGTTTCTTAGTCCTTTTACAGAAAGTAGAAAACTATCTCAGTGGACTCCGCCAGGAACACCACAACTTAATGTTGGATATGGTTCGATCGATGTTAAGTTACACTGATCTCCCGATCACCTTCTGTGATGACGCTTTACAAACGGCCGCGTTCATAATAAATAGGGCTCCGTCAAAAGCAGTGGAAGGGACATCATTCGAGAAATGGTACGGGAAGGAACCCGTTTTGTCCTTCCTGTAAATCCGGGGTTGCGAGGCTTTTGTAAAACGGTTGCTTGCAACCAAGCTTGAACCAAGATAAGATAAGTGCACTTTCGTCGGGTATCCAAAAGAGGAGTCTTTGTGATCACTATGCAATGTACGTGCGGCTTTAACTTGCGCCTAACGCTTTCTGTAACAGGATTGCAATAACGGGCATGATTGGGTGGCGGAACGGGTTGCATGAGTGACACAAAAGACGGCTAAGGGATTTATCCCTCATACTACGCTATGGGAAAGATATCCGTTAAAGGCCTCTTGATTGAGACTGACTGAGAGTAAGAGCATGGCCATGCCGGTGATACGGGTTATCATTCTCAGCCATCTCACATATCAAGTAATAATGATTCATTAAACAAGGGTAACGACTCTATGCCTTGTGATCAATCTGGATATCTTGAGATAATAGGATAGTGACTTGTACGCACAAGGTTAAGTCGAATCATTGATCGTCATGCACCTTGGGTAATCATAACGTCTTACTAGAGGCCCCTTATGATGGATCGGGCAAGAGCGACCTTTTGCGCCGATCTGCCAACGGTGGCATGAGCCTGAAGGGTCACACACATTCAAGACGGATAACTTGAGACAAGGAAACCTTAACGTTTCTTGAGGAGCAATACATGGACAAAACTGGAGGTTTTGTGCCATGGGTTCGGTTTGAGAGAATAATTAGCAAATCGAGAAAACTGAGTTTTTTCGTCGATGTCGCGTCGGATTTTGTTTGATAAGTAACGACAAAAAGGGTCGGGCGACTTTTGGACACGGCACGAAACCACATGGGCGAGCCCATTGGGTTCGGCCCATGAGGTCTCATGGCCGGCCCAAACAAGGGCCCATTTAGGGCCCAATAAGCCCTCTTGGCCGGCCCACATGGTGGGTCCATGTGTGGGGGCCACATAACACCATGCTTGGTTGGTGATTGTGGATTAAGAGGTGAGTGATTTAAAGGGTATGGGTTAAAGCACCTTTAAGCCCATACCAATCACTTTTGACCCATGCTTATGAGTTGGATGATGAATTGAAATATCTAACATTCATTCATTAATCAAATAATCACACAACTCACAAGAACTCTCCTCTCTCTCTAGTGGCCGGCCATCTCTCTCCCTCTCCTCAATCTTGCTCTCTTGTTCTTCATTTAATTGTTCTAGTAGGCAATTAAGTGAAAGATCTTCAAGATCATCTCCTTATTGTGGACTTGCTTTAGAGAAGAAGATCCGAAAGTTCTTCTTTAATCGATTCAACAAAGACTTAAAGGTAAACATCTTGTGGAATAGATTTTGCCTTGGGATTTAACGGTTTAATGTTCTTGGACAAGGTTTGGAGTAGATTTTGTTAAAACACTTATGCTAATCTCGTTGATATAGAACGCTCCAAAACCCTACAGCGTGCGCCATCACGTAGTATTCATTGGGATGGGAGCAGAATAAGATAGCCAGTTCTATTTGGATGCGTGCGCCATCGCACAATAGCCAAATAAGAAATGGGCCATAGACATTTATGGTGTAGGAAACATCCCACTATGTTTTTCCTAAAGATTTGGTATCCTTAGCATCAGATAAGTGCGTTTTCGTAAGGTATCCTTAAGTAACTAAGAGATACAACTTCGACATAGCCAGCGAGAACAAAGTCTTTATTTACAAAATAGCAAGTGGGAGTCCCGTGCATCTCGAAGAAATTCTAGAGGGTACGAATCAGCCTGAAGTATTTCAGGAGTCTGCTATGCTAGAGGTAGAAGTATTGGAGCCTCAGATGGTCTTAGATGAAGAATAAATCCGTACAGAAATTCTAGATGGTCCAAGGAGGTCTGAAAGATCTCGTCATGTTCCAGACAGATATGGCTTCACAGCCACTGAAGGAAATGACTTGATATTGGTGGATCAGGATGATCCAGAAACCTTCAAACAAGCTTTGACCAGTCCGGACTCCAAAAAATGGCAAAACGCCATGAGTGAGGAAATGAAATCAATGTATGACAACCAAGTCTGGTGCTTGGTTAATCAAAACCCTAGGATAAAACTCATCGGTTCTGAGTGGGTATATAGGATTAAGACCGACATGGATGGAAATCCTTAGACCAATAGGCTAGGATGTTTGTAAAAGGTTATCGTCAGATTCAATACATGAATTATGATGACACCTTTTCACCAGTAGCAATGGTCAGATTGATCCGGATTATTCTTAGCTATAACTATGGCAGATGGTTGTCAAAACGCCTTCCATAGCAGGAACTTCCTAGAGGGCGTGTATATCACACGACCTGTGGGTTTTGGAAATCCAAAGAATCCCAGAAAGATATGTAAGCTACAAAGATCCATTTATGGATTGAAGCAAGCTTCAGGGAGTTGGAACCTTCATTTTGATAAAACTGTAAGCGAACTCGGCTTCATCAAAAACGAAAGTGAGCCTTGCATACATAAGAGAGCGAGTGGGAGTAATATTGTATTCTTGGTATTTATTCATCGGGAATGACATCTCGACCTTGCCACCAAAGCTTGGTTAGGGAAGTGCTTATCGATAAAAGACTTAGGTGATGCTACATTTCTTGTAGGCATCGGGATCTCTACAGATCATTCCAAAAGGATTTTGGGCCTAAGTCAGAACATGTTGCTAAGTCAGAACATGTACATAGGTAAAGTGTTGAGAAGACTCTCAATGCTTGATTCTAAGAAAGGATACATACCCATGCGTCTTGGCATTAAGCTCATCAAGCTACAGAGTCCTAGCAGTCCTGATAAGCTGAGCAGGATGAGTAAGATCTCTTATGCTTCGGCCGTGGGATCCATAATGTATGCCAGGATGTGCACGAGACTCGAAGTCTCGTTTGCACTAAGCTGTACCAGCAGATTGCAATCTAACCCCGACCAATTACACTGGATTACAGTCAAAGGCCATCCTTAAATATTTTAGGAGGATCAAGGATGCATTCCTAGTGTATGGGGATAAAGATAGAGAACTAGCAGTGAAAGGAGAAATCGATGCTCGTTTTCAGACATATCCAGATGACTTCAAAATTTAGTCAGGATATATTTTGTGTTGAGTGGTGGCGCTTTCAGCTGGATAAGTTTTAAGCAATCCAAAATTGCCAACTCTACAATGGAGGCTGAGTATATAGCTGCAGCGAAAGCAGCTAAAGACGCCGTATGGATTAGAAGCTTTCTGATCAGAATAGATGTAACGCCGCGAGCGCCTGATCCGATAAGCTTGTTGTGGAACAGGACATGTGCCGTAGCTATTGCTTAAAAGCCCGGATTCCACAACAGATCCAAACATATACTCAACAGGCATCACATTGTGACAGTTACCACATATAGAGGTGATGTGGAGATTAAAAACTATTCGACCGATGATAATATGGCCGATCCCTTGACAAAGGCTCAGCCGCAACCTAGGCATGAGGAACATGCAGGGTCTATGGGAGTAGATTAGAACTTAAATTGGAACCAGGGGCAAATGGGAGATTGTTAGAGTTATGCCCCAGTACAATATAAAAGTGATCTATAGATGAAATGTTTTATCATCTTTCCAAATAAATAAATCGGCATATATTACTAATGTATTATAGTAATATATCGAATGTAATTTGATCTATGTCATTATGTGTGTAACCACTAGCAGTAGAACTGTAGATAAGAAAGAATTACATTTGATGAGTCCCTGATCAACTTAGCTTCTTTAAGAAGCGATCAGTATGAGACCAACTCTTTGTGATCACGCTTTACTGATCAAGGAAAAGTATGTGCCGGAGTTATATCATAGATATCATCAGGTCGATGATATCTGACAACCCGATTGTGAGTATGCAACATAGATACTGTCATGAGATACTCACAGATCGTACCTTGTTATTATATCTTAAGACCAAGGAGTCTTTGTGTGCACTGTGTAATGAATCTCTAAGTTTAACCTAGTCTAACGTTACCTGTAAAAGGGTAGTTATAACGGCTGTGATTGGCTTGGTCATTAATTGCATTAGTGAACTCGAAAGTGTAGGGCTTTGGAGCGTTCTAGATCATCGAGATAGCGGAAGCATAAACAAAAGCAACTCCAAACCTTGTCCAAGAACATGAACCATTAAATCTCAAGGAAAAATCTATTCCACAAGAAATTTACCTTTTAGTCTTTGTTGAATCAAGAAAGAAGAACTATGTGATCTTCTTCTCTAGAGCAAGTCCACACCAAGAGGATGATCTTCAAGATCCTTCACTAAAACCCTGCTAGAACAATTATGTGAAGAAAAAGAGAGCAAGAAGAGAGGAGAGCAAGGGGTGGTCGGCCACAAGAGAGAGAAAGTGAGTTGTGAGAGTGTGTGTAATTTTTTTGATATTTGTCTACTTCATCAACTCATAGGTATGGGTTACTAAAGTGACAAATGATGAAAGCATGGGTTAAAGGTAAGTCATTACCCATACCCCTTAAATCACTCACCTATTAATCCAGAATCACCAACTAAGCATGGTGTGTGGCCCCCACCCTTGGACCCACCAAGGTGGCCGGCCACTTGGGCTGATTGGGCCTAATATGGGCCCTTGTTGGGCCGGCTAGGTGACCTCATGGGCCGAGCCCAATGGGCTCGCCCATGTGGTCGCGTGCCGTGTCCAAAAGTTGTCCGACCCTTTTTGTCGTTACTTATCAAACAAAGTCCGACGCGACATCGACGAAAATCTCAGTTTTCTCGATTCGCTAATTATTCTCTCAAACCGAACCCATGGCCCAAAACCTTCAGTTTTGTCCATGTATTGCTCCTCAAGAAACGTTAAGGTTTCCTTGTCTCAAGTTATCCGTCTTGTAAGTGTATGACCCTCCAGGCTCATGCCACCGTTGGCAGATCGACGCAAGAGATCTCTCTTGCCCGATCCATCATAAGTCGTCTCTAGTAAGACATTATGATTACCAAAGGTGCATGATGATCGATGATTCGATTTAACCTTGTGCGTACAAGGCATAGAGTCGTCATCCTTGTAGAATCAATCATTGTTACTTGATATGTCAGATGGCTGAGAACTGATAACCCGTATCACTGGCATGGCCATGGTCTTTCTCTCAGTCACTCTCGATCAAGAGGCCTTAACGGATATCTTTCCCATACCGTAGTACGAGGGATAAATCCCTTAGCCGTCTTTCGTGTCACTCATACAATCCGCTCTGCCACCCAATCATGCACGTTATTGCAATCCTGTTAAGGAAAGCGTTAGGCGCAAATTAAAGCCGTACGTCGACTGCATAATGATCACAAAGACTCTTTGGTCTAAGGATATCGTGACAAGCTATCACATTTGAATATGTTCATGGCTTAATATACGAAACACTATTCAAAGCGGGTCGTCCGATATCAATCACCTCATGATATCTATGATATGATTCCGGGATCCCACATCCCTATGATATGCAAAACTACATCATTAAGAACCATCCTCATACTGGTTGCTTCAATTGAAGCATATATTGACCAGGGACTCGTTAAGTGTGATCCATACATATTTACGGTTCTACTACTTTAGTGGTCATAAATCAGATCATGCTTAACTTATTACTTCAACACATAAGTAATACAAAGCCGTTTTATTTATTACAAACGATGATAAATATACATAGACTACTAGCAATTGGATTAGGGCACAAAAATGCTATTAATCTCCCAGTTGCCCCTAGTTCCAATCTAAGTCCCAGTCTATCCCCATTGACCTAACATGTTTATCTTGTTTCGCTTGAGGAAGAGCCTTGGTCAAGGGGTCGGCTGTGTTATCATCAAATGCAACGTAGTGGATCTTCACGTCCCCTCTAGCAACTATGTCGCGGATAAAGTGATACTTCATGAGTACATGTTTGGATCTCTCATGTGCCCTGGGTTCCTTAACTTGCGCAATGGCCCCGGTGTTGTCACAATATAAGTCTACTGGGTTAGATGGGTTTTGAATTACACCTAACCCAGCCATGAAACTCCTGATCCATACAGCCTCCTTTGTTGCTTCCGATGTAGCAATATACTCAGCTTCCGTCGTAGAGTCGGCAATGGTGTCCTACTTCTTGCTTTTTCAGCTGAATGCTCCACCGTTCAACGTAAACACATATCCCAACTGTCTCTTAAAGTCATCGGGGTCTGTCTGGAAACTAGTGTCGTCATATCTTTTGACGACTAGATCATCATCATCATTTCTTCCCCCGTATACAAGAAAATCGTCTTTGGTTTTTCTCAAATATTTGAGAATCGCCTTGACTGCAATCTAGTGTTCCTCACCGGGTTTGGATTGATGGCTACTGGTACAGCTTAGAGCAAACGAGACATCCGGTCTCATACATATCATGGCGTACATTATGGACCCTATAGCCGAAGCATATGGGATCTCATTCATTCTTGCTAGCTCTGCAGGTGTCTCAGCACACTGCTTCTTGCTGAACTTTATGCCATGACGCATGGGCAACAGTCCTTTCTTGAATTATGCATTGAGAATCTTCTCAGCACTTTGCCTATATAGGTGCTTTGACTTAAGCCCAAGACCCGCTTGGCATGGTCTCTATATATCTTGATCCCCAAGATGTAAGAGGCCTCGCCTAAGTCCTTCATTGCGAAATACTCACCTAACCAAGTCTTTGTTAAGAGCAAGGTACGGACGTCGTTTCCAATGAGCAGTATGTCATCAACATAGAGCACCAAGAAGACTACTTTGCTCCCATCTGCCTTTTTATATACGCAAGGTTCATCATCGTTCTTGATGAAGCCAAATTGTTTCACAACTTCATCAAAACGCTGATTCCAACTCCGAGATGCTTGATTCAAACCATAAATTGATTTGAGCAACTTGCAAATCATTCCCTTATTCTTAACATCCTCAAAACCCTCAGGCTGGGACATATAAACGTCCTCAGCTAACCTCTCGTTAGGGAAGGCGGTTTTGACGTCCATTTGCATTATCTCATAGTTATGATATGTTGCTACGACAAGTAGAATGCGGATAGATTTGACCATAGCTACTGGAGAAAAGGTCTCTTCATAGTCAATTCCGTGAACTTGCCTATAACCTTTTGCTACCTGTCTTGCTTCATAGGTCTGAGGTTTGCCATCCATGTCTATCTTTATTTTAAATATCCATTTACACCCAATGACTTTTACGTCAGGGGTTTGATCCACCAAGTCCCACACTTGATTATCTGACATGGATTGCATTTCTTCCCTTATGGCTTCCATCCATTTCTTAGAGTCGGTTCCGTCCAAGGCCTCTCGAAAGGTAGCTGGCTCATTGTCTACTAACACTAAATCATCACCTCCAGTTACTAGGAAACCGTATCTGATAGGTGCATGACTTATCCTTTCAGACCGCCTTGGACCGTCCTCATTAACTGTAGCTATTAGTTCTTGCTCAACGACCACTTCTGGCTCTATTTCTTCTAGTGGGTCGTCCAGTGGTTCCCGAGTGGACAAAGGCTTGAATTTATCAAAGGCTTCGGACTTATGTCTCATGAGATAGACATAACCATATCTACTGAAATCATCAGTAAATGTGATAAAGTAGCCTAAACCATCTCTGGCTGGTGTACTCATTGGTCCACATACGTCTGAATGTATTAGACCCAATAGATCACCTGCCCTCTCACCTATACCGATGAAGGGCGCTTTAGTCATTTTGCCCATTAAACAAGCCTCGCATCTTTAAATCGTTTGAAATTCGAATTGACATAGAAGTTCAGGCTTAGGAAGCGTTGAGATGCGTTTCTCATTTATGTGACCTAGACGACAATGCCAGATTAGAGTTTAGTCTAAATCATTACCTTTAAACCTCTTAGCATTAATATTATAGAGCATGTTGGATCTCGAGTTTTGCATATTTAATATGTATAAACCTCCAACTGTGTGAGCATTTCCATAAAACATGTTATTGCGCATAATATAAAAAACTCGTTCTTAATATCAAAATAATAACTTTCTTTTTCAAGGAAAGGATATTGATAGAATATTCCTGCTGAAAGCAGGTACGCGAAACACATCAAAAAGTTCTATTACAAGCCCACTGGGCAAAACAAGGTCAACCAAACCCACAGCAGTTGCGGTAACTCGCACATTGTTCCCAACTCTTAGGTCCACCTCGTTTTGCCCCACATCTCTTCTACTACACAGTACCTGCACATCCGCACAGACATGTGACTTAGCTCCAGTGTCTAGTACCCAAGCATTTATAGTAGAAAGATTTAGCTCTAATGGAATACCTGACGAAGTAGCGGCCCCACCGCCCTTCTTCTGATCTTCCTTGAGCTGCTGACAGTCCTTCTTCCAATGACCAGGCTTTTGGCAGTAGAAATAGATCGACTCCTTTACCTTCCCCTTGCCCTTCATGGGTATGGAAGGTTTAGTAATGAAAGGTCGTCTGTTCTTCCCTACTAGGTGCATAAGGCCTTTACCCTTATCACCACCAGCTTTGAAGCCGGATCCCTTCTTGACCATTAGAACACCTTTGGGCGTACTGCCCCTTATGCTCTTCTCGGCAGTCACTAACATGCTGTGCAAATTCGATGCGGTCTTGTCCATGTCATGCATGTGATAGTTCATGACGAACCCACCATATGCATGAGGAAGGGATTGCTGAATAAAATCCGCAGCCATCTCTTTTTCCAATGTCATTCCGAGACTAGTCATATGATCGAGATGTCCCTTCATGCGTAGGACGTGTGAACCTACGGAGCTGCCTGCTGACATTTTGCAGGCAATGAGTTCTCGGAGAACAGTGTATTTTTCAATACGTACTTTCTCTTTGAACATATCCTTGATCTGTGAAAACATTGCAAACGGATCATGGGATAGCTCCATAAACTGCTTCTGGAGGCCCGCCTCCATGCAGCCCAGCATGACACACACAACGTCGATAGAGACGCTAAGGTGTTTCTGGTACGCATTCTTAACGACCCTCGTTGCGTTGGCAGCTGGCTCCACCGGGATAGCCTTGTCTAGGACGTACTCCCTACGTTTCAACTTTAACACAAGTCATAAATTTCTGTCCCAGTCCAGATAATTTGTTCCATTGAGTTTACACTTGTCAAGTATAGTCCTCAATGACAAATTAGATGAGTTTGTTGAATTACTAGCCATTTCTACACGAAGAAACTAAACTTAATCAGAAAAGTTGAATAAATTTACGAAGATCCAAATTAAACACCAACCATCCGATTCTAAGGTTTAGAATCTTTAAACCAAGATCCCTTATTTGTCAATTGAAGTACGCTAAGCCGTACCGCTCTAATTGACCCATTTGGGTAGGACGTCCATCCAATTACAACCCGTGTAACTCTTTGTCAGGGTATGTGCAAAAGCACACGGCTTACCCTTCCGATGCCCCAACTCGACCTCAGGCCGAGAATCGTGGTCGAGTCAACCAACCTTCACTTATGCATCAGTTTTGTGCATATGCTCCACTAAGGCGCACGACACCGAGAGAATGTTTCAACATGGGTGTGAATTTGGGTGGCATCTCACTTGACTCAAATTATGTTGTGATTTGGTTGTGTTTAATAATTCGAAAGTATTTTGGTACAATTACGAACCCGTAATCAACAACCCGTGTTGTGACGTTTCTAATTGTATCATATACAATCTTCTTTTGAAGTCGTCGTTTGCAACCCGTGCAAACACGTTTCAAAATTGAACTCATCCATCACAACCCGTGCGATGATGGTTCATAACGCTTTAATCATGCAAACAATTAAAATCGATTTTAATCTTTGCATGTGAGGTGATGGCTTATAAACTTATAAGCTAAGCATGCAATCATACAATTATTATCTAATAATTCAAGCAAGCAAGCATAAAGAGTTTAAATATGCATCAATAGTCCATCCTATTCTTAAGATTCTACGAGCCATCACATCTTCTCATCTTTCTCATTCGGGCTCCCACTAGCTCTTGGACTTCCTCCAAGACCGTCATTGTGCTCGATTTTCCATCCTTCTCGACTTCGATTAATCAACAATCACCGACTAAGCATGGTGTGGCCCCCACCTTTGGACCCACCACGGTGGCCGGCCACTTGGGCTTATTGGGCCTAATATGGGCCCTTGTTGAGCCGGCTAGGTGACCTCATGGGCCGAGCCCAATGGGCTCGCCCATGTGGTTGTGTGCCGTGTCCAAAAGTTGTCCGACCCTTTTTGTCGTTACTTATGAAACAAATTCTGACACGACATCGACGAAAATCTCAGTTTTCTCGATTCGTTAATTATTCTCTCAAACCGAACCCATGGCCCAAAACCTTCAGTTTTGTCCATGTATTGCTCCTCAAGAAACATTAAGGTTTCCTTGTCTCAAGTTATCCGTCTTGTATGTGTGTGACCCTCCAGGCTCATGCCACCGTTGGCAGATCGACGCAAGAGATCTCTCTTGCCCGATCCATCATAAGTCATCTCTAGTAAGACATTATGATTACCCAAGGTGCATGATGATCGATGATTTGATTTAACCTTGTGCGTACAAGTCACTATCTTATTATCTCTAGACATCCCGATTAATCACAAGGCATAGAGTCGTCATCCTTGTTTAATCAATCATTGCTACTTGATATGTGAGATGGCTGAGAACTGATAACCCGTATCACTGGCATGGCCATGCTCTTTCTCTCAATCACTCTCGATCAAGAGGCTTTAACAGATATCTTTCCCATACCGTAGTACGAGGGATAAATCCCTTAGCCGTCTTTCGTGTCACTCATGCAATCCGTTCCGCCATCCAATCATGCCCGTTATTGCAATCCTGTTACGGAAAGCGTTAGGCGCAAGTTAAAGCCGTACGTCAACTGCATAGCGATCATAAAGACTCCTTGGTCTAAGGATATCGTGACAAGCTATCACATTTGAATATGTTCATTGCTTAATCCACGAAACACTATTCAAAGCGGGTCGACCGATATCAATTATCTCATGATATCTATGATATGATTCCTGGATCCCACATCCCTATGATAAGCATAACTACATCATTGAGAACTATCCTCATACTGGTCGCTTCAATTGAAGCGTATATTGACCAGGGACTCGTTAAGTGTGATCCGTACAGATTTATGGTTCTACTACTTTAGTGGTCATAAATCAGATCATGCTTAGCATATTACTTCAACACATAAGTAATACAAAACCGTTTTATTTATTACAAACGATGATAAATATACATAGACATTTATAGACTACTAGCAATTGGACTAGGGCACAAAAATGCTATCAGAAAGACGTCTGAGGGAATTATCACTCATACTCCTGATGAGAAAGATATCCGTTTAGGCCACTTGATGAGTATGTCTGAAAGAATAGCACGACCGTGCAGGTGATACCTTAGTATCAGTTTTCAGTCCTCTCAGATATCAAGAAACAGTGATTTGATAAATTAGAGTGACGGTTCTATGCCTATTGATCAATCTGGATATCGGGACAGTGATATGTACGATAACAGGTTAAGTCGAATAATCGATAATCACGAACGTTGGGTAATCATAATGTCTTGCTAGAGACCACTTATGATGGAAAGGGTAAAATAGTAATTTTACCAGTCTGCTAACAGGTCGTGAGCCTAGAGGGTCACACTCTTTAAGTACAATATGTGACAAACAAGCATGGATGGTAATTGGGAGAATCCGCTTTTCAATTTAGTTGAATTGAAAACGATTCGGTTGATTTCTAGCCTAGGTTTATTAACCAGAAGGTTGAAGAAATCAAATTATGGAGATTGGACGGGTTTAGCTAAACCATAATCAGAACTCAATTAAATGAGTTTTAATTTTAATTTGGCTGAATGGGCTTAAAGCCCATTTAGGGTTTCAAGTCATGAATGGGGTCCAATGTTGATTATGAAATTAAATGGGTATATTGTATAATTATTAAAATGATATTCAGAATCAGATTTTTGATAAATACACAATATTTCTTTATATTTTCGGCAATCACTCCCCATCTCTCCCATATTGGTCGACCCTCCCATTTCATCATTCCTCCATTGCTATTTTGTCCCTTTCTTCACAATTTCATTAGCTAGAGATAGTGAGAAAACCTCCCAAGGTTATTGTGCTTGTGTGGACTTAATAGAGAAACACTATACTTGTGTTTTCAATCGATTAAAGGTATGATTTTCATATTTGAATAGGTAACATGTATGCTGAATTTCTCAATAAGATCCTTAACTTCTTCATCGATTCCCATGGTTAATTCATACCACTGCATGAAATTAATTTTTGGAACCCATAGGAATCCCTTACATGTAGATCAGAAAGAATTACATTTGATGTGTCCCTGATCAGCTAAGCTTCTTTAAGAAGCGATCAGTATGAGACTAACTCCTTGTGATCACACTCTACTGATCATGGCAAAGTAAGTGCCGGAGTTATATCAGAGATATCATTAGGGCGATGGTATTAGACGACCCGATGGTGAGTATGAAGCATAGATACTTTCATGAGATACTCACAGATCGTAGCTTGTCATTATATCCTACGACCAAGGAGTCTTTTTGTGCACTAAGTTTTTCCTAGTCTAACGTTACCTGTAAAAGGGTAGCCATAACGGCTCTGATTGGCTTGGTTATAAATTACATTAGTGAACTTGAAAGACGGCTGAGGGATTTATCACTCGTACTCCGGTATGGGAAAGATATCCGTTTAGGCCACTTGATGAGTATGACTGAAGGAATAGCATGGCCATGCAGGTGATACCTATGTATCAGTTTTCAGTCATCTCAGATGTCAAGAAACAGTGATTGATAAATTAGGATGACGGTTCTATGCTTATTGATCAATCTGGATGTTGGTTATATAAAAGGATAGTGACATGTACGATAAGAAGTTAAGTCGAATCGTCGATAATCACTGACGTTGGGTAATCATGTCTTGCTAGAGGCCACTTATGATGGAAAGGGTAAAATTGTAATTTTACCAGTCCGCCAATGGGTCGTGAGCCTAGAGGGTCACACACTTTAAGTATTGTATATATAGATTGGGAGAATCCGTTTTTTGATTTTGTCAAATTGAAAACGATTCGGTTGATTTCTAGCCTAGGTTTATTAACCAGACAGTTCAGGAAATCAAATTAAGAGATTGGACCGGTTTAGCTAAACCATTTAATTAGAACCCAACTCAAATGGGTTTAGTTAAGTTTTAGCTAATTGGGCTTCAAGCCTATTCTTGGTTTTAATTAAGAATGTGGCTTAAGTGTAAATAAGAGGTTTTAAGGGATTTAATTATGTGAAGTAAAAGATATTAAAAATCAGATTTTTCACATATTTTTCTAACCCTAAACCCTTCTAATTTTCGGCCAAGCTTCTCTCCATAGCCGCCCCTATCTTCTTCCTCCATTGTTGATTATTTTGCTCTTCTTCTACACACAATACTAGTAAATTTGTGTGTAGTTACCTTGGTACAGGTGCTGTACTTGTGTGGACGATCTAGCGAACACATAAACATTGTGTTTGATCGATTTGCAAAAGGTATTTTTCCATATTTGATTTCATAATTGCATGCTGAAATTTTTCACATAAGATTTGTTTTCTCGAATTCCATAGTTATATTCAAGTCCGTTGCATGAATTTAATTGTTTGGAGCCCATGGAATTCCTTCCGTGGTATCACAGCATGGTTGTTTGTGATTGATTTGAGCATGACTATGGTTGATAATTTATTCCTTAATTTTTTTCATGTATTGTTCGGATTTAACTATGCATGAAAATATGAAAAAAATCAGATTTTATTAATTGATTTTGAAGGTTAGAAATTTTTTTTGGGGGCTCTTTTGGGTTAACTATGGCCAAGCCATGTCTAACCGTGGTCGAGCCCCTTAGTCGACCATGGAGAGCCCTCGAGCCGACCATGGTCAGCACCAAGGGCCGACCAGGTCACCTCGTGCGACCATGGATGGCCCACGAGCATTCATGGTCGCTGCCGCAGGCGACCAGATCGGTCAGCCCTCGGCTCGACCATGGATGGCCCACGGGCGTCCATGGTAGCTGCCGCGGGCGACCAGATTGGTCAGCCCTCGGCTCGACCATGGATGGCCCACGGGCGTCCATGGTCGCTGCCGTGGGCGACCAGACCGGCCAGCTCTTGAGCGACCAGATCGCACCCACGGGCCACTTTGGGACGGTTTTGAGGCGGGCTGGTCAATTTTGGGGTTTTTGGGTTGGTTTTGGCTCGTGGCTATTCCACGAGGTATTTCCCAATAAAATTTTAAATTTTTCAGATTCGGTTCGGTTTCGATAAGCCAGTGTGAACCAGTTCACTTTCAATTAATTAATTTTAACCGTCCAATTTCGATAAACCGAAAATTTTTCCACACTTAAGAAAGATAAAATTTGGAATAAATTTTTTGTTTGATAAGCATGATGAGTGATCACATGATCTTAGACAACATATTGCTTTCCACATGATGTATAGCTAAGCCCTCTAGACTTGTATGTTTTAATTTCAGTTTTGCAACCTGCGTTTTGCTAAGTTTTGGGTTGTGATAAATACGACTTGCGTGTCGTGGATTTTTTTTATTTATTTACTTTAAATTTGGAATTACAAAGACCGAAGCAAGATACAAGTAAAGAGGGAGATTCGATGGCTGGAGGAGACTTGAAGCCAGTGGGAGTCCAGAAGGATGGAGCAAGCCTGGATCTTGAAGACCTAGTCTTTAGGATCAGTTTTGCTAGAATCCTAGGATCCTTAGGATGGGCTTAGCTATGCATGTTTTACATTTACATTTATATATCGAGAATGTATGGATGTATGGATAGTTATTATATGCATTAGATTATGTATGTTTAACTATCACCCACACGCGAAGATTCAAACCGGTATTTAATCAGAGTTGCATGTAATTGGTTAAGGAATCATCTTTGCATGGATTTGCAATTGATGATTCCAGTTAAGATTGTATCGATATACAATTAGGTAGTAATAATTTACTTATATGCAAATAATTACAAGTCAAACGTGATACCATCCAAGTATGGACACTCAAAAGGGCTTTGAGACTTTGGATGTCGGTACGCCTCCGCGTAACATTCATAGAGGAGAAGTCTGGATGAGATAGGCAGTTCTATGTGGGTGCGTGCGCCTCCACGTAGTAGCCACATTAGTTCAATCCATACTCATCAAGTGGCCTAAACGGTTATCTTTCTCATACCGAAGTATGAGTGATAAATCCCTCAGACGTCTTTCGAGTTCACAAATGTAATTCATAACCAAGCCAATCACAATCGCTATGGCTACCCTTTTACAGGTAACGTTAGACTAGGTCAAACTTAGAGATTCATTACATAGTGCACACAAAGACTCATTAGTTTTAGGATATAATGACAAGCTACGATCTGTGAGTATCTCTTGACAATATCTATGTTGCATACTTACAATCGGGTTGTCCGATATCATTGACCTGATGATATCTATGATATAACTCCAGCACATACTTTTCCATGATCAGTAGAGCGTGATCACAAGGAGTTGGTCTCATACTGATCGCTTCTTAAAGAAGCTTAGTTGATCAGGGACTCATCAAATGTAATTCTTTCTTATCTACAGTTCTACTGCTAGTGGTTACACACATAATGACATAGATCAAATTACATTCGATATATTACTATAATACATTAGTAATATATGCCGATTTATTTATCTGGAAAGATGATAAAACATTTCATATGTATATCACTTTTATATTGTACTGGGGCATAACTCTAACAATCTCCCACTTGCCCCTGGTTCCAATTTAAGTTCTGATCTACTCCCATAGACCCTGCATGTTTCTCATGCCTAGGCTGCAGCTGAGCCTTTGTCAAGGGATCGGCCATATTATCATCAATCGAATAGTGTTTAATCTCCACATCACCTCTATATGTGATAACTCTCACGAGGTGATGCATGCTGAGTATATGTTTGGATCTGTTGTGGAATCTGGGCTCTTGAGCAATAGCTACGGCACTTGTGTTGTCCCACAACAAGTTTATCGGATCAGACGCTCGCGGCGTTGCATCTAATCCGATCAGAAAGCTTCTTATCCATACGGCCTCTTTAGCTGCTTTTGTTGCAACTATATACTCAACCTCCGTTGTAGAGTTGGCAATTTTGGCTTGCTTAAATCTTATCCAGCTTAAAGCACCACAACTCAACACAAAATATATCCTGACTGAATTTTGAAGTCATTTGGATATGTCTGAAAACAAGCATCGATTTGTCCTTTGAATGCTAGTTCTCTATCTACATCCCCATACACTAGGAATGCATCCTTGGTCCTCCTCAAATATTTGAGGATGACCTTTGATAGAAATCCAGTGTTATTGGCCGGGGTTAGATTAGAATATGCTGGTACAGCTTAGCGCAGATGAAACTTCCAGTCTCGTGCACATTTTGGCATACATGATGGATCCCATAGCCGAAGCATAAGGGATCTTAATCATCCTGCTCAGCTTATCAGGAGTGCTAGGACTCTGTAGCTTGATGAGCTTAATGTCATGACGCATGGGTATGTATCCTTTCTTAGAATCAAGCATTGATAGTCTTCTCAACACTTTACCTATGTACATGTTCTGACTTAGCAACATGTTTTGACTTAGGCCCAAAATCCTTTTGGAATGATCTGTAGAGATCCTGATGCCTACAATATATGTAGCAGCACCTAAGTCCTCCATCGATAAGTACTTCCCTAACCAATATTTGGTGGCAAGGTCGGGATAAATACCAAGAATACAATGTTACTCCTACTCGCTTTTTTATGTACGCAAGGCTCACTTTAGTTTTTGATGAAGTTGAGTTCCCTTACATCTTTATCAAAATTAAGGTTCCAACTCCCTGAAGCTTGCTTCAATCCATAAATGGATTTTTGCAGCTTACATATCTTTCTGGGATTCTTTGGATCTACAAAACGCACAGGTCGTGTGATATACACGCCCTCTAGTAAGGATACCTTACGAAGACACATTTTTCTGATTTGGATGCCTGCATCTCTGCTACCCAAATCTTTAGGAAAAACATACTAGGATGTTTCCCACGCCATACATGAGTATGGTCCATTTCTTATTTGGCTACTACGCGAATGCACACGCATTCAAATAGAACTGACCATCTCATTCCGCTCCCATCCCAATGAATACTACGCGAAGGGGCACGCATCCATGGTAACGGGAGACGTAATGAGTGTCATGTGGCGTACCTTTTGTGACTGTGGTCCAACTCTTATTTGGATACTACGCGGAGGCGCACACATCCAAATAGAACTGATTACCTTATTCAGCTCGCATCCCAATGAATACTACGCGGAGGCGCATGCATCCATAGTAATGGGAGACAAAATGACTTTCACAAGGTGTACTATCGTTGTCTTCATCAGAGCCCGATTTAAAATGAATGCGGCCGTTTCCAGAGTTAAGTATTAGTTGAACTCTCTTCTGGCTTGAGTACTTATAGGTGTACATACGTCGGAATATATTAGACTTAATAAGTAACTCGCCTTTCACATAAACCTGTGAAATGTGCCTTTGTCATTTTGCCCATTAGGCGAGACTTGCCTCTTTAAGTTTGAGTGAATTCAAACGCACTTTAAAATTCCATACTTGTGAATTGTTGAAATGCGTTTCTCGCCCATCAGGCACGACTTGCATCTTTCAATTTGAGTGAATTCAAACGGACTTAAAGTCCACACTTGTGAAGTGTTGAAATGTGTTTCTTGCCTATGTGCCTTAAATGACAATGCCAGATTATAACTTGGTTTAAATCATCAAATTTAAGTCTTTTCTTATTTACGTTATAGCAATTAAGCTTATCAACGTAAATATCTGATCTTGTTGACGTGGATACCCACTCTTCTTCACATGATCCTTGTATTGCTTACAATCCCTTATTCCTATGTCCTGACTTATTGCAGTGATAGCAGACCTCCTCTATTTTGTCCTTAGTCTTCATAACAGCTTTGGGAGCTGCTTGAACCTTTGGACGCTTGGGGTGTCTGATCTGCCCTACAAGGTGCTCATGAGCCTTACCCTTACCCTGATCAGCTTTCTTGAAGCTGACCTTCTTGTTGACCATAAGGACCTCCTTGGTCTTGCTCTTAAGGTTCTTTTCAGCTGTAACAAGCATCCCATGAAGCTCTGTTAAGGACTTGTCCATGTCATGCATATTATAATTTACTATGAAATCACTATATGTCATCCAATTACTATATAAATCACTATGAAATCCGCAACCATTTCCACCTGATCATCAAAACCGAGTCTGGTTAGATGTTTCTGAAGACATTTCATCTTCGCGACATGGGGACTAACAGGGCTTTAGCCTTAAGCTTGCAGGAGTTAAGTTCTCTGAAAGTAACATATCTTTCGACACGAGCTTTCTCCTTGAACATTTCCTTGACCTCTGCCTTACATATATGAGGGTCATCTGAAACGTTCCTGAACTGCTTCTGCAACTTTGGCATCCTACTGCACACCATAATGCATGACACGCCGATTTGGTTACTAAGGAACTTTGATAAGTATCCTTAGTGCCCTAGCGGCGTTCAGCGGTGGCTCAACAGGAGGTTCCTTGGTAAGGATATACTACTTGCGTTCATGCTTGAGTACAAGCCTCAAGTTTCTATTCCAATCTGAGTAATTCATGCCCTTGAGTCCGTCCTCCATTTAGACTCTCAGTGCGCTATTACTCCTTTGTGTTGTGTTTGCCTTTTAGTTCTACATGTAAAATTAATTCAATTTGGAGATTCAGTTATAAAATACTTGTCTGATTGTAACATTAGAATCTGAACCAGGATCCTATCATACCCTCAATTGAAGTGAACGGAGGCCCACTGCTCCAATTAAGAGCATCAAGGTAGGAATACATCCATTTACAAAACCATATAATTCATGGCTAGGGTCTGTACTAAAAGTACACGAAATACCTTATACTGATACCCTAGGTCAGCCCTAGCTGACAATCGTAGACAAGTCTACCAAGCTTGAACTATGAACAAAACTAATGTGGTTACTACGCGGAGGCGCACACACCCACATAGAACTACCCATCTCATCCAGACTTCTCCTCTATGAATGTTACGCGGAGGCGTACCTGAAGGAATTATTTGAAGGTTTCAATGAATTAATTTCATGCCCATACAAGAAATTAACGTCAAAGTTCCATATTAAATAAGGATCTTACATGATCAAGAATTGATCATGAGATCTAGGCTAGAATAAAACTTGAATATTACCTTGATTCAAAATCTTTTTGTTACTAAATAGGATTTACTAAGCTCTAAAGATCGTCCACACAGGAAGAGCAATCCGGGGATGCTCACAACGATCCTTGCTAGAAGATCGAAGCAAGCAAAACGGATGGAGAGGGAGGGGGTGGCCGGTCGGCTAGAGAGAGAGAGAGAGAGAGAGAGAGAGAGAGAGAGTAGCTAGGGTTTTGGAAATAATTTTCCTTAATTTTCAGATATGAAAATTTCCCTTTTATAACCCTTTTTAGGCAATAATAAATTAAAGGCCTTAATGGTTTTACAGCCCAAAGCTTTTAACTAATTATGTAGAGAAGCCCATTCTGGCTTAGCCTGATCTGGCTAGGCCCTGTTTAGTTAAATAAATTAAATCTATTTAATTAGATTATAACTAATTGGTCCAGTTAAACCGTTCTTGATTTCCGGTTTAGTCCTAAACCGAAATCGGTCTAATCCGGTTTAATCCAAAACCGGATTTTTCTCTCATGATTCCTGTATATGATTCCATCCGTTTTACTCAACCTTTAGTGTGTGACCCTTAAGGCTCACGGCACGTCGGCGGACTGGTAAAATTACCATTTTACGCTTTCCATCGTGAGTGACCTCTAGCAAGACATCATGATTACCCAACGCTTGTGATTATCGAGATTTCGACTTAGCCTTGTCATACATGAATCTATCCTTTTATCCTCTTGATATCTTTGACAACCACGAGGCATAGACAAGTCATCCTCGTTCAATTGTCCTGTTTCTTGATTCTGAGTTAACTGAATTGTAGTTGATACTCCGTATCGACTACATGGCCATGCTATTGTATTTCAGTTGTACTCATCAAGTGGCCTAAACTGATATCTGCTCACACGTCTGTATGAGGGATAAATCTTTCAGCGATCTATTGAGTCAACTCATGTATCTCGTGATCGAGCCAATCACAATCGTTATTGTAACCCTTTTACATGAGACGTTAGACTGAGTCAAACTCGTCACTCATTACATAGTGACCTCAATGATCCTTCTGTCTGAGGATGTGATTTCATGTGCCGACATATGAGTATGTTCATGACTGTGTCTATGTAAAATACTCATGATCGGTTCGTCCTATATCACCCCTGTCTGCTGATACAATGACCTAACTTTGGCCCCCTTCTGGTCATGATCAGTAGAGCGTGATCATTTAGAGTTAGCCTCATACCGATCGCTTCTTATGAAGCTATTCTGATCGGGGACTGCTTAAGTAAGATTTTATCTGATCTGTAGATCTAATATTATGTGTTGACACATCAATGATACAAATCAAATCATATTTAAGATATTGGTACAACACTTAGTAATATGAATGCCCATTTTATTTCAACTAATAATCTTTATTACATGATTAGATTGAAAACACATTGTGCTAGGGCCCAAAAACCCAACAGTCTCCCACTTGCCCTAGACCCAATTGGTATTCCAATCTAAGCCCATTCCCTTGAGATGCTCCTCACGCTTAGGTTGCGGTAGTGCCTTAGTTAAGGGGTCAACTAGATTATCATGTGTTGAAATGTTGCTTATCTCTACTTTGCCTTTATCAACCATCTCTCTGATGATGTGATACTTTCTTTCGAAGTGCTTGGTCCTGTGGTGAAATCTGGGCTCTTTAGCGAGTGCTACGGCCCCCATGTTGTCACACCCTAAGTTCACGGGATTAGACGTTTGCGACAGTACATCTAATCCTTTCAAGAAGTTCCTGACCCACACAACCTCTTTCGCTGCCTCTGACTCAGCTATGTATTCCGCGTCCATGGTGGAGTCGGCTATTCTCGCTTCCTTAAAGCTTTTCCAACTGAAAGTTCCCCCGTTCAACATGAACACATACCCATCTTGAGACTTAAAGTCATTTGGGTCTGTCTGAAAACTAGCATCGACATATCCAGTGACGGTTAGTTCTCCTTCTATCCCGCCATACACTAAGAAAGCGTCCTTTGTTCTCCTCAGATATTTGAGGATACACTTGACGGCACTCCAGTGTTCTTGGCCTGGGTTAGACTGAAATCTGCTGGCACAGCTGAGGGAAAACGATACGTCAGGTCTCGTACAGATCATGGCATACATGATGGATCCCACTGCCGAAGCATATGGGATTCCCTCCATCTTCTTAAGCTCATCAGGTGTTTTAGGACACTGATTCTTGCTGAGCTTGATGCCATGTCTTACCGGGAGGTTCCCTTTCTTAGAGTCAAGCATTGAGAATCTTCTCAACACTTTATCTGTGTAGGTGCTTTGACTTAGCCCTAAAATTCTCTTGGATCGATCTCTAAAGATCATGATCCCTAGAATGTAAGCGACCTCTCCTAAGTCCTTCATGGAGAAACACTTCCCTAACCAAGCTTTGGTCTCAAGCAAGGTTGGGACGTTATTTCCCATGACCAGTATGTCGTCGACATACAGCACCTAGAACACTATGTTACTCCCGCTGCTCTTCTTGTAGATACAGGGTTCATCTGGATTCCTGATAAACCTGAACTCTTTTACGGCTTCATCGAACCGTAAGTATCAACTCCTGGAAGCTTGCTTCAATCCATAAATGGATCGATGCAACTTACACACCTTTTCGGGATGTTCTGGATCGACAAAATCTTCTTGTTGGGTCATATAAACATCCTCCTACAAATTCCCGTTAAGGAATGCGGTTTTGACGTCCATTTACCATATCTCGTAATCAAAATATGCTGCAATTGCTAACATTATCCGAATTGACTTAATTATGGCTACTGGCGAAAAGGTCTCATTATAGTCCATGCCTTGCACTTGACGATAACCTTTTGCAACCAGTCTTGCTTTGTAATTCTGAGGCTTTCCGTCTTGCACTTGACGATAACCTTTTGCAACCAGTCTTTCAGACCTCATTGGTCCTACAGGAGTTTCTGTTGGAATAGGACTTTGATAATTTACCTCATCGGGTACCTCTACATCCTCTGTAGGCTGTTTTGTGTCTTCTCGAATTTCTTCAAGAAGCACAAGACTCCCACATGGATTCTTGGATAAGAATTCTCTTTCCAAGAAAACCCCACCTCGAGCAACAAAGACCTTGTTCTCTTCGGGTTTATAGAAGTAGTACCCCATGGTTCCTTTGGGATACCCTACAAAGACACACTTATATGCTTTGGGTTCGAGTTTATCACCAAGCAATCGTTTGACGTAAACGTCGCACCCCCAGATCTTGAGGAAAGATAGCTTGGGAGTTTTCCCTTGCCAAACCTCAAATGGAGTGGTCTCCACTGCCTTTGTAGGTGCCCGATTCAAAATGAATGTGGTCATTTCTAGGGCATAGCCCTAGAAAGATACTGTAAGGTTGGCGTGACTCATCATGGAACGAACCATGTCAAACAGGGTTCTGTTCCTCCGTTCGGAAACACCATTCAGCTGAGGGGTTCCTGGCGGAGTTAGTTCTGACAGTATACCATTATCCCTTAGGTGACTGAGAAAATCTTGATCCAAGTACTCGCCTCCTCGATCGGAACGAAGTGCCTTTATACTTTTACCAAGCTGGTTCTGTACTTCATTCTGGAATTCTTTGAATTTATCAAAGGACTCCGACTTATGTCTTATTAAATAGACATGCCCATACCTACCGAAATCGTCGGTAAAGGTTATGAAGTATCTAAAACCTCTCCTTGCTTGTGTGCTGATGGGCCCACATACGTCTGAATGTATTAGACCCAGGAGATCACTCGCCCTTTCACCTAAGCCGCCAAAAGCCCCCTTTGTCATCTTTCCCATAATGCAAGATTCACATCTCTCGATTGGTGTGAATTCAAACGGACTTAATAGCCCACACTTGTGAAGTGTCGAGACGCGTTTCTCGCCAATATGGCCCAAATGACAATGCCACATCACTGTCTGGTTTAAGTCATCCGACTTCAACCTCTTATTTACGTTATAGTTTGAACTGTTGTTAGAGTTATCAACATTTAAGATGTATAATCCACCAACCATAGATGCAGTGCCATAAACAATATTATTTCTTGATAAAGTAAATAAACCATTGTCTATGGTGAATACAAAGTTAAGTTTGTCCAAACTGGACACTGAAATAATATTCCTACTTAAAGTAGGTACACACAAGACATCGTCAAAAACTAAAATAAGCCCTCTAGGCATCCTAAGACTAACAGAACCGACAGCCGTCGTTGACACCGAACTGTTGTCTCCAACTCTCAAAACCCGTTCGCCTTTCCCAAGGAGTTTCTTACTTTCCAGATCCTGCAGATTAACACAAATGTGAGTTTCTGCTCCGGTATCAACTACACATGTATTTGAGAAAGTAACGTTGTGATTATAATCAACAACGTAAATACCTGATCCAGGTCCTGAAGGGTGTCCTCCCTTCTGCAAGCTCTTCACATAATCCTTGTGATGCCTGCAATCCTTCTTCCAATGACCTGACTGTTGGCAGTAGTAACAGACTACCCCTGAGGTCGAAGTACTCCCTTCGGTTCTAGGAACCGCTTGGATCTTCGGACCCCTGGGTGCTCTTATCTGCCCAGCTAGGTGCATTGGCGCCTTACCCTTACCCGCCACTATTGGGGCCTTGCCCTTGTTGGAATTTCCTAGCGACTTGCCAGTAGGTTTGCCAGCTCTTTTGAAGTTGACATCCTTATTGACCATCAGAACCTCAGGGGTCTTGCCCTTGAGACTTTTCTATGCTATCACTAACATCCCATGCAGTTCCTTGATAGTCTTTTCCATATTATAGAGATTGTAACTTGTGATCACATCTCCATAAACCTTTCGAAGAGACATCAGGACTATGTCTGATTTCAGCTGCTCTGTGAAGCTGTGACCTAGACTGGCCAGGCGATAGAAGAGCCACTTCATCTTCAGGACATGTGGGCTCACTGCCTCACCAGCATTTAGCCTGCTGTAGAACAACTCCCTAAGAGTGTTGTATCTTTTGACACGAGCATTCTTCTGGTAGTATACTTTGATCTCCTCCATCATCTCTTGTGGATTGTCCATGAGATGCATAAACTAGTCATGGGTGTCATTTTCCATGGACCCGACCATGAGGATGCCAACATCTTGTCGATTGCTTATGCACTTGTCATAAGCGTTTTTATCGGCCTCGCTGGCATTATCTGTAGACACTTTTATAGGCTTATCTCTAAGGATGTACTCCTGTCTGTCATATTGAAGGGCAAGCTTCAGGTTCCTCTCCTAAACCAGGAAGTTGGTCCCTGACAGCTTGTCACTCGACAGAAAAGACTTTAAGACTTCACTGCCAGAACGTGTTGACTTGGGTTGCGACGGTGCCATTAAGACTTCATAACCTTTATCTTGATTTAAATCATAAAATACGGTTTATCGAAACCGTTATTGTGAACCGGTTAATTTCTAAATTAAATCGGTTCACTCTTTGGTTTATCGAAACCAAACCGGTCTGAAATTTTAATTAATTATTGCTGAAAATTCTAGATTTTTCTGGGTCGGTTCTGACCCAAATCCCTTCCAGTTTGACCGAACCAAAATTGACTCGAGGGCCATTTTTGGGTTCGGCCAAACCCTACCCGCAAGGGCTGGCCGCGCCGTGACCGACCAACCCGTGAGGGCTGGTCGTGGCCGTCCCCTGGCCGGAGCGGAGAGGCTCGGCCAGATCTGCCACAAGCAGATCTGGTCGGCTTCCTCGTTTCGACCGATCGGCCCATGGCGCGGCCGGGGTTAGCCTCTCGGCTAGCCTCGGCCTCCCGCGGGTCTCGATCTCGATCTAACTCGATCAATTTTATTTTTTCAGCAACAATAAAAAAACTCCAGCAATTAATTCATTAACCAAAACATAGAATTTTAAATTTTAAATTTACAACACCGAAATAAATTGCAAAATCAAATCCAGCCTATCATGCTCGAATACAAAATCATGCGGAACCAAGCCTCTGATACCACTGAAGGAATTATTTGAGAGTTCCAATCAATTAATTTCATGCCTATACAAGAAATTAACCTCAAAATTCCATATTAAATAAGGATCTTACATGATCATGAATTGATCATGAGATCTATGCTAGAATAAAACTTGAATATTACCTTGATTAAAAATGTCTTTGTTACTAAATAGGATTTAGTAACCTCTAAAGATCGTCCACACAGGAAGAGCAATCCGAGGATACTCACAACGATCCTTTCAGAAGTTCGAAGCAAGCAAAATGGACGGAGAGGGAGGGGATGGGCGGTCGGCTAGAGAGAGAGAGAGAGAGTAGCTAGGGTTTTGGAAATAATTTTCCTTAATTTTCAGATCTGAAAATGTCCCTTTTATAACCCCTTTTAGGCAATAATTAATTAAAGGCCTTAATGGGCTTAAAGCCCAAAGCTTTTAATTAATTATGTAGAGAAGCCTGTTCTAGTTTAGCCCAATCTGGCTAGGCCCTGTTTAATTAAATTAATTAAATATATTTGATTAGATTATAATTAATTGGTCAAGCTAACCCGTTCTTGATTTCCGGTTTAGCCCTAAACCAAAATCGGTCTAATCCGGTTTAAACCAAAACCGGATTTTGTCTCTCTCATGATTCCTCTATATGATTCCATCCGTTTTACTCAACCTTTAGTGTGTGACCGTCTAGGCTTACGACACGTCGGTGAACTGGTATAATTACCATTTTACCCTTTCAATCATGAGTGGCTTCTTGCAAGACATCATGATTACCCAACACTTGTGATTATCGAGATTTCGACTTAACCTTATCGTACATGAATCTATCCTTTTATCCTCTTGATATCTTTAACAACCACGAGGCATAGACAAGTCATCCTCGTTCAAATATCCTGTTTCTTGATTCTAAGTTAACTGAATTGTAGCTAATACTTCGTATCGACTGCATGGCCATGCTCTTGTATTTCAGTTGTACTCATCAAGTGGCCGAAACTGATATCTTCTCACACGTCCGTATTAGGGATAAATCCTTCAGCGATCTATTGAGTCAACTCATGTATCTCGTGATCGAGCCAATCACAGTCGTTATTGTAACCCTTTTACAGGAGACGTTAGACTAAGTCAAACTCGTCGCTCATTACATAGTGACCTCAATGATACTTCCGTCTGAGGATGTGATTTTATGTGCCGACATATGAGTATGTTCATGACTGTGTCTATGTAACATACTCATGATCGGGTCGTCCTATATCACCCTTGTCTGGTGATACTATGACCTAACTCTGCCCCCCTTCTGGCCATGATCAGTAGAGCGTGATCATTTAGAGTTAGCCTCATACCGATCGCTTCTTATGAAGCTATTCTGATCGGGGAGTGCTTAAGTAAAATTTTATCTGATCTGTAGATCTACTATTATGTGTTGACACATCAATGGTACAAATTAAATCATACTTAAGATATTACTACAACACTTAGTAATATGAATGCCATTATATTTCAACTAATAATCTTTATTACACGATTTTACTGACATCCATAGGCTCAAAGCCCTTTTGAGTGCCCAAACCTGGATGGTATCACGCTTGACTTGTAATTATTTGCGTTTAAGTGAATTATTACTGTCTGATTGTATATCGATACAATCTTAATCTGGAATCATCAATTGCAAATCCATGCAAAAATGATCCCTTAACAGGTTACATGCAAGTCTTATTAAATACTGTTTTTTAATCTTTGTATGTGAGTCATAGCTAATCATACATAAACTTGTATATTAAAACTATCATACATTCACAACATACAAATGTAACGGTAAATTATGCATAAATAAGCTCATCTTAAGTTCCTAAGAGTCTAGCAAAACTGATCCTAAAGACGTGGTCTTCAAGGTCCAGACTAGCTCCATTCTTGTGGACTCCTACTGGCTTCGAGCCTCCTCCAAACTTCGAGTCTTCCTCTTGACTTGTTTCTTGCGTCAGTCTTCGTGATTACAAATTTAAATAAAATAAATAAATTACAAATCACGACACGTAGGCTGTATTTACTACAACCTAAAACTTAGCAACACGTAGGTTGCAAAACCGAAATTAAAATACAAATCTAGAGGGCTTAGCTATACATCATGTGGAAAACATCATGTTATCAAAGATCATGTGATCACTCAGCATGCTTATCAAACAACAAATTTTTCCAAATTTTATCTTTCTTAAGTATGGAAAAATTCTAGTTTATCGAAAGCGGATGGTTTAATTTATTAATTGAATTTTGAACCGGTTCTCGCTGGTTTATCAAAAACGAACAAAATCTGAAAATTAACAGTATAGGGCTTTAAATATGATAAAACATTACATCTGAAGATCACTTTTATATTGGACTGGGGCATAACTCTAACAACACGTGGAGAAATGTTATCGGGGCTATGGGAGACATGATTCCAGGCTACAAAAGCCTCGTCAACCCTATCAAAACTCACAAAGAGCAGAGGATTCACAGTGCTACCACGCTCATATAGCAGAGCTTAAGGTTGAAAAGGAACAAAAAAGACAAAATTCAAGAAGTTGAAGTTGAAAACAAGTTCATGATTGCGGTAATGTAGAAGCTTGGTGATTCCTGTACACCCCGAACCTCATCCTCCTATGATGATTCCGAGCCGAGGACTCATACTAAATTTTAGGATAATTTCGGCTAGCTATAGCTAGTTTGACGCATTTCTCACATAACTACACCTACTTTACTTTTTATTCTGGGAATCACGCTAGTTTTGGTAATTCTCACCTACCTACATTTTTGGACCAAAATGCCCCTCTTTGGTTTTCAAATTTTCAAACTCATGCCATTTTTTTTATTTCACATCTCTTTAAAAACTGATTATTTTCGCACATTTAAAGATTTCGAATGATTTTGGAGTCTTCATAAGAAGTGTAGCTGGCTTTAATACCTTTCTAAAATGCTAAGATTCATGAACTTTGAAGGTCATTTGATAAGTCAAAAGTATGTCAGTGTATTCTGCTGGAAACTTGCTTGCTCGGAAAGTTCAAGTTTCCAGCGGAAAGTTTGGACGCACTTTTCACTTACCAAATAACCTTCAAAATTCATGAATATTAGCATTTTAGAAAGGTATTAAAGTCAGCTACACTTCTTATGAATACTAAAAAATAATTCGAAGTCTCTAAGTGTGCAAAAATAATCAGTTTTTAACGAGAGGTGAAATGAAAAAAATGGCAGGAGTTTGAAATTTTGAAAGCCAAAGAAGGGCATTTTGGTACAAAAATGTAGGTAGGTGAGAATTACCAAAACTAGCGTGGTATACAGATTAAAAAATAAAGTAGGTGTGGTTATGTGAGAAAGACTGCATAGTAATCACAAATACTCCTCGGTGATAAAGATACAATGATATACTACGCCAAATGAGTATGATCATGACTGCATCTATGCTGCATACTTATATTAGACCGTTTAATATCATTTTCCAAATGATATCTATGATGTAATCACACTCAATGATGCAGATAAAATCACATTCAACTTATTACTACAACATACTATTAATAAAATGCCGATTTTATTTCATTGAAAATCATTACAGACATAACTTTGTATTGGACTATGGCACAAGTCCTACGTATTCAAGTACTGAAACAATTAATCTTGCAAATAGAAAGAGTGCAGTGTAATTATAAATACCAAGAAAAGTAATTAATATATTAAAGAAGTTATATAACATGACATGAATTTATTGATATAGGTTTATTTTATGTGAATATTCTGTGTATAAACTGGAAAAGAAGAGAGGTGAATGAGACTAGGTCAAAGCAGAGAGCAGCAGTTTAGATTAATATTATGCAGCAAAAAGAGAAGCCTCCATATGGTGTGAAGTGAAGCCAAAAATTGAAAAAGAAACAAAGAAATAAGGCCAAAAAACTCAAAGATGTGAAGACCCATTCAATCCTACTTAGTATTACAAAGCGCATATATAAATACCAACTAAGGAAGCAAAACTAAGGAAGTGAAAATGGCAAGAAAGAGGAAGGGTTGTGAGGGGGTGGAAGAGAACAAGTCCCCTCCTCTTGTTGGGGATGAAGCAAGCATGGCATGGGAGGAGATGTCGACCCCCCATCGGGGTCGTAAGCGGTTCATCGGCGTGAGGCAGAGGCCGTCGGGGCGATGGGTGGCCGAGATCAAGGACACCATTCAGAAGATCAGGGTGTGGCTGGGCACCTTTGACACAGCAGAGGAAGCAGCAAGAGCCTATGACGAAGCGGCGTGCCTGCTCCGCGGGGCCAACACTCGCACCAACTTCTGGCCAGCCTCTCCCTCTCACTCCCCTCCCGCTCTCCCCTCCAAGATCACCAACCTCCTCCTCCACCGCCTCAACGCCAGAAACAACTCTCTTTCTCATCACATCTCTCCACCGCCCCCCATCAACCACCATCACCAACAACACATTCAACTAATCGAAGAATCAACGGATACCCTCTACACAGATTTCCTCAACGAGTTCACTCTTACCACAGATATTGTGCCTCATCATCAAACCCATTCCTTTACAACATATACTCCTGAATATCCACAAATGGTTCCGGACGACGACCAATTGCCACAGCCGTCGAGTTCTGGAGAAGAGGAGGAGGAGGAGGAGGGTGTAATTGATTTGCAGTTCGTGGATGAAGCGGGGACAGCCGCTTACTGCTCTCCATTTGTGATAGCTCAAGAGATAGGAGAGGCGGCGGAAGCGGAAGCCGGGGACGAGCCTTGGATGTTCAGAGATGCAATGAAGAGGATGAAATATGAGCGCAAGTACTCGGCTTCCCTCTATGCGTTTAATGGCATAACAGAGTGCTTGAAGCTCAAAGGGAGGACTGACAAATTGACCAATCTTCACAAGATAACCAAAGAGCAGAAACAAGATAAGGGTGAG
The DNA here is from genome assembly GCA_963920655.1 of Geranium rotundifolium. Classification (NCBI taxonomy): domain Eukaryota; kingdom Viridiplantae; phylum Streptophyta; class Magnoliopsida; order Geraniales; family Geraniaceae; genus Geranium; species Geranium rotundifolium. The sequence continues at coordinate 18,266,013 of OY987315.1, forward strand.
AACCAACTATCTTCTTCTTCATCTGCAAGCAATGATGAAGACTTGCTGCTATGGAGCTCTCTTGATCTTCCTCCAATATGTTTTGTCAACTACTAATTCTGGAATTAATTAAAACAACAGTTTGGTATCTTCTGTTTTTGAGCATAGAGACCAAGTTACCGAGTAAGGAGCAATTTGAGCAATCACAAAGAATTAGTTTTTAAGTTCATGAGATATTATGTCAATTCACAATTGACACCCTGAAAATTTTATTTTTTAGATTTACATTTTTATAAAAAAAAAACAGTGTCAGCTGCTTTTAAACATCCCAACAATTGCTCTCACATATTTTCTTCTCAAAATTAATACTTTTATTAACATTCTCATATTTGAAATTCATGAGTCCATCTCTCTATACAGAAAAGAAAGGTTGTTGAAGCCATCTGCTGAAATTGCAGTGGTATCTAGTTAACTATTGTCCCACTCAAGGGAAAGATGTATCATATAGTACTATTTCTCGTATTCAAGTACCCACTTAAACCGTATCAAAATATAATTTTCTTGTTTGATTTACACAAACAATTGTTTCCTAGTGTGAATATCATTTTAAAAATCTAGATAGAGGAATAAATGTTCAAATTTCTCAAACATAAAAGCAGGTCATCCTATCACATTCACCAGAAGAAGAACATGGTGCGCAATAGCACAGTAGTGTTAGTCCTAGTGCTCAAGTTCAATTGTAATAAATTTATAAATGTCTATATTGTATTTTATCATCGTGTACAATAAATGTAAAACTTTATATTACTTTGTGTTGAGGTAATATGTCGAAGTGTGTTTCGATCTATGTCCACCATGCGAAGTAGAACCATAGATCGGGATGAATCACATTTGACGGGTCCCTGGTCAATTGTACCTCTAGGAAGAAACTAGTAAGAAAGACAACTCTTTATGACTCAAGTTCTATTAGTCATTGGAATGGGATTCCGGAGTCTGATCTTAGATATCATGTGGGACCTTATATTGGACGACCCGACCTGGATACGTACCATAGATGCAGTCATGAGCATATTCAGTGTCGTAGCTTGTCATGTATCCTTAGACCGAGGATTCTATGTGATTACTATGCGGTAAACAACTGAGTTTGACCTCAGCCTAACGTTATCCGTGACAGGGCTTCCATAACGGTCAGGATTAGCTTGGGGACGGACTGCACGAGTGATGCCAAAGATGGCTAAGGGATTTATCCCTCATACTACAGTATGGGAATGATATATGTTTGGGCCACTTGATCGAGAGCGACTGAAAGATAAAGCATGGCCATGCACTTGATACTAGTGTAGGGTTTTGGAACGTTCTAGATAATCGAGATAGCGAAATCATTAACAAAAGCAACTCCAAACCTTGTCCAAGAACATGAACCATCAAATCTGAAGGCAAAAGCTATTCCACAAGATATTTATCTTTTAGTCTTTGTTAAATCAATAAAGAAGAACTTTGTGATCTTCTTCTCTAGAGCAAGTCCACACCAAGAGGATGATCTTCAAGATCCTTCACTTAAAGTCTACTAGAGCAATTAAGTGAAGAACAAGAGAGCAAGAAGAGAGGAGAGAGGGGAGTGGCCGGCCAAAGGAGAGAGAAATGGAGAGTTGAGAGTGTGAGTGATTAATCCAAAAAGATCTACTTCATCAACTCATAAGCATGGGTCAAAAAGTGAAAGCATGGGCTTAAAGGTGTCATTACCCATACCCCTTAAATCACTCACCTCTTAATCAACAATCACCAACTAAGCATGGTGTATATGGCCCCCACCCTTGGACCCACCAAGGTGGCCGGCCACTTGGGCTTATTGGGCCCAAAATGGGCCTTTGTTGGGCCGGCCATGTGACCTCATGGGCCGAGCCCAATGGGCTTGCCCATGTGGTCCCGTGCCGTGTCCAAAATTTGTCCAACCCTTTTTTCATTACTTATCAAACAAATTCCGACGCGACATCAACGAAAATCTCAGTTTTCTCGATTTGCTAATTATTCTCTCAAACCGAACTCATGGGCCAAAACCTTCAGTTTTGTCCATGCATTGCTCCTCAAGAAACGTTAAGGTTTCCTTGTCCCAAGTTATCCGTCTTGTATGTGTGTGACCCTCCAGGCTCATGCCACCGTTGGCAGATCGGCGCAAGAGATCTCTCTTGTCCGATCCGTCATGAGTGATCTCTATAGTAAGACATTATGATTACCCAAGGTGCATGATGATCGATGATTCGATTTAACCTTGTGCATACAAGTCACTATCCTATTATCTCTAGACATCCTGATTGATCACAAGGCATAGAGTCGTCATCCTTGTTTAATCAATCATTGCTTCTTGATATGTGAGATGGCTGAGAACTGATAACCTGTATCACTGGCATGGCCATGCTCTTTCTCTCAGTCACTCTCGATCAAGAGGCCTTTAACGGATATCTTTCCCATACCGTAGTACGAGGGATAAATCCCTTAGCCGTCTTTCGTGTCACTCATGCAATCCGTTCCGCCACCCAATCATGCCCGTTATTGCAATTCTTGTTACGAAAAGCGTTAGACGCAAGTTAAAGCCGCACGTACACTGCATAGCGATCACAAAAACTCCTTGGTCTAAGGATATCGTGACAAGCTATCGCGTTTGAATATGTTCATGGCTTAATCTTCGAAACACTATTCAAAGCGGGTCGTCCGATATCAATCACCTCATGATATCTATGATATGATATAGGGATCCCTCATCCCTATGACAAGCAGAACTACGTCATTGAGAACCATCCTCATGCTGGTCGCTTCTATTGAAGCGTACATTGACTAGGGACTCGTTAAGTGTGATCCATACAAATTTATGGTTCTACTACTTTAGTCGTCATAAATAAGATCATGTTTAACATATTACTTCAACACATAAGTAATACAAAACCGTTTTATCTATTACAAATGATGATAAATATACATAGACATTTATAGACTACTAGCAATTGGACTAGGGTACAAAAAAGCTATCAATCTCCCACTTGCCCCTAGTTCTAATCTAAGTCCCAGTCTATACCCATTAACCTAACATGTTTATCATGTTTCGCTTGAGGAAGAGCCTTGGTCAAGGGGTCGGCTACGTTATCATCAGATGCAACGTAGTGGATCTTCACGTCACCTCTAGCAACTATGTCGCGAATGATGTGATACGTCCTGAGTACATGTTTGGATCTGTCATGTGCCCTAGGTTCCTTATCTTGCGCACTGGCCCCGGTGTTGTCACAATATAAGTCTACTGGGTTAGATGGGTTTTGAATTACACCTAACCCAGCCATGAAACTCCTGATCCATACAGCCTCTTTTGCCGCTTCCGATGCAGCAATGTACTCAGCTTCCGTCGTAGAGTCGGCAATGGTGTACTTCTTCTTGCTTTTCCAGCTGAATGATCCACCGTTCAACGTAAACACATATCCCAACTGACTCTTAAAGTCATCGGGGCCTGTCAGGAAACTAGCGTCGACATATCCTTTGACGACTAGATCATCATTTCTTCCCACGTATACAAGAAAAAATTCTTTGGTTTTTCTCAGATATTTGAGAATCGCCTTGACGGCAATCCAGTGTTCCTCACCGGGTTTGGATTGATGTCTACCGGTACAGCTTAGGGCAAACGAGACATCCGGTCTCGTACATATCATGGCATACATTATGGACCCTATAGCCGAAGCATATGGGATCTCATTTATTCTTGCTAGCTCTGCAGGTGTCTCAGCACACTGTTTCTTGCTAAGCTTTATGCCATAACACATGGGCAGCAGTCCTTTCTTTGAATTATGCATTGAGAATCTTTTCAGCACTTTATCTATATAGGTGCTTTGACTTAAGCCCAAGACCCGCTTGTCACAGTCTCTATATATCTTGATCCCCAAGATGTAAGAAGCCTCGCCTAAGTCCTTTATTGCGAAACACTCACCTAACCAAGTCTTTATTAAGAGTAAGGTAGGGATGTCGTTTCCAATGAGCAATATGTCATCAACATAGAGCACCAAAAACACTACTTTGCTCCCATCTGCCCTTTTATACACGCAAGGTTCATCATCGTTACTTTGCTCCCATTAAGAAAGGCGATTTTGACGTCCATTTGAAATATCTCATAATTATGATAAGCTGCTACGGCAAGTAGAATGCGGATAGATTTGACCATAGCTACTGGAGAAAAGGTTTCTTCAAAGTCAGTTTCGTGGACTTGCCTATAACCCTTTGCTACAAGTCTTGCTTTATAGGTCTGAGGTTTGCCATCCATGTCTATCTTTATTTTAAAGATCCATTTACACCCAATGACTTTTATGCCATGGGTTTGATCCACCAAGTCCCACACTTGATTATCTGACATGGATTGCATTTCTTCCCTTATGGCTTCCAGCCATTTCTCAGAGTCGGTTCCGTCCAGGGCCTCTCGAAAGGTAGCTGGATCATTGTCCACTAACACCAAATCATCACCTCCAATTACTAGGAAACCGTATCTGATAGGTGCATGACTTGTCCTTTCAAACCGCCTTGGACCGTCCTCATTAATTGTAGCTATTGGTTCTTGCTCAACGACCACTTCTGGCTCTACTTCTTCTAAGGGGTCGTTCAGCGGTTCCTGAGTGACTATCTCATCTAGAACTTCATCAAGATGAATAGCCCTCCTACTGACTGTCTTGGAAATAAATTCATTTTCCAAGAATATCCCACCTCGGGCGATAAAAACTTTGTTTTCGCTCGGTTTGTAGAAGTAGTATCCTTTTGTTTCTTTTGGATATCCGATGAAAGTGCACTTATCTGATCTCGGTTCGAGCTTGGTTGCAAGCAACCGTTTTACATAAGCCTCGCAACCCCAGATTTTCAGGAAGGACAAAGCGGATTCCTTCCCGTACCATTTCTCGAATGAAGTCCCTTCCACTGCTTTCGACGGAGCCCTATTTATTATGAATGCGACCGTTTGTAGAGCGTAACCCCAGAAGGAGATCGGGAGATCAGTATGACTTACATCAATTGAACCATATCCAACAATGTCCGATTCCTTCGCTCGGACACACCATTAAGTTGCGGTGTTCCTGGCGGAGTCTACTGAGATAGTATTCCACTTTCAATAAGATGACTAAGAAACTCTTCGGATAAGTATTCTCCACCCCGATCAGAACGGAGTGCCTTGATACTTTTTCCGAGTTGGTTTTCTACTTCAGTCCTAAACTCCTTGAATTTATTAAAGGCTTCAGACTTATGTCTCATGAGATAGACATAACCATATCTACTGAAATCATCAGTGTTGCTACGTTTAATTGTTGGCATGATTTTTTAGCGCAAATGTAAGAAGTTGTGCAACATGTTACATGACATGTGGAGCGACTTGTTGCAATCCAGATTAGGAAAGATCTGAAATTTTCCTATTTCGACGAAGCTTAGAGCGAAAGAAGAAAGACGCCACGAAGACTTGGAGCGCAAGAGAGTGACGTCGATAAGTCAGGCGACTTCCAGCTGTCAGTAACACGTCAGCAATAGGCGGCAACTCTACTTGCCTGATTTATTCAGGAAGTCAGAACAGGCAAGACAACTTCCAGCTGTCATGGAAGGCGGCAACGACTTGCCTGATTTAGTCAGGAAGTCTGAAACTTCCTGTTCCTGATCCGAGAAGTATTAGGAATGTAAGCTGATATAAAAAGCCTTGGGCTTCCCATTAGCAGATCATCCGTTCTTGTTCTAACAATTGCAAGATTTCTCAGAGCTCTTAACCGTGCACCATTGGCGTGTTGAGAGTCTGATTAAGATTCGCTAGAACGGACTTTTGCTCCGATCAAACATTAAGTCGCAAAGACTAAGTGTTTGGATCGGTTAGGGTTTTTTTTTGTGATTGAAGATTCACAACTCCGTCAAAGAAGACAACGACATCGAGCATAGGCTTGCTCGAAGAGTGGAATTGAGAGGATCTCAAAGACAGGGGGAGAGGCCCTTGGTCGAGGTTGTTCACGGTGAGATCTATAGTAGCTTAGGACAATAGCTTGTGTGATAGCTAGTTAGTGCTTGAAGTTGTACTATTGACTACCTAATAGTGAAAATCTTTCCACTGGCAAAGTGCCCCCAGACATAGGTGCAGAGTCACCGAACTGGGTAATCATCTCTGGTGTCGTTATTATTATCTGTTTACTGTTTTACTTGCGGTTTACGTTTTAGGGATGTAGTCGATCCACAAGTTACGACTTTGTGTTGGACTTCTTGACTCGGCTACAATTCAGAATTTCAATTGGTATCAGAGGAGGCACCTTTGCTTTTAGGTGATTTTCCTGCAAAATTTCTGAATAGCCAATATGGACTCAAAGGAAGGAGGCTCAGTAAATCGACCACAAGTTCTTGACGGAACAAACTATGGGTACTGGAAAGCTCGGATGTGTGCCTTCTTGAAGTCCCTCGACAGCAAAACCTGGAAGTTTGTCATCAATGGATGGGAGGAACCTTACTATGCTGATGGTCATGGAAATCAAACGAGCATCAAACCAGAAAAAGAGTGGAGCACGGAAGAAAATGAAGCCGCCCTAGGTAATTCTCGTGTACACAATGCTATTTTTAATGGAGTAGACAAGAATGTGTTTCGACTCATCAACACATGCACAAGTGCCAAAATTGCCCGGGAGACTCTTGCGGTTGCTTATGAGGGTACTTCCAAAGTCAAAGAGCAGAAGTTACAGTACCTCACGACCAACTTCGAGGCCCAGACCATGAGTGAAGACGAAACTATTGCGGAGTTTAATGTGCGCATCAAGGATCTGGCTAATGAATCATATTCACTTGGCAAGCCTATGACCGATGAAGATTTGGTCAGAAAAACGCTGAGAGCCCTAAGTCCCAGATTCAAGATGAAGATTACCGCTATAGAAGAAGTCCATGACTTAAAGACACTGAAGTTTGATGAGCTCATGGGATCTCTAATGACTTTCGAGCTCTCCCTACCTGTTATCGAGAAGAAACACAAAAGTGTGGCTTTCAAGAGTTCTACTCAAAATCAGAAGAACTTGACGTACTCTGATTCGGATAGTGACATTGAGGAAACTATCGCCATGCTGGCCAAAAACTACAATAAAGTCATGAAAAAATTCGGCCAGATGACAGGGAGGAACGTCACCCGAGAAGTCAGAGACAAGCCGCAGCACAAGTTTCAGAAGCTCGAAAGCACAACTAACGATGGGTGATTTTACTCTTCTTGTTTTTTTCTTTATTTTTCTCGGGACGAGAAAAGGTTTAATGTGGGTGGTTGATGTGGTCAGAATTTATGTATCCGACGGAGTTAAATATCGTCACTTTTAACCCCATTTTGTCCTGAATTTATCATTTTTAATGAATAACATACTATCTTTGCCTCACAAATGGTCCAAGAATATTTTTGATGAAAACAGGTAAAAAAAGGAGCTAAAATCACGAAGTCAAACCCGGCAGGTTGGCTCAACGCGACAACCCGAGAGGAGCTGCAGAAAGGAGGCAAGGAGCTCACCCGGTCAAGCTAGAGAAGCCTGCCGGATTCAATCCAACATCTTATCCCTTAACCCGGTAACCCGATCAGACTCGCGAGGAAGAAAAAAGAACCTGTCGGGTTCCACCCGGCAGGCTCACCCAACAAGCTGGTCGAAATCAACTTCGAAAATCATGTATTTTTTTTTTCTAAAAATATTTTCTCCCTTCCTATTTAAACCCAATCCCTCTACCTACATTTTTATCACCAATTTAATTGAGAAATCAGATCATTAGAGAGGATTAGAGGTAGGGAGAATGACACGAGGTAGGGAGAATGACATGAGCCTAAGAGGGTCACAGCGGAGGAAATACTCAAAGAACGACATGGCACAAATTGGTAAAGGGAGAATAACACGAGATATGGCCAGAATAGGGTTTTGGACCATGGGCCAGTAAGTGATGAGAATTAAGCGAATCGGGACAAGACCGTGGGTCTTGGGAACGATCGCGTCAGGTAATGTTAGACATACCCGGAATGAGAGGGCGTGGGCGACGGCGGGCGCGGCACGGGACCTTGTCGGCGTGGCCAAGGGCCATGGCCCACAAAACCCATCACCGGCCTAACTAGCCACCACCGGCCCATTAAGGAGAATATGGACATAGGACGACTAAATTGGTTCACATAGTTAGAATTAGTTGGCTAGAGATAAGTAGTGGGGTCACATCTCACCTACTCTTCCCACTAATCCTAATCCATCTCATTCTCATCCAAATGAAGATAAATATATTAATTTCATAAAATGAATAATACATTCTTCTTCTCATTTTTACCACATATGGTGGGATCTCTCTCTCTTACCCAAGAAGTGGCTCTCGGCCATTATCTTCCTCCTCCTCCATTTTGTGTTCTTGAGTCCTCAATCCAAGAATTACGTGGTTTTGATTCCTCGGGGAGGATACGTAAGCGTCTTGATGACTCAATTCAATCTTATTCTTCATGGTGTTCTGTGATCGTGCTGTCCAGCACTGTCCAGTTCCAGCGACTAAAATAGCGTGAGGGCTAGCTCCCTGTTCCGAACTCCGATTGACCTGAAATCAACGCGAGATGAAAGAAGACTCAAAGGGTTACCTTTTTTTGAAAACAGCTTATTTCCAAACTAGCACTGGTTTGGGAGCTACAAAACCAGCAAGCTGACTGATCAGCAAAACCCGATTTTGAAGAAATTGAACGGTAAAACCCGAGAACTCTTTTTTCTCTTGAATCTAATCGTGGTAGTGTTGCTTGCGTACTCTCGGGATTTTTGTCTTGCTTCAGCTGTGCTAAATGTTCTTCCCCTCACATGAAACCCAACAAGTAGATGAAAGGAGAGAAGAGAGACCCATCCTTTAACTGGACCTCTCTTCTTTGAGCCGGACATCGACCAATATTGATTCAGATTGATCAATAGGCATAGAATGGTCATCCTAATTTATCAATCATTGTTTCTTGATATCTGAGATGACTGAAAACTGATACTAAGGTATCATCTGCACGGCCGTGCTATTCCTTCAGTCATACTCATCAAGTGGCCTAAACGGATATCTTTCTCATACCGAAGTATGAGTGATAAATCCCTCAAATGCCTTTCGAGTTCACTAATGTAATAAATATCCAAGCCAATCGAAGTCGTTATAGTTACCCTTTTACAAATAACGTTAGACTAGGTCAAACTTAGGTATTCGTTACATAGTGTACACAAAGACTCCTTGGTCTTAGGATATAATGACAAGCTACGATATGTGAGTATCTCATGACTAGATCTATGCAGCATATTCACAATCGAATTTTTCCACACTTAAGAAAGATAGAATTTGGAAAATTTATTTTTTTAATAAGCATGTTGAGTGTAAACATGATCTTTGATAACATGATGCTTTCCACATGATGCTAGCTAAACCCTCTAGACTTGCATTTTAATTTCGGTTTTGCAACCTGCGTGTTGCTTAATTTTGGGTTGTAGTAAATACGGCCTGCGTGTCGTGATTTGTATTTCATTTTATTTATTTAAGTTTGTAATCATAAAAACCGACACAAGAAGCAAGTCAAGAAGAAGACTCGGATTGGAGGAGGCTCGAAGCCAGTGGGAGTTCACAAGAATGGAGCAAGTTTGGATATTGAAGACCATGTCTTTAGGATCAGTATTGCTAGATTATGAGGAACTTAAGATGGGCTTAGCTATGCATATCTATGAAAACACAACGTTAGTGTTTCTCTATTAGGTCCACACAAGCACTACAACCAAAATGGTTTTCTCTCACACTTTTGCTATGAATGTTTTTGAGAAGCTTTGACAAAAATGATGGATGAAGAGGGTGAGAGGATTCGGCCAAGGGAGAGAGAAGAAGACATAAGTAATCTCCACATCACCGTTATCTATATATTCTCTAATAATGTGATACTTCCTCTGTATGTGTTTAGTCTTGTTGTGGAATCTGGGCTCTTGAGCTAATGCTATGGCCCCAGTGTTGTCACACAACAAGTTTACCGGATCAAACGCTCACGGCATTACATCTAATCCGGTTAGAAAGCTTCTAACCCATACGGCTTTATCTGCTTTTGCTGCAGCTATGTATTCAGCCTTTGTTGTCGAATCGGCAGTTGTGGCTTCCTTAAAGCTCTTCCAGCTGAATGCTCCGCCATTTAACACGAATACAAATCTTGCCTGTGATTTGAAATCATCAGGATCTGTCTGAAAACTAGCATCAACATATTCTTTGACTGCTAGTTCTCCATACTTCCCACCATACACTAGGAATGCGTCTTTAGTTCTCCTTACATATTTAAGGATACTCTTGAACGCAATCCAGTGCTCTTGGCCTGGGCTAGATTGATATCTGCTGGTACAGCTTAACGCGAACGAGATGTCTGGTCTCGTGCAAATCATAGCATACATGATGGATCCCACAGCCGAAGCATATGGGATCTTACTCATTTTGCTTAGCTCATCAGTAGTCTTAGGACTCTGTTGTTTGCTGCTATGGCTAGAATGATCCGGATAGACTTGACCATAGCCACAGGTTAAAAAGTCTCGTAATAATCGATACCTTCGATCTGGCAATAACCTTTCGCAACCAGTCTAGCTTTATAGGTCTGAGGTTTTTCATCCATATCGGTCTTAATTTTATAGACCCATTTGCAACCGATGGGTTTTATCCCAGGGGTTTGATTCACCAAGCGCCAGACTTGGTTGTCGGAGATGGATTTCATTTCCTCATTCATGGCGTTCTGCCATTTTTCGGAGTCTAGACTAGCCAAAGCTTGTCTATAGGTTTCTGGATCATCCTGATCCACCAGCATCAGGTCATTTCCTTCAGTGGCTAGAAAGCCATATATGATAGGAGCTTGACGAGATCACTCAGACCTTCTTGGACCATTTGGAATAGGTGTGGGGATTGGTTCTTGATCAATGACCTCTTCTAGCTCCTGTATTTCTACATTCGGCATAGTAGGTTGTTCCGTATCTTCTTGAATTTCTTCAAGATGCACGGCGCTCCCACTAGCCCTTTTGGAAATAAATTCCTTTTCCAAAAATACCCCTCCTCGAGCAACAAAAACTTTATTTTCGCTGGGTTTGTAGATATACTACCCCCTTGTTTCTTTTGGGTACCCCACAAAGACACATTTATCTGATTTAGGTTCGAGCTTATCGCCAAGCAGACGCTTGACGTAAGCTTCACATCCCCAAATCTTAAGGAAAGCTAATAAGGGTTTCTTCCCGTTCCATACTTTGTATGAAGTGCTTTCCACTGCCTTTGTAGGAGCCTGATTCAATATGAATGCGGCCGTTTCTAGGGCATAGCCCCAGAAGGAGATAGGGAGGTCAGCCTGACTCATCATTGATCGAACCATGTCAAGCAGGGTCCGATTTCTCCGTTCGGATACACCATTCATTTGAGGTGTTCCGGGCGGAGTCAATTCAGAGAAGATCCCACACTCCTTTAAATGACTGTGAAATTCTTTGTCCAAGTACTCACCGCCTCGATCAGATCGAAGCGCTTTTATACTTTTACCAAGCTGGTTCTGCGCTTCGTTCAGGAACTCTTTGAACTTGTCAAAGGTTTCCGATTTATTTCTCATAAGATAAAAATACACATATCTACTGAAGTCATCAGTAAATGTAACGAAGTAGTGAAAAACTCTTCTGGCCTGAGTGCTCATAGGCCCACATACATCGGAATGTATGAGACGCAATTAGTCACTAGCCCTTTCACCTAAACCGTTAAAAGGTGCCTTTGTCATTTTGCCCATAAGGCATGACTCGCATCTCTCAATTGAAGTGAATTCAAACGGACTTAGAAGTCCACACTTGTGAAGTGTTGAGATGCGTTTCTGGCCTATATGGCCTAAGCGGCAGTGCCATTTCACAGTCTGGTTTAAATCATCGGATTTAACCCTTTTGTTACTTATATGAAAAATCGAGCTAGTGTTTTGAATATTAAGAATATATAAACCACCAACCAATGAAGCATTGCAATAAAAAATATTATTCTTGAAAATGTTGAAAAATCCATTGGCAATAGAAAAACAATATCCTTCCTTGTCTAGCAAGGATATAGAAATAATATTCCTGCGAAACGCAGGTACACAATGAACATTTTTTAATAACAAAACTAGCCCACTGGGCAAACTGAGACTAATATCTCCTACTGCAGTTGTCAAGACTTTATTGCCGTCACCAACTCGTAGGTCCGCCTTGCCCTTGCCCACTTCTCTTCTACTTCCCAGAGCCTGCACATTAAAACAAATGTGAGATTCTGCACCGGTATCAAGTACCCAAGAATCTGAAGTAGATAAACTGAGATTGAGCTCAATAACAAAAATACCTGATCCTGAAGATGTGGAAGCTCCACTCTTTCTAAGAAACAACTTGTGTTTCTTACAATCCTTTTTCCAGTGCCCCTGTCCTTGGCAATAGAAGCAGATGACATCCTTCTTAGGATTCTCAACAGCCTTTGGAGCTGCTGGACCCTTAGGTTGTCGAATCTTCCCTGCTAGGTGCATAGGGGCCTTATCCTTGCCCAGGCTGGCTTTCTTGAAGCTCACTTGCTTGTTGACCATAAGAACCTCCTTGGTCTTGCCCTTGAGGTTCTTTTCAGCAGTCACAAGCATACCATGAAGCTCTGTCACAGTCTTATCCATGTCATGGATATTGTAATTTCCAACAAAATCAAGATATGTCTGTGGAAGTGAATGCAGCACAAACTTAGCAACACGCAGGTTCCAACAAAATCACGATATCTCTCTGGAAGTGAGTGCAGCACAAAGTCTGCAGACATTTTCTTATCCACAGGATGACCGAGTCTGGTCAAGTGTTCCACAAGACGTTTCATCTTAAGGACATGTGGGCTGACAGGAGCTCCAGCCTTCAGCTTGCAAGACATCAGTTCACTGAAAGTGTCGTATCTATCGACACGCGCTTTCTCTTTGAACATTTTCTCGATCTCTGCCATACAGGCTTTGGGATCATCGGAAATGTCCAAGACCTGTTTTTGCAAGTCAGGCACCATACTGCCCATCATGATGCACTGCACATCGATCCGGTCGCTAAGGAATTTCTGGTACGTATCCCTTAGCGCCCTTGAGGCGTTCAGTGTTAGTTTAGTAGGTGCTTGTTCCTAGGTAAGGATATAATCCTTACGTTCATGCTTGACAACAAGTCTCCAGTTCCGGTCCCAATCGAGAAAGTTTACGCCGTTAAGCTTATCATGCTCGATTAGTGACCTAAGCGCGCTGTTACCAGAATGATTCGTGTTTGCCATTTTATATCTACACAGTAAACAAATTTTAATCAGTATTAATTAAAATTGAAGTTGGAGATAAAGTTAAAAAACACTTTCTAATTCTAACTTTAGAATCTGAACCAGGATCACATCATACTCTCAATTGAAGAGAACGGAGGCTCACTGCTCCGATTGAGAGCACCAAGGTAGGAATATATCCATCTACAAGACCATGTAGTTCCTGGCTAGGGTCTTTACTTATAAGTACTTTGCATACCCTATACTGATACCCTAGGTCAGCCCTAGCTGACAATCGTAGACAAGTCTACCAAGCTTGAACTATGGATAGAACTAATGTGGTTACTACGCGGAGGCGCACGCACCCACACAGAACTACCTATCTCATGTAGACCTTTTCTCTATGAATGTTACGCGGAGGTGTACCAACATCCATAGGGTAAAAGCCCTTTTGAGTGCCCAAACTTCGATGGTATCACGCTTGACTTGTAATTATTTGCGTTTAAGTGAATTATAAAAGTCTGATTGTATATCGATACAATCTTAATCTGGAATCATCAATTGCAAATTCATGCAAAGATGATCCCTTAGCAGGTTACATGCGAGTCTGATTAAATTTCAATTTTAATCTTTGCATGTGGGTGAAGATGGATAGAGGATTCGGCCAAGAGAGGGAGAAGAAGAGGGCAAGTGGTTGCCAATAGTTGGAGAAAGAGATGGAAGATATTTTGGAATTTTAATTTCAAATAAAATTGAATTTCAAATTAATAATTGCATATCTATCCTTCTTAAACTCCTATTTGCACTTCTTCCCCATTCATCACTTGAATCCCTAAATGGGTTTTAAACCCGTTTAACTAAAACCCAAATTAAACCCATGAACTTCAGTTCTAATTTCGGTTTAGACAAAACGGTTCAATTTCCTCGAACTGATTTCTTCAACCGTCTGGTTAAAACCTTAGGCAAGAAAACTAACGAATCGTTTTCAATTTTCATCCATAATTATTTGTCATGTAATGCGTGTGACCCTCTAGGCTCACGAACAGTTGGCAGACTGGTAAAATTACTATTTTACTCCTTCCATCATAAGTGGTCTCTAGCAAGACATTATGATTACCCAACATTCGTGATTATCGATTATTCGACTTAACCTGTTATCGTACATGTCAATATCCTTTTATCAAACTGATATCCATATTGATCAATAGGCATAGAATGGTCATCCTAATTTATCAATCACTGTTTCTTGATATCTGAGATGACTGGAAACTGATACTAAGGTAACACCTGTACGGCCGTGCTATTCCTTCAGTCATACTCATCAAGTGGCCCTAAACGGATATCTTTCTCATACCGAAGTATGAGTGATAAATCCCTTAGACGCATTTTGAGTTCACTAGTGCAATAAATATCAAAGCCAATCGAAGCCGTTATAGTTACCCTTTTACAGATAACGTTAGACTAGGTCAAACTTAGGTATTCGTTACATGGTGTACAAAAAGACTCCTTGGTCTTAGGATATAATGATGAGCTATGATATGTGAGCATCTCATGACTGGATATATGCAGCATACTCACAATCGGGTTGTCCGATATCACCGACCTGATGGTTGAAAGAGATCACCACGTGTTCCAATCGATAAATATCAAGCAGCGGACGTTATGTAACCGTGGTGATCGAAACAAGCTTTGTTCTTAATGTGAATTCAACATGTTATATATACCTTTTTGAATCTGAATATTACCTCTTCTAATCGATGAAAACACAAGCTTAGTGTTTCTCTATTAGGTCCACACAAGCACCACAACCGAAGAAGGTTTTCACTCAAATTTTTGCTATGAATTTTGAGAGAAGCTTGGCAACAATGGAGGATGAGAGGGTAGAGAGAATTCAGCAATGAGGGGGACAGGATGAGGGAATTAGTTGCTGAAAATTAGAGAAGATAATGGAAGATATATTGTAATTTTAATTTGAAAATTAAAATTGAATTTCAAATTAAAATTGCATATCTATCCTTCATAAACTCTTATTTGCATTTGTTCCAATTCATAACTTAAATCTCTAAATGGGCTTTAAGCCCGTTTAACTAAAACCCAAATTAAACCCATTAACTTGAGTTCTAATTTCGGTTTAGACAAAAGGGCTCAATTTCCTCGAATTGATTTCTTCAACCGTCTGGTTAAAACATTAGGCCAGAAAACTACTGAATCGTTCTCAATTTTCATCCATAATTGTTGTCATGTATCGTGCTTAATGCGTGTGACCCTCTAGTCTCACGAACAAATTGCAGACTGGTAAAATTACTATTTTACCCTTTCCATCATAAGTGGTCTCTAGAAAGACATTATGATTATCCAATGTTCGTGATTATCGATTATTCGACTTAACATGTTATCGTATATGTCACTGTCCTCTTATCAAACCGATATCCAGATTGATCAATAGGTATAGAATGGTCATCCTAATTTATCAATCATTGTTTCTTGATATCTGAGATGACTGAAAACTGATACTAAGGTATCACCTACACGGCCGTGCTATTCCTTCAGTCATACTCATCAAGTGGCCCAAACGGATATCTTTCTCATATCGAAGTATGAGTGATAAATTTCTCAGACGCCTTTCGAGTTCACTAGTGCAACAAATATCAAAGCCAATCGAAGCCGTTATAGTTACCCTTTTACAGATAACGTTAGACTAGATCAAACTTAGGTATTCGTTGCATAGTGTACACAAAGACTCCTTGGTCTTAGGATATAATGACAAGCTACGATATGTGAGTATCTCATGACTGGATCTATGCAGCATACTCACAATTGGGTTGTCCGATATCATCGACCTAATGGTATCTATGATATAACTCCGGCACATACTTTGCCATGATCAGTAGAGCGTGATCACAAAGAGTTGGTGTCATACTGATCGCTTCTTAAAGTAGCTTAGCTGATCAGGGACTCATCAAATGAATTCTTTCTAATCTATAGATCTACTATTAGTGGTTACACACATAATGACATAGATCAAATTACATTTGATATATTACTACAACACATTAGTAATATACGCCGATTTATTTATTCGGAAAGATGATAAAACATTACATCGATACATCACTTATATATTGGACCGGGGCATAACTCTAACAATCTCCGACTTGCCCATAGTTCCAATTTAAATTCTGATCTGCAGACATTTCCTTATCCACAGGATGACCGAGTCTGGTCAAGTGTTCCAAAAGACGTTTCATCTTAAGGACATGTAGGCTGACAGGAGCTCCAGCCTTCTGCTTGCAAGACATCAGTTCACTGAAAGTGTCGTATCTTTCGACACGCGCTTTCTCTTTGAACATTTTCTCGATCTCTGCCATACATGCTTTGGGATCATCGGAAATGTCCAAGAACTGTTTTTCCAAGTCAGGCACCATACTGACCATCATGATGCACTGCACATCGATCCGGTCGCTAAGTTCTGGTCCCAATCGAGAAAGTTTACGCCGTTAAGCTTATCATGCTCGATTAGTGACCTAAGCGCGCTGTTACCAGTATGATTCATGTTTGCCATTTTATATCTACACACTAAACAAATTTTAATCAGTATTAATTAAAATTGAAGTTTGAGATAAAGTTATAAAACACTTTCTAATTCTAACTTTAGAATCTGAACCAGGATCCCATCATACTCTCAATTGAAGTGAACGAAGGCTCACTGCTCCAATTGAGAGCATCAAGGTAGGAATACATCCATCTACAAGACCATGTAGTTCCTAGCTAGGGTTTGTACTTGTAAGTACGTGGCATACCCTATACTGATACCCTAGGTAAGCCCTAGCTGACAATCGTAGACAAGTCTACCAAGCTTGAACTATGGATAGAACTAATGTGGTTACTACGCGGAGGCGCACGCACCCACACAGAATTACCCATCTCATCCAGACCTTTTCTCTATGAATGTTACGCGGAGGCGTAACCACATCCATAGGGTCAAAGCCCTTTTGAGTGCCCAAACTTCGATGGTATCACGCTTGACTTGTAATTATTTGCGTTTAAGTGAATTATAAAAGTCTGAATGTATATCGATACAATCTTAATCTGGAATCATCAATTGCAAATTCATGCAAAGATGATCCCTTAGCAGGTTACATGCGAGTGATTAAATTCCGATTTTAATCTTTGCATGTGGGTGAAGATGGATAGACTATTCGGCCAAGAGAGGGAGAAGAAGAGGGCAAGTGGTTGCCAATAGTTGGAGAAAAAGATGGAAGATATTTTGGAATTTTAATTTGAAATAAAATTGAATTTCAAATTAATAATTGCATATTTATCCTTCTTAAACTCCTATTTGCACTTCTTCCCCATTCATCACTTGAATCCCTAAATGGGTTTTAAGCCCGTTTAACTAAAACCCAAATTAAACCCATGAACTTGAGCTCTAATTTAGATTTAGACAAAACGGTTCAATTTCCTCGAATTGATTTCTTCAACCGTCTAGTTAAAACCTTAGGCAAGAAAACTAACGAATCGTTTTCAATTTTCATCCATAATTATTTGTCATGTATCGTGCATAATGCGTGTGACCCTCTAGGCTCACGAACAGTTGGCAGACTGGTAAATTTACTATTTTACCCTTTCCATTATAAGTGGTCTCTAACAAGACATTATGATTACCCAATGTTAGTGATTATCGATTATTCGACTTAACCTGTTATCGTACATGTCAATATCCTTTTATCAAACCGATATCCAGATTGATCAATAGGCATAGAATGGTCATCCTAATTTATCAATCACTGTTTCTTGATATTTGAGATGACTGAAAACTGATACTAAGGTATCACTTGTACGGCCGTGCTATTTCTTCAGTCATACTCATCAAGTGCCCTAAACGGATATCTTTCTCATACCGAAGAATGAGTGATAAATCCCTCAGACGCATTTTGATTTCACTAGTGCAAGAAATATCAAAGCCAATCGAAGCCGTTATAGTTACCCTTTTACAGATAACGTTAGACTAGGTCAAACTTAGGTATTCGTTATATAGTGTACAAAAAGACTCCTTGGTCTTACGATATAATGACAAGCTATGATATGTGAGTGTCTCATGAGTGGATCTATGCAGCATACTCACAATCGGGTTGTCCGATATCATCGACCTGATGGTATCTATGATATAACTCCGGCACGCACTCTGCCATGATCAGTAGAGCATGATCACAAGGAGTTAGTCTCATACTTATTGCTTCAGAAGAAGCTTAGCTGATTAGGGACTTTATCTAATGCAATTCTTTCTAATCTATAGTTCTACTATAAGGTGTTACACACATTATAACATAGATCAAATCACATTAGATAATGATGTCCGTTACAATATAGATTAAGAAATTACATTGGACTAGGGCACAAACCTAACAGGGATTAGGTTACACCCATGAGGCGTCCACATCTATGACTATCGTTGTCCCTTAGAAAGAAATAAACCATGCCAAGTATCTTTGTTCCACAGAAGGAGAAAACCAAGATGACAAGCCAAATGCCGCAGACATCTGGTGCCGAACGAAATCATCGACATTGTCAGCAAGATCCTTCTAGTGACCTCAACATACCACTACAGACATCTGGTGGAAATCAGGTTCAGCAAAATCATCAGGCATATCCTTCTGATGACTTCTAAAGACCACGTTGGGTCTGTCATTATTGTGGCCAACAGGGACATATTCGACCATATTGCTATCATCTCTACAGAAAGAAACGTTCACATTATAAGAGGACAAGGGCCTCATCACAAAAGGAGTGGAGAATAAAGAAGGTAAACTATCGTGCCAACATAGCCTTCACCACCTTGATGGCTTCTACTGCTGGTACTTTGATAGCAGATGCTCTCGTCACATGACAGGAGATCGGGGTATGTTACTAAACATGAGACCTTGCTTTGTCAGCCACGTCACATTTTGAGATGGTATCAAGGCTAGAGTGATCGGGAAATGACAACTAAGTTTCCCTAAAGTCACGTGCTTGACCGAGGCCCTATTGGTAGAAGGACTAACTGCCAATCTTATTCGCATTAGCCAATTGTGTGATCTCGACTTACTTGTGAAATTTACCCGTAACCAGTGTTATGTGATGAATGAGAAACAGGTCGAGCTCATGAGGGGATCCCGATCCAAAGACAACTACTACCTATGGTCACCAACATCATGGGATACAAGACCGACATGTCTCTTCTACAAAACAGATGAAGCTCAACTCTGGCATCAAAGGTTTGGGCACCTGAATCTCCAGAGTATAAAGAAGATAATTTCATAGCAAGCCATAACCGGAGTCCCTACCCTTAAGATCCATGAGGAAAGAATCTATGGAGACTGCCAGATTGGCAAACGGGTCAAAATGTCTCACAAGATGTTACAACATCGTACTACCTCAAGGGTCTTGGAACTGCTACACGTGGATCTGATAGGACCCATGCAAGTCGAAAGTTTGGGTGAGAAGAAATATGTTTTTGTCTGTATGGACGACTACTCTAGGTACACTTGGGTAGACTTTATTTGTGACAAATCTGACACATTCAATGTCTTTAAAGCCTTATGTAGCAGAGTCCAACGAGAAAAGGGGGATCATATTGGGAAGGTTGTCAGACTCAAAAGTGACCATGGGAAAGATTTTGAAAACATGAGTTTTGTTGAATTTTGTGATGATGAGGGAATAGCCCATGAGTTTTCATCACCTATCACGCCTCAACAAAATGGAGTTGTTCAATGAACTCAACAGGAAATGGCTAGAGTGATGATGCTCGCCAAAGATCTGCCTACTCACTTCTGGGCTGAAGCACTCAACACGGTGTGCCATATTCACAATAGATTAACTCTTCGTCTAGGTACGAATACTACTTCTTATGAAATATGGAGGGGAGAAAGCCCAACCTCAAATATTTTCATATTTTTGGCTCGACTTGCTATATCTTAGCTGACAGGGATTCTCGTCGTAAGTTTGATCGCAAGAGTGATGAAGGGATATTTCTGGGATACTCCAGGAATAGCCGAGCATTTATAGTCTTCAACAAGCGCACTAAGACGATAATGGAGTCGATCAATGTGGTTATCAACGACACGAACCAACTTTATGACAACAACAATGATGAAGATGAAAGTGTGACAAATATCGCAGGGTCTTCTGGAACACCTGATGTCAAGACAGATGTTCTTGACAAGAGATCTGACATGGTAAGTGACATTGGGTTAGCATCGAACCCACCTCTCTACCAGAACAAAAAATCCCTTCAAGGAAAGTTCAAAAAGATCATCCCTTCAACATTTTTCCCGTCTGGCTGGACAGATTCTGCGGAGCAGTTAGCTTCCTGGCCTTGTATCTCCTAAACCAGTGCTCTTTTAGAAAATATGTCTTTAACAAAAGTTGTAGCCCTTTGAATTACCTTTCCAATGCCGCCGATTTCTTCAATTCGGTTGAGGAGTAGTGGCTCGCGCCATGTTGACTGTCGGAACTGGAAAATCTGGACAGTTTCTTTAATTCTTGCTTGAATCACCAAGAAACACAAAGAATGGAAAGAATGGGCTTGAACCTCTTCAAAGGCGCCTAAGTATCCTACCCGAAGAATAAAAGCCACATAATTCTTCATTGAGGCCACAAGAAATGGAGGAGAAGAGGCCATGGGGGCCAAGAGCACCAAGGAGGGAGAGAGAGAGGAGCTCTTGGTTCTTCTCGTTTTTGTGTTCAGCCGACAACGACACCATCAAGAAAGAAGAAGAGCCTCATTTTGTGTGTGTGTATTAATGATGAAATCCAATTTTCATCTGATATATTATATTTCACACTTTTATCTTATAGATGAGAATGAGAGTTGGAAAGGTGAGTTGGTGAGATGGGAAATGATGAGGGCCCATTATAATCACTAACCAACTAAGCTAACCAACTTAAGAGAACCAATTAGTCATACCTTGACCGGGTGGTTCCTAGGGCCGGTTGTGGCATGTTGGGCTAGTTGTGGGCCGTGGCCCATGGCCAAACCCGCGAGGTCATGCACCGCGCCCGTCGTCGCCCACGCCCTGTCATCCCTAGTATATCCGACATCACCCGACGCGACCGTCCCCAAGCCAATCATGGCCATTGTGGAAGCCCTGTCACGGACCACGATAGGCTCAGGTCAAACTCAGTTATTTACCGCATAGTAATCACAAAGACTCCTCGGTCTAAGGATACATGCAAGCTACGACACTGAATATTTTTATGACTGTATCTATGGCACATACTCAGGTCAGGTCGTCCAATACCATGTCCTACATGATATCTAAGATCATACTCCATAATCTCATTCCAATGACTAATAGAACGTGAGTCATAAAATGTCATCTTTCTTACCGGTCGCTTCCGTGAAGCGTAATTCACCAGGGACCCGTCAAGTGTGAATCATCCAGATCTATGGTTCTACTTCGCATGGTGGACATAGATCGAAACACACTTCGACATATTACTTCAACACATAAGTAATATAAACCGCTTTATATTTATTGCAAACGATGATAAACTACAATATAGACGTTTACAGATTTATTATGATTGAACTAGGGAACTGGGACTAACAATCTCCCACTTGCCCCTAGTTCCAATCTAAACCCCAGTTTATACCCATTGCCTTAACATGACCCTCATGTTTTGGCTGTGAGAGAGCCTTAGTCAATGGATCGTCTATGTTATCATCTGTCACAATATAGGTGATCTTCTCATCACCTCTTTCAAGAATATCTCTAATGAGGTAGTAACGCCAGAGTATATGCTTGGTTTTGTTATGCGATCTGGGCACTTTAGCTTATGCAATGACCCCCGTGTTGTCGCAAGATAAACTCACAGGGCTTGGACGGGTTTTTAATCACGCCCAACCCAGCCGTGAGTTCCAAATCCACGCAGCCTCTCTAGCTGCTTCCGAAGCAGTTATATACTCGGCCTCTGTCGTAGAATTGGCTACGGTATCTTATTTCATGCTCTTCCAGCTGAAATCACCGCCATTCAGCGTAAATACATATCATGACTAACTTCTGAAGTCATCAGGATCTGTCTGGAAACTAGCATCATCATATTCTTTGACGACTAGTTAAGCATCATCCTTCCCCGTACAGTTGAAACACGTTCTTAGTTCTTCTCAATCACTTAAGAATCGCTTTAACCGTAACCTAGTGCTCCTCACTGAGGTTAGACTGATGTCTACTGGCACAACTCAAGGCATACAAGACGTCCAGTCTCGTACATATCATGGCGTACATGATCGATCCTACCACCGAAGCGTATGGGATGCGTATCATCTTGATTAGCTCATCAGGTGTCGTAGGATACTGAGTCGTGCCAAGCTTGACGCCATGACGCATGGGCAAGAAGCCTTTCTTGGTTAAACATTGAGAACCTACTTAATACCTTGGATTCATAGGTGCTTTGACTTAAACCCAAGACCCTCTTGGTGCGATCTATTTATATCTTAATCCTTAAGATATAAGCACAATCGCCTAAGTTCTTCATTGAAGAACACTTCCCTAACCAGGTTATAGTCTCGTGCAAGGTTGGGATGTCATTTTCAATGAGCAGACGTCATCAACATACAGAACTAGAAAGGTAATCTTACTCCCTTTTTCCTTTTTATGAACGCTTGGTTTATCATCATTTTTGATAAAGCCGAACTCATTATCAGCTATATCAAAACGTACATTCCAACTCCTTTTTATGGCTTCCAGCCATGTTCCAGAGTCGGGGGCGTCCATGACTTCTCGAAAGGTAGCTAGATCATCGTGATCCACTATTACCAAATCGTCACCTCCAGACACGAGGAACTCGTATCTAGCAGGTGGACGACTGGCCCTTTCAGACCGCCTTGGACCTTAAGGAATAAATGCAGGAAGCGGTCCTTTCTCTATGACCAGCTCTGGCACAAACTCTTCTACGGGGTTGTCAAGTGGTTCCCGGGTAATTACATCCTCTGGAACCTCATCCAAATCTATAGTCCTCCTACTGTCTGTTTTGGAAATAAACTCCCTTTCCAAAACACCCCACCGCGAGCAACAAAACTTGTTCTCGTTCGGTTTGTAGAAGTAGTATCCCTAGAAAGAGATTTGGAGATCAGCACAAATGATCACGGATCGGGCCACATCTACCAATGTCTGATCTCTCCGTTTGGACACACCATACCATTGTTCTTGTGAAGTGTTGATATACGTCTTGTTTATGTGACCCAAACGACAGTGCCATATTAGAGTTCGGTTTGAATCGTTGGATTTAAACCTGTAGGTATTAGAGCTTGTGTTAGAGTTTGTGTTATATATATGGAGCTTGTGTTAGAGTTTATAACCCGACTTCGCGATTTTAGCTCCTTTTTGGCTCCTTTTCGACCTGTTTTCATCAAAAATATTCTTGGACCATTCGTGAGGCAAAGATAATATATTATTCACTAAAAATGATAAACTCGTGACAAAATGGGGTTAAAAGTGAGGAGATTTGACTCGGTCGGATACATAAATTCCGACCACTTCAGCCCTTATAACCACTAGCTTTGAAGCCGGATCCCAGTTTGACAATCAATGAGGAAGGGATTGCAGAACAATGTCTACAACCATCTCCTTTACGATCTCAAGACCAAGTCTTGTTAGGAGTTCGAGATGTCCCTTCAGCTTTAGGACATGGGGACTAACAGAGCTGCCTGCTGACATTTTGCATGAGAGGAGTTCTTTGAGAATGTTGAATCTCACGATTCGAGTTTTTTCCTTGAACATCAAAAAGGTTCCCCTAACAGCTACATTAAACTGCTTTTGGAGGTCTCCCTCCATGCAGCCCAACATCACACACGCCACATTCTCTAGAGTCGCTTAAGGTGTTTCTGGTACACATCCTTAACGCCCCTCATGTGCGTTGTGTGCTGGCTCCCCAGGGATAGCCTGGTCAAGGATATATTCTTTGCATTCGAATCTGAGGACCATCCTCAAATTCTTGTCACATTTCAGATAGTTTGTCCATTGAGCTTAACCTTCTCTAAGATAGGTCTCAATGACAAACTACTGATGTCCAATGAAGTATATGTCATTTGATCTACACGATAAATAAGTTTAATGAGTAAACTAAATAAACTTTATGAAGATCGAGTTAAACACCAACCATTCGATTCTAGATCTTTTAGAATCTAAACCAAGATCCTTGATTCACTCGCTTGAGCTGAACGGAGGCTCACCACTCAATCGAGCTGTGTAGGTAGGACAACGTCCAATCACATCCAATGTGACTCTTGGCTCGTGTATGTACATTCGTACACGGCTTACCCTATTTGATACCTAGCGCAACCCTGGTTGAGAATCGTAGTCAAGTCCACCAATTCTCCACGATGGCCCGACACTATGCAGGTGCTCCACTAAGGCGCACGACACCCACATATGTCGTCCAAACCTACTACCCCACTTTCCGATGGATGCTCCGCTAAGGCGCACAACACCCATAAGACGGGGAGGTAGTAAGATGCTGAGAATTGGGCGGTATCTGACATGATCCAAATTTACTTGTCCAGTTGTGTTTAAAACTCCAATCACATCCCCGATGTGATTTCGGCATGAGAACATCCACTACATATCGATGTAATGATGCCTCTAATTGCACTTAGTGCAATTCTTCCTTCGAACCCGACAACTGCATCCAATGCAAAGACGATTCTAAGGTCTCACAACAAGCAAAGAAAAACAATCCGGTTTTTATCTTTGCATGTGAGGTGATTTGCTTGAAATATAAATCTAAGCATGCAATTCTAACACATATCCAATATGCATAAAAATTACACATTCAAACTAATCAAGCAACACAATAAACGTGCACATAATAGCCCACAACACGGTCTCCAGCTCGCCTCTTGAGCTCCACCGACTCCAAGCCGAGACCGTCTTTCTTCCTCTTTCCCATCTCCTCGTCTCGAGCAAATGAATAAAATAAAATACACGTCTCGCAGACCGGGAAAAAATAATAATTACAATAAAGTGGTACGACGACCACACCTCGAAAAAATATTTACACGCTAATTTTAACGGTTCGCAGACTGCAATAAAAGCGATAAATAAATTAAACGAACTCGGGGCTATTACGTGCACCATGCCAACAACACATTAAACAAGATGTTATCATTTAAGCATGTTATCACACAATATGCAAAATTCCGGTTTTAATTAATTGCCGAGTTTCCGGTCCGATTTATCAAAATTGGATATATTTCGAAAAAGTGGTTTATCGAAACCGTTCAAAAATGAAATTTTCAAATATTGGATTGCTGGTTTGTTGAGATGGTTCGGGTACACGTCACAACAAACCGAGTTGGCCGAAGTCCAAAGGCCCGCGCCACCACCACCAACGCGTAAGGGTCGAGCGACCCACGTCGTCGTCCCTCCACCACCGCCCACAGCCACCGCCTGGGCCGTGTCGGGGCAGGGACGGGTCAGCCACGCCGTTACGACCATGAAATGGCCACGGTGCCTCCCCAGCTCCGGCTAGCGGAACCCCGTCCGGTCATCGATCCGGCTCCACGAGAGCCCTGGTCCGGTGACCCGAAAAATCCAAATTTTTCAAAATTTCATATTTGAATAAATTTTCAAAATTTATATTTTTCATGGCAACTAATCCATAAGCAATAAATTAAATCATGTTATCAAACAACATGTTATTTTCAAGCAAAACTGAAATATAACACACAAAACCTGCCAATCTCGGAGGTAGACTGCCTCTGATACCACTGTTGGGTCTCGGGTGAGGAAAAAGCATTTAGCACAGCAGAAAATCCCGTGACTACGCAAGGAAAACTACCAATTTTAGATTCACAAGGAAAACGAGTTTTCGTTTTACCGTAGATCTGCCCTGCAGAAAAATGTGACTTTGGAGAGCCATATCTCGAGCTACAGATCTTCAATTGACTCGTTTTTAATTAGAAAGAAAACCTCAGTCAATTCTCTGCAACCTTCATGTTTTGCTCCAAACCCCGTTCGGAAAGAAAGACCTCCATCTGGAGCAAAACATTTTTCCCGTCTGACTGGACAGATTCTGCGGAGCAGTTAGCTTCTTGGCCTTGTAGCTCCCAAACCGGTGCTCTTTTGGAAAATCTATCCTTCACAAAAGTTGTATCCCTTTCAATTACCTTTCCAACGCAGAAAGTTTCAGATCGATCAGAGCTTGGAGCAGGGAGTAGTGGCTCACTCCATTTTGTTCGTCGGAACTGGAAAATCTTGACAGTTTCTTCAATTCTTGTTTGAATCACCAAGAAACACCAAGAATGGAAAGAATGAGCTTGAACCTCTTCAAAGATGCCTACGTATCCTCCCCGAGGAATCAAATCCATGTATTTCTTCATTGAGGACACAAGAAATGGAGGAGAAGAGGCCATGGTGGCCAAGAGAGCTTGGTTCTTCTCCTTTTTGTCTTCAGCCGACAACGCCACCATCAAGAGAGAAGAAGAACCTCATTTTGTGTGTGTGTATTATTAATGATGAAATCCAATTTTCATCTAATATATTATACTTCACACTTTGATCTTATGGATGAGAATGAGAGTTGGAAAGGTGAGTTGGTGAGATGGGGCATGACGAGGGCCCATTATAATCACTAACCAACTAAGCTAACCAAACTAAGAGAACCAATTAGTCATGCCTTGACCGGGTGGTTCCTAGGGCCGGTTGTGGCTTGTTGGGCCAGTTGTGGGTCGTGTGGGCCATGGCCCATGGCCACGCCAGCGAGGTCCCGCGCCCCGCCTGTCGTCGCCACGCCCTCTCATCCCGGGTATGTCTGACATCACCCGACGCGACCGTTCCCAAGACCCTCGGTTTTGTCCCGATCGGCTAACTTCTCATCACTCACGGGCCCATGGCCCAAAACCCCGTTTTGGCCATGTCTCGTGTGATTTTCCTTTCACCGATCTCCGCCATATTGTTCTTTGAGTATTTCCTCCGGTGTGACACTCTTAGGCTCATGCCCGTCTGTAGATTGGCGTGAAATCTCATTTTACCGATCCTACGTAACTGGCGACTAGCGAGACTCTAGAATTTCCTGTCATGCATGATGATCGACCCTAATCAATTTAACCTTTCTGTGGTCTATGTTACTATCCTTTTATCTCTAGATATCATTAATGAGATAGGGCATAGAGCCGTCATCCTTATTATTCTCAATCACCGTTCCTTGATATGTGAGATGACTGAAAAATGATACCTAGTATCATGTGCATGGCCATGCATTACTTTAGTCAATCTCGATCAAGTGGCCCAAACGGATATCATTCACATACCATAGTATGAGGGATAAGTCTCTTAGCCGTCTTTCGCGTCACTCATGCGGTCCGTCCCCAAGCCAATCTTGGCCGTTATGGAAGCCTTGTCACACACAACGTCAGGCTCAGGTCAAACTCAGTTATTTACCGTATAGTAATCACAAAGACTCCTCGGTCTAAGGATACATGACAAGCTACGACACTGAATATGTTCAGGACTGTATCCATGGCACATATTCAGGTTGGGTCGTCCAATATCTTGTCCCACATGATACCTAAGATCAGACTCTGGAATCCCATTCCAATGTGTTGCTAGGTTTAATTGTTGGCATAATTTTTTAGCGCAAATGTAAGAAGTCGTGCAACATGTTACATGAAGAAGAAAGAAGAAAGACCCCACGAAGACTTGGAGCGCAAGAGAGTGACGTCGACAAGTCAGGCGACTTCCAGTTGTCAGTAACACGTCAGCAATAGGCGGCAACTCTACTTGCCTGATTTATTCAGGAAGTCAGAACAGGCAAGACGACTTCCAGCTGTCATGGAAGGCGGCAACGACTTGCTAATTTAGTCAGGAAGTCTGAAACTTCCTATTCCTGGTCCGAGAAGGATTAGGAATGTGAGCTGCTATAAAAAGCCTTGGGCTTCCCGTTAGTAGTCATCCGTTCTTGTTCTTAAAATTGCAAGATTTCTCAGAGCTCTTAACCGTGCACCATTGGCATGTTGAGAATCTGATTAAGATTCGCTAGAACGGACTTCCGCTCCGATCAAACATTAAGTCACGAAGACTAAGTGTTTGGATCGGTTAGGGTTTTTGTTTGTGATTGAAGATTCACAACTCCGTCAAGAAGACAACGACACCGAGCATAGGCTTGCTCGAAGGGTGGAATTGAGAGGATCTCAAAGGCAGGGGGAGAGGCCCTTGGTCGAGGTTGTTCACGGTGAGATCTTTAGTAGCTTAGGACAATAGCTTGTGTGATATCTAGTTGGTGCTTGAAGTTGTACTATTGACTACCTAATAGTGAAAACCTTTCCACTAGCAAAGTACCCCCAGACGTAGGTGCGGAGTCACCGAACTGGGTAATCATCTCTGGTGTCGTTATTATCTAGTTTACTGTTTTACTTGTGGTTTACGTTTTAGGCATGTAGTCGATCCACAAGTTACGACCTTGTGTTCGACTTCTTGACTCGGCTACAATTCAGAATTTCACAATGACTAATAGAACGTGAGTCATAAAGAGTCGTCTTTCTTACTGGTCGCTTCCGTGAAGCGTAATTCACCAGGGACCCGTCAAGTGTGAATCATCCAGATCTATGGTTCTACTACGCATGGTGGTCATAGATCGAAATACACTTCGACATATTACTTCAACGTATAAGTAATATAAAGCCGCTTTATATTTACTGCAAACGATGATAAAGTACAATATAGACGTTTACAGATTTATTATGATTGAACTAGGGCACTAGAACTAACAGTAAGTGCAATTAACATCTCGAAAAACCTTGTGCAACACAGTAAGACCAAGCATATAGACATCAGACACCATTTTATACGAGATCTGGTAGAGAACAAGAAGGTCCAACTTGAATATATCCCTACGGAAAGACATATTTACCAAGCCACTCGATGCTGCAAGATTTGAGAGTCTCCGATCCTCTTTGGCACGATGCTCAATTGAGCTCCCCACAATGTCCTAAGTCTAAGGGGAGTGGGATAGTGGGTCAGTGCGTCATTTATCCAATAAGGACATGGGTCAGCTTGATCTGTTTAGCCCATTAATTTTGTATTTAGAATTGTGTCTAATGCCTCTGACATTAGGTCAATAGGAGAGAAACGGAAAGTTGAAGTTCAAAAGATTTGGAAAGATATTTAGATACGCTTCCTGGAGATGTGCTGCTGACAAGTCTGAAGATGTTCAGAAGGATGTGCTGAGAGAGCTGCGAGGGGAGATACGCTTCCTGGACAAGAGCATATATTCTCTGTTTGCAAGGAAGACCATTTGTGAAGGCTTGGTCCACGATCTTCTGCAGGCACACAAGGGTAAGGGCAAGGCATCTGAGACCGATCAAGAAGACGAGGAAGAATACTCTGCAGAGGAAGAAGCGATGGAATCCAACTCTGAGAGCATCTAAGGTTGCTTGTTTTGGTTACAATAAGTTTTTTCTTTTTATTTTTCTTTTGGGATTATTGTGAAAAACTCTATTCACTCTGGGTTTTTCCGAGTTCACTTTGATTTGGGTGATCACTCCCCCTCTGGTACTCTTTTAAATTCTCATACTTTTATCTAATTCTCTATTGCATGATTATATATACGGCTTTTGACATATTTTTGAGGCAGCCAAGGGGAGAAGAAGTGAAGTAGTCGTGAATGGGTGACCAAATGTCAATCCAGATGTGGTGACTCTTTTTGTAAGGTGATACAAATAGAATTTACGAAAATAGAAGTGCTCGCCTAAAAATAGCCAAATGGGGAGATTGTTGTTACTATTAGATTAGCTATTTTAGCAGTTGACAGAAAGATGCCTGTCTACATGTTGTGACATGAGTTATACGCAGAATAAACAGAAAGATGTCTATCCAGAAGTAGCAACATACGAAGTAGAACATATGGGTTGACGACTTCTAGTGAGTTTCCATTTTTAGAAGATCTTCTAAGTGGATTGTGATTCGATATGATTCAGTTGTGTAGGAGTTTAAGGAAACTTCATGAAGCATACAAGGAAGTATTTGGAAAACCCTAATGATGCGACGATCAACTACTACAAAAGCCTCGTGGTATCCCATTAGTAGTTGCGCCTTTTATTTTGTAAGTTGATCTTGTGTCCTGAGCATTCAGAGTTCCTAAACGTGTTGGACGAGCGTTTTGGGAAGCTGAATGATTTGACTAAAGATCAACATTCTTTGCTCAATCACTATTCGAAGAAGAATGAGTGTTTGACTGATTTGGGGTGTGTTTGCGCGATTGAAGTCTCGTGCATCTATTAAAGAACAGAAACTAACCAAAGGGTGGAATGTAGGGTTTTGGAGCGTTCAAGATCATCGAGATAGCGGAAGCATAAACAAAAGCAACTACAAACCTTATTCAAGAACATGAACCATTAAATCTCAAGGCAAAATCTATTCCACGAGAAATTTACCTTTTAGTCTTTGTTGAACCAATAAAGAAGAACTATGTGATCTTCTTCTCTAGATCAAGTCCACACCAAGAGGATGATCTTCAAGATCCTTCACTAAAAGTCTACTAGAACAATTAAGTGAAGAACAAGAGAGCAAGAAGAGAGGAGAGAGGGGGTTGTGGCCGGCCAAGAAGAGAGAGAAGGGAGTTGTGAGTGAGAAAATTAATGTCTTGATCTTTTCTACTTCATCAACTCATAAGCATGGGTCAAAAAGTTAAAGCATGGGTTTAAAGGTAAGTCATTACCCATACCCCTTAAATCACTCACCTCTTATTCAACAATCACCGACTAAGCATGGTGTGTGGCCCCCATCCTTGGACCCACCAAGGTGGCCGGCCACTTGGGCTTATTGGGCCTAATATGGGCCCTTGTTGGGCCGGCCATGTGACCTCATGGGCCGAGCCCAATGGGCTCGCCCATGTGGTCATGTGTCGTGTCCAAAATTTGTCCGACCCCTTATTTCGTTACTTATCAAACAAAGTCCGACGCGACATCGACGAAAATCTCATTTTTCTCGATTCGCTAATTATTCTTTTTTCGTTACTTATCAAACAAAGTCCGACGCGACATCGACGAAAATCTCAGTTTTCTCGATTCGCTAATTATTCTCTCAAACCAAACCCATGGCCCAAAACCTTCAGTTTTGTCCATGTATTGCTCCTCTAGAAACGTTAAGGTTTCCTTGTCTCAAGTTATCCGTCTTGTATGTGTGTGACCCTCAAGGCTCATGCCACCGTTGGCAGATCGGCGCAAGGGATCTCTCTTGTCCGATCCATCATAAGTGGTCTCTAGTAAGACGTTATAATTACCCAAGGTGCATGATGATCGATGATTCGATTTAACCTTGTGCATACAAGTCACTATCCTATTATCTCTAGATATCCCGATTGATCACAAGGCATAGAATCGTCATCCTTGTTCAATCAATCATTGTTACTTGATATGTGAGATGGCTGAGAACTGATAACCCGTATCACTGGCATGGCCATGCTCTTTCTCTCTGTCACTCTCAAGCAAGAGGCTTTAACGGATATCTTTCCCATACCATAGTATGAGTGATAAATCCCTTAGCCGTCTTTCGTGTCACTCATGCAATCCGTTCCGCCACCCAATCATGTCCGTTATTGCAATCTTGTTACGGAAAGCGTTAGGCGCAAGTTAAAGCCGCACGTCGACTGCATAGCGATCACAAAGACTCCTTGGTCTAAGGATATCGTGACAAGCTATCGCATTTGAATATGTTCATGGCTTAATCTACGAAACACTATTCAAAGCGGGTCGCCTGATACCAATCACCTCATGATATTCTATGATATGGTTCCGGGATCCCACATCCCTATGATAAGCAGAACTACATCATTGAGAACCATCCTCATACTGGTCGCTTCAATTGAAGCGTATATTGACTAGGGACTCGTTAAGTGTGATCCGTACAGATTTATGGTTTCTACTACTTTAGTGGTCATAAATCAGATCATGCTTAACATATTACTTCAACACATAAGTAATACAAAGCCGTTTTATTTATTACAAACGATGATAAATATACATAGACATTTATAGACTACTAGCAATTGGACTAGGGCACAAAAATGCTATCAATCTCCCACTTGCCCCTAGTTCCAATCTAAGTCCCAGTCTATCCCCATTGACCTAACATGTTTATCAGGTTTCGCTTGAGGAAGAGCCTTGGTCAAGGGGTCGGCTGTGTTATCATCAGATGCAACGTAGTGGATCTTCACGTCACCTCTAGCAACTATGTCGCAGATGATGTGATACTTCCTGAGTACATGTTTGGATCTGTCATGTGCCCTGGGTTCCTCAGCTTGCGCAATGGCCCCGGTGTTGTCACAATATAAGTCTACTGGGTTATATGGGCTTTGAATTACACCTAACCCAGCCATGAAACTCCTGATCCATACAGCCTCCTTTGTCGCTTCCGATGTAGCAATGTACTCAGCTTCAGTCGTAGAGTCGGCAATGGTGTCCTACTTCTTGCTTTTCCAACTGAATGCTCCACCGTTCAACGTAAACACATATCCCAACTGACTCTTAAAGTCATCGGGGTCTGTCTGGAAACTAGCGTCGACATATCCTTTGACGACTAGATCATCATTTCTTCCCCCGTATACAAGAAAAGCGTCTTTGGTTTTTCTCAAATATTTGAGAATCACCTTGACTGCAATCCAGTGTTCCTCACCAGGTTTGGATTGATGTCTACTGGTACAGCTTAGGGAAAACGAGACAACCGGTCTCGTACATATCATGGCATACATTATGGACCCTATAGCCGAAGCATATGGGATCTCATTCATTCTTTTTAGCTCTACAGGTGTCTCAGCACACTGTTTCTTACTAAGCTTTATGCCATGACGCATGCGTAGCAGTCCTTTCTTTGAATTATGCATTGAGAATCTTCTCAGCACTTTGTCTATATAGATGCTTTGACTCAAGCCCAAGACCGGCTTGGCACGGTCTCTATATAACTTGATCCCCAAGATGTAAGAAGCCTCGCCTAAGTCCTTCATTGCGAAACACTCACCTAACCAAGTCTTTGTTAAGAGCAAGTTAGGGACGCCGTTTCCAATTAGCAATATGTCATAGACATAGAGCACAAAAAAGACTACTTTGCTCCCATCTGCCTTTTTATACACTTAAGGTTCATCATCGTTCTTGATGAAGCCAAACTGTTTCACTACTTCATCAAAACGCTGTATCCAACTCCGAGATGCTTACTTCAAACCATAAATTGATTTGAGCAACTTACAAATCTTTCCCTTATTATTTGGATCCTCAAAACCCTCAGGCTGGGACATATAAATGTCCTCAGCTAACCTCCCATTAAGGAAAGCGGTTTTGACATCCATTTGCCATATCTCATAATTATGATAAGCTGCTACAACAAGGAGAATGCAGATAGATTTTGACCATAGCTACAGGAGAAAAGGTTTCTTTATAGTCAATTCCGTGGACTTGCCTATAACCTTTTGCTACCAGTCTTGCTTTATAGGTCTAAGGTTTGCCATCCATGTCTATCTTTATTTTAAAGATCCATTTACACCCAATGACTTTTAAGCCAGGGGTTTGATCCACCAAGTCCCACACTTGATTATCTGACATGGATTGCATTTCTTCCCTCATGGCTTCCAGCCATTTCTCAGAGTCAGTTCCGTCTAGGGCCTCTCGAAAGGTAGCTGGATCATTGTCCACTAACACCAAATCATCACCTCCAGTTACTAAGGAACCGTATCTGATAGGTGCATGACTTGTCCTTTCAGACCGCCTTGGACCGTCCTCATTAACTTTAGCTACTGGTTCTTGCTCAATGACCACTTCTGGCTCTACTTCTGCTAAGGGGTCGTCCAGTGGTTCCTGAGTTACTATCTCATCTAGAACTTCATCAATATGAAAGTCCTCCAACCGACTGTCTTGAAAATAAATTCCTTTTCCAAGAATATCCCACCTCAGGCGACAAAAAATTTGTTTTCGCTTGGTTTGTAAAAGTAGTATCCTTTTGTTTCTTTTGGATATCTGACGAAAGTGCACATATCTGATCTCTGTTCGAGCTTGGTTGAAAGCAACCATTTTACAAAAGCCTCGCAACCCCAGATTTTCAGGATGGACAAAACGGGTTCCTTCCCGTACCATTTCTCGAATGATGTCCCTTCCACTACTTTCGACGGAGCCATGTTTATTATGATAGCGGCCGTTTGTAGAACGTAACCCCAGAAGGAGATCAGGAGATTAGTGTGACTTAACATCGATCGAACCATATCCAACAATGTCCGATTCCTCCGCTCGGACACACCATTGAGTTGCGGTGTTCCTGGCGGAGTCCACTGAGATAGTATTCCACTTTCAGTAAGATGACTAAGAAACTCTTCGGACAAGTATTCTCCACCCCGATCAGAACGGAGTGCCTTGATACTCTTTCCGAGTTGGTTTTCTACTTCAGTCTTAAACTCCTTGAATTTATCAAAGGCTTCGGACTTATGTCTCATTAGATAGACATAACCATATCTACTGAAATCATCAGTAAATCTGATAAAGTAGCCTAAACCACCTCTGGCTAGTGTACTCATTGGTCCACATACGTCTGAATGTATTAGACCAAATAGATCACCTGCCCTTTCACCTAAACCAGTGAAGGGCGCTTTAGTCATCTTGCCAATTAAACAAGCCTCGCATCTATCAATTGTTTGGAGTTCGAATTGACTTAGAAGTCCGCGCTTATGAAGCGCGGAGATGCGTTTCTTATTTATGTGACCTAGACGACAATGCCAGATTAGAGTTTGGTCTAAATCATTAGCTTTAAACCTCTTAGCATTAATATTATAGAGCATGTTGGATCTCGAGTTTTGCATATTTAATATGTATAAACCTCCAACAGTGTGAGCATTTCCATAAAACATGTTATTGCGCATAATATTAAAAAACCCGTTCTTAATATCAAAATAATAACATTCTTTTTCAAGAAGGGATATTGATACAATATTCCTGCTGAAAACTGGTACGCAAAACACATCCAAAAGTTCTATTACAAGCCCACTGGGCAAAACAAGGTCAACCGAACCCACATCAATTGCGGTAACTCGCACATTGTTCCCAACTCTTAGGTCTACCTCGTTTTCCCCCACATCTCTTCTACTACGCAGTACCTGCACATCCGCACAGACATGAGACTCAGCTCCAGTGTCTAGTACCCAAGCATTTATAGTAGAAAGATTTAGCTCTAGTGGAATACCTGACGAAGTAGCGGCCCCACTGCCCTTCTTCTGATCTTCTTTCAGCTGCTGACAGTCCTTCTTCCAATGACACGGCTTTTGGCAGTAGAAGCATACCGACTCCTTTACCTTCCCCTTGCCCTTCATGGGCATGGAAGGTTTAGTAATCAAAGGTCG
Organism: Geranium rotundifolium; assembly: GCA_963920655.1. Taxonomy (NCBI): domain Eukaryota; kingdom Viridiplantae; phylum Streptophyta; class Magnoliopsida; order Geraniales; family Geraniaceae; genus Geranium; species Geranium rotundifolium. The sequence continues at coordinate 18,301,599 of OY987315.1, forward strand.
TCTGTTCTTCCCTGCCAGGTGCATTAGGCCTTTTCCCTTATCACCACCAGCTTTGAAGTCGGATCCCTTCTTGACCATTAGAACACCTTTGGGCGTACTGCCCCTTATGCTCTTCTCGGCAGTCACTAACATGCTGTGCAACTCCGATGCGGTCTTTTCCATGTCATGCATGTGATAGTTCATTACGAACCCACCATATGCATGAGGAAGGGATTGCAGAATAAAATCCGCAGCCATCTCTTTTTCCATAGTCATTCCGAGACTAGTCATATGATCGAGATGTCCCTTCATGCGTAGGACGTGTGGACCTACGGAGCTGCCTGCTGACATTTTGCATGCAATGCGTTCTCGGAGAACAGTGTATTTTTCAATACGTATTTTCTCTTTGAACATATCCTTTATCTGTGCAAACATTGCAAACGGATCATGGGATAGCTCCATAAACGGCTTCTGGAGGTCCGCCTTCGTGCAGCCCAGCAAACGGATCATGGGATAGCTCCATAAACGGCTTTATCTCTGCAAACATTGCAAGTCGTAGATTTCTGTCCCAACCCAGATAATTTGTTCCATTGAGTTTACACTTGTCGAGTATAGTCCTCAATGACAAGTTAGACGAGTTTGTTGAATTACTAGCCATTTCTACACAAAGAAAGTAAATTTAATCTGAAAAGTTGAATAAATTTACGAAGATCTGAATTAAACACCAACCATCCGATTCTAAGGTTTAGAATCTTTAAACCAAGATCCCTTATTTGTCAATTGAAATACGCTAAGGTGCACCGCTCCAATTGACCCATTTGGGTAGGACGTCCATCCAATTACAACCAGTGTAACTCTTGGTCATGGTATGTGCAAAAGCACACGGCTTGCCCTTCCGATGCCCCAGCTCGACCTTAGGCCGAGAATCGTGGTCGAGTCAACCAACATTTACTTATGCATCAGTTTTGTGCAGATGCTCCGCTAAGGCGCACGACATCCCACAAGGTTGATCATTCCATATAGAACCGATTCTATCGATGCTCTGCTAAGGCGCACGACACCGAGAGAATGTTTTTACATGGGTGTGAATTTGGGTGGCATCTCACTTGACTCAAATTATGTTGTGATTTGGTTCTGTTTAATAATTTGATAGTATTTTGGTACAATTATGAACCCGTCACCAACAACCCGTGTTGTGACGCTTCTAATTGTATCATATACAATCTTCTTTTGAAGTCGTCATTTGCAACCCGTGCAAACACGTTTCAAAATTGAACTCATCTATCACAACCCGTGTGATGATGGTTTACAACGCTTTAATCATGCAAACAATTAAAATCGATTTTAATCTTTGCATGTGAGGTGATGGCTTATAAACTTATAAGCTAAGCATGCAAGCATAAAATTATATTTAATAATTCAAGCTGATAGCATTTTGTGACCTAGTCTGTCACGCCCCAAATTCGGTAGAGACCGAGCCCGGAACGCGAAAGAGGAATCAGTGTCCGAAACAACTGAAACAATAATAGTAACCAAATAAAAAGAACACAAATACAATGAACCGCGAATTTTATAACTGCTCAAAAGAATATACAACACGAGTCAGAGACTCAAAGTATGATCAAGAAACAACAAAACGTCGACACTAAATTGTACGTCAACTAACACGCCCAAAACAACCCGGACTCTCCAGCTCCTCCAGCTTCGAGATGTCCTCCTATCCACAATCACGATCCTCACCTGTCTGCAGGAAGAGTAGCAGGGGGTGAGCATTTACGCTCACCGCAACGGATACCCGACTGACAACGGCATACAAGTAATTGACAGGGTGATACATAAGCACAGTTCGAAAAAGATCAATAGTAAAACTCAACCATTATCCAAACATTTCGTCTCATTCTCAATACTCAAATCATCACACAATCAACCAAGCAACATCAATCAAACAAACCTTTCACTCAAGGAAAGGCAACAATCCGGGTACTTCGTCGAGTCCATCTTGCCACACACGCACGGTGTTGGACAAGGTCTACACGACCAGGTGATGCAACCTATAACACGCCAGTTTACAGTCGCAAGCTGTCTGGGCCTGGTCTGCCTCCCACTTTTCGATAGCTAGTCGTAGGCGTGAAACCTCTTCGCGGCCGCCAGTTTACAGTGGCTAGCTGTCTGGGCCTGGTCTGCCCCCCACTTCTTCGATTGCTAATCGAAAGGCGTGGACGCCTCTTCGCGGCATGGATGGAGAAGCGCGGTAAGAGCGCAAATCTACCCCACCCGAACGGAGATCACGGACGTATCTTTCCCACCTGGGCGTCAACCAGCAACAAACACAAACCACCACGCACACTGGGCTCCCGCCCGTAACCAACATCCACACACACTGGGCTCCCGCCCGTAACCATCATCCACAAAACATTTCAACCACAGGAGAGAAATAATCAACTCAAGTCATTTCGATTTACATGTTAAGGCACAACATCTTCAAACACATCAAATCGCATTTACCATTTACTCACAATACAGTTCAACCATAGTGAAGAATATACTCAACTCAAATCATTTCAATTTACATGTTAAGGCACGACATCTTCAAACACGTCATATCACAATTTACCATTACTCACAATTGAACAAGCATAACACATTCAAACCAAACGCAATGAGTAAAGCGGTAACACCCCCAATAAAGCATACAGCGGAATGGCACGTCGCTGTAGTATAATCAACCTATAGACACAACCGGTGCCCACATGCAATTCTACACATACATATACTAAGAACACAAAAGGTGCCCACATGCAATTACTAGTAACTTTCCCAAGTCATGTACGGATATACGGCTACTTTTCCCTACTTCGATAATTATCCAACGTTAGCTCCAAGTCTCTCGCGACACCACGTCTAAATCCTTCCCTTTCCACGAGCGATGGAAGAATCTAATAACGACAAACGCACAAACTTTAGCAATTGATCGAAGTCCGATTCTAACGAAACTAACGCCCAAGTACACCCCAATGAGTCCCGATCACTCCAATACTTCCTAATTACACCGAGTTGCCAAAAAGGACCCGGAACGGCCCAATTCGCACACTTTCCCGAATCTGCCCGGAAACGCTAAAATGACCTCGGGACCCCGAAAAATTCCGTTTTCGCATCAACAAATCATAATTATATTCAAGGGGTCCAACGCAATCGACGGAACCAAATTCCGACGCCCGAGCGACTCAATCCCGTCATTAAGGTTCCTCAAATAATAAATAATCTTTTCCCACAATTCAATTCCAACAATTCTCAAATTTATTCTACGCGCATAATTAAATTTGAGATCACCAATAAAATTGACGGAATTACGTTCCGACCTCCGGGGGATTTAATCTCGACTTTAAAGTTTAGCGAAACAAACACATTTTAGCCAAATTAATTCCAATTTCTTCCAAAGTCACGAATTAGTGTTCTAGGGATTTTCCGGGATTGCATAACACATAAAAACCCGAACTCCGGGCACGCGGGCCCCACCTCCGGTGACCGGCCGGAGCTCCGGCGAGCTCCCGGTCACCGAACAAACCTCCCGTTTGTCTCAAAACGCTCCAAACTACCCCCTTAACACTAATCCAACCTCAATCAATCCATATTCCACACTCCATAAATCCAAACTCAAGGAAATGAGAATCCAAAACATACCTCTTGTAGCCCACGACGAGGAGAACCCGAATACGCAAAAATCAAGACGTTTGGACGGTCGGAACGTCGGGAAATCGCCACAATCTTTTCTCTTCTTCTTCCTTCTTTCTTCTTTCTCTTTCTCTTTCTCTTTCTCTTTCTTCTTCCTTGTGTTCTGCCAAGAATCAACCCCTCCCCCCTTCTTATAACTTAAATATAATTATTTAAACATTAAACTAATAAAATAAACCTATTTTCCATTTTCTTTTAAATCTAAATTAAAACAATTAATTTTTTAATCACTCAAAAGTCTCCCCCCCTCTAGATACATGACAAGTGTAAAGTAGAGGGGTCCCGCAAGCCACTTTTGTCATTTCGGACCCGAAATCGTCCGAAACGGACACGTTTTTCGAAACCGTCGGAACCGTGATGTTTCGCTAAATTTTAGCTTTCATATGAACCTAATATCCATAGTATTACAATTCCAACTTAAAATGGCTCAAATAGTAGTCCTCGGTGACTCTCGGGTCAAAATTTGGTCAAATCGCGAATTATTAAATTTTCATCCATTTTTCACAAAATTGACCCAAATTGACCCAAATTGACCGGGAGCGGTCCTTACAACCTTCCCTCCTTAAAGAATTTCGTCCGCGAAATTAAAATGTACCTCAAGAGTTGAATAGGTCTGGGTACTTCGTGCGAATCTCGTCCTCGCGTTCCCATGTCGACTCAGCTCCGTGATGCTGCCAAAGTACACGTACTAGCCGGATAGTCTTGCCACGCAAGACTTGCTCCCGTGAATCTACAATCAGCACCGGCTTCTCCTCGTATGAGACATCATCAGCAACCTCAACATCCGCCCACTCAATGACGTGAGAGGGGTCTGCGTGATACTTCCGCAGTTGGGAAACGTGGAAGACGTTATGCACATTTCCAAGCTGCGGTGGCAGAGCCAGACGGTAAGCAACTGCTCCGACTCTGCCTAACACCTCGAATGGCCCAATGTAGCGCGGGGCTAGCTTGCCTCCGCCGCGGCTAAACCGTATCAGTCCCTTCTTCGGACTCACCCTGAGAAATACGTGGTCACCAACTGCGAACTCAAGAGGTCGGCGCCGTCTGTCAGCATAACTCTTCTGCCGACTTTGTGCGGTCTTCAACCGCTCACGTATCAGTGCGACCTTCTCAGTCGTCTCTCGAACAAGTTCGGGACCGATCAAACTCTTGTCCCCCACTTCTGCCCAACACAAGGGCGATCTACACGGCCTCCCATACAATGCTTCAAAAGGCGCCATCCCAATACTGGACTGGAAGCTATTGTTGTAGGCGAACTCGACCAACGGTAGATGGTCTTCCCACGAGCCTCTGAAATCTAATACGCATGCACGCAGCATGTCCTCCAAAATCTGGATAGTGCGCTCTGACTGGCCGTCTGTCTGAGGGTGGTATGCTGTACTCAGTAGGACCTCAGTACCCAAAGCCGTCTGAAGACTCGGCCAGAACCTGGAAGTGAATCGAGGATCCCTATCAGACACTATCGATACGGGAACTCCGTGGAGACGGACGATCTCACGGATGTATAGGGTGCTCAACACGTCGACTGAGTCAGTCATCCTCATGGGCAGGAAATGGGCCGACTTCGTCAACCGATCGACCACTACCCATACTGCATCGCGCCCCTTCGGCGATCTCGGTAAACCACTCACGAAATCCATCGTGACGTGCTCCCACTTCCACTGAGCAATGGGCAGGGGCTGCAACAAACCAGAGGGACGCTGATGCTCGGCCTTCACCTGCTGACAGGTAAGGCATCTCGATACGTACTCCGCGACCGCTCTCCGCATTCCGCTCCACCAGAAATAACGTCTGATGTCGCGGTACATCTTAGTGCCACCAGGGTGCACCGTAAGACGCGAATGATGTGACTCTCGTAGCACGTCGTCTCTACAGCTACGTGGCACAAACAACCCTCCTCGGTACCGCAAACCCCAATCTGCGCTCTGCTCCCAACCCTCTGCGTCAATGCCGTCAGCAACCCTCGCCCGGATCGCCGTTGCTTCGGCATCCTCACACTGCGCCTCCAAAACTCGGGCAAGTAGTGTGGGCCGCGCCACCAACGAGCACATAGATACACGATCTGTTACCTCCTCTAGCTCAAGCCCAAACGTGTCAAGCTCTCCCATCATGTCCCACTCCCGGACTGCTATGCTAGCAAGGCAATGGATCGACTTCCTACTCAGGGCGTCGGCGACCACGTTCGCCTTGCCCGGGTGATAGAGTAGCTCAAAGTCGTAATCATCAAGTAGCTCCATCCATCGCCGCTGGCGCATATTCAGGTCTTTCTGGGTAAAGATATATCTGAGACTCTTATGGTCCGAGAAAACCTGAAATCCCTCACCGTACAGATAATAGCGCCAGATCTTCAGTGCGAACACGACTGCTGCCAACTCCAAGTCGTGTGTAGGATAGTTGCGCTCGTGCGTCTTCAGCTGCCTGGAGCCATAAGCAACTACCCTACCTGTCTGCATCAATACACAGCCTAGTCCCTCACCGGACGCGTCGCAATAAATCTCATAGCCAATTCCGCGTTCTGGCACTATCAACACTGGAGTGGTAGTCAGGCGAGCCTTCAGCTCTGTAAATGAACGCTCACAGTCCTCAGTCCACGCAAACTTGACTCCCTTGCGCGTAAGGAAAGTCAAAGGCGCGGCTAGGCGCGCAAAGTCCTGTACGAACCGTCGATAATAACCCGCCAAACCCAAGAAGCTACGAATCTCGAAGACGTTCGTGGGCTGCGCCCACTTCGAGACCGCGTCGACCTTCGCCGGATCGACCAGTATGCCGTCGGCCGAAACGACATGTCCGAGGAACTTCACCTCGGCGAGCCAAAACTCGCACTTCTCCAGGTTGGCATACAACTGATGCGTGCGCAGTAAAGTCAAGACAGCCCTCAAATGCACCACATGCGCTTCCTCACTCTGAGAGTAGACCAGGATGTCGTCTACGAAAACCACTACAAACTGATCTAAGAACGGCCGGAATATGCGGTTCATCAGATCCATGAACGCTGCAGGCGCGTTTGTCAACCCGAAGGGCATTACTAGGAACTCGTAATGCCCATACCGCGTCCGAAACGCGGTCTTTGCGACGTCCTCCTCCCGGACTCGCAACTGGTGGTATCCCGAACGTAGATCGATCTTCGAAAAGCACGTCGACCCTCTCAACTGGTCGAACAGATCGTCGATTCTCGGCATCGGGTACCGGTTCTTCACCGTGACCCGGTTCAGTTTCCGGTAATCTATGCACATCCTCAGCGCTCCACCCTTCTTCTTCACGAAGAGTGCTGGCGCTCCCCACGGTGATGTGCTCGGACGTATAAACCCCTTTTCTCGGAGTTCTTCGAGCTGAGTCTTCAGCTCGGTCAGTTCTGCTGGCGCGAATCTGTAAGGCGCTACTGATATCGGCGCCGTCCCCGGCATCAGGTCGATCCTGAATTCTACCTCGCGAACTGGCGGCAACCCACTCAACTCCTCGGGAAAGACCTCTGGAAACTCGCATACTACTCGCGGTAACTCTCGGCTCTGCACGATCGACACCTCATCAACGGTGTATAATGCCGATAGGAGAATTCCGCTCTTGCTGCCCAGCGAACACGAAACGGTCGTGCTGCCTGCTGACACTGTCACCCGTCGCCGATAACAGTCGATGTACGCACGGTACCTCGCAAGCCAATCCATGCCTAAGATCACGTCGAAGGCAGTCATACCCAGCACGATTAGGTCACAAAGGAAAGAAAGGTCTGCTACTCTAACTTCGCAGGCTCGGCACACTCTAGTCAACACAACCTCACCTCCGACTGGTGTGTCAAGGCACAGAGGTGGACTCAACGGCTCACTGCTTAGCCCCAGCATCTCAGCACAAGCAGCAGAAATAAAGGAATGCGATGCGCCCGTATCGAACAGAAATGACGCCCAAGAGTTATACAACAGTAACGTACCGTGAGCGACCGAAGGGTCTGGGGACGGTCCTGCAGCACGTGAGTCGCCGACAGCATACACTCTGCCTTGCGGCGCCTGCGCTCCCTGTCTCGGAGCTGACGCGCCAGACGCCGGCTGTGCGGACCTCAACTGCTGCCTCGGAACTGGTGCGCTCGTAGATGGCTGCGAAAATCTCAACGGCTGGCCCTGACGCTGGCGAGCCTGCGGCGACTGTGCCGTGTGCGACTGCTGCGGTCGCTGCGCTGACGTTCCCCCACCCTGACCGGGGCATTCCCTAGCTATGTGTCCTGTCTGGCCACATAGGTAGCACCTAACCTCGCTGCCGCTCGGTCGACTCCCCTGACTGAACCGACTACTCGTCGCCGGTAGTGCTGTGGGTCCTCTATTGCGCGGGCAATCGCGCCTCATATGGCCTGGCTGCTGGCAGAGAAAACATACTGCCCTCTGGTCTGCAACGACGGGCCCCACTGATGCCACTGAACCCGACTGTCTCGGTCCGCTAAACTGAGACTGTGGTCTGAAAGACCCCACGATCCTCTGCCTCCTCGAGTCTCGGGACTCGGACAGACCTGCGACGCTGCTCGGTCGCGGTCTACTCTCACGGGCTCTCGCGGCCTCCCTAATACCTCGCTCTACGGCCACTGCCGTGTCGACCAGCTCAGAGTACACTCGAATCCTCAGGGCGAGGACTCGATCCAGAATCGAGGTCCTAAGTCCCCTCTCAAACCTCCTGCATCGGTGAGCCTCAGTCACCACCCTCTCTGGTGCAAAGCGAGACAACGTCGTAAACCTAGCCTCGTACTCTGCCACCGACAAACCATCCTGTCGCAGTTCCAGGAACTGCTGCTGTCGCTCCTCCCTGGCAGACTCCGGAAAGTACTGCTCCAGGAAGACCGTCTCGAATACTCGGTAGTCACCCCCGACTCGGTCCTGCACGCGCCTCCACCAATGGTAGGCGTTGTCCTTCAGCTGATGAGCTGCAAAGGACACCCTGGTGTGCTCGTCCATGATCCCGGACGTGTCCAGGTTCCGCGTAATCTGATCCAGCCATCGCTCCGCCATATCAGGGTCTGGCTCCCCGTAGAATGAGGGTGTATCCAACCTCAGAAAATCCCTCAGCGCATGTGCCGTATGGCCCTCGGCCTGAACGGACCTCGCTGGAATAGTAGTAGCAGTAGTCGGCGGAGTCTGCGGGGCTGGCGATGCAGACTCTCTCTGCGCAATGATTGCCACTAAACTCTGCACTGTGCGGGTCAGCTCTCCTAGAATGGCCGCAGTAGGTGGGTCCGCAACTGGCGGAACGTTGGGCGGAACCATCGATGGTCCCGTGTCGTTCCTCCGATCCTCCCCAACGGGAGCTGCCGGTCCACCCGTCGCCTCAACTGGCTCGACGGTGGGCGGTTGCGTCGGCAATCCGGCCGACCTACCTCTCCTAGGTCTAGGTGCCATGTCGTATGTATCTACTGCACAAATACACGTACACACTCAGTTCCAGAACTCACAACACAACGAGCACGCTCATTATACGGGCGTTCATATACTCTGGACACACATGTCTACAAACAACGTATTATCATACATATTTCACATGCTCGCAATCAACATATGCTCACACAATCACCACACATGGCATCACACAACCTACCACAGTCACAATCACCCCGCATACTTAGCTACATCTCGCATTTTAAAACTTATTCAACATGTAAGATTTTTTTTTTGAACATGACTAGTAAGGTCAACATCAATTTCGAACTTGCCCATATTTTCAACAATTTCCCTTTTCAATCACAAAACCCCATTTTGATATCACGTCGTCACAACCCGGTCCAGGCGTCCCCGAACTAAGAGGTAACGATCGGACATCACTACCGTCACGTTTGACCCAGGGGCGCCCCTGAGTCAAGTCGCGACGGTGAAAATATCTCACGGAAAAATCACGCACGATTTCTGACCTTGCACAACCAACACACGACAGGAGCCTAATGGACTAACTCTACCCACCTAGTTGACGTACGGCCAGAGGTGTTAAACCTAACCTCTGATACCAAACTGTCACGCCCCAAATTCGGTAGAGACCGAGCCCGGAACGCGAACGAGGAATCAGTGTCCGAAACAACTGAAACAATAATAGTAACCAAATAAAAAGAACACAAATACAATGAACCGCGAATTTTATAACTGCTCAAAAGAATATACAACACGAGTCAGAGACTCAAAGTATGATCAAGAAACAACAAAACGTCGACACTAAATTGTACGTCAACTAACACGCCCAAAACAACCCGGACTCTCCAGCTCCTCCAGCTTCGAGATGTCCTCCTATCCACAATCACGATCCTCACCTGTCTGCAGGAAGAGTAGCAGGGGGTGAGCATTTACGCTCACCGCAACGGATACCCGACTGACAACGGCATACAAGTAATTGACAGGGTGATACATAAGCACAGTTCGAAAAAGATCAATAGTAAAACTCAACCATTATCCAAACATTTCGTCTCATTCTCAATACTCAAATCATCACACAATCAACCAAGCAACATCAATCAAACAAACCTTTCACTCAAGGAAAGGCAACAATCCGGGTACTTCGTCGAGTCCATCTTGCCACACACGCACGGTGTTGGACAAGGTCTACACGACCAGGTGATGCAACCTATAACACGCCAGTTTACAGTCGCAAGCTGTCTGGGCCTGGTCTGCCTCCCACTTTTCGATAGCTAGTCGTAGGCGTGAAACCTCTTCGCGGCCGCCAGTTTACAGTGGCTAGCTGTCTGGGCCTGGTCTGCCCCCCACTTCTTCGATTGCTAATCGAAAGGCGTGGACGCCTCTTCGCGGCATGGATGGAGAAGCGCGGTAAGAGCGCAAATCTACCCCACCCGAACGGAGATCACGGACGTATCTTTCCCACCTGGGCGTCAACCAGCAACAAACACAAACCACCACGCACACTGGGCTCCCGCCCGTAACCAACATCCACACACACTGGGCTCCCGCCCGTAACCATCATCCACAAAACATTTCAACCACAGGAGAGAAATAATCAACTCAAGTCATTTCGATTTACATGTTAAGGCACAACATCTTCAAACACATCAAATCGCATTTACCATTTACTCACAATACAGTTCAACCATAGTGAAGAATATACTCAACTCAAATCATTTCAATTTACATGTTAAGGCACGACATCTTCAAACACGTCATATCACAATTTACCATTACTCACAATTGAACAAGCATAACACATTCAAACCAAACGCAATGAGTAAAGCGGTAACACCCCCAATAAAGCATACAGCGGAATGGCACGTCGCTGTAGTATAATCAACCTATAGACACAACCGGTGCCCACATGCAATTCTACACATACATATACTAAGAACACAAAAGGTGCCCACATGCAATTACTAGTAACTTTCCCAAGTCATGTACGGATATACGGCTACTTTTCCCTACTTCGATAATTATCCAACGTTAGCTCCAAGTCTCTCGCGACACCACGTCTAAATCCTTCCCTTTCCACGAGCGATGGAAGAATCTAATAACGACAAACGCACAAACTTTAGCAATTGATCGAAGTCCGATTCTAACGAAACTAACGCCCAAGTACACCCCAATGAGTCCCGATCACTCCAATACTTCCTAATTACACCGAGTTGCCAAAAAGGACCCGGAACGGCCCAATTCGCACACTTTCCCGAATCTGCCCGGAAACGCTAAAATGACCTCGGGACCCCGAAAAATTCCGTTTTCGCATCAACAAATCATAATTATATTCAAGGGGTCCAACGCAATCGACGGAACCAAATTCCGACGCCCGAGCGACTCAATCCCGTCATTAAGGTTCCTCAAATAATAAATAATCTTTTCCCACAATTCAATTCCAACAATTCTCAAATTTATTCTACGCGCATAATTAAATTTGAGATCACCAATAAAATTGACGGAATTACGTTCCGACCTCCGGGGGATTTAATCTCGACTTTAAAGTTTAGCGAAACAAACACATTTTAGCCAAATTAATTCCAATTTCTTCCAAAGTCACGAATTAGTGTTCTAGGGATTTTCCGGGATTGCATAACACGTAAAAACCCGAACTCCGGGCACGCGGGCCCCACCTCCGGTGACCGGCCGGAGCTCCGGCGAGCTCCCGGTCACCGAACAAACCTCCCGTTTGTCTCAAAACGCTCCAAACTACCCCCTTAACACTAATCCAACCTCAATCAATCCATATTCCACACTCCATAAATCCAAACTCAAGGAAATGAGAATCCAAAACATACCTCTTGTAGCCCACGACGAGGAGAACCCGAATACGCAAAAATCAAGACGTTTGGACGGTCGGAACGTCGGGAAATCGCCACAATCTTTTCTCTTCTTCTTCCTTCTTTCTTCTTTCTCTTTCTCTTTCTCTTTCTCTTTCTTCTTCCTTGTGTTCTGCCAAGAATCAACCCCTCCCCCCTTCTTATAACTTAAATATAATTATTTAAACATTAAACTAATAAAATAAACCTATTTTCCATTTTCTTTTAAATCTAAATTAAAACAATTAATTTTTTAATCACTCAAAAGTCTCCCCCCCTCTAGATACATGACAAGTGTAAAGTAGAGGGGTCCCGCAAGCCACTTTTGTCATTTCGGACCCGAAATCGTCCGAAACGGACACGTTTTTCGAAACCGTCGGAACCGTGATGTTTCGCTAAATTTTAGCTTTCATATGAACCTAATATCCATAGTATTACAATTCCAACTTAAAATGGCTCAAATAGTAGTCCTCGGTGACTCTCGGGTCAAAATTTGGTCAAATCGCGAATTATTAAATTTTCATCCATTTTTCACAAAATTGACCCAAATTGACCCAAATTGACCGGGAGCGGTCCTTACATAGTCCAATTGCTAGTACCCTTTCGAGAGGCATTTTGTGACCGTTTTGTCCTCCCTTCGAGGCTTATGTGAAACGGTTGCTTGCAACCAAGCTCAAACCGAGATCAGATAAGTGCACTTTCGTCGGATATCCAAAAGAAACAAAAGGATACTTGTTTCTACGTTTAATAGTTGGCATGGTTTTTTAGCGCAAAAGTAAGAAGTCGAGCAACATGTTACATGACATGTGGAGCAACTTGTTACGAGTCGCAGATTAGGAAAGTCTGAAGCTTTCCTATTTCGACAAAGCTTGGAGCGAAAGAAGAAAGGCGCCACGAAGACTTGGAGCACAAGAGAGTGGCGTCGACAAGTCAGGCGACTTCCAGCTGGCAGTTACACGTCAGCAAGAGGCGGCAACTTGACTTGCCTGATTTCATCAGGAAGTCAGAACAGGCAAGACGACTTCCAGCTGTCATGGAAGGCGGCAACAACTTGCCTGACTTTCCTGTTCCTGGTCCGAGAAGGATTAGGAATGTGAGCTGCTACAAAAAGCCCTTGGCTTCCCATTAGCAGATCATCCGTTCTTGTTCTAACAATTGCAAGATTTCTCAGAGCTCTTAACCGTGCATCATCGGCGTGTTGAGAGTCTGATTAAGATTCGCTAGAACGGACCTTTGCTCCGATCAAACCTTGAGTCGCGAAGACTAAGTGTTTGGATCAGTTAGGGTTTTTGTTTGTTATTGAAGATTCACAACTCCGTCCAAGAAAACGACGACACCGAGCATAGGAGCTTGCTCGAAGAGTGGAATTGAGGGAATCTCAAAGACAGGGGGAGAGGCTCTGGGTCGAGGTGATTCACGGTGAGATCTGTAGTAGCTTAGGACAATAGCTTGTGTGATAGCTAGTTGGTGCTTGAAGTTGTACTATTGACTACCTATAGTGAAGAACCTTTCCACTTGCAAAGTGCCCCCAGACGTAGGTGCGGAGTCACCGAACTGGATAATCATCTCTGGTGTCGTGATTATTATCTGTGTATTACTTTGCTTACTGTTTCAACAAGAAGTCGATACACAAGTTAAAGACTTTGTGTTCGACTTCCTGACTCGGCTACGATTCAGAATTTCAATTGGTATTAGAGGAGGCACCTTAATCTCTTAGGTGATTTTCCTGCAAAATTCTGAGTAGCTAATATGGATTCAAAGGAAGGAGGATCTGTCAATCGTCCGCCGGTACTCGACGGAACAAACTATGGATATTGGAAAGCACGGATGTGTGCTTTCCTGAAGTCCCTCGACAGCAAAACCTGGAAGTCTATCATCAATGGATGGGAGGAACCTTACTATGCTGATGCTCATGGAAATCAAACCAGCATCAAACCAGAAAAGGAGTGGAGCATGGAAGATGATGAAGCCGCCCTAGGTAATTCTCGTGCACTCAATGCTATCTTTAATGGAGTAGACAAGAATGTGTTTCGACTCATCAACACATGCACAAGTGCCAAAATTGCCTGGGACACACTTGCGGTTGCTTACGAGGGTACTTCAAAGGTCAAAGAGCAGAAGTTACAGTACCTCACGACTAACTTTGAGGCTCTGACCATGAATGACGACGAGACTATCGCGGAATTTAATGTGCGCATCAAGGATCTGGGCAATGAATCATATTCACTTGGCAAGCCTATGACCGATGAAGATTTGGTCAGAAAAACGCTGAGAGCTCTAAGTCCCAGATTCAAGATGAAGATCACCGCTATCGAAGAAGTCCATGACTTGAAGACACTGAAGTTTGATGAGCTCATGAGCTCACTAATGACTTTCGAGCTCTCCCTACCTCCTATCGAGAAGAAACATAAAGGTGTGGCTTTCAAAAGTTCTAATCAGAAGAACTCAACGCACTCTGAGTCGGATAGTGACATTGAAGAAACCATCGCCATGTTGGCCAAAAACTACAACAAAGTCATGAAAAGATTTGGCCAGATGACAGGAAGAAAAGTCACCTGAGAAGTCAGAGACAAGCCACAACACAAGTTTCAGAAGCTCGACAACACAGCTAACGATGGAGGACGAGGAGAACGATCAGGTAAAGGAGCACATTGTTTTGAATGTGAGGGGTATGGACATATGCAGAGCGAATGTCCCAACTTCCTAAAGAAACAGAAGAAGGGATTCATTGCCTCTCTAACTGACGATGAAGTTGAGGAAGACAGTGACCTTGAGCATACAAGTAACTATGTGGCTTTCACTTCCACCACAATAGATCAACCAGCTGAAAGCTCAAAGAAGTATGACTCTGATGATGAGCTATCCGATGAGACTCTCAACAACGCTTACAACGAATGGTATGTCAAGTGGCTTGAAGACTCTCAGGTAATCGAAAAACAGAACGCTCTCATTCTTACTCTTAATGAAGACAAGTCAAGACTTCTCGAGACGACTGTTGATCTCAAAAAGGAAGTTGCTCGACTGAAAGGCGAGTTAGAGCAGGTCACGAAGTCAGTAAAGATGATGAATCCAAGCACAGACACTCTAGATCAAATCCTGTCAATCGGGAAACCAGCCAGGAATATGGAATGACTTGGATATTCAAAAGATGCATCATCATCACACACCATCTTCGTCCCTCAGTCAGAGGTCACCTAACTTCACGGCTGACCAAGCAACCAAAAAGCCTCTTACTCTGGCCGCTTCAAAAACCCAGACCAAAAGACACAACTGGGTTTGTCATCACTGTGGACGAAGAGGACATATTCGACCCTTCTGCTATCAGCTATATGGGAAAAGCTCGGTCAAGTAAAGGACCACCATCAAGAAAAGCCAACCTCGGAAGCAATGGCGAGTCAAAGAGGTCAACTATCGAGCTAACATCGCGTACACCGCTTTAAAGGCCTCAACCAGCAACGATTGGTACTTCGATAGTGGATCCTCTCCACATATGACAGGTAATAGCTCCTTCCTGGTCACTTTAACACCATGCACAAATAGCTTCGTCACATTTGGAGATGGAGTAAAAGCTAGAGTGCTCGGGAAAGGAAAACTCAATCTTCCTAACTCTCCATGTCTGAAAGAAGCTCTGCTAATAGAAGGCCTCACAGCAAACCTCATCAGCATAAGCCAGATATGTGATTGAAATCTGGATGTCCACTTCACTCATGACAAGTGCTCGGTCAAAGACGAACAACAGAAGGAAGTCATGATAGGCCACAGGTCCCTGGACAACTGTTATCTATGGTCTCCAACAGTCGGTACCTTGCCAACCAAGTGTCTGTTATCCAAAGCACAAGAGACAAAACTCTGGCATCAAAAACTTGGTCGCATCAATTTGAGGACCATGCAAAAGATTCTCTCTGAAAAGGCGATCATTGGAGTTCCCAACCTCAAGATCATTGAAGGAAAAATCTGTGGAGAATGCCAGATTGGGAAACAAGTCAAGACGTCACACAAGAAGGTACAACATCTTACTACTTCTCGTGTTCTAGAACTTCTTCATGTTGACCTTATGGGACCCATGCAAGTAGAAAGTCTAGGAGGGAAGAAGTACATATTTGTATGTGTAGATGACTTCTCGAGGTACACCTGGGTAGACTTTATTCGAGAAAAGTCAGATACCTTCTTAGTCTTTGAAGCCATATGTCAAAGAGTTCAACGAGAAAAGGGAGAAGTCATTGGGAAAGTCGTCCGACTTTGGAGCGATCATGAAAAGGAGTTTGAAAACATCAGCTTCGCAAACTTTTGTGATGCTGAAGGAATTGCCCACGAATTCTCTGCTCCCATCACTCCTCAGCAAAACAGGATCGTTGAAAGAAAGAATCGCACTCTTCAAGAGATGGCAAGAGTCATGATGTTAGCCAAAAACATCCCGCAGCACTTCTGGGCTGAAGCTTTGAATACGGCATGCCATATTCATAATAGAGTGACTCTTCGCCCTGGAACTTCACTCACTCTTTATGAAATATGGAGGGGGAGAAAGCCGAATGTCAAATACTTCCATGTCTTTGGATCGGTCTGCTACATACTCGCAGATAGGGAACCTCGACGCAAGTTGGATCCTAAAAGCGACCAAGGCATCTTCCTCGAATACTCGAGAAATAGTCGGGCTTTTCGGGTATTCAACAAACGCACCCGGACTATCATGGAATCCATCAATGTCGTGATTGATGACAATAACGAGCAATCAAGTGACGAGAACGAAGAAATCCTGAATATCTCAGGATAAGTCAGACCAGAGGTCAGAGGAGAAGCCAGACCAGATGTCAGAAGAGAAGTCAGACCAGAAGTCAAGGATGATGAGCGCAACAAAGAGTCTGAAGACGAAATCCAAATCATCCCGGATGAAGAGACAACTCCTACAAGGCAAAAAGCTCCGTCAAGAAGAATTCAGAAGTATCATCCACCCCGGGATGTGATTGGAGACATTAATGAGGGAGTTCGGACTCGACAAAAGGCATCTCTTGACCACCAAGAGCTGATAGGTAACATGTGCTTTATTTCCAAAATTGAGCCAAAGAATATACAAGAGGCCATCAATGATGAATACTGGGTCTGCGCGATGCAAGAAGAATTGGTTCAGTTTGCAAGGAATGAAGTCTGGGAACTTGTACCCAAACCTGACATTGTCAATGTCATCGGGACAAAATGGATATTCAAAAACAAGTCTGACGAGCAAGGAAACATCACTCGAAACAAAGCGAGACTGGTGGCTCAAGGATACACACAAGTCGAAGGAGTCGACTTTGAAGAAACCTTTGCTCCGGTAGCCAGACTGGAAGCCATACGACTTCTTCTCGGCATCGCATGTCATCTACGTTTCAAACTTTATCAAATAGATGTAAAGAGCGCCTTCCTTAATGGAAATCTAAACGAAGAAGTCTATGTAGCTCAACCAAAGGGATTCGAAGACCATGACTCTCCGCACCATGTCTACAAACTAAAGAAAGCTCTCTACGGTCTCAAACAAGCTCCACGAGCATGTTATGAACGTCTTACCCAATTCCTTGTACATAATGGTTATATTCGAGGGGGAGTAGACAAAACTCTCTTTGTGAAGAAGGAAGGAAGGGACATCATGATTGCTCAAATATATATCGACGACATTGTATTTGGAGGGAAGTCAGACAAGATGGTGAAACGCTTCGTTGAACATATGCAGTCTGAGTTTGAGATGAGTATGGTCGGTGAGCTCACATACTTCCTAGGCTTCCAGATCAAGCAGATGTCAGATGGAATATTTATCTCCCAGAGCAAATACGCAAAGAACATTGTCAAGAAGTTCGGGTTAGAAAAGGCTTCGCACAAGAGGACTCCTATTGCCACACATGACAAGTGCACAAAGGACGAGATGGGTGAACCAGTTGATCAAAGTCTTTACCGAAGCATAATAGGAAGTCTCCTCTATCTAACAGCAAGTCGACCCGACATCGCTTACTCTGTGGGAGTCTGTGCTCGATATCAAGCCAATCCAAAAGTCAGTCACTTGGCTCATGCAAAGAGGATCATAAGGTACATCTTGGGAACCTCTGAATTGGGTTTGCTATATTCCTTTGATACCTCTCCTACTCTAGTTGGATATTGTGATGCTGACTGGGCGGGAAGCACACTAGATCGAAGAAGCACCTCTGAAGGTTTTTTCTACCTGGGGAACAACCTTGTATCATGGTTCAGCAAAAAGCAAAATTGTATTGCTTTATCTACTGCTGAGTCTGAATATATTGCAGCTGGAAGTAGCTGTACTCAGCTTCTTTGGATGAAACAAATGTTGGCAGAATATGGAGTCAAGCAAGAAGTCATGACTTTGTTCTGTGACAACATCAGTGCAATCAACATCTCGAAGAACCCAGTGCAACATAGCAAGACAAAACATATTGTCATCAGGCACCACTTTATTTGAGAGCTTGTAGAAGACAAGAAAATAAAGCTCGAATACCTACCCACTGAGAAACAAGTCGCAGACATCTTTACAAAGGCGTTAGATGGCAAAAGGTTTGAAAGTCTGAGGTCAACCCTCGGACTTTGCTGTCTAGAATAGTTAGAAGTCAAGCAAGAAGAGGAAGAGCTTTTAAGTTGATTTTACTCTTTCTCTCGATCAGGACCAAACAGGGTCCACAAAATCAAGCCGGACCCAAATCCTTTTATCAAAAACCCGTTAGTCTTATTTGAATTTTAAGAATGATTACAATATGACAATCCACCTATCAGAAATCATTCTGTTCAACTCCCACAGACTCTGCACCTCCTCCACCATTTGAAATCGCTAGGGTTTCTCAGATCAAAAGTTCAGCAAAGAATCTGCTCACTCCCCACAAAGAACAAATCCTAGCTAAATGGTCGGTACTCGAAGCGGACGAATACCATCTGCCTCAAAAGTACTATGAGCAAAAATGAGGGCAAAAGTTATTGCCAAGAAATTATCAGCCTCCAAATCGACAAGAAACAAGCATGGAGTGAGGATCCGAGGAGGAAAAGTCTTAGGGGAAACTTCGGCAGCACCTCAGGAAGTAACAAGTTCACCCCCAACGATCACACCTGAAGACACAATTTCCGTCGTTGAGAAGGACGACGCTGTAGCCGATTCTGCTAACGAAGAAAAGGAAGCTTCTCACTCTACTCCGACTCCAACACGAGGTAAATCTGCTATCCTCCCTGAAGAAAACATAGAAGAAAGCCTGCCTGTAGAGGGTTTAGAAACCCTTGTTCCTGAAGTCCACGGCACTAGCACCAAGGACCAACCCAGCCCCTCTAAGTCGACACCTACACCAGAGAAATCTCCTCTAAACGAGGACTTGCAGAAAGATGGAAGTTCCCATGTCGCCCCGAACAGTGATTCAGGGCTTAATGAAAATCCTGAAGCCATTCCAGAAGTCACTCAACCTTTAGAGGAACTTGTCAACATCGAAGAAAGTGTCGACATTGAAACCATGGAAAAGGAAAAAGCTGTGCCCAAAAGGGCTCAGAGAAGGAAGCTACCAACACGAAGGTTGGTTGATGAAGAAGAAGAACCTCAACTACCGAGGAGATTGACCCCAAAGAGGAAAGCCACGGAGAAAGGAGAAGCTTCGGCATCCAAACAGCCGAAGAAGTCAAGAAGGAAGTCACTGACTACTGCAGTAACCTCTGTCCCTGAAGAAGAAGAATCTAAAGAAGAAGACACCCTGATTGTGCTACCACAGGTCAAGAAGACATTAGGAGGACAGAAACTCCCCAAGTATGTACCAAAAGCGCCTACAGACAATATCTCTTTCCACTCTCTAGACAATGCCGTTAAGTGGCAGTATGTCTATCAACGCAAGATCTATCCAGAAAGAGAACTCTCCACTGAAGCACAAGGGATAAACTCGATTGTAGAACTTATCCGAAGAGCTGGCCTGACCAACACCGTCATAAATATTGGGCCATTCTACCCAGCTCTGGTCAAGGATTTTATTGTCAACCTGTCAAGCGAGTTTGATGAACCTGAAGACGCTGAATACAGAAAGGTGCTTGTTCGGGGAGAATGCTTCGAGATCTCTGCCTCAACTATCAACACCTACCTTGGCAGAGAAGACCCAGAAGTCACTCCAGAAGTCCCGCACTTGAATAAAGTAGCGGTCGAAATAACTGGAGGACGTAAGAAGGGCTGGCCAGTCAAAGACACCATTGCGGCTACCGAGCTTACAGCAAAATATTCAATTCTCTACCGCATCGGTCTGGCTAATTGGGCACCCTCTACGCATGGGTCAAGCATCAAAACCGAGCTGGCGAAACTCATTTACCAAATAGGTACGCAGTCTTCTATTGATTTTGGCGCTTACGTTATTGACCATCTAGTTAAGCACGCCAAATCATGTGCTATCAAACTTCCGATCGGGTTTCCTTCACTAATCACCGGTATCCTTCTCCAACAATGTCCTCACATTGTTCAAGAATCGGACATTCCGGGTAAGAAGCCACTGCCCCTAGCTATCAACCTCAAGAACTTTGAAGGGAAGCAGTTGAAGGACCTCGGACTTCCTATGGCCAAAACCCCAGGAGCTGGTTCAAGCTCTCGACCCTCAGGACCAATTGGCGCTAGGATAGAGGAAGAATTGGTGGAGATGATCACTGATCTAGAGAAGTCAATTGCGACGCTCTCAACTCGCAAAGTCGCCTGTGAAGCCCTTCTAGAAGACCTCCGCTCTGCTGCTGCTGCTGAAGAAGATGTTGACGACTCCACGTCGTTTTAAGTAATTCTCTAAAATTTGCTATGATAACTTTGTTCCACACACACTATTAAATTCTCGGGGTTTGTCCGAGTTATTTTCCGCACAACATGACTGTTTATTTTTGGGATTTTGCTCATGTTTTGAGCTGGATTTGAGCTCATGTTTGAGCTGTTTATTTTTGCTCATGGTGTGAGCTGGTTTCTTTTACCCTGTTGTTTAGTCGAACTTAATTGTGAGATTGCCTTTGGCAATATTATTAGACAAACAGAGGGAGATACGCCAGAAGTCGCGCCAGAAGTCACGCCAAAATATGTACATAGAAGTAGCCGCTCTAGAAACCGCTCAAGAAGTTAAGCTCTAGAAGCTGCTCCAGAAGATAAACTAGAAGCCGCACAAGAAGTCGCATCGGAAGTCACGAAACTTGCTGTGTGCGTAACTGCCTCAAGGTGACGACGATGTGCCTGCTTGGAGTAAAGAAGTCACATCACTTGTTGTGCGTAACTGCCACAAGATAAGTCACTTGATGTGCGTAACTGCCACAAGATGACGATGGGCTTACAAAAAGGTGTTTGCCTAAAAAATTGCCAAAGGGGAAGATTGTTGCTACGTTTAATAGTTGGCATGATTTTTTAGCGCAAAAGTAAGAAGTCGAGCAACATGTTACATGACATGTGGAGCAACTTGTTACGAGCCGCAGATTAGGAAAGTCTGAAGCTTTCCTATTTCGACAAAGCTTGGAGCGAAAGAAGAAAGGCGCCAAGAAGACTTGGAGTGCAAGAGAGTAACGTCGACAAGTCAGGCGACTTCCAGCTGGCAGTTACACGTCAGCAAGAGGCGGCAACTCGACTTGCCTGATTTCATCAGGAAGTCAGAACAGGCAAGACGACTTCCAGCTGTCATGGAAGGCGGCAACAACTTGCCTGACTTTCCTGTTCCTGGTCCGAGAAGGATTAGGAATGTGAGCTGCTATAAAAAGCCCTTGGCTTCCCATTAGCAGATCATCCGTTCTTGTTCTAACAATTGCAAGATTTCTCAGAGCTCTTAACCGTGCATCATCGGCGTGTTGAGAGTTTGATTAAGATTCGCTAGAACGGACTTTTGCTCCGATCAAACCTTGAGTCGCGAAGACTAAGTGTTTGGATCGGTTAGGGTTTTTGTTTGTGATTGAAGATTCACAACTCCGTCCAAGAAAACGACGACACCGAGCATAGGAGCTTGCTCGAAGAGTGGAATTGAGGGAATCTCAAAGACAGGGGGAGAGGCTCCGGGTCGAGGTGATTCAAGGTGAGATCTGTAGTAGCTTAGGACAATAGCTTGTGTGATAGCTAGTTGGTGCTTGAAGTTTTACTATTGACTACCTATAGTGAAGAACCTTTCCACTGGCAAAGTGCCCCCAGACGTAGGTGCGGGGTCACCGAACTAGGTAATCATCTCTGGTGTCGTGATTATTATCTGTCTATTACTTTGCTTACTGTTTCCACAAGAAGTCGATACACGAGTTAAAGACTTTGTGTTCGACTTCCTGACTCGGCTACGATTCAGAATTTCAATACTACTTCTACAAACCGAGCGAAAATAAAGTTTTTGTCGCTCGAGGTGGGACATTCTTGGAAAATGAGTTCATTTCCAAGACAGTCAGTGGGAGGGTTGTTCATCTTGATGAAATTCTAGATGAGATGGTCACTCGGGAACCACTAGACGACCCACTAGAAGAAGTAGAGCCAGAAGTGGTCGTTGAGCAAGAACCAATAGCTACAATTAATGAGGACGGTCTGAGGCGGTCTGAAAGCATAAGTCCAATTGCTAGTAGCCTTTCGAGAGGCATTCAAGGTTGGTTGACTCGACCACGATTCTTGGCCTGAGGTCGAGCTGGGGCATCGGAAGGGTAAGCCGTGTGTTTTATGCACATACCCTGACCAAGAGTTACACGGGTTGTAATTGGACGGACGTCCTACCTAAATAAGTCAATTGGAGCGGTGCGCCTTAGCGTACTTCAAAGGACGAATAAGGGATCTTGATTTAAAGATTCTAAACCTTAGAATCGGATGGTTGGTGTTTAATTCGGATCTTCGTAAATTTATTCAACTTTTCTGATTAAATTTACTTTCTTCGTGTAGAAATGGCTAGTAATTCAACAAACTCGTCTAATTTGTCGTTGAGGACTATACTCGAAAAGTGTAAACTCAACGGGACAAATTATCTGGACTGGGACAGGAATTTACGACTTGTGTTAAAGTTGGAACGCAGGGAGTACTGATAGCATTTGTACCCTAGTCCAATTTCTATTAGCCTATAAACGTCTATGTACATTATCATCGTTTGTAACATATATATAAAACGGCTTTGTATTACTTATGTGTTGAAGTAATATGTTAAGCATGATCTGATTTATGACAACTAAAGTAGTAGAACCATAAATCTGTACGGATCACACTTAACGAGTCCCTGTTCAAAACATGCTTCCTTAGAAGCGACCAGTATGAGGATGGTTCTTAATGACGTAGTTCTACTTGTCATAGGGATGAGGGATCCCGGAATCATATCATAGATATCATGAGGTGATTGATATCGGACGACCCGCTTTGAATAGTGTTTTCATAGATTAAGCCATGAACATATTCAAATGCGATAGCTTGTCACGACATCCTTAGACCAAGGAGTCTTTGTGATCACTATGCAATGAACCTGCGGCTTTAACTTGCGCCTAACGCTTTCTGTGACAGGATTGCAATAAAGGGCATGATTGGGTGGCAGAACGGGTTGCATGAGTGACACGAAAGACGGCTAAGGGATTTATCCCTCATACTACGGTATGGGAAAGATATCCGTTAAAAGGCCCCTTGATGGAGACTGACTGAGAGTAAGAGCATGGCCATGCCGATGACACGGGTTATCAATTCTCAGCCATCTCACATATCAAGTAACAATGACTGATTAAACAAGGGTGACGACTCTATGCCTTGTGATCAATCGGGATATCTAGAGATAATAGGATAGTGACTTGTACGCATAAGGTTAAGTCGAATCATCGATCGTCATGCACCTTGGGTAATCATAACGTCTTACTAGAGACCACTTATGATGGATCAGGCAAGAGCGATCTTTTGCGCCGATCTGCCAACGGTGGCATAAGCCTAGAGGGTCACACACATTCAAGACGGATAACTTGAGACAAGGAAACCTTAACGTTTCTTGAGGAGCAATACATGGACAAAACTGGAGGTTTTGTGCCATGGGTTTGGTTTGAGAGAATAATTAGCGAATCGAGAAAACTGAGTTTTTCGTCGATGTCGCATCGGACTTTGTTCGATAATTAACGACAAAAGGGTCGGGCGACTTTTGGACACGGCATGAGACCACACGGGCGAGCCTATTGGGCTCGGCCCATGAGGCCTCATGGCCAGCCCAAACAAGGGCCCGTTAAGGGCCCAATAAGCCCTCTTGGCCGGCCCACATGGTGGGTCCATGTGTGGGGGCCACACAACACCATGCTTAGTTGGTGATTGTGGATTAAGAGGTGAGTGATTTAAGGGGTATGGGTTAAAGCACCTTTAAGCCCATACCAATCACTTTTGACCCATGCTTGTGAGTTGGATGATGAATTGAAATATCTAGCATTCATTCATTAATCCTACAACTCTCACAATTCTCTCTCTCCTCTCTTTGCTCTCTTGTTCTTCATTTAATTGTTCTAGTAGGCAATTAATTGAAGGATCTTCAAGATCATCCCCTTGGTGTGGACTTGCTCTAGAGAAGAAGATCCGAAAGTTCTTCTTTATCGATTCAACGAAGACTAAATGCAAAATGGAGAAACTGTCCAGATTGTCCAGTTCCGGCGACCGACAATGCGTGAGCCATAGCCGCTTCGTCCGAGCTCCGATTGACCTGAAACTCACGGCGTTGGAAAGATACGTCGAAGGGCTACAACTTTTGTTCAATACTGATTTTCCAAAAGAGCGCTGGTTTGGGAGATACAAGGCCGAGAATCAGACTGGTCCGCAGAGTCTGTCCAGCGAGACGGGAAAAATGTTTTGCTCCAGACGGAGGTCTTCTCGTGCGAACTGGGTTCGGAGCAAAACACAAAAGATGTAGGGAATTGACTGAGGTTTAACCTCCAACAAGAACCGAAGAAATTGGAGATTTGTAGCTCGAGATATAGAGCTTCAAAGTCTCGGTTTTCTGCCGGGCAGATTCTGGTAAAACCCGAAAACTCGATTTCCTAAGGATCTAACTTGGTAGTCGATCTTGCGCAGGTTAGGGGCGGTTTATAGGTTGCTTCCTCTGCCATGAACGTAATTAGGATGCCCCGGAACCCAACAGTGGTATCAGAGGCCGTCTACCACTCCGAGATCCTTGTTTGTTATTTCGGTTTTGTATTGATACAAATGCCAAAATTGTTGATAACATGATTTTAATGCTTTTTGGAATATTTGCATGAAATATGTTATTTTTGGAAAATATATTGAATTTGGAATTTTTCAGAAATTATTGGATTTGTCGGGTCCGAGAAGAGACTCTCGGAGAGCCGGATCGGAGGTACCGGACGGAGGTCACCGGAGGCCGGGGAGGCCGGCGGTGACCGAGCCCGTCCCCACCCTCGGGCGAGGCCGAGAGTGGCGGCAAGGCCCAAACCGGGCCGTGTTGAGTTGGGCTCGGCCCAATGGGCTTTCGGCCCATTGGCTTGGCCCGACTTGGTTCGTGCGTGGTGTTTGATCCGTGTCACGAACCCGCGATCCAATATTTCGAAAACTTTCAAAATTTAATCGGTTTCGATAAACCGTTTTTCGAAAAGGTCTAGTTTCGATAAACCCGACCAAGCAACTTGGCTAAATTAAAACCGGAGTTATTGCATATTATTTGATAACATGTTTGTGTGATAACATGTTGGATGATGTGATGAAATGTATGATGCATTAGTAGCCCATTAGATTTTATCGCTTTCACGGTTTGCATACCGTTAGTGTTAGCGTGTAATTATTCTTTTATTCGAGCCCATAAAGTGTAATTATTTTTTATCCGGTCTACGAACCGAGTATTAATTGTAATTATTACTCAAAGACGAGAAGGATGGAAAATCGAGCACAATGACGGTCTTGGAGGAAGTCCAAGAGCTAGTGGGAGCCCGAATGAGAAAGACGAGAATATGTGAAGACTCGTAGAATCCTAAGTTTAGGATGGGCTATAAAATGCTTATTTAACGCTTTATGAATGCTTGCTTGAATTATTTAATTAATAACATGCTTGCATGATTAGCTTATAAGTTTATAAGCCATCACCTCACATGCAAAGATTAAAATCAACTTTAATTGTTTGCATGTTTAAAGCGTTGTGAACTATCATCGCACGGGTTGTGATGGATGAGTTCAAATTTGAAACGTATTTGCACGGGTTGCAAATGACGGATTCAAATGAAGATAGTATGTGATACAATTAGAAACGTCACAACACGGGTGGTTGATGACGGATTCGTAATTGTGTCAAATACTTTCGAATTATTAAGCACAACCAATTTACAAGCTAATTTGAGTTAAGTGAGATGCCACCCAAATTCACACCCATGTAGAAACATTTTATCGGTGTCGTGCGCCTTAGCGGAGCATCGATCGAATGGGTTCTAGATGGGAATGGTAAACTTTGTGGGATGTCGTGCGCCTTAGCGGAGCATCTGCACAAAGTTAACTCGTTAGTGAAGGTTGGTTGACTCGACCACGAATCTTGGCCTGAGGTCGAGCTGGGGCATCGGAAGGGTAAGCCGTGTGTTTTTGCACATACCCTGACTAAGAGTTACACGGGTTGTAATTGGACGGACGTCCTACCTAAATAAGTCAATTGGAGCGGTGCGCCTTAGCGTACTTCAAATGACGAATAAGGGATCTTGGTTTAAGATTCTAAACCTTAGAATCTTATGGTTGATGTTTAATTCGGATCTTCGTAAATTTATTCAACTATTCTGATTAAATTTACTTTCTTCGTGTAGAAATGGCTAGTAATTCAACAAACTCTTCTAATTTGTTGTTGAGGACTATACTCGAAAAGTGTAAACTCAACGGGACAAATTATCTGCACTGGGACAGAAATTTACGACTTGTGTTAAAGTTGGAACGCAGGGAGTACGTCCTTGATAAGGCTATCCCGGTGGAGCCAGCTGCCAACGCAACGAGGGTCGTTAAGGATGCGTACCAGAAACACCTTAACGACTCTATCGACGTTGCGTGTGTCATGTTGGGCTGCATGGAGGCGGACCTCCAGAAGCAGTTTATGGAGCTATCTCATGATCCGTTTGCAATGTTTGCGCAGATCAAGGATATGTTCAAAGAGAAAGTACGTATTGAAAAATACACTGTTCTCCGAGAACTCATTGCCTGCAAGATGTCAGCAGGCAGCTCCGTAGGTCCACACGTCCTACGTATGAAGGGATCCAGCTTCAAAGCTGGTGGTGGCAAGGGTAAAGGCCCAATGCACCTGGCAAAGAAGATCAGACCATTTGTTCCTAAACCTTCCATGCCCGTAAAAGGCAAGGGGAAGGCAAAGGAGTCGGTCTATTTCTACTGCCAAAAGCCTGGTCACTGGAAGAAAGACTGTCAGCAGCTAAAGGATGATCAGAGGAAGGGCGGTGGGGCCGCTACTTCGTCAGGTATTCCATTAGAGCTAAATCTTTCTACTATAAATGCTTGGGTACTAGACACTGGAGCTGAGTCTCATGTCTGTCCAGATATACAAGTGTTGAATAGTAGAAAAGATATGAGGAAAAGTGAGGTGGACCTAAAAGTTGGGAACAACGTGAGAGTTGCCGCAACTGCCATGGGTTCTGTTAACCTTGTTTTGCCCAGTGGGCTTGTAATTGAACCTTTTGATGTGTTTTGCGTACATGTTTTCATCAGGAATATTATTTCAATATCTCTTCTTGAAAAGGAAGGTTATTATATTAATATTAAGAACGGGTTTTTTAATATTATGCGCAACAACATGTTTTAAGGCAATGCTCACACTGTTGGAGGTTTATACATATTGAATATGCAAAACTCGAGATCCAACATGCTCTATAATATAAATGCTAAGAGGTTTAAAGCTAATGATTTAGACCAAACTCAAATCTGGCATTGTCGTCTAGGTCACATAAATGAGAAACGCATCTCAGCGCTTCATAAGCGCGGACTTCTAAGTCAATTCGAATACCAAACGATTGATAGATGCGAAGCTTGTTTAATGGGCAAGATGACTAAAGCGCCCTTCACTGGTTTAGGTGAGAGGGCAGGTGAACTATTAGGTCTAATACATTCAAATGTATGTGGACCAAATGAGTACACCAGCCAGATATGGTTTAGGCTACTTTATCACGTTTACTGATGATTTCAGTAGATATGATTATGTCTATCTCATAAGACATAAGTCCAAAGCCTTTGATAAATTCAAGGAGTCTAGGACTGAAGTAGAAAACCAACTCGGAAAAAGTATCAAGGCACTCCGTTCTGATCGGGGTGGAGAATACTTATCCGAAGAGTTTCTTACAGAAAGTGGAATACTATCTCAGTGGACTCCGCCAGGAACACCGCAACTCAATGGTGTGTCCGAGCGAAGGAATCATACATTGTTTGATATGGTTTGATCGATGTTAAGTCTCACTGATCTCCCGATCTCCTTCTGGGGTTACGCTCTGCAAACGGCCGCATTCATAATCGAGGTGGGACATTCTTGGAAAAGGAATTTATTTCCAAGACAGTCAGTGGGAGGGCTGTTCATCTTAATGAATTTCTAGATGAGATGGTCACTCAGGAACCACTGGACAACCCACCAGAAGTAGTCGTTGAGCAAGAACCAATAGCTACAGTTAATAAGGACGGAACCGACTCTGAGAAATGGCTGGAAGCCATGAGGGAAGAAATGCAATCCATGTCAGATAATCAAGTGTGGGACTTGGTGGATCAAACCCCTGACGTAAAAGTCATTGAGTGTGAATGGATCTTTAAAATAAAGATGGACATGGATGGCAAACCTCAGACCTATAAAGCAAGACTGGTAGCAAAAGGTTATAGGCAAGTCTACGGAATTGACTATGAAGAGACCTTTTTCCTCCAGTAGCTATGGTCAAATTTATATGCATTCTACTTGCCGTAACAACTATGAGATATGGCAAATGGACGTCAAAACCGCCTTCTTCAACGGGAGGTTAGCTGAGGACTTTTATATGTCCCAGCCTGAGGGTTTTAAGGATCCTAAGAATAAGGGAAAGATTTGCAAGTTGCTCAAATCAATTTATGGTTTGAAGCAAGCATCTCGGAGTTTGAATCAACGTTTTGATGAAGTTGTGAAACAGTTTGGCTTCATCAAGAACGATGATGAACCTTGCGTATATAAAAAGGCAGATGGGAGCAAAGTAGTCTTCTTGGTGCTTTATGTTGATGACATACTGCTTATTGGAAACAACGTCCCTACCTTGCTCTTAACAAAGACTTGGTTAGGTGAGTATTTCGCAATGAAGGACTTAGGCGAGGCCTCTTACATCTTGGGGATCAAGATATATAGAGACCGTGCCAAGCGGGTCTTGGGCTTAAGTCAAAGCACCTACATAGACAAAATATTGAGAAGATTCTCGATGCAAGATTCAAAGAAAGGACTGCTGCCCATGCGCCATGGCATAAAGCTAAGCAAGAAGTAGTGTGCTAAGACACCTACAGAGCTAGCAAGAATGAATAAGATCCCATATGCTTCGGCTATAGGGTCCATAATGTATGCCATGATATGTACGAGACCGGATGTCTCGTTTGCCCTAAGCTGTACCAGTAGACATCAGTCCAAACCCGATGAGGAACATTGGATTGCCGTCAAGGCGATTCTCAATTTTTGAGAAAAACCAAAGACGCTTTTCTTGTATACGGGGGAAGAAATGATGATCTAGTCGTCAAAGGATATGTTGACGCTAGTTCTCCAGACTGACCCCGATAACTTTAAAAGTCAGTTGGGTCATATGTTTATGTTGAACAGTGGAGCTTTCAGCTGAAAAGTAAGAAGCAGGACACCATTGCCGACTCTACAACCGAAACAGAGTACATTGCCGCATTTGAAGCGGCAAAAGAGGCTGTATGGATCAGGAGTTTCATGGTTGGGTTAGGTGTAATTAAAAACTCATCTAACCCAGTAGACTTATATTGTGACAACACCGGGGCCATTGCGCAAGCTAAGGAACCTAGGGCACATGACAGATCCAAACATATCATGAGGTGATTGATATCGGACGACCCGCTTTGAATAGTGTTTTCATAGATTAAGCCATGAACATATTCAAATGCGATATCTTGTCACGACATCCTTAGACCAAGGAGTCTTTGTGATCACAATGCAATGAACGTGCGGCTTTAACTTGCGCCTAACGCTTTCTGTGACAGGATTGCAATAAAGGGCATGATTGGGTGGCGGAACGGGTTGCATGAGTGACATGAAAGACGGCT
The DNA here is from genome assembly GCA_963920655.1 of Geranium rotundifolium. Lineage (NCBI taxonomy): Eukaryota > Viridiplantae > Streptophyta > Magnoliopsida > Geraniales > Geraniaceae > Geranium > Geranium rotundifolium. Next base: position 18,331,718 of record OY987315.1, read on the forward strand.
AAGGGATTTATCCCTCATACTACGGTATGGGAAAGATATCCGTTAAAAGGCCTCTTGATGGAGACTGACTGAGAGTAAGAGCATGGCCATGCCGATGATACGGGTTATCAGTTCTCAGCCATCTCACATATCAAGTAACAACGATTGATTAAACAAGGGTGACGACTCTATGCCTTGTGATCAATCGGGATATCTAGAGATAATAGGATAGTGACTTGTACCCACAAGGTTAAGTCGAATCATCGATCGTCATGCACCTTGGGTAATCATAACGTCTTACTAGAGACCACTTATGATGGATCGGGCAAAAGAGATCTTTTGCGCCGATCTGCCAACGGTGGCATGAGCCTAGAGGGTCACACACATTCAAGACGGATAACTTGAGACAAGGAAACCTTAACGTTTCTTGAGGAGCAATACATGGACAAAACTGGAGGTTTTGTACCATGGGTTCGGTTTGAGAGAATAATTAGCGAATCGAGAAAACTGAGTTTTTCGTCGATGTCGCGTCGGACTTTGTTTGATAAGTAACGACAAAAGGGTCGGGCGACTTTTGGACACGGCATGAGACCACACGGGCGAGCCTATTGGGCTCGGCCCATGAGGCCTCATGGCCAGCCCAAACAAGGGCCCGTTAAGGGCCCAATAAGCCCTCTTGGCCGGCCCACATGGTGGGTCCATGTGTGGGGGCCACACAACACCATGCTTAGTTGGTGATTGTGGATTAAGAGGTGAGTGATTTAAGGGGTATGGGTTAAAGCACCTATAAGCCCATACCAATCACTTTTGACCCATGCTTGTGAGTTGGATGATGAATTGAAATATCTAGCATTCATTCATTAATCCTACAACTCTCACAATTCTCTCTCTCCTCTCTTTGCTCTCTTGTTCTTCATTTAATTGTTCTAGTAGGCAATTAAGTGAAGGATCTTCAAGATCATCCCCTTGGTGTAGACTTGCTCTAGAGAAGAAGATCCGAAAGTTCTTCTTTATCGATTCAACGAAGACTAAATGCAAAATGGAGAAACTGTCCAGATTGTCCAGTTCCGGCGACCGACAATGCGTGAGCCATAGCCGCTTCGTCCGAGCTCCGATTGACCTGAAACTCGCGGCGTTGGAAAGATACGTCCAAGGGTTACAACTTTTGTGAAATACTGATTTTCCAAAAGAGCGATGGTTTGGGAGATACAAGGCCGAGAATCAGACTGGTCCGCAGAGTCTGTCCAGCGAGAAGGGAAAAATGTTTTGCTCCAGACAGAGGTCTTCTCGTGCGAACTGGGTTCGGAGCAAAACACAAAAGATGTAGGCAATTGGATGAGGTTTAACCTCCAACAAGAACCGAAGAAATTGGAGATTTGTAGCTCGAGATATAGAGCTTCAAAGTCTCGATTTTCTGCCGGGCAGATTCTGGTAAAACCCGAAAACTCGATTTCCTAAGGATCTAACTTGGTAGTCGATCTTGCGCAGGTTAGGGGCGGTTTATAGGTTGCTTCCTCTGCCATGAACGTAATTAGGATGCCCCGGAACCCAACAAGTACGTCCTTGATAAGGCTATCCCGGTGGAGCCAGCTGCCAACGCAACGAGAGTCGTTAAGGATGCGTACCAGAAACACCTTAGCGACTCTATCGACGTTGCGTGTGTCATGCTGGGCTGCATGGAGGCGGACCTCCAGAAGCAGTTTATGGAGCTATCCCATTATCCGTTTGTAATGTTTGCACAGATCAAGGATATGTTCAAAGAGAAAGTACGTATTGAAAAATACACTGTTCTCCGAGAACTCATTGCCTGCAAAATGTCAGCAGGCAGCTCCGTAGGTCCACACGTCCTACGTATGAAGGGACATTTCGACCATATGACTAGTATCGGTATGTCTATGGAAAAGGAAATGGCTGCGGATTTTATTCTGCAATCTCTTCCTCATGCATATGGAGGGTTCGTCATGAACTATCACATGCATGACATGGACAAGACCGCGTCGGAGTTGCATAGCATGCTAGTGACTACGGAGAAGAGCATAAGGGGCAGTTCGTCCAAAAGTGTTCTTATGGTCAAGAAGGGATCCAGCTTCAAAGCTGGTGGTGGAAAGGGTAAAACCCCAATGCACCTGGCAGGAAAGACCAGATGACAATTTGTTCCTAGACCTTCCATGCCCGTAAAAGGCAAGGGGAAGGCAAAGGAGTCGGTCTGTTTCTACTGTCAAAAGCCTGGTCATTAGAAGAAAGACTGTCAGCAGCTGAAGTAGGATCAGAAGAAGGGCGGTGGGGCCGCTACTTCATCAGGTATTCCATTAGAGTTATATCTTTCTACGATAAATACTTGGGTACTAGACACTGGAGCTGAGTCTCATGTTTGTGCGGATATGCAGGTGTTACACAGTAGAAGAGATATGGGGGAAAGCGAGGTGGACCTAAGATTGGGAACAACGTCAGAGTTGCTGCAACTGTCGTGGGTTATGTTAACCTTGTTTTGCCCAGTGGGCTTGTAATTGAACTTCATGATGTGTTTTGCGTATCTGCTTTCAGCAGGAATATTATTTCAATTTCTCTTCTTGAAAAGGAAGGTTATTATTTTAATATTAAGAACGGGTTTTTTAATATTATGCGCAACAACATGTTTTATGGCAATGCTCACACTGTTGGAGGTTTATACGAATTGAATATGCAAAACTCGAGATCCAACATGCTCTATAATATAAATGCTAAAAGGTTTAAAGCTAATGATGTAGACCAAACTCTAATCTGGCATTGTCGTCTAGGTCACATAAATGAGAAACGCATCTCAGCGCTTCATAAGCACGGACTTCTAAGTCAATTCGAATTCCAAACGATTGATAGATGCGAAGCTTGTTTAATGGGCAAAATGACTAAAGCGCCCTTCACTGGTTTAGGTGAAAGGGCAGGTGATCTATTGGGTCTTATACATTCAGACGTATGTGGACCAATGAGTACACCATCCAGAGGTGGTTTAGGCTACTTTATCACATTTACTGACGATTTCAGCAGATATGGTTATGTCTATATCATGAGACATAAGTCCGAAGCCTTTGATAAATTCAAGGAGTTTAGGACTGAAGTAGAAAACCAACTCGGAAAGAGTATCAAGGCACTCCGTTCTGATCGGGGTGGAGAATACTTATCCGAGGAGTTTCTTAGTTATCTTACTGAAGGTGGAATTATATCTCAGTGGACTCCACCAAGAACACCGCAACTTAATGGTGTGTCCGAACGGAGGAATCGGACATTGTTGGATATGGTTCGATCGATGTTAAGTCTCACTGATCTCCCGATCTCCTTATGGGGTTATGCTCTGCAAACGGCCGCATTCATAATAAACAGGGCTCAATCGAAAGTAGTGGAAGGGACATCATTCGAGAAATGGTACGGGAAGGAACCCGTTTTGTCCTTCCTAAAAATCTAGGGTTGCGAGGCTTATGTAAAACGATTGCTTGCAACCAAGCTCGAACCGAGATCAGATAAGTGCACTTTCGTCGAATATCCAAAAGAAACAAAATGATACTACTTCTACAAACCGATCGAAAATAAAGTTTTTGTCGCTCGAGGTGGGACATTCTTGGAAAAGGACTTCATTTCCAAGACAGTCAGTGGGAGGGCTGTTCATCTTGATGAAATTCTAGATGAGATGGTCACTCGGGAACCACTAGACGACCCACTAGAAGAAGTAGAGCCAAAAGTGGTCGTTGAGCAAGAACCAATAGCTACAGTTAATGAGGACGGTCCGAGGCGGTCTGAAAGGATAAGTAATGCACCTGTCAGATACGGTTTCCTAGTAACTGGAGGTGATGATTTAGTATTAGTGGACAATGATCCAGCTACCTTACGAGAGGCCTTGGACGGAACCGACTCTGAGAAATGGCTGGAAGCCATGAGGGAAGAAATGCAATCCATGTCAGATAATCAAGTGTGGGACTTGGTGGAACAAACCCCTGACGTAAAAGTCATTGAGTATCGGACGACCCGCTTTGAATAGTGTTTCGTAGATTAAGCCATGAACATATTCAAATGCGATAGCTTGTCACGATATCCTTAGACCAAGGAGTCTTTGTGATCGCTATGCAGTCGACGTGCGGCTTTAACTTGCACCTAACGCTTTCCGTAACAGGATTGCAATAATAATCCTGCACGTCGACTGCATAGCGATCACAAAGACTCCTTGGTCTAAGGATATCGTGACAAGCTATCGCATTTGAATATGTTCATGGCTTAATCTACGAAACACTATTCAAAGCGGGTCGTCCGATATCAATCACCTCATGATATCTATGATATGGTTCCGGGAACCCACATCCCTATGATAAGCAGAACTACATCATTGAGAATCATCCTCATACTGGTCGCTTCAATTGAAGCGTATATTGACCAGGGACTCGTTAAGTGTGATCCGTACAGATTTATGGTTCTACTACTTTAGTGGTCATAAATCAGATCATGCTTAACATATTACTTCAACACATAAGTAATACAAAGCCGTTTTATTTATTACAAATGATGATAAATATACATAGACATTTATAAACTACTAGCAATTGGACTAGGGCACAAAAATGCTATCATGGAATTGAGAGTGGATCTCAAATTCAAGGGGAGACCCTGAGACAGGTTATCACATGTAACAATAACATAAAGTTAAATGATTTGTGTGATGATCATAGGAACTTGTATGTTTGATTGGTTACAAAATAGTGAAACCTTTCCACTGACAGAGTACCCCCAGACGTAAGTAACCATATCTCGTGTCATTTACTTTTTTGTTCTATGTATTATTTTTAATCTGTGCATCAGCAAGTGTCTATTATTAAGTTTTAACATTGTGCGAGAAACCTTGCGACTAATCAAAATTTCAGTTCTAAACAATATAACATTTTCCCTATAAAAATTATTTTTAACACGACACAGACCACTGTATCATAAGAATAAGATCAAGTGTATAATCTTTTAGAGAAAAAAAACAACCATAAGAGTGCAACTACAATTGACAATCATACCTACGTAAATATGATTCAAAGACATGTGAATTGAGAAACCATTGTTCTTCTTAACACTGTACATTCTTCTTTTTTGTCACTGAGACGACGATTTTTTGACAATCAAGTATTGTAATGCAGAGCACAACACTCATTGAAGCTAAAAACCATACATTCAAGGTCAATTAGATCGGACCAAAAGATTTCCTAACATAAGAAGATATTTTGCTCTTCCAGTGTTCTGAGCATTTACTTGTGAATCAACATAAAAAATGATCTTGGATAAAGCATTGTTAAAACCCAGACATATCTGCAAAAAACCAGCTTCATGTCCAAGACTTTGCCTAATAACATCATAATGAAAAGAAGAAAAAAAAAATAAGAGTAAAAGCAGTGAATACTTAACCTGCGAGTAAATATATATACATTGTCAGGTTTTTATTCACGGTTGCCAAAGAAAATTTAGGAAAAAAAGCCTTCTCATTAGCCCAGCCAATTGTTCACTTCAAAGAACCCTAAGCTGTGCAAGGAAGGCAGCGCAAAGATCCAAGAAGAGAAACTGCGGTCCGTGGACTCGTTGCAGATCAAGTAGATACTTCTCCTCACGAGTTTTGTAGAGCTGTTTACACCCAGATCAGGATAGATAGATATATATTAGCAACTCAACAAAAAAGAAATGCTCTATCACCGACATAATTTAACACAAAACATCTACTTCAAACAATGATATAGTTTGTTCAAACTATGTGTGATTGAAGCTAATAATTTTTTCAAACCCCACACTATTATGGGAAAGAAATTGTTCATGCCTATGATAGTCAATGTTGCCATTTCAGTTGAGCAAAGTAATATCCAACTCTTTATTATTTAGTATAAATTTTTATATTTTATGACAATAATAACATGAGTATACAGTATGGAAGCATTGTTACCTGAACTTCAAACTTAACCACATTCAGTGACTTCAAAGGACCGTCATTCTCCACAATTGTGGATTCATCTCCAAAGAAGTGATTATCATGCACAGGGTCGTCAACCATGCCTTCATTATAACCAGAGAGGCCAGGAAGCCACCTGCACTTCATGTTGTAGTGACCAATCTTTTTCCAACCAACATTCAGTTCTTGCAGTGCTTTAAGAACTTCAGTCATTATCTCACGAGGATGAGCTCGAGACTGTAATAAACATATGAACATAAATATCTATTGATCTGAGTTAACAGATAACTACAAAAAACATTCCGGTCAAAATCCCTGGCTGGCATCATCTTCGTAGAATGGTTCATAATTTTACAAAGAGAGAATAAAGTGAACCTTTCATTGGAATAGAACAGATGTTTATTGGAAACTTAACCTGTAGTCCAAGAGCCCATTTCCTCTCAACTGGGAATTGTGGTCTTAAACCTATTGCTTGATAATCCATATAACCTGGAAGGCGTGGCGTAATAGGGGAAACAGCTTCACTAGGATTCATCCGGTTGAAACCACTTTCCTAAAACAATATGGAATATACAGGAAATATAGTCAGGAAAACTACTCAAGATGTTATATTTAGGCAACTGATCTTGCGGAAAGGGAATCACCGCAAGAGAGCCACAATTGTACATGTCATTTGCCCTTTCATTTGCCACTCAGACTCAGACATCATGGCATTTCATGAGGAATCCATGGCAAAGGAAAGCAGGAAACTTCACTACCACGGAATATATCTTTAAGGATATATGAGCTTACCATGGTTTCTTGAAACTCAGCTCCAAGATAGCCACTGGAAACACGAAACCGATTGTCCAATAACAAATAGTATGCAACCGTACCCTGAAAAAGAATACAGGCAGTAAGATGTGATAGGAGAATCGGAAGAACAATTCAACAAAATTTAAGAAGTGCAAACCTCATTTTGTATTCTATTGCGAAGAGACTCGACCAATTGATTCCTGTCGAAACCCATCTTAATCACTTCTTGAAGTATCTCCTCATCAATCTGCAATTAGCACAGAAATAATTCAACATATTACTTTTTTCTTCTTGCAAATCTTGTTTAAATTTTTGGAACAATTTGGACAGTAATGCGATCATGCCATTCCTTTGGTGCAGGTTTGTTCCCAAACAGAAAATCTTCCACTGGTTTTGATTTCTACAACTAGACGAGTATGCATTACGTACAAAATATCCTACTTATGTCTCTTAACAAATATATATTATATTCTAAATGCTATATTACTTAACCATATTTTGTCCGGACACCAATTACTTGCTTATAGAAATGCATATAATTTCCAGACTTTGATAAAGTTGATGCCTTTGCTCCCCAGAATGTATCACAGCCAAAATATCAAAGAGGAAAAGAAAGTAAAATTCATAAAGTTTGGTCCACTATGAACATAATGTTGGGGATGGTTTATGAGGAACCTGATATAAACTGAAATATTTCAAATAGCAAAAGCCTTCGTATATGACAGACTAATCTGAAAATCCCAACAACGCATCCAATTTTTTTTTATCGGCAAGTTGTGTCAAGATTTGGGTTTCACTATGCAACAACGCATCCAATGACTAAGGTCTTTTGACTTTACCAGCATGAAGTATCTAAGATTTTTAAGTAAACTTCAAATAAGTGGCTTAGTTCACTGGAAACACTTGGAATAGTAACAAAACCCATCCAAGAAGCAATGATAATAATGCTAGATGTCCAACTGGGAACTGAGACATCCAGAGTATACGATGCATATTATAATATTCGTATAAAATGCAGTTTGTTAAGAGCCAATTAATGACAAGGATGTGATCTAACTTATCGGAAGCAGAAAGAAACTTACCTATCTGTTAAATATGTAACAAAGAAAATGAATAAGAAAAGGAAAAACCTTCTTGGCTTGCTGCATGGTATCTGGTGGGGGCACAGCTAAGTACCGTGGAAGGTGAGCTTGGAACCATGCATGCTGACGGATTTCTGGAATTGTCATTCGTTTCATTGGATCGACAACCAGCATCCTTGGGATCAAATCTCTAGCCCCAGGGGACAAATGGCTGGGTAGAGTGTATATTCCACCCTAAGGACAAATAACAAAGATTCAGGATGCGATAGATTTAATCTCTGCAAAAACAAGAACACAGATGATGGTACACCTCTAGATTATAGGTTAAATTTAAAAGCATCATCAACTGAAGTGAGTTTACATTTGAGTGCCTGTGAATTAATTAACTTACAAAAACGAATTTATCTAACAAGAACGCCAATGATCTTGAACATCTGGTATATAATTTGTATTTTCACAAAATAAAATGTTTGATACCTTACTGGATGAATAAATTGGAAATATTGACTTGAATGACAAACAAAACGAAGCCAGCAATAGCAGATATTTCTCAAAAAACCATATATGTTCATACAAATATACCTTAGTACATTAAATGAATATTAACTTTATTGCAGAAGTGTTTAACTTTATAAACAAATCTAGAAATACCTTTATTTTCTTAAAAAGATTTGGAATGTTCTCGTCATCAAAAGGAAGAGTGCCACAAAGAAGTGCATACAATATAACGCCACAGCTCCATACATCTACCTCAGGCCCAGCATACAGTTTCCCTGAAATAACCTGCAAAAAATAACAGCGAACAACCAAATCAATGACTAATTTACTGTTCAAAAATGCAACAATCTGATTTAGTGTTCAATGAAACAGACATACCTCAGGAGCAGCATAGTTTGGGCTTCCACAACTTGTTTTCAAAAAATGACCATCCCTCATGATATTGCTTAAACCAAAATCAGCAATCTTCACATTGCATTTGGAATCCAAAAGCAAATTCTCAGGCTTAAGGTCTCTATGAACCACCATATTTCTGTGGCAGTACTCTACCCCGGAAATTATCTGCTTCCACAGGAAGAATACTTCAAAATGTCACACACTTAAGAGAGGGAAGTAATCAGTACGAGAATCCACATACATAATAGCAGACTCACCTGCTGAAAAAAATTGCGAGCTTCGTCCTCCTGTAGCCTACCCTTCTCTACAATATAATCAAATAGCTCTCCAGATTTCACATACTCCATCACAACATAAATATCTGTCGGTGTCTCTATAACCTCATACAGCCGAATTATGTGAGGGTGCATGAATAATCTCAATATTTTGATTTCTCTTCTCACTGAATCAAACCATGAAAAGCATTAAAATAAACAATCAATCAAGCTTCCATAAAACAATAAAATAATACATAGTAAATCCTATAGGGAAAAGGAGTCATAATTTCTCAAAATGTGGGGACATCATGGAAAATCAGAAAAGAAAAACATTTCTCATGTAAGGAACATTTTATAAATCACATTGAGCCTAACATATAAATACCAACACATTGCAAATAGCATACATAGGATCTTCATATAAGTACTATGCCAGTACCTTTTTCTTCCATTTCCATGTTCTTTATCTTGCGCCGGTTAAGGATCTTGATAGCAACTTTGTGCCCAGTCAATGCATGCTCTGCAATCTTCACCTTACCAAAAGAGCCAATACCAAGAGTTTTTCCAAGCTTGTAATTTGCTAAAAACACATCAACATTACTGCTTCCTCGATGAGATGATCCATCCATTTTTCTTTTTTCACATGCATGATTAGAACAAGATAGCCAAACTTAGGATGGAAAAAATATTATAATGCACTGACTCATGAAAGTGATGAGCAAACCTACGGCATGACGTTTGTAGATAACGCAGACACCAGACACTACATAGATTTGTGTTTACCATAGATTTTCCAAGAAAATGCATCCCCTATAACTGAAATTTGACATGGCATAATAAAAGGAACCTAAGAGAAGCGGGAGAAACGTTTTTGGAGGATAACAGTTCCCCTGTGTGCATAGATAAAATGAGCAAGGCAATATAAGGAACATTTCTCATTGGATTCACCTTGTTTGTTCCTTTCCTGTGAGTAAACAAAGAGACATAACATGTACATTTCACGTGCTTGAAGAGCGCAATACTTCAAAATATATTAAAATCGACCTCAAGAGAGAATGCAAGCTATTTATTTTTCATAAGGGTAAAATAATAAATGATGGTTAAATGTTAATAATTTAGTTTATCAAGCATACAAAATGAAATTACCACTTCTTTCTTGTAACCTAAGAAACTGGAAATATATCCTCTAACCTTTTCTTCCCAAACATCCTATCGGTTTATTGCTTTTTTATTTCCTTCACAAAATTATCAAACAAACTGTAAGTATAGACTTCCATATTGCAAACTTCTTGGGTGCTAAAACAAATATGGATGAACAACACAAGGTCCTAAATAGAAAGCCCATATTTAAACCTGGTAAGAGACGCTGCACAAAACTAGGCAATTTTTGCTTTACGTACCAACTTTAAAGTTATATGTAATTGTTATTTTGGTTATATGTGTCATGGTACTAATAAGGGGACGGTGTGTCTTATCTAAGTAACCTGATGTAATAGCATTGGTGACAGGCTTGGTTAACTGGCTTGCTATTGTGAGTAGACAAACAAATTATCCGTTTGGTTAGGTTCATTTGATGCATGTTAATGTTAAATTATAATAATATATTACATAAGCATATAGACAAAGACACGAGGAACTAAAAACAAAAAAGAAGAAGAAGAAGCTAGATGTAAATTTAATGTTTTTATGTATCCAGTTCCTATTTCTGGCCAACTGGATGTAAAGGCGCCACAACATGAGTTGAGTTGTGGGTTTAAGTTCATTTTTCCAAGGGTGACAAATTAGGTAATAGGGTGCCATGGATTCGAATGCACAAAAGTAATTAAATTCATTGGTTTCTCGGCAACAATATAAGCAAGACACCATGTGTCAAGTTTCCGTCCATAAATCAAGTTTCACCATGTGTCTACTTGGTTGACATCAATTAATCAGAATGGGAGGTGGACAAGTTATCCAAGTTAAGCAGGCATGCAGTGTTCCCAAAATGTATCCACACATGCGCAGACAATCACAAAGACTCACTAAGCAATTCTAAAAGCAGCATTTCATGATATAGAAGAGTCCTAACCCTGCATGACATTTATTTTAACCCAGCAGGGGATGACAGAGATAGGCCATATCATTGCAACATAAATCCAGGATTCCAGCCATCTTACACAGTATGAATAAGGAAGATGTAGATAGAGCCCTCATTAATTAGATAAACTAAAAATTTCATCTACAGTCCTATAGCGATCAACACCAATATGCTAAAGAGGGTCGAGGTTGTTAAAGGTGAGATGAACAGAATTTAAGCAAGTGCATAAAAGAAAAACACAAGTAGGCTTCTGATTAGCTATTTATTCCATCAACAGATTAGGACCTCAAATTTCAGATTATGAAACCCTCCCAAAAGCTAAGCAATTCAACCAGAATCACATTTTTTGGCTTACAGGTTGCCGGATGGTACGATTTAGAGGCTTGGACTCGTCTTGAATACAAATAAACAAGGGACATGTTACCCAGAAAACTGTTAAAATCAAACGGCATTAACATGAACAGAAATGAAGAACAATCAGATGGAAAATAGAGACCCAAACACCTAAAAGAAAACACATAATGAAGCTCAAATGGAAATACGACAATCCTAATATCGTAACCAACATGAACCCTATGATTGCAACAGATCTCAGAAACGCGACCCTTAAAAGATCACAATTCAAATTGCCGGTTGAAGCGCTCTCGTCCAAATTGGCAAAGCACCAAATGCATCCACAAGTTCACACATAGATCTATTGGATGAGGAAAACATGGTTACAGGGAGGTGTATGTATGAGGAATTGCAGAAACTTACAGAGATGGAAAATCAGAAGTGTTATGGAGGAGAAGAAGAAAGAGGAAATGGAAAGATTGAATCCAAAGTTCCTCTCTCTCTCTCTCTCTCTGCGATCTCTTTTTCTTTGTCGGAGTTTCGGAAAGGAGAGAATCGACTACAGCGACACAACAGAAGCTTTATATTAATATTTGGGATAATTTCGTATACCACCCCTTAAAATATACCAAATCTCACCCAACACCCCCTAAAACCATTAATCTCACTAGCACTCCCTTAAAATGGGCAAAAATCTCATTTGTCAAAAATTTATTAAAAAAAGACAAAAATACCCCTCTCTCTCACCACTCCCTCACCTCTCCCTCACCATACCCTCTGTCTCTCCTTCCTCCCTCCACCGTCGCCGGCGAGCCTCCCTCTGGCCAATCCCCTCCCGCCTCGTGTCCACAATCCTGGCGATAATGGCGAAGATTGAGTTGATAGGGAGGGAAGCGAGGTTGAGGGTTTGGAGGGAGAATGAGTTTAAGGTGAGGATGGAGGGGGCGGAGGAAGGGAGGAAGGGGAGGCTGATGGTGGCGGCAGAGGTGTTCGAGGTGGTGCCAGAAGTGGCGGTGGTGGAGGGGATTAGTCGAAGGGAGGCTCGCCAACGACGGTGGAGGGAGGGAGGAGAGACAGAGGGTATGGTGAGGGAGTGGTGAGAGAGGGGTATTTTTGTCTTTTTTTAATAAATTTTTGACAAATGAGATTTTTGCCCATTTTAAAGGGGTGCTAGTGAGATTAATGGTTTTAGGGGGTGTTGGGTGAGATTTGGTATATTTTAGGGGGTGATGTATGGAATTATCTCTTAATATTTTATTCAGATGCACTATAATTTACTTAAATACCCCATATATATGCTTGTTTGTCTGTACATGCAGATGATATTCATTAGTAAATAGACTTTTCTTTATTTGGCGAAAGAAAATTAACACTAATTTATTATCTATGAATATGCTGGGTTTGTATGGTATATCAAAATTAAAAATATATTATAGGGGAAAGGACACTTTAGTACACCTAAAAGAATCGAATTCTAACATTAGTACACTTAAGTTTAAAAGTGCCACTTCCGCTCACTTGATTTGCATTTTTTTGTCCCATCCATTAACGGTGTTAAAAAAATTTGATTTTTATTCATTTTTTTTTAAAATTCATGAAATGACCAAGATACCCTTTGTAATAATTATTTTTTATTTCATTATGAAATGACCTAAAGGCCCTTGTGTTCAATTTCAATTTTCAAAAAAATGCCCTTCCATTCTCATCTTCTTTGGCCTCGTCCTCAAAGCCTCCATCCATCGATGACGGTTCCGACCAGCACCTCCGACAAAAACTCCATGGAAGAGCAAAGGAGCAGCACCGGTAAGGGAACCAGAAGCCAAAAGGGGCGCTCCCCCTGCCTCGACTGAGAATAGTTCAGGCCTCCAAACTTCCACTTTGATTTTTGCCGGTTCACCTCAACAAAGTGTACCCAGATTTGAGCCGAATCACCATTCGACGTGACGCCGAAGTCCCAGATTCCCTCTACGCCTCCCAATCTCCGCGACCAGGACCACTCCACCTCCATCAATCCAAAAGGCCGATTCAAATCTGAGAAAATCAGATATGAAATCGAAGCCCTCAAGTCGACCTCCTAAACACCATAACCACCTCTGGCCAGCACCAGAAGGGTCGTCGCAGAGGTGGCTCGAGGTCAAGCTGATTCCGGGCCAGAGACACAGGTTGGTCGGAATCGTCATCGATGGATGGAGGCTTTGAGGACGAGGTCAAAGAAGATGAGAATGGAAGGGCATTTCTTTAAAAATTGGAATTGAACACAAGGGCCTTTAGGTCATTTCATAATGAAATAAGAAATAATTATTACAAAGGGTATCTTGGTCATTTCATGAATTTAAAAAAAAATGAATAAAAATCAAATTTTTTTAACACCGTTAATGGATGGGACAAAAAAAATGCAAATCGAGTGAGCGGAAGTGGTACTTTTAAACTTAGGTGTACTAATGTTAGAATTCGATTCTTTTAGGTGTACTAAAGTGTCATTTCCCCTGTATTATACGATCAAATTAAAGAGTATTATTATTTTTAAGACATTAATATATAGAATTATTTTGTTATAATGTATGTAGTGCATATTTAACATGATTATATTAAGAATGAAAATATATGTTTCAGATCAAGAACTAAAACAGAATGATCATTTCATTTAAATGATAAAATAATTTCTAAGAAAAAAGTTAAAAATAATTTAGAACAATTTCTAGACTCTGACAGTCATCTCATTTCATTCCACTTATTTGGATAAGTTTTCTCAATTTGATTCGGATTTTATTGAAATTTTTTGATAAAAATAAAAAGGAAAGGACAGAACCTTATCCTCCTATCAAAATTGAAATGATATATCAATTGCTTCTTGTAATTTAAATGACGTATTTAAGAGGAAGAAAAAAGAAAAAAAAATCATTTTGAAATAAATATCATCCTCAGTCTTTTTCATTATCAAATATAATTTGTCAAACGTGTTAGTTGTAATTGTAATGTCCCTCATGTTGGTGAAATTAGTCTAGCTCTACAAAATATTCTGAAAAAGTCTAAGTAGGGTTTCCTTGAAATGAGCAAGAACCAACCCTTAAAATTCTGAACTCATTTATAAATGCAACAACATAACGAAATGAGTAGAGCTTGTTTTGTATATACACCAGATTATGAGAAAGAAGAGTGGAATGTCTGCCTTCAGTAATTAGGGATTAAAACAAACTGGTATCCTTTGACATTCCTGAACGAATAATATTAATGCAGGAGCATGTGAGTTAGGTCAAATACATGAGTCAAATATTTATAGCTCAGGCACGTGGATTAATTTAAACACATGGTTTCAACAACCCTAGTTTCCTAATTTCTATATTTCCTAGTATTTAGTTTCTAGAATAATTGGCTTGCAAGCCAAGTAATTTATGTTTTTCAAATTTCCTATTATCCTAGTTAGTTATTACCTTTTCTAGTTCTAGTTGTTATTTCCTACTTACATGTATTTAAAGGGGCTTTGGCTCTTTGGAATATTCAGATTTTAGAAAAGAAAAATTATCAAAGCTTTGTGTCTTTGTTTTCTTACTTATCACTTAGGCCGAGGAACCTAGGTGTGGCGTAAACCTTATCTTAGCCTATCCCCGGCTAAATGGGGTTGTGTTCCTCAAAACCCTACCCTAAACTTTCTACTCCTAACCCATTATTTCCTTTCGCTTCTAGTCTCTTTATTCAAACCCCCGAACTTCACTCTCAAGAAACTATAAAGTAATTCAAACCTAACCGTTGCACCTATTTCCGTAGTAACCCCTGTATCAAATATGCTATTCGAGTCTCGTACACACCTGTAGGCTGTGACCATCAATAACAATCAACATTAGCATAGTGATAAAGAATTCTCACTAAAAATATATGAGGCCCTGAGTTCAAATGTTGAAGAATTAGAGCAATTGTTAACTTCAAGTCTGGTATATATGATAGAACATGAGATGTTTCATCTCAATGCAACTTAGACACTATCAAAATCAGGCCGTTTCGTAGTTGGGTGTGGCTTATTTTTGTACTAGAACTAGAAGCATACATATGAGAGTGCCGCCTTTTTCATCATACAGTTATTCCTTCAGAAGGTTAGTGTAGTCAAGAACAATATGCGTGAATATGGAAAATGGAATATGAAAGTATGCACAACTTGAAGATGTAGGATTTGTGCCCTACGCCAATCTCAGTTTATGTGTATTTGTTACATCATCACTGCAATAATAAATCGGCATTATATTATCATTGTGTTGTGATAATATGTTGAATGTGATTTGATCTATGTCATCGAGTGTGTCATCACTGATAGTAGAACCATAGGTCTGTACGGATCACATTCAACGGGTCCCTGGTCAAGTAAGTTTCACTAGAAGCGACCAGTATGAGGATGACTTTTTATGATCACGCTCTACTGATCGTTGGTAATGGGATTACTCGAGTTAGATCATAGATATCATTTGAGAAATGATATTGGACGACCCGACTTGAGTATGCAGCATATTGTATTTGTGATCACTATGTAGTCAACATCTGAGTTTAACATACGCATACGTTATCTGTGACAGGGTAGCCATAACAGTTATGATTGGCTTAGGGACGGGCTGCATGAGTGATACGAAAGACGGCAAAGGGATTTGTCCCCCATACTCCGGTATGGGAACGATATATGTTTGGACCACTTGATGAGAATAACTGGAAAAAATTGCATGGTCATGCGGATGATACGGTGTATCATTTTCAGTCATCTCACATATCAAGAAACAGTGATTGATTAAATAAGGATGACAGCTCTGTGCCTTATGATCAATCAGGATATCTAGTGACAAAGGGACAGGACATAGACGACAAGAGGTCAAGTCAAATTGTCAATAATCATGTACGTTGGGTAATCATAAAGTCTCTTATGATGGATAGGTTGAAATGAGATTTCAGCCGATCTCCCACGGGACGTGAGCCTAAAAGGGTCACACACAAAGGACGTGTACTGAGGACAAGTGAGGTGAAAGGAAGGGCCCACGAACCGTGGAATTTGCCACGGGTCCGTGGCGGAAACCATGGCGCGACCGTGGTGGATATGGCTAGGTGAACCACGGGGTCGTGACCAAGTGATTGGCCACGGGCCATTGGTAAAACCAAGGAAATGGCCACGGGCTGTGGCGGGATCATGGCGTGGAAAAGATTGGCCATGGCCCCATGGCGGGGTTCCGTGGCGGCACAATGCAGATTGGCCACGGCCACGTGCGTAATATTTGCGGAAACAATTTTCACAAATATAGGCCATATCTAGAAGCAGTTTTTTTACGATGGCTTCATTTCAGAAATGGGACGATTACGGAGACGTCACTCTGCCAAACTGTTTTCAGACGTCCAACCTTCAAATTACATGGACTTTGATTCTCGTGGGACAGGATACGTAGACGCCCATATGGGATTTGGGTTCAAGTCAAAACACTCCTATTCGTTTTTAGGTAAAAGGTTCCAAAACCCTCTTTTGATTTATCTGGTAAATTGCAATGGATCCTGAGACGGGAATATGGTTATGTTATTACTGTTTTGCTTCTGCTGCCATGATTTGGATCCCATATTCCCCAACAGAAGAAGTATAGATGACAACCAACATGTCAACCAGAAAGAAGAATGAACGAGAGATGACAAAAATGCTAATAAAAGGGGGTACCAGGAGCGAAAGATATTGTCAATTTGGAACCGAACTAAATAATAATATAAGAAAAAAGAATTCATAAGTTTCCTAAATGTGAATATAATTATCATAAGAATACAATATTAGTTAGCAGACCCGTTACTATAAATAATATGCAGTTATGAGAAGAAATGGGAATTCAAAATACCTGGAAGGAAGGTTAGAATTCCTACGGCTAAAAGACCTTAGGCTTGATACTGATCCCCTCCCATATGACCAGTAATGATTAAGAATGAAAGAAAGAGAAGCAACAACCCAAGACAGAGCAAGAAAAGCGCAAGGCCAATTGACTCCCATATGACTAATACTGTCATAATAATCCTCATTATCAAAGAACGACATTTAAGGAAAAAGAGAAAGTATCTGAAAAATCGACTTCATACACACTTGATGACTCACTGCTAACAATCATAACTTGAGCCCTTTCAAACAAACAAAATATTACATACTTGTCAAAGAATGATAGTGTCATCATGGAAAAAGGAGTAGAGAATGAAGGGGAATTAAGATAAACTTCAGTCAACATGGAAAGTTTTGAGGGAATCATATTGTTTTGGAGATTATTTATAGATTTGAAAAAGCCCTTAATATTTGAAGTAATTCTATCTTCAAGGATGTGTTGGCCACAAGAGTTTTATAATTATTACAGCCTACAGTGGAAGTGACAAATAAAGCGGTCATCATGCCTAGTAAAAATAAAACATAAGCAACATCATTCTTTGGTATTGAAAATGAATTCTTCAATTCAAGTTAGTAACAGGGAAAACTCTGGTCATATTCTCTTTAATAGCTGTCCAATATCTATCAACCCAACTCCCTCCCTAAACCTAAAACGGAATGTACATACCATTATTTCAATCAAACTTGATGCTTAGTTTATCCCCAAATAATGTTTGGAGTACAAACCAAACAATTGGTTCTGCCAGACATTGAACAACACTAAGAAAAGTAAAACATAAGTGGTTACGTGATAAAAGTCAGCACAAACTAACAATAATTCATCTCATAGATGAAAAAAGGCGAATTCATTACCTTCTTCTCTCATTTGCATACAAGAATAGGAAAACTTAAACTAAATGTTAAAAACTCAATGTGAAATTGACAGAGCGGGAAACTAAAGGCATCAAAAACAATAACATATTGACAACAACCAACTCCATCCCATTTACACTCGTTCTGATGAGGTTTAAGGACTAAATGATAGAATCTCCATCCCTTTCGGCAACATCGTTCATTTGGTTTCATTTCGTAGTTATCTGTCATGACAGAGGCATTTGAGAAGGAAGTTAATGCATGAATTAAATCTTTGACCTTTGGGGATACAGCTTTGGGTGAAACGGAGCGTTTCGATTACTGAAGTAATGGGTTGCTTTTGGGCTGGGCCTGTCTAAGGAGTCCCATTGTTGTAAGTGGTAAAGTCTAGTAGCTATTAGGATTTTGTCTTCTTCTTCCTTTTACTTGTTTTTGCTAGTTTTGAAGAAATGGCAGAGGAGGTGGTGTTGGGATTCCCAGGATCTCAAGCACAGCGAAAGCGACGAATTTAACCGAGAACCCGCCACGGGAACGTTTGCTAACAATAGATGAATCATTGGAATGAGGAAAGATCAGATCTTTTACCTCTTGTAGCGTGAAATCTCCCGATCAAAGACATGCCCTTGAACTCGTCCTCTACGTCTCGCACACACCGGAGCTCGACAAACATGAAACTAGAATTCAACTAGTGGCTACTAGACCACCAAAGAACTCACACACTCTTTCTCTAGCTCCCAAATGTAGCAACTAGAAACTTTTGGAGAAATAGCTAATATTGCAAGAATGCATTGTGAAGGCACTCACCCTTGGCCTCTATTTATAAGCTTGGGTGAGTGCCTAAGGGTTTTTTCTGTCAGGCCGAATTGGCGACCCTCCACATTTGTTGGTGGCGATTGCCACACCCAGGGTGACGATCGCCACCCTCCACAAGTGTTGGTGGTGATCGCCACCCCATAGGTGGCGATCAGCACTATACTTCGTGGCGAATATTCCTATTCTCTCCTTTTGGACCTCTTGAGTCCCATCGAGTAGGCTTCGGTTTTCGCTCATGGTGTGCGACCCTGTAGGCCCGTGACCCATTGGCAGATCGGCGTGAGATCCCATCTCACCCGATCCATCACTAGTGGCCTCTAGTAAGACTTAGTGATTACCCAATGTTCATGAGTGTATCGATCGGTTCGATATCTCCTTTCTGTCATCTATATCACTAACTCTTTGTTTAATTTAAGGCATATGAGATCGAATGAGGCATAGAATCGTCATCCTCGTGTATTCGATCTAGTTCCTTGAATTCCGAGTTGACTGATACGTATTGGTGTGGTCGCACACTTCATCAGTCACACTCATCAAGGGGCCTAGAACCATACCTTCACCACGTCTCGCCGTGGGGAAACAAATCCCTTCGGATGCAATGTACGCTCCCACTACAGTCTGTCTAATAGCCAACGATGTCCGTTATGACTGCCCTGTTATAGGCATCGTTAGGATATGTCAAACTAATTGAGTGACGTGCATGTGAGCCACTCGCTCCAAGGTATTAAGGCAGTGATCACACGAATACAGAGTATACGTTGGCGACTTAATCTATGAGCCATACTCCACCGCGGGTCATCCAATATCACCATCCAGATGGTATTTGTGATATGACTTTAGTAGTCCCACCACCTTGATCAGCAAGACTTGATCTTGAGTCATCATCACACTTGTCACTTATGGATAAGTACTCGACTAAGGATACGTCAAACATAACTTCATTATATCTAAAGGTTATGTTGTTCTTGTGTAAACACTAACGACTTTAAATGAAATTATGGCTTGACAGATTATCACAACACGATAGTAATGTAAATGCCTTTCTTTGCTGAACAAAAGATTACATAGAAAATACTTGGACAAGGGCAATAGATCTAACAATCTCCCACTTGCCCCTTGCTCCAATATAAATCCCAACGTAAACCCATTGACCTTACATGACCTTCATGTTTAGGTTGTGAGAGAGTCTTTGTCAACGGGTCGACTGCATTATCTTCTGTCGCAATCTTACAAATCTTCACTTCACCTTGTTCGATGTATTCTCGAATCAAGTGAAACGGCCTCTGTACATGTTTGGATCTAGCATGCGCTCTTGCCTCCTTAGCTTGTGTTATGACGCCAGTGTTGTCGCAGTACAAGTTCACTGGATCGGACGAATTCTTCATTATGTGCAATCCTGCCATGAACTTCCGGATCCACACAACCTCTTTCGCCGCTTGTCTAGCAGCTATGTACACGACTTATGTGGTAGAATTTGCAACGGTCGGCTGCTTGAAGCTCTTCCACCTTAAAGCCCTACTGTTCAGTGTGAAAACTAGCATCGACATATCCCGTCACCTCTAGCTTATCATCTCTTCCCCCGTAGACCAAGAAGCCATCCTTTTTCCTCTTGAGATACTTCAGGATCGTCTTCACTACTTTCCAATGGTCCTCTCCGGGGTTAGACTGGAATCTGCTTACGCATGACAGGGAATAAGAGACATCACGTCTCGTGCAGATCATAGCGTACATGATGGATCCTATTGCAGATGCATAGGGGATTGTAAGCATTTTTTTGCCCTAGTCCAATTGTATTAGTCTGTAAATGTCTGTATATATTAATCATCGTTTGCAATATATAAAATCGGCATTATATTACTTATGTGTTGAAGTAATAGGTTAAGTTTGATCTGATATATGTCCACCAAAGTAGTAGAACCATATATTTGTTGGGATTTGTGCCATAGCGTAATGTATTTTCAATCTGCTCATGTAATATGATTATTAGTTGAAATAAAATCGACATTCATATTACTAAGTGTTGTAGTAATATCTTAAGTATGATTTGATTTGTATCATTGATGTGTCAACTCATAATAGTAGATCTACAGATCAGATAAAATCTTACTTGAGCAGTCCCTGATAAGAATAACTTCATAAGAAGGGATCGGTATGATGTTAACTTTAAATAATCACGCTCTACTGATCATGGGCAGAAGGGGGCCGGAGTTAGGTCATAGTATCACCAGACAGGGGTGATATAGGAAGACCCGATCATGAGTATGTTACATAGACACAGTCATGAACATACTCATATGTCGGCACATGAAATCACATCCTCAGACGGAAGGATCATTGAGGTCACTATTTAATGAGTGACGAGTTTGACTTAGTCTAACGTCTCTTGTAAAAGGGTTACAATAACGATTGTGATTGGCTCGATCACGAGTTACATGAGTTGACTCAATAGATCGCTGAAGAATTTATCCCTCATACAGACATATGAGCAGATATCTGTTTAGGCCACTTGATGGGTACAACTAAAATACAATAGCATGACCATGCAGTCGATACGGAGTATCAGTTACAATTCAGTTAACTCAGATCAAGAAACAGGACAATTGAACGAGGATGACTTGTCTATGCCTCGTGGTTGTCAAAGATATCAAGAGGATAAAAGGATAGATTCATGTACGACATGGTTAAGTCGAAATCTCGATAATCACAAGCGTTGGGTAATCATGATGTCTTGCTAGAGCCACTCATGATGGAAAGGGTAAAATGGTAATTTTACCAGTCCGCCAACATGTCTTGAGCCTAGAGGGTCACACACTAAAGGCTGAGTCAAACGGATGGAATCATATAGAGGAATCAGGAGAGAGACAATATCCAGTTTTGGATTAAACCAGATTAGACTGATTTTGGTTTAGGATTAAACTGGAAATCAAGAACGGTTTAGCTGGACCAATTAATTATAATCTAAATAAATATATTTAATTAATTTAGCTAAACAGGGTCTAGCCAGATTGGGGTAAGCCAGAATGGGCTTCTCTACATTAATTAATTAAAAGCTTTGAGCTTTAAGCCCATTAAGACTTTTAATTAATTATTTCCTAAAAAGAGTTATAAAAGGGAAATTTTAAGATTTTAAGAAATAAGAAAAAAATTTCCAGAAACCTAATCTCTCTCTCTCTCTCTCTTGGCCGACCAGGTCCGGCCAGGCGGCCCGCCACAGCCAGCCCTCACGGGCTGGTCGGTCATGGCGCGGCCAGCCCCGGCGGCTATGTTAGGATTGTGCCCTAGTCCAATGTAATTCCTTAATGTATATTGTAACGGACATCATTATTCTACATAATAAAAGGCATAATATTACTAATATGTTGTAGTAATATATCTAATGTAATTTGATCTATGTCATAATGTGTGTAACCACTTATTGTAGAACTATAGATCATAAAGGATTGCATTCGATAAAGTCCCTGATCAGCTAAGCTTCTTTTTAAGCAATCAGTATGATACTAACTCCTTGTGATCATGCTTTACTGATCATGGCAAAGTGTGTGACGGAGTAACATCATAGATACCATCAGGTCGATGATATCGGACAACCCGATTGTGAGTATGCTGCATAGATCCAGTCATGAGATACTCACATATCGTAGCTTGTCGTTATATCCTAAGATAAGGAGTCTTTGTGTACACTATGTAACGAATAACTAAGTTTGACCCAGTCTAACGTTATTTGTAAAAGGGTAACTATAACAGCTTCGATTGGCTTTGATATTTATTGCATTAGTGAACTCGAAAGGCGTCTGAGGGATTTATCACTCATATTCTTTCTGATCTACGGTGCTACTATTAGTGGGTACACACATAATGACATAGATCAAATTACATTCGATATATTACTACAACAAATTAGTAATATATGCCGATTTATTTATTCGGAAAGATGATAAAACATTATGAAATTCTGAATCGTAGCCGAGTCAGGAAGTCGAACACAAAGTCTTTAACTTGTGTATCGATTTCTTGTGGAAACAGTAAGCAAAGTAATAGACAGATAATAATCACGACACCAGAGATGATTACAGAGTTCGGTGACTCCGCACCTACGTCTGGGGGCACTTTGCCAGTGGAAAGGTTCTTCACTATAGGTAGTCAATAGTACAACTTCAAGCACCAACTAGCTATCACACAAGCTATTGTCCTAAGCTACTATAGATCTCACCGTGAATCACCTCGACCCGGAGCCTCTCCCCCTGTCTTTGAGATTCCCTCAATTCCACTCTTCGAGCAAGCCTATGCTCGGTGTCGTTGTCTTCTTGGACAGAGTTGTGAATCTTCAATCACAAACAAAAACCCTAACCGATCCAAACACTTAGTCTTCGCGACTCAAGGTTTGATCGGAGCAAAGATCCGTTCTATCGAATCTTACTCAGCCTCTCAACACGCCGATGGTGCACGGTTAAGAG
The DNA here is from genome assembly GCA_963920655.1 of Geranium rotundifolium. Taxonomy (NCBI): domain Eukaryota; kingdom Viridiplantae; phylum Streptophyta; class Magnoliopsida; order Geraniales; family Geraniaceae; genus Geranium; species Geranium rotundifolium. The sequence goes on from OY987315.1 coordinate 18,355,073, forward strand.
CTCTGAGAAATCTTGCAGGTGTTAGAACAAGAACGGATGATATGCTAATGGGAAGCCTAGGGCTTTTTATAGCAGCTCACCTTTCTAATCCTTCTCGGACCAGGAACAGGAAAGTCAGGCAAGTTGTTGCCGCCTTCCATGACAGCTGGAAGTCGTCTTGCCTATTCTGACTTCCTGATGAAATCAGGCAAGTCGAGTTGCCGCCTCTTGCTGACGTGTAACTGCCAGCTGGAAGTCGCCTGACTTGTCGACGTCACTCTCTTGCACTCCAAGTCTTCGTGGCGCCTTTCTTCTTTCGCTCCAAGCTTTGTCGAAATAGGAAAGCTTCAGAGCTTCCTAATCTGCGGCTCGTAATAAGTTGCCCCACATGTCATGTAACATGTTGCTCGACTTCTTACTTTTGCGCTAAAAAATCATGCCAACTATTAAACGTAGCAACAATCTCCCCCTTTGGCAATTTTTTAGGCAAACATTTTTTTTTGTAAGCCCATCGTCATCTTGTGGGAGTTACGCACAGCAAGTGACTTATCTTGTGCAGTTACGCACAACAAGTGATGTGACTTCTTTACTCCAAGCAGGCACATCGTCGTCACCTTGAGGCAGTTACGCACACAGCAAGTTTCGTGACTTCCGATGCGACTTCTTGTGCGGCTTCTAGTTTATCTTCTGGACCAGCTTCTGGAGCTTAACTTCTTGAGCGTGACTTCTGGCGCGACTTCTGGCGTAACTCCTGGCGTAGCTTCTGGGGTAGCTTTTGGCGTCTTATCACACATTTATCTCCCCCTGTTTGTCTAATAATATTGCCAAAGGCAATCTCATAATCAAGTTCGACTAAACAGCATGGTAAAAGAAACCAGCTCACACCATGAGCAAAAATAAACAGCTCAAACATGAGCTAAAATCCAGCTCAACTAAGAGCAAATATCCCAAAAAAAAACAGTCATAATGTGCGGAAAATAACTCGGACAGACCCTGAGGATTTAAAAGTGTGTGTGGAACAGAGTTATCATAGCAAATTTCAGAGAATTACTTAAAACGACGTGGAGTCGTCAGCATCATCTTCAGCAGCAGCAGCAGAGCGGAGGTTATTGAGAAGGGCTTCACAGGCGACTTTGCAGGTTGAGAGCATCGCAATTGACTTCTCCAGATCAGCGATCATCTCCACCAATTCTTCCTCCATCCTAGAGCCAATTGGTCCTGAAGGTCGAGAGCTTGAACCAGCTCCTGAGGTTTTGGCCATAGGAAGTCCGAGGTCCTTCAACTGCTTCCGTTCAAAGTTCTTGAGGCGTATAGCAAGTGGCAGTGGTTTCTTACCCGGAATATCCGATTCTCGAACAATGTGAGGACATTGTTGGAGAAGGATACCGGTGATCAGTGAAGGAAACCCGATGGGAAGTTTGATAGCACATGATTTGGCGTGCTTGACTAGGTGTTCAATGACATAAGCGCCAAAATCAAGAGAAGACTGCGTACCTATTTGATAAATGAGTTTAGCCAGCTCGGTTTTGATGCTTGATCCATGCGAAGAAGGTGCCCAATTAGCCAGACCAATGCGGTAGAGAATTGAATATTTTGCTGTGAGCTCGGTTGCCGCAATGGTGTCCTTGACTGGCCATCCCTACTTACGTCCTCCAGTTATTTCGACCGCTACTTTTTTCAAGTGTGGGACTTCCGGAGTGACTTCTGGGTCATCTCTGCCATGGTAGGTGTTGATGGTTGAGGCAGAGATTTCGAAGCATTCTCCCTGAACAGACACCTTTCTGTATTCAGCATCTTCAGGTTCATCGAACTCGCTCGACAGGTTGACAATAAACTCCTTGACCAAAGTTGGGTAGAATGGCCCAATATTTATGACCGTGTTGGTCAGGCCTGCTCTTCGGATAAGCTCTACAATCGAATTTATCCCTTGTGCTTCTGTAGAGAGTTCTCTTTCTGGATAGATCTTGCGTTGATAGACATACTGCCATTTAACGGCATTGTCTACAGAGTGGAAAGAGACGTTGTCTGTAGGCGCCTTAGGTACATACTTGGGGAGTTTCTGCCCTCCTAATGTCTTCTTGACCTGTGGTAGCACAATCTGGGTGTCTTCTTCTTCATATTCTTCTTCTTCAGGGACAGAGGTTACTGCAGTAGTCAGTGACTTCCTTCTTGACTTCTTCGACTGCTTGGACGCCGAAGCTTCTCCTTTCTCTATGGCTTTCCTCTTTGGGGTCAATCTCCTCTGAACTTGAGGTTCTTCTTCTTCATCAACCAACCTTCGTGTTGGTAGCTTCCTTCTCTCAGCCCTTTTGGGCACAACTTCTTCCTTTTCCATGGTTTCAATGTCGACTCTTTCTTCGATGATGACAAGTTCCTCTAAAGGTTGGGTGACTTCTGGAATGGCTTCAGGATTTTCATTAAGCCCTGAATCACTGTTCGGGACGACATGGGAACTTCCTTCTCTTTGCAAGTCCTCGTTTAGAGGAGATTTCTCTGGTGCAGGTGTCGACTTAGAGGGGCTGGGTTGGTCCTTGGTGCTAGTGCCGTGGACTTCAGGAACAGGGGTTTCTAAACCCTCTACAGGCAGGCTTTCTTCTATGTTTTCTTCAGAGAGGATAGCAGATTTACCTCGTGTTGGAGTCGGAGTAGAGTGAGAAGCTTCCTTTTCTTCGTTAGCAGAATCGGCTACAGTGTCGTCCTTCTCAACGACGGGAATTGTGTCTTCAGGTATGATCGTTGGGGGTGAACTTGTTACTTCTTGAGGTGCTGCCGAAGTTTCCCCTAAGACTTTTCCTCCTCGGATCCTCACTCCATGCTTGTTTTTTGTTGATTTGGAGGTTGATAATTTCTTGGCAATAACTTTTGCCCTCATTTTTGCTCGTAGTACTTTTGAGGCAGATGGTATTCGTGCGCTTCGAGTACCGACCATTTAGCTAAGATTTGTTCTTTGTGGGGAGTGAGCAGATTCTTTGCTGAACTTTTGATCTGAGAAACCCTAGCGATTTCAAATGGTGGAGGAGATGCAGAGTCTGTGAGAGTTGAACATAATGATTTCTGATAGGTGGATTGTCAGATTGTAATCATTCTTAAAATTCAAATAAGACTAACGGGCTTTTGATAAAAGGATTTGGGCCCAGCTTGATTTTGTGGACCCTGTTTGGTCTTGATCGAGAGAAAGAGTAAAATCAACTTAAAAGCTCTTCCTCTTCTTGCTTGACTTCTGACTATTCTAGACAGCAAAGTCCGAGGGTTGACCTCAGACTTTCAAACCTTTTGCCATCTAACGCCTTTGTAAAGATGTCTGCGACTTGTTTCTCATTGGGTAGGTATTCGAGCTTTATTTTCTTGTCTTCTACAAGCTCTCGAATAAAGTGGTGCCTGATGTCAATATGTTTTGTCTTGCTATGTTGCACTGGGTTCTTCGAGATGTTGATTGCACTGATGTTGTCACAGAACAAAGTCATGACTTCTTGCTTGACTCTATATTCTGCCAACATTTGTTTCATCTAAAGAAGCTGAGTACAGCTACTTCCAGCTGCAATATATTCAGACTCAGCAGTAGATAAAGCAATACAATTTTGCTTTTTGCTGAACCATGATACAAGGTTGTACCCCAGGTAGAAACAACCTCCAGAGGTGCTTCTTCGATCTGGTGTGCTTCTCGCCGAGTCAGCATCACAATATCCAACCAGAGTAGGAGAGGTATCAAAGGAATATAGCAAACCCAATTCAGAGGTTCCCGAGATGTACCTTATGATCCTCTTTGCATGAGCCAAGTGACTAACTTTTGGATTGGCTTGATATCGAGCACAGACTCCCACAGAGTAAGCGATGTCTGGTCGACTTGCTGTTAGATAGAGGAGACTTCCTATTATGCTTCGATAGAGATTTTGATCAATTGATTCTCCCATCTCGTCCTTTGTGCACTTGTCATGTGTGGCAATAGGAGTCCTCTTGTGCGAAGCCTTTTCTAACCCGAACTTCTTGACAATGTTCTTTGCGTATTTGCTCAGGGAGATAAATATTCCATCTGACATCTGCTTGATCTGGAAGCCTAGGAAGTATGTGAGCTCACCGACCATACTCATCTCAAACTCAAACTGCATATGTTGAACGAAGCGTTTCACCATCTTGTCTGACTTCCCTCCAAATACAATGTCGTCGACATATATTTGAGCAATCATGATGTCCCTTCCTTCCTTCTTCACAAAGAGAGTTTTGTCTACTACCCCTCGAGTATAACCATTATGTACAAGGAATTGGGTAAGACGTTCATACCATGCTCGTGGGGCTTGTTTGAGACCATAGAGAGCTTTCTTTAGTTTGTAGACATGGTGCGGAGAGTCATGGTCTTCGAATCCCTTTGGTTGGGCTACATAGACTTCTTCGTTTAGATTTCCATTAAGGAAGGCACTCTTTACATCCATTTGATAAAGTTTGAAACGTAGATGACATGCGATGTCTAGAAGAAGTCGTATGGCTTCCAGTCTGGCTACCGGAGCAAAGGTTTCTTCAAAGTCGACTCCTTCGACTTGTGTGTATCCTTGAGCCACCAGTCTCGCTTTGTTTCGAGTGATGTTTCCTTGCTCGTCAGACTTGTTTTTGAATATCCATTTTGTCCCGATGACATTGACATTGTCAGGTTTGGGTACAAGTTCCCAGACTTCATTCCTTGCAAACTGAACCAATTCTTCTTGCATCGCGCAGACCCAGTATTCATCATTGATGGCCTCTTGTATATTCTTTGGCTCAATTTTGGAAATAAAGCACATGTTACCTATCAACTCTTGATGGTCAAGAGATGCCTTTTGTCGAGTCCGAACTCCCTCATTAATGTCTCCAATCACATCCCGGGGTGGATGATACTTCTAAATTCTTCTTGATGGAGCTCTTTCCCTTGTAGGAGTTGTCTCTTCATCCGGGATGATTTGGCTTTCGTCTTCAGACTCTTTGTTGCGCTCATCGTCCTTGACTTCTGGTCTGACTTCTCTTCTGACATCTGGTCTGACTTCTCCTGAGATATTCAGGATTTCTTAGTCCTCGTCACTTGATTGCTCGTTATTGTCATCAATCACGACATTGATGGATTCCATGATAGTCCGGGTGCGTTTGTTGAATACCCAAAAAGCCCGACTATTTCTGGAGTATCAGAGGAAGATGCCTTCGTCGCTTTTAGGATCCAACTTGCGTCGAGGTTCCCTATCTACGAGTATGTAGCAGACCGATCAAAAGACATGGAAGTATTTGACATTCGGCTTTCTCCCCCTCCATATTTCATAAAGAGTGAGCGAAGTTCCAGGGCGAAGAGTCACTTTATTATGAATATGGCATGCTGTATTCAAAGCTTCAGCCCAGAAGTGCTGCGGGATGTCTTTGGCTATCATCACGACTCTTGCCATCTCTTGAAGAGTGCGATTCTTTCTTTCAACGATCCCGTTTTGCTGAGGAGTGATGGGAGCAGAGAATTCGTGGGCAATTCCTTCAGCATCACAAAAGTTTGCGAAGCTGATGTTTTCAAACTCCTTTCCATGATCGCTCCGAAGTCGGACGACTTTCCCAATGACTTCTCCCTTTTCTCGTTGAACTCTTCGACATAAGGCTTTAAAGACTGAGAAGGTATCTGACTTTTCTCGAATAAAGTCTACCCAGGTGTACCTCGAGAAGTCATCTACATATACAAATATGTACTTCTTCCCTCCTAGACTTTCTACTTGCATGGGTCCCATAAGGTCAACATGAAGAAGTTCTAGAACACGAGAAGTAGTAAGATGTTGTACCTTCTTGTGTGACGTCTTGACTTGTTTCCCAATCTGGCATTCTCCACAGATTTTTCCTTCAATGATCTTGAGGTTGGGAACTCCAATGATCACCTTTTCAGAGAGAATCTTTTGCATGCTCCTCAAATTGATGTGACCAAGTTTTTGATGCCAGAGTTTTGTCTCTTGTGCTTTGGATAACAGGCACTTGGTTGGCAAGGTACCGACTGTTGGAGACCATAGATAACAGTTGTCCAGGGACCTGTGGCCTATCATGACTTCCTTCTGTTGTTCGTCTTTGACCGAGCACTTGTCACGAGTGAAGTGGACATCCAGATTTAAATCACATATTTGGCTTATGCTGATGAGATTTGCTGTGAGGCCTTCTACTAGTAGAGCTTCTTTCAGACATGGAGAGTTGGGAAGATTGAGTTTTCCTTTCTCGAGCACTCTAGCTTTTACTCCATCTCCAAAAGTGACGAAGCTATTTGTGCATGATATTAAAGTGACCAAGAAAGAGCTATTACCCGTCATATGTCGAGAGGATCCACTATTGAAGTACCAATCGTTGCTGGTTGAGGCCTTTAAAGCGGTGTACGCGATGTTAGCTCGATAGTTGACCTCTTTGACTCGCCATTCCTTCCGTGGTTGGCTTTTCTTGATGATGGTCCTTTTCTTGACCAAGCTCTTCCTATATAGCTGATAGCAGAAGGGTCGAATATATCCTCTTCGTTCACAGTGATGACACACCCAGTTGTGTCTTTTGGTCTGAGTTTTTGAAGTGGCCAGAGTAAGAGGCTTTTTGGTTGCTTGGTCAGCCGTGAAGTTAGGTGACTTCTGACGGGGCTTCTGGGCAACAGACTTCTGAGGGACAAAGATGGTGTGTGATGATGAGGCATCTTTTGAGTATCCAAGTCCTTCCATATTCCTGGCTGGTTTCCCGATTGACAGGATTTGATCTAGAGTTTCCGTGCTTGGATTCATCATCTTCACTGACTTCGTGACCTGCTCTAACTCGCCTTTCAGTCGAGCAACTTCCTATTTGAGATCAACAGTCGTCTCGAGAAGTCTTGACTTGTCTTCATTAAGAGTAAGAATGAGAGCGTTCTGTTTTTCGATTACCTGAGAGTCTTCAAGCCACTTGACATACCATTCGTTGTAAGCGTTGTTGAGGGTCTCATCGGATAGCTCATCATCAGAGTCATACTTCTTTGAGCTTTCAGCTGGTTGATCTATTGTGGAGGAAGTAAAAGCCACATAGTTACTTGTATGCTCAAGGTCACTGTCTTCCTCATCTTCATCGTCAGTTAGAGAGGCAATGAATCCCTTCTTCTGTTTCTTTAGGAAGTTAGGACATTCTCACTGCATATGTCCATACCCCTCACATTCAAAACACTGTGCTCCTTTACCTGATCGTTCTCCTCGTCCTCCATCGTTAGCTGTGTTGTCGAGCTTCTGAAACTTGTGCTGTGGCTTGTCTCTGACTTCTCGAGTGACTTTTCTTCCTGTCATCTGGCCAAATCTTTTCATGACTTTGTTGTAGTTTTTGGCCAGCATGGCGATAGTTTCTTCAATGTCACTATCCGACTCAGAGTGCGTTGAGTTCTTCTGATTAGAACTTTTGAAAGCCACACCTTTATGTTTCTTCTCGATAGGAGGTAGGGAGAGCTTGAATGTCGTTAGTGAGCCCATGAGCTCATCAAACTTCAGTGTCTTCAAGTCATGGACTTCTTCGATAGCGGTGATCTTCATCTTGAATCTGGGACTTAGAGCTCTCAGCGTTTTTCTGACCAAATCTTCATCGGTCATAGGCTTGCCAAGTGAATATGATTCATTGGCCAGATCGTTGATGCGCACATTAAATTCCGCGATAGTCTCGTCGTCATTCATGGTCAGAGCCTCAAAGTTAGTCGTGAGGTACTGTAATTTCTGCTCTTTGACTTTTGAAGTACCCTCGTAATCAACCGCAAGTGTGTCCCAGGCAATTTTGGCACTTGTGCATGGGTTGATGAGTCGAAATACATTCTTTTCTACTCCATTAAAGATAGCATTGAGTGCACGAGAATTACCTAGGGCGGCTTCATCTTCTTCTATGCTCCACTCCTTTTCTGGTTTGATGTTGGTTTGATTTCCATGAGCATCAGCATAGTAAGGTTCCTCCCATCCATTGATGATAGACTTCCAGGTTTTGCTGTCGAGGGACTTCAGGAAAGCACACATCCGTGCTTTCCAATATCCATAGTTTGTTCCGTCGAGTACCGGCGGACGATTGACAGATCCTCCTTCCTTTGAATCCATATTTAGCTACTCAGAATTTTGCAGGAAAATCACCTAAGAGATTAAGGTGCCTCCTCTGATACCAATTGAAATTCTGAATCGTAGCCGAGTCAGGAAGTCGAACACAAAGTCTTTAACTTGTGTATCGATTTATTGTGGAAACAGTAAGAAAAGTAATAGACAGATAATAATCACGACACCAGAGATGATTACCCAGTTCGGTGACTCCGCACCTACATCTGGGGGCACTTTGCCAGTGGAAAGGTTCTTCACTATAGGTAGTCAATAGTACAACTTCAAGCACCAACTAGCTATCACACAAGCTATTGTCCTAAGCTACTATAGATCTCACCGTGAATCACCTCGACCCGGAGCCTCTCCCCCTGTCTTTGAGATTCCCTCAATTCCACTCTTCGAGCAAGCCTATGCTCGGTGTCGTTGTCTTCTTGGACGAAGTTGTGAATCTTCAATCACAAACAAAAACCCTAACCGATCCAAACACTTAGTCTTCGCGACTCAAGGTTTGATCGGAGCAAAGATCCGTTCTATCGAATCTTACTCAGCCTCTCAACACGCCGATGGTGCACGGTTAAGAGCTCTGAGAAATCTTGCAGGTGTTAGAACAAGAACGGATGATCTGCTAATGGGAAGCCAAGGGCTTTTTATAGCAGCTCAGCTTCCTAATCCTTCTCGGATCAGGAACAGGAAAGTCAGGCAAGTTGTTGCCGCCTTCCATGACAGCTAGAAGTCATCTTGCCTGTTTCTGACTTCCTGAATAAATCAGGCAAGTCGAGTTGCCGCCTCTTGCTGACGTGTAACTGCCAGCTGGAAGTCGCCTGACTTGTCGACGTCACTCTCTTGCGCTCCAAGTCTTCGTGGCGCCTTTCTTCTTTCGCTCCAAGCTTCGTCGAAATAAGAAAGTTTCAGACTTTCCTAATCTGCGGCTCGTAATAAGTTGCTCCACATGTCATGTAACATGTTGCTCGACTTCTTACTTTGCGCTAAAAAATCATGCCAACTATTAAACGTAGCAACTGATAGCATTTGTGCCCTAGTCCAGTTGGTATTAGCCTGTAAACGTCTATGTACAAATATCATCGTTTGTAATGTATAAATATAAACGGCTTTATATTACTTATGTGTTGAAGTAATATGTTAAGCATGATCTGATTTATGACCACTAAAGTAGTAGAACCATAAATCTGTACGGATCACACTTAACGAGTCCCTGGTCAACCTATGCTTCCTTGAAAGCGACCAGTATGAGGATGGTTCTTAATGACGTAGTTCTACTTGTCATAAGGATGTGGGATCCTGGAACCATATCATAGATATCATGAGGTGATTGATATCGGACGACCCGCATTGAATAGTGTTTTCATAGATTAAGCCATAAACATATTCAGATGCGATAGCTTGTCACGACGTCCTTAGACCAAGGAGTCTTTGTGATCACTGTGCAATGAACGTACGACTTTAACTTGCGCCAAACGCTTTCTGTAAAAGGATTGCTATGAAGGGCATGATTGGGTGGCGGAACGGATTGCATGAGTGACACGAAAGACGGCTAAGGGATTTATCCCTCATACTATGGTATGGGAAAGATATCCGTTAGAAGGCCTCTTGATGGAGACTGACTGAGAGGAAAAGCATGGCCATGCAAATGATACGGGTTATCAGTCCTCAGTCATCTCGCATATCAAGTAACAATGATTGATTGAACAAGGGAGACGACTCTATGCCTTGAGATCAATCGGGATATCTAGAGATAAAAGGATGGTGACTTGTACGCACAAAGGTCATCGTGCACCTTGGGTAATCATAATGTTTTACTAGAGACCACTTATGATGGATCGGGCAAGAGCGAGTCTTGCGCCGATCTGCCAACGGTGGCATGAGCCTAGAGGGTCACACACATACAAGACGGATAACTTGAGACAAGGAAACATGGATGTTTCTTAAGGAGAAGTATATGGACAAAACTGGAGGTTTTGTGCCATAGGTTCGGTTTGAGAGAATAATTAGCGAATCAAGAAAAATTGAGTTTTTCGTTGATATCGCGTCGGACTTTGTTTGATAAGTAACGACAAAAAGGTCGGGAAACTTTTGGACGCGGCATGAGACAACACGGGAGGGCCCATTGGGCTCGGCCCATGAAGCCTCATGGCCGGCCCAATAAGGGCCCAATAAGGCCATATGGCCGGCCCACTTGGTGGGGCCATTGTGGGGGCCACACAACACCATGCTTAGTTGGTGGTTGTGGATTAAGAGGTGAGTGATTTAAGGGGTATGGGTTAAAGCACCTTTAAGCCCATACCAATCACTTTAAACCCATACTTGTGAGTTGGATGATGGATTAAATGCAAGACTTTGATTCATTAATCATTTAATCACAAAACACTCACAAAACCTCTCTCTCTCTCTTGTGTGGCCGGCCACCCCTTGTTCTTCTCCTCCATCTTGCTCTCTTGTTCTTCATTTAATTGTTCTAGCAGGCAATTAAGTGAAGGATCTTGAAGATCATCCTCTTGGTGTGGACTTGCTTTAGAGAAGAAGATCCGAACGTTCTTCTTTATCGATTCAAACAAGACTTAAAGGTAAACATCTTGTGGAATAGATTTTGCTTTGGGATTTAATGGTTTAAATGTTCTTGGACAAGGTTTGGAGTAGATTATCTTTTTATTGCTTCCGCTATCACGATGACGATCTAGAACGCTCCAAAACCCTACAGTGGTATCAGAGCGTTGGTTACCCTCTTAATCTTTGTCTTGTTGAATTTATTTCGGTTTTGTGATTATATGCATGCCAAATGTTGATAACATGGTTTTAATGCTTTTTGGGAAATTTGCATGAAATATGTTGTTTTTGAAAAATATATTAAATTTGGAATTTTTCGGAAATTATTGGATTTGTCGGGTCCGAGAAGAGACTCTCGGGGAGCCGGATCGGAGGTACCGGACGGAGGTCACCGGAGGCTGGTGAGGCCGGCGGTGACCGGGCCCGTCCCCACTCTTGGCCGAGGCCGAGAGTGGCGGCAAGCCGGGTTTGGCCCGACTTGGTTTGTGTGTGGTGTTTGATCCATGTCACGAACTCGCGATCCAATATTTTGAAAACTTTCAAAATTTGATCGGTTTCGATAAACCGTTTTTCGAAAAGGTCTAGTTTCGATAAACCCGACCAAGCAACTTGGCAAAATTAAAACCGGAATTATTGCATATTATTTGATAACATGTTTGTGTGATAACATGTTGGATGATGTGATGAAATGTATGATGCATTAGTAGCCCATTAGATTTATCGCTTTCACGGTTTGCATACCGTTAGTGTTAGCGTGTAATTATTCTTTTATTCGAGCCCATAAAGTGTAATTATTTTGTATCCGGTCTACGAACCGAGTATTAATTGTAATTATTACTCAAAGACAAGAAGGATAGAAAATCGAGCATGATGACGGTCTTGGAGGAAGTCCAAGAGCTAGTGGGAGCCCGAATGAGAAAGACGAGAAGATATGAAGACTCGTAGAATCCTAAGATTAGGATGGGCTATAAAATGCATATTTAACGCTTTATAGATGCTAGCTTGAATTATTTAATTAATTGCATGCTTGCATGATTAGTTTATAAGTTTATAAGCGATCACCTCACATGCAAAGATTAAAATCAACTTTAATTGTTTGCATGTTTAAAGCGTTGTGAACTATCATCACACGGGTTGTGATGGATGAGTTCAAATTTGAAACGTGTTTGCACGGGTTGCAAATGACGGATTCAAATGAAGATAGTATGTGATACAATTAGAAACGTCACAACACGGGTTGTTGATGATGGGTTCGTAATTGTGCCAAATACTTTCGAATTATTAAACACAACCAAATTACAACTTAATTTGAGTCAAGTGAGATGCCACCCAAATTCACACCCATGTAGAAACATTTTATCGGTGTCGTGCGCCTTAGTGGAGCATCGATCGAATGGGTTCTAGATGGGAATGGTAAACTTTGTGGGATGTCGTGCGCCTTAGCGGAGCATCTGCACAAAGTTAACTCGTTAGTGAAAGTTGGTTGACTCAACCACGATTCTTGGCCTGAGGTCGAGCTGGGGCATCGGAAGGGTAAGCCGTGTGTTTTACACATACCCTGACTAAGAGTTACACGGGTTGTAATTGGACAGGATGTCCAACCTAAATAAGTCAATTGGAGCGGTGCGCCTTAGCGCACTTCAAATGACGAATAAGGGATCTTGGTTTAAAGATTCTAAATTTTAGAATCTAATGGTTGGTGTTTAATTCGGATCTTCGTAAATTTATTCAAACATTCTGATTAAATTTACTTTCTTCGTGTAGAAATTGCTAGTAATTCAACGAACTCGTCTAATTTGTCATTGAGGACTATACTCGAGAAGTGTAAACTCAACGGGACAAATTATCTAGACTGGGACAGAAATTTACGACTTGTGTTAAAAATGGAACGCAGGGAGTACGTTCTTGATAAGGCTATCCCTGAGGAGCCAGCTGCCAACGCAACGAGGGTCGTTAAGGATGCGTACCAGAAACACCTTAGCGACTCTATCGACGTTGCGTGTGTCATGCTGGGCTGCATGGAGGCGGACCTCCAAAAGCAGTTTATGGAGCTATCCCATGATCCGTTTGCAATGTTTGCACAGATCAAGGATATGTTCAAGGAGAAAGTACGTATTGAAAAATACACTGTTCTCCGAGAACTCATAGCCTGCAAGATGTCAGCAGGCAGCTCCGTAGGTCCTCACGTCCTACAGATGAAGGGGCATTTTGACCATATGACTAGTATCGGTATGTCTATGGAAAAGGAAATGGCTGCGGATTTTGTTCTGCAATCCCTTTTCTCATGCATATGGTGGGTTCGTCATGAACTATCACATGCATGATATGGACAAGACCGTGTCGGAGTTGCACAGCATGCTAGTAACTGCCGAGAAGAGCATAAGGGGCAGTTCGTCCAAAAATGTCTTCATGGTCAAGAAGGGACCCAGCTTCAAAGCTGTTGGTGGCAAGGGTAAAGGCCCAAGACACCTCGCAGGGAGGAACAGACGACCATTTATTCCTAGACCTCACATGCCCGTACAAGGCAAAGGGAAGGCAAAGGAGTCGGTCTGTTTCTACTGTCAAAAGCCTGGTCATTGGAAGAAAGACTGTCAGCAGCTGAAGGAGGATCAGAAGAAGGGCGGTGGGGCCGCCACTTCATCAGGTATCCAATTAGAGCTCTATCTTTCTACAATAAATACCTGGGTACTAGATACTGGAGCTGAGTCTCATATCTGTGCCAATGTGCAGGTGTTACACAGTAGAAGAGATATGGGGGAAAGCGAGGTGGACCTAAGAGTTGGGAACAATACCAGAGTTGCCGCAACTGCCGTGGGTTCTGTGAACCTTGCTTTGCCCAGTGGGCTTGTAATTGAACTTAATGATGTTTTTTGCGTACCTGCTTTCAGCAGGAATATTATCTCAATTTCTCTTCTTGAGAAAGAAGGTTATTATTTCAATATTAAGAACGGGTTTTTTTATATTATGCGCAACAACATATATTATGGCAATGCTCGCACTGTTGGAGGATTATACATATTGAATATGCAAAACTCGAAATCCAACATGCTCTATAATGTAAATGCTAAGAGGTTTAAAACTAATGATTTAGACCAAACTCTTATCTGGCATTGTCGTCTAGGTCACATAAATGAGAAACGCATCTCAGCGCTTCATAAGCGCGGACTTCTAAGTCAATTCGAATTCCAAGCGATTGAAAGATGCGAAGCTTGTTTGATGGGCAAGATGACTAAAGCGCCCTTCACTGGTTTAGGTGAGAGGGCAGGTGACTTATTGGGTCTAATACATTCAGACGTATGTGGACCAATGAGTACGCATGCCAGAGGTGGTTTAGGCTACTTTATCACATTTACTGACGATTTCAGTAGATATGGTTATGTCTATCTCATGAGACATAAGTCCGAAGCTTTTGATAAATTCAAAGAGTTTAGGACTGAAGTAGAAAACCAACTCGGAAAGAGTATCAAGGCACTCCGTTCTGATCGGGGTGGAGAATACTTATCCGAGGAGTTTCTTAGTTATCTTACTGAAGGTGGAATACTATCTCAGTGGACTCCGCCAGGAACACCGCAACTTAATGGTGTGTCCGAACGGAGGAATCGAACATTGTTAGATATGGTTCGATCAATGTTAAGTCTCACTGATCTCCCGATCTCCTTCTGGGGTTATGCTCTGCAAACGGCCGCTTTCATAATAAATAGGGCTCCGTCGAAAGCAGTGGAAGGGACATCATTTGAAAAATGGTACGGGAAGGAACCCGTTTTGTCCTTCCTTAAAATCTGGGGTTGCGAGGCTTATGTTAAAAGGTTGCTTGCAACCAAGCTCGAACCAAGATCAGATAAATGCACTTTCGTCGGATATCCAAAAGAAACAAAAGGATACTACTTCTACAAACCGAGCGAAAATAAAGTTTTTGTCGCTCGAGGTGGGACGTTCTTGGAAAAAGAGTTCATTTCCAAGATAGTCAGTGGGAGGGCTATTCATCTTGATGAAGTTCTAGATGAGATGGTCACTCGGGAAACACGAGAAGACCCACTAGAAGAGGTAGAGCCAGAAGTGGTCATTGAGCAAGAACCAATAGCTACAGTTAATGAGGACGGTCCGAGGCGCTCTGAAAGGATAAGTCATGCACCTGTTAGATACGGTTTCTTAGTAACTGAGGGTGATGGTTTAGTACTAGTGGACAATAATCCAGCTACCTTTCGAGAGGCTTTAGACGGAACCGACTCTGAGAAATGGCTGGAAGCCATGAGGGAAGAAATGCAATCCATGCCAGATAATCAAGTGTGGGACTTGGTAGATCATACCCCTGATGTTAAGGTCATAGGGTGTAAATGGATCTTTAAAATAAAGATTGACATGGATGGCAAACCTCAGACCTATAAAGCGAGACTGGTAGCAAAAGGCTATAGACAAATCCACGGAATTGACTATGAAGAGACCTTTTCTCCAGTAGCTATGGTCAAATCTATCCGCATTCTTCTTGCCATAGCAGCATATCACAACTATGAGATATGGCAAATGGATGTCAAAACCACCTTCCTCAACGGGAGGTTAGCTGAGGACGTTTATATGTCTCAGCCTGAGGGTTTTGAGGATCCCAAGAATAAGGGAAAGATTTGCAAGTTGCTCAAATCAATCTATGGTTTGAAGCAAGCATCTCGGAGTTGGAATCAGCGTTTTGATGAAGTAGTAAAACGGTTTGGCTTCGTCAAGAACGATGATGAACCTTGCGTATATAAAAAGGCAAGTGGGAGCAATATAATCTTTTTAGTGCTTTATGTTGATGACATACTGCTCATTGGAAACGACGTCCCTACCTTGCTCTTAACGAAGACTTGGTTAGGTGAGTGTTTCGCAATGAAGGACTTAGGCGAGGCCTCTTACATCTTGGGAATCAAGATATATAGAGACCGTGCCAAGCGGGTCTTGGGCTTAAGTCAAAGCACTTATATAGACAAGGTGTTGAGACGATTCTCAATGCAAGATTCAAAGAAAGGATTGCTGCCCATGCGTCATGGCGTAAAGCTTAGCAAGAAGTAGAGTGCTGAGACACCTGCAGAGCTAGCAAGAATGAATGAGATCCCATATGCTTCGGCTATAGGGTCCATAATGTATGTCATGATATGCACGAGACCGGATGTCTCGTTTGCCCTAAGTTGTACCAGTAGACATCAATCCAAACCCGGTGAGGCACACTGGATCGCTGTCAAGGCGATTCTCAAATATTTGAGAAAAACCAAGGACGCCTTTCTTGTATACGGGGGCAGAAATGATGATCTCGTCGTCAAAGGATATGTCGATGCTAGTTTCCAGACAGACCCCGATGACTTTAAGAGTTAGTTAGGATATGTGTTTATGTTGAACGGTGGAGCATTCAGCTGGAAAAGCAAGAAGCAAGATACCATTGCCGACTCTACAACGGAAGCTGAGTACATTGCCGCATGTGAGGCGGCGAAAGAGGCTGTATGGATCAGGAGTTTCATGGCTGGGTTAGGTGTAATTAAAAACCCGTCTAACCCAGTAGACTTATATTGTGACAACACCGGGGCTATTGCGCAAGCTAAGGAACCCAGGGCACATAACAGATCCAAACATGTACTCAGAAAGTATCACATCATCCGCGACATAGTTGCTAGAGGTGACGTGAAGATCCAATACGTTGCAACTGATGATAACACAACCGACCCATTGACCAAGGCTCTTCCTCAAGATAAACATGAAAATCATGTTAGGTCAATGGGTATAGACTGGGACTTAGATTGGAACTAAGGGCAAGTGGGAGATTGATAGCATTTGTGCCCTAGTCCAATTGGTATTAGCCTGTAAACGTCTATGTACAAATATCATCGTTTGTAATGTATAAATATAAACGGCTTTATATTACTTATGTGTTGAAGTAATATGTTAAGCATGATCTGATTTATGACCACTAAAGTAGTAGAACCATAAATCTGTACGGATCACACTTAACGAGTCCCTGGTCAACCTATGCTTCCTTGAAAGCGACCAGTATGAGGATGGTTCTTAATGACGTAGTTCTACTTGTCATAAGGATGTGGGATCTTGGAACCATATCATAGATATCATGAGGTGATTGATATCGGACGACCCGCATTGAATAGTGTTTTCATAGATTAAGCCATAAACATATTCAGATGCGATAGCTTGTCACGACGTCCTTAGACCAAGGAGTCTTTGTGATCACTGTGCAATGAACGTACGGCTTTAACTTGCGCCAAACGCTTTCTGTAAAAGGATTGCTATGAAGGGCATGATTGGGTGGCGGAACGGGTTGCATGAGTGACACGAAAGACGGCTAAGGGATTTATCCCTCATACTATGGTATGGGAAAGATATCCGTTAGAAGGCCTCTTGATGGAGACTGACTGAGAGGAAAAGCATGGCCATGCAAATGATACGGGTTATCAGTCCTCAGTCATCTCGCATATCAAGTAACAATGATTGATTGAACAAGGGAGACGACTCTATGCCTTGAGATCAATCGGGATATCTAGAGATAAAAGGATGGTGACTTGTACGCACAAAGGTCATCGTGCACCTTGGGTAATCATAATGTTTTACTAGAGACCACTTATGATGGATCGGGCAAGAGCGAGTCTTGCGCCGATCTGCCAACGGTGGCATGAGCCTAGAGGGTCACACACATACAAGACGGATAACTTGAGACAAGGAAACATGGATGTTTCTTAAGGAGAAGTATATGGACAAAACTGGAGGTTTTGTGCCATAGGTTCGGTTTGAGAGAATAATTAGCGAATCAAGAAAAATTGAGTTTTTCGTTGATATCGCGTCGGACTTTGTTTGATAAGTAACGACAAAAAGGTCGGGAAACTTTTGGACGCGGCATGAGACAACACGGGAGGGCCCATTGGGCTCGGCCCATGAAGCCTCATGGCCGGCCCAATAAGGGCCCAATAAGGCCATATGGCCGGCCCACTTGGTGGGGCCATTGTGGGGGCCACACAACACCATGCTTAGTTGGTGGTTGTGGATTAAGAGGTGAGTGATTTAAGGGGTATGGGTTAAAGCACCTTTAAGCCCATACCAATCACTTTAAACCCATACTTGTGAGTTGGATGATGGATTAAATGCAAGACTTTGATTCATTAATCATTTAATCACAAAACACTCACAAAACCTCTCTCTCTCTCTTGTGTGGCCGGCCACCCCCTGTTCTTCTCCTCCATCTTGCTCTCTTGTTCTTCATTTAATTGTTCTAGCAGGCAATTAAGTGAAGGATCTTGAAGATCATCCTCTTGGTGTGGACTTGCTTTAGAGAAGAAGATCCGAACGTTCTTCTTTATCGATTCAAACAAGACTTAAAGGTAAACATCTTGTGGAATAGATTTTGCTTTGGGATTTAATGGTTTAAATGTTCTTGGACAAGGTTTGGAGTAGATTATCTTTTTATTGCTTCCGCTATCACGATGACGATCTAGAACGCTCCAAAACCCTACAGCAACACATTACATCTGTAGATCACTTATATATTGGACTAGGGCATAACTCTAACAATCTCCCACTTGCTCTTGTTCCAATTTAAGTTCTGATCTACTCCCATAGACCCTGCATGTTCCTTATGCTAGGCTGCTGCTGAGCCTTTGTCAAGGGATCGGCCATATTATCATCAATCGAATAGTGTTTAATCTCCACATCACCTCTATATGTGATAACTCTCACGAGGTGATGCCTGCTGAGTATATGTTTGGATATGCTGTGGAATCGAGGCTCTTGAGCAATAGCTACGGCACCTGTGTTGTCCCACAATACACTTATCGGATCAGATGCTCGCGGTGTTGCATCTAATCCGATAAAAAAGCTTCTAATCCATACGGCCTCTTTAGCTGCTTTCGCTGCAGCTATATACTCAGCCTCCATTGTAGAGTTGGCAATTTTGGCTTGCTTAAAGCTTATCCAGCTGAAAGCGCCACCACTCAACACAAAATATATCCTGACTGAATTTTGAAGTCATCTGGATATGTTTGACCATTGCTACTGGTGAAAAGGTGTCATCATAATCCATACATTGAATCTGACGATAACCTTTTACAACCATCCTAGCCTTATTGGTCTGAGGATTTCCATCCATGTCAGTCTTGATCCTATAGACCCACTCAGAACCGATGGGTTTTATCCTAGGGGTTGATCAACCGAGCTTTATACTTGGTTTTCATACATGGATTTCATTTTCTCATTCATGGCATTCTGCCATTTTCGGAGTCTGGACTGGTCAAAGCTTGTCTGACAGTTTCTGGATCATCCTGATCCACCAATATCAAGTCCTTTCCCTCCATGGCTGTGAAGTCATATCTGTCTAGAACATGACGAGATCTTTCAGACCTCCTTAGATCATCTGAAAATTCTGTAGGGATTGATTCTTCATCAACGACCATCTGAGGCTCCAGTACTTCTACATCTTGCATAACAGGCTCTTGAATTGCTTCAGGCTGTTCCGTACCCTCTCGAATTTCTTCGAGGTATACGGGACTCCCACTAGCTGTTTTGGAAACAAAATCTTTCTCCAAAATTACCCCTCCTCAAGTAACAAAGACTTTGTTCTCGTTAGGTATGTAGAAGTTGTATCTCTTAGTTTCTTAAAGATACATTACGAAGACACACTTTTCTGATTTGGATGCCTGCATCTCTGCTAACCAAATCTTTAGGAAAAACATACTAGGATGTTTCCCACGCCATATATGACTATGGTCCATTTCTTATTTGGCTACTACGCGAAGGCGCACGCATCCAAATAGAACTGACCATCTCATCCCGCTCCCATCCCAATGAATACTACGCGAAGGCGCTCACATCCATGGTACCGGGAGTTGTAATGAGTGTCATGTGGTGTATCTTCTGTGACTCTGGTCCAGCTTTTATTTGGCTACTACGCGAAGGCGCACGCATCCAAATAAAGTTGATTATCTTATTCAGCTCGCATCTCAATGAATACGACGCGGAGGCGCACGCATCCACAGTAATGGGAGACAGAATGGTTGTCATAAGGTGTACTATCGTTGTCTTCATCGGAGACCGATTCAAAATTAATGCAACCGTCTCTAGAGTCAAGTATTAGTTGAACTCTCTTCTGGCCTGAGTACTCATAGGTCCATAAACGTCGGAATGTATTAGACTTAACAAGTCACTCGCCTGTCACATAAACCTTTGAAAGGTGCCTTTTTCATTTTTCCCATTAGGCGAGACTTGCATCTTTCAGTTTGAGTGAATTCAAACGGACTTAACAGTCCACACTTGTGAAGTGTTGAAATGCGTTTCTCGCTCATTAGCCAAGACTTGCATCTTTCAGTTTGAGTGAATTCAAACGGACTAGAAAAGTCCACACTTGTGAAGTGTTGAAATGCCTTTCTCAATTATGTGCCTTAAATGACAATGCCAGATTATAATTTGGTTTAAATTATCAGATTTAAGCCTTTTCTTATTTACGTTATAGCGGTTAAGCTCGACAAAGTAAATGTCTGATCCTGAAGATGTGGATACCCACTCTTCTTCACATGATCCTTGTATTGGTTACAATCCCTTATTCCTGTGTCCTGACTCATTGCAATGATAGCAGATCTCCTCCAATTTGTCCTTAGAATTCACAGCAGTTTTGGAAGCTGCTTGAACCTTTGAACGCTTGGGGTGTCTGATCTACCCTCTATGGTGCTCAGGAGCCTTACCCTTACCCTGATCAGCTTTCTTGAAGCTGACCTTCTTGTTGAACTTCATGACCTCCTTGGTCTTGCCCTCGAGGTTCTTTTCAGCGGTCACAAGCAACCCATGAAGCTCTGTTAAGGCCATATCTGTCTGGAACATGACGAGATCTTTCAGACCTCCTTAGACCATCTGGAAAGTTTGTAGGGATTGATTCTTCATCTACGACCATCTGAGGCTCCAGTACTTCTACATCTTGCATAGCATGCTCCTGAATTGCTTCAGGTTGTTCCGTACCCTCTCGAATTTCTTCAAGGTGTACGGGACTCCCACTAGCTGTTTTGGAAATAAAATCTTTCTCCAACAATACCCCTCCTTGAGCAACAAAGACTTTATTCTCGCCGGGTATGTAGAAGTTGTATCTCTTAGTTTCTTAAGGATACCTTACGAAGACACACTTGTCTGATTTGGATGCCTGCATCTCTGCTACCCAAATCTTTATGAAAAAAATATTAGGATGTTTCCCACACCATATATGACTATGGTCCATTTCTTATTTGGCTACTACGCGAAGGCGCACGCATCCAAATAGAACTAACCATCTCATCTCGCTCCCATCCCAATGTATACTACGCGAAGGCGCACGCATCCACGACAACGAGAGTCGTAATGAGTGTCATGTGGTGTCCCTTCTGTGACTCTGGTCCAGTTCTTATTTGGCTACTACGCGGAGGCGCACACATCCAAATAGAACTTATCACCTCATTAAGCTCGCATCCCAATGAATACTAAGCGAAGGCACTGAAAGAGATCACTTTGGGTTCCATTCGCTAAATTTCATGCAGCGGAAGTTATGTAACCATGGTGATCGAGAAATACGAAGATCTTAATGAAAATTCAACATGCTATCAACCTTTTCAAATCTGAAAAAATACCTTTATGAATCGATGAAAACACAATATTAGTGTTTCTCTATTAGTTCCACACAAGCACCACAACCGAAATTGGTTTTCTCTCACACTTTTGCTATGAATGTTCTTGAGAATTTTGACAAAGAATTGATGGATGAAGATGGAGAGGGAGTTCGGCCAAGTGAGGGAGAAGATGAGGGGAAGTGGTTGCTAATAGTTAGAGAAATAGGTGGAAGATATTTTGGAATTTTAATTTGAAATAAAATTGAATTTCAAATTAATAATTGCATATCTAACCCTTTTAAACTCCTATTTGCACTTTTTCCCCATTCATCACTTAAATCCCTAAATGGGCTTTAAGCCCGTTTAACTAAAACGCAAATTAAACCCATTAAATTAAATTCTAATTTCGGTTTAGACAAAACGGTTTAATTTCCTTGAATTGTTTTCTTGAACCGTCTGGTTAAAAGCTTAGGCCAGAAAACTACCAAATCGTTTTCAATTTCCATCCATAATTATTTGTCATGTATCGTGCTTAATGCGTGTGACCCTCTAGGCTCACGAACAGTTGGCAGACTGGTAAAATTACTATTTTACCCTTTCCATCATAAGTGGCCTCTAGCAAGACATTATGATTACCCAACGTTCGTGATTATCGATTATTCGACTAAACCTGTTATCGTACATGTCAATATCCTTTTATCAAACCGATATCCCGATTGATCAATAAGCATAGAATGGTCATCCTAATTTATCAATCATTGTTTCTTGATATCTGAGATGACTGAGAATTGATACTAAGGTATCACTTCATCAAGTGGCCTAAACGGGTATCTTTCTCATACCGAAGTATGAGTGATAAATCCCTCAGACGCCTTTCGAGTTCACTAATGCAATAAATATCCAAGCCAATCAAAGTCGTTATAGTTACCCTTTTACAGATAACGTTAGACTAGGTCAAACTTAGGTATTCGTTATATAGTGTGAACAAAGACTCCTTGGTCTTAGGATATAATGACAAGCTACGATATATGATTATCTCATGACTGGATCTATGCAGCATACTCACAATCAGGTTGTCCGATATCATCGACCGGATGGTATCTATGATATAACTCCGGCACGCACTTTGCCATGATCAGTAGAGCACGATCACAAGGAGTTAGTCTCATACTGATCGATTCAGAAGAAGCTTAGCTGATCAGGGACTTTATCGAATGCAATTCTTTCTGATCTATAGTCCTACTATAAGTGGTCACACACATTATGACATAGATCGAATTACATTAGACATATTACTACAACACATTAGTAATATTATGCCTTTTATTATGTAGAAGAATGATGTTTGTTACAATATAGATTAAGGAATTACATTGGACTAGGGCATAATCCTTGATAGCATTTTTGTGCCCTAGTCCAATTGCTAGTAGTCTATAAATGTCATATATATTTATCATCGTTTGTAATAAATAAAACGGCTTTATATTACTTATGTGTTGAAGTAATATGTTAATCATGATCTGATTTATGACCACTAAAGTAGTAGAACCATAAATCTGTACAGATCACACTTAACGAGTCCCTGGTCAATATACGCTTCAATTGAAGCGACCAGTATGAGGATGATTCTCAATGATGTAGTTCTGCTTATCATGAGGTCACGTGACCAGCCCAACAAGGGCCCATTTTGGGCCCAATAAGCCCAACATGGCCGACCACCTTGGTGGGTCCAAGGGTGGGGCCACACACACCATGCTTAGTTGGTGATTGTTGATTAAGAGGTGAGTGATTTAAGGGGTATGGGTTATGACACCTTTAAGCCCATGCTTTCACCTTTTAGACCCATGCCTATGAGTAGATGAAGTAGAGAAATATCTATGGGATTAATTCACTCACTTACACTCTCATCCTCACTTTCTCTCTCCCACACCCGCCTCTCTCCTCTCTTTGCTCTCTTGTTCTTCACATATAAGTTCTAGTAGACTTTTTTAAAGAATCTTAAGGATCATCCTCTTGGTGTGGAATTTCTCTATAGAAGAAGATCATATAGTTCTTCTTTCTTGATTCAACAAAGACTAAAAGCAGGAATGGAGAAACTGTCCAGATTGTCCAGTTCTGGCGACTGACATTGCGCGAGCCATAGCTGCTTCGTCCGAGTTCCGATCGACCTGAAACTGGCGGTGTTAGAAAGATAAGTCAAAGGGTTAAAACTTTTGTGAAAAACTAATTTTCCAAAAGAGCGCTGGTTTGGGAGATACATGGCCGAGAAGCTGACTGGTCCGCAGAGTCTGTCCAGCGAGATGGGAAAAATGTTTTGCTCCAAACGGAGGTCTTCTCCTCCGAACTGGGTTCAGAGAAAAACATGAAAGATGTATAGATTTGGCTGAGGTTTAGTCTCTAAAAAGAACAGAAGTAATTGGAGATCTTTAGCTCGAGATATGGAGCTTAAAAGTCTCGGTTTTCTGCTGGCCAGATTCTGGTAAAACCCGAAAACTCGATTTCCTTAGGATCTAACTTGGTAGTCGATCTTGCGCAGGTTCGGGGCAGTTTATAGGTTTCTTCCGCTGCCATGAACGTGATTAGGATGCCCCGAAACCCAACAATCCTAACAGGCACACGCATCCACTGTCACAAGGTGTACTATCGTTGTCATCATCGGAGCCCGATTCAAAATGAATGCAGCCGTTTCCAGAGTGAAGTATTTATTGAACCCTCTTCTAGCCTGCGTACTCATAGTTCCACATACGTCGGAATATATTAGACTTAACAAGTCACTCGCCCTTTCACCTAAACCTGTGAAAGGTGCCTTTGTCATTTTGCCCATTAGGCAAGACTTGCATCTTTCTATTTGAGTGAATTCAAACGGACTTAAAAGTTCACACTTGTGAAGTGTTGAAATGCGTTTATCGCTCATTAGGCAAGACTTGCATCTTTCAGTTTGAGTGAATTCAAATGGACTTAAAAGTCCACACTTGTGAAGTGTTGAAATGCGTTTCTCAATTATGTGCCTTAAACGACAATGCCAGATTATAATTCTGTTTAAATCATCAGATTTAGGCCTTTTCTTATTTACGTTATAGCGATTAAGCTCAACAACGTAAATATCTGATCTTGAAGACGTGGATGCCAACTCTTCTTCACATGATCCTTGTATTGCTTGCAATCCCTTATTCCCGTGTCCTGACTCATTGCAGTGATAGCAGACCTCCTCCATTTTGTCCTTAGCCTTCACAGCAGCTTTGGAGATGCTTGAACCTTTGGACCCTTGGGGTGTCTGATCTGCCCTGCAAGGTGCTCAGGAGCCTTACCCTTATCCTAATCAACTTTCTTGAAGTTGACCTTCTTGTTGACCATAAGTACCTCCTTGGTCTTGCCCTTGAGGTTCTTTTCAGCGGTCACAAGCATCCCATGAAGCTATGTCAAGGACTTGTCCATGTCATGCATATTGTAATTTACTACGAAATCACTATATGTATTTGGAAGTGACCGCAATATAAAATTCGCAGCCATTTCCATCTGATCAAAACTGAATGTGGTTAGATGTTCCTGAAGACATTTCATCGTCTTGACATAGGGACTAATAGGGCTCCAGCCTTAAGCTTGCTGGAGATAAGTTCTCATGAGGGTCATCTGAAACGTTCCTGAACTGCTTCTATAACTCTGGCATCCTACTGCCCACTATAATGCATGACACGTCGATTTGGTTACTAAGGAACTTTGATAAGTATCCTTAATGCCCTAGCGGTGTTTAGCTGTGGCTCAACAGAAGGTTCCTTGGTAAGGATATACTACTTGCGTTCATGCTTGAGTACAAGCTTCAAGATCCTATTCCAATCTGAGTAATTCACGCTCTTGAGTCTGTCCTCAATCTGGACTCTCAGTGCGCTATTACTCCTTTGTGTTGTGTTTACCTTTCAGTTCTACATGGTAAAATTAATTAAAATTTTAAGTTGGAGATTTAGTTATAAAACACTTGTCTGATTCTAACATTAGAATCTGAACCAGGATCCTATCATACCCTCAATTGAAGTGAACGGAGGCTCACTGCTCCAATTGAGAGCATCAAGGTAGGAATACATCCATTTACAAAACCATGTAATTCCTGGCTAGGGTCTGTACTAAAAGTACACGGCATACCCTATACTGATACCCTAGGTCAGCCCTAGCTGACAATCGTAGACAAGTCTACCAAGCTTGAACTATGAACAGAACTAATGTGGCTACTACGCGGAGGCGCACGTATCTGTAGATAACTTTTATACTGGACTGGGGCATAACTCTAACAAATGACAGTGTCATATTAGAGTTTTGTGTAAATCCTCGGATTTAAACCTTTTAAGATTAACATTATATTATGAGCTTAAGTTTTCCATATTCAATATTTATAAACCACCGACTTTATTAGAACTTACATAAGTATGTAATACACATTATCAAGTACTAATACAAGTATACTGGCAAAACAAGAATAATGGAGCCTATAGCGACAACCCTGATTCTGTTCCCAACTCTTAGGTCCACCTTGTGTTTCCCATAATCTCTTCTACCTTCCAGTTTATGTTCATCCATACAGATTCATGCCCGGTATTTTACCCATGAATCGGAACTAGAAAGATTAAGCTCAATAACGAGAATACCAGAAGGCGTGGATCCGCCACCCTTTTTCAGATCATCCTGGAACTTCTTGCAGTCTCTTTTCCAATGACCGGGCTGTTGGCAGTAGAAGCAGACTGATTCCCTTAGCCTCCCCGATTTTAAGAGGTTTAGGAACCCGAGCCTGTCTCATCTTTGCTGCCACGTGCATAGGGGTTTTACCCTTATCACCTCCAGCTCTCTTTAAAAGCCGTATCCCTATATGACCATTAGAACATCCCTCGGTATAAGGTTGATGTTCTTCTCAGCCGTTACATGCTTTTATTGCAACTCTGTGATGATCTTATCCATATCATGCATATTATAGTTCATAAAGAAGCTATCTTTTGCACGAGGAAGGGATTGTCGAACGAAGTCTACAATGTCATCTCCTGTCCCATCCCAAGACTCGGTCTTGTCAGGTATTCGAGATGTTCCTTCAACTTTAGAACGTGGGGACTAATAGAGCTGCCTGCTGACATTTTGCGGGAGAGGAGTTCCTTGAGAATGACGAATCTTTCGAGTCTAGCCTTCTCTTTGAACGTAACCCTTATTTGCCTCAGCATGGCAAAAGAGTCCTCGGACAGTTCCATAAACTTCTTTTGGAGGTCTCCCTCCAAGGAGCCCAACATCACATACGCCACATCCCCAGAATCGCTAAGGTGCTTTCTGAACGCATCCTTAACGGCCCTTATGGCGTTGAGTGTTGGTTCCCTAGGGACAGCCTAGTCAAAGACCTACTCCTTGCGTTCCAACTTGAACACAATAGTTCCTGTCCCAGTCCAGATAGTTTGCTTCATTGAGCTTAACATTCTCTAAGATAGGCCTCAATGATAAACTGTTCGTGTTTATTATCCATTTATCTACGCGAGGAAAGTAAATTTAATTAGAAAGTTGAATAAATTTACAAAGATCCTGAATAAACATCAACCATTCGATTCTAACTTAATAGAATCTAAAACCAAGACCCATGATTCGTGAATCAAAGTACGCTAAGGCGCACCGCTCCGATTCCCTTATTTAGGTAGGACATGTATCCAATAACACCCCGTGCAATTGGGTCCAATTACCACCCGTGTAATTCTTGGCAAGGGTCCGTACAAAAGTACACGGCATACCCTTTCTGACACCATGGCTCGACCCTGGTCGAGAATCGCAGTTAAGTCAACCAAATCACGTATGCTTAATTCGAAAAAGATGCTCCTCTAAGGCGCACGACATCTAGATAGAACTTTAGCAAACTTGTATAGAGTGCACTTTCGAAGATGCTCCGCTAAGGCGCACGACATCAACAAAGTGGAGAACTATACAAGCTTATGATTTTGGGTTGGTGTCTCACTTGACTTAAAATTATTTGTGATCCGTTGAGTTCAAATCAATTATGTTTGATACAATTATGAACCCGTCGTCAACAACCCGTGTTGTGGCGTTTCTAATTTATCTCACATTATCTTCTTCGAAACTGTCATTTACAACCCGTGCAAAGACGTTTTCAAATTTTAACACATGCATCACAACCCGTGATAAGGTCTTAAATTTTAACACATCTAAACAATAAATCCGGTTTTAATCGTTGCATTTTTGTGATAGCTTAAACTAAAATTAAGCCAAGCATGCTCGCAAATAAATTTATCATTCAAATAAATTCTAGCATGCATCAAAGCGTTAAATATGCATAAATAGCCCAAGATAAGGTCTTAAGTATTCTATGAGATGAAGACTCCTTGAGCTCTTCTCGTCATCTCCATTTAGGTCGCTCCCACTAGCTCGTGGACGTCCTCCAAGATTGTCACCGTTCTCGGTTTCCATCCTTCTCAACTTGAGCAATT
This sequence comes from Geranium rotundifolium, assembly GCA_963920655.1. Taxonomy (NCBI): domain Eukaryota; kingdom Viridiplantae; phylum Streptophyta; class Magnoliopsida; order Geraniales; family Geraniaceae; genus Geranium; species Geranium rotundifolium. Next base: position 18,382,712 of record OY987315.1, read on the forward strand.
AATTACAATTAATACTCGATTCGTTGACCGTATGAAAGAATAATTATACTTTATCACTAGCGGTCCGCAGCCCGTATAAAAGAATAATTACACATTACAATCTAACGGTTGGCATACCATATTAAAGCGATAAAGAATTAAACATTCTATTGGGCTATCTATGTACTCATGCATTTCATCACATCCCACAACATGTTATCATACAAGCATGCTGTCAAACAAGATACATTTCCGGTTGTAATTTCTTTCATGTCCAAGTTGCTCGGTCGGGTTTATCGAAACTAGACCTTTTCGAAAAACCAGTTTATCGAAACCGTTCAAATCTAAAATTTTTGAAAACATTGGACTGCGGGTTTTTGCCACGGATCAAACACCGTGCAGCAAACCACCCAGACCCAAATCAAATAGGCCGAAACCCATTTGAGCCGAGCCCCTACGCACCGACGCGCTAGGGTTTGGCAACCCTAGCCGTCGGGCCTCCATCACTGGCAACGGCCAGAATCTAGCCACTTCTGGGGCAGGGGCGAGGTGGACACAAGACCGTGACCATCTAATGGGCACGGCACAGTCCTGCTCCGGCAAGCCAGAGCCCCGGCCCGGTCCCCTTTTTCCGGCTCCCAGAAAGTCCCGTTTCCGGCGACCCGACAAATCTAATTTTTTTCGAAAAATTCCAGGTTTATAATATATTTAAAACTTTATTTTCATGGCATATAAAACCCATAAAAAAGAAATAAACATATTATAGCAACATGGCAGGCAAAACAACACCGAAACCGATTCAAACGAAGATTTAAGAGGGTTACCGTCCTCTGATACCATTGTAGGGATTTTGGGCTCACCAAAACGTCATGGCAGCAGAAGCAACAAAAATTATAACTCAAAATCTGCCCAAGATTATGAAACCATTAAATCCCAAGGAAAAACCAAATCACAAGATTTTACCTTCCAGTTTGATCGTGAATCTGCCCAGCAGAAAAAAGGGACTTTGAAGCTCCATATCTCGAGTTAAAGATCTCCAAATTCTTCGGTTCTTTCTGGAGAGTGAATCCCAGCCAATTCCCTACAACTTTCATGTTTTGCTCTTCATCCAATTCAGATGGCAGAACCTCCCTCAGGAGCAAAACAGTTTGATCAACGGTGTTGGACAATGGTGATCGGGTTCTTCGGTTTTCGGCCTTGTAGCTCCCAAACCAGGGCTCTAATGCGAAAATTCCATTTCCTATAACTTGTAGAAATTTGAGTCTTCTTTAATCTCCCCTTGGTTTCAGGTCAAACGGACATCGGACCAGAGAGCAACACTTCACGCAATATCCGTCGTCGGAACTGGACTGAGCTGGACAGTTTCTTCGGTTGATCGAATTAAACAAGAAGAACACGTTTGGATCTTCTCTCTAACGGTATCCACACATATAGTATGATCAAAGATCTATACACACACAACCTACTAGAGTTGTGTGTGAAGATTGAGAAAAAAGAAAAGGAAGGGGGTGCTTGGTTTCAGCTGAGAGCAATGCAAGAGGGAGAGAGAGCCACCTTTCTTTTGTGTTGTGTGTTATGACATAATGCTCTCCCTCTCTCTTTTTCTTAGATAGATAAGTTGGTGATGGGAGATGGCATAAAGTGTCCTTGCAAACCAAACCCCACTTGCCCATGCCTAGCCCATGTCTAGCCCATGCCTAGGCCATGCTTTGCCCATGCCTTGCCCATACCTTGGAAAATCACCATCTTATCAAGAATGTTGGATGTAAGTGTGGACCCACATGTGGGCCACCAATTGGGCCGGCCACCTTGGGCCTCATGGGCCAAAGCCAAATTGCTTCGGCCATATGGTCCCGTGCCGGGTCCAATTATTATCCGACATTTCTAGTCTCGCGTCGAATGAATTCTCGATCTTTCGTTGTTTCTCTCAAAATCCTTATCCTATGTGGGTGACCCTTTAGGCTAATGTCATCGTCAGCGGATCGGTGTAAAATTTCATTTTAACCGATCCTTCATAAGTGGCCTCTAGTAAGACGTTATGATTACCCGACGTGCATGATGATCGATGATTCGATTTAACTTCATGTAGTACATGTTGCTATCCCTTTATCGCCCGGTATCTAGATTGATCATAAGGCATAGAGACGTCACCCTTATTTAATCAATCTCTGTTTTTTGATCTGTGAGATTACTAAATACTGATATCCCGTATCGTTGGCATGGACATGCTCTCCCTTCAGTCAATCTCTATCGAGAGGCCTAAAACGACACCTATCTCATACCGTAGTATGAGGGATAAATCCCTTAGCCGCCTTTCGTATCATTCATACAGTTCGTCCGCGTCCCAATCATGTCCGTTATGGTTGTCTTGTTACGGACAACGTTAGGAACAAGTCAAACGTGATTCTTTACTGTATAGCGATCACAAAGACTCATTTGTCTGAAGATACGACGACAAGCTACCACAATTGAATGTGTTCATGACTGTATCTATGCAACACCATTCAGAGCGGGTCGTCCAATATCACTTCCCAAGTGATATCTATGATCTGATTCCAGGATCCCATCTCAATGGCAAATAGAACTATACCATAAAGAATCATCCTCATACTTGGTCGCTTCATTGAAGCATATTTGACCATGGACCCGTTAAGTGTGATCCGTACATATATATGGTTCTACTACTTTGGTAGACATATATCAGATCATACTTAACCTATTACTTTAACATATAAGTAATATAATGCCGATTTTATATATTGCAAACAATGATTAATATATACAGACTAATACAATTGGACTAGGGCACAAAAATGCTTACAAATTATGGGATGATTTAATTCAAGTCATTTAATTAATAATCCTAAGTCTATTTGGGCTCAGAAAGATTTTAATTAAATAGAATTGGATTAAAATGTGCATAAGGTCCTTTTAGGATTTGATGAATTATAGTTTTAATAACTATTATAATTTTAATTCAATGATAATCCAAGATTGGAAATGACAAGGAAAGGGAAAGATTTGACAAAATATTATTTTTGGAAAATTGAAAAAAAAGGGAAGGTCGATTTTGGGAAATTCAATTCCCAAAACCGGCCACCTCTCTCTCTCTCTCTCTCTTATGTTCTTGCTCCCTTCTTGCAAAACTAGTAATACTTGTAAGAAGGTTTTGATCTAAGGATCAAGACATCGCCTGTGTGGACGTGATAGAGAAACAAGATCTTTGGATTTTGTTTAATCGAATTCGCATCAAAAGTTATATATTTTATTCGCTTTCTAATATTGTGCTAAAATCAATTTAGCATGACGATCATAATCATCGTTTTCGTGATCCATGGTTAATTCGCTTCTGCATGAAATTAATTGTTTTGACCCTATGGAATTCATTCAGTGCATCTGGAATAATCATCAATAAAGATAACAAAATAGTGAAAGCCTAGTACATATGAAACAAGGCTAGGACCCCAGACATTTATGTGGACAAGTTCAAAACGACATGATGCGCGATTATTCAAACGTTTAGGAAAATAAGTACGACTAAGCTTACCCAACTGACAAGACTCACACTGCAAAATAGATAATTTAGAAAGACACGGGACTAAACGTTGAAGTTGGGAGAGACTTGGATGACTGAGACAATTTTGGAGGATAAGTGATGATTCAGTAGATGTGCGCGCCGTTGAAGATGCTCCCATGTTAAGATAATACAACCCTTGTGACTCAACTCCTTTTCCAATCATCCGTCACGTACCACGGTCCTGCACAAATACACAATCAGCGTCAAATGTGACCGAACAGTTTAATGCACGAGTAATTTTGTCGATCGAAATAAGATTGAATGGACTTTCGTGAACAAACAAGACAGATGATAAAGGGAGAGATGGTAGAAGGCGAGAAGAACCAATTCCCTTTGCTACCGAAATAGACCCATCTGCAAGAGTAATACTCGGAAGATTAGTGGAAACGAATACATGGGTTAAAATATCTCGATTACCAGAAATATGGTTGGAGGCACCCGAATCAAGAACCCAAGTGCTCGGAGTAGGCGAATGTCCAATGCAGGCAACAATTTTCCCGGAGGAAGTATTATCAGCACCAGTGAGGAAAATAGAAGAGATGTGAGTTTCCGGATCATCAATGGTTTGTGCCACATAGGCTGAGCGTGGGGGTTTTGGGTACCCATGAAGCTCGTAGAAAACGTCCTTCGTGTGTCCTATTGTGTGACAATAGGTGCATTCAATTGTTTTGCGTTGCTGATTACCAACTCTTCCTGCCCCTCGACCCCTTCCCTTTGTCCGATGTCTTCCTCCACAACCTCTTGCGGGGGAAAATGAATAAGTGGGATTTGATTGATGGGGGATGCTCGTGCTTAATGTCAGTTGATAATACTTGTAACAGTTGGGCCGAAAAATCACCTAATGTCGGGATCGTAGCACTAGCCAAAATTTGATCTCGAACACCAGATAACTCCAGGCCTATAGCAGTAAGACCCCAAACCATGAAGAAAGTATCACGTTGTGCTAGTTGAAGTTTAGCAGATGTTGTGATTAGAATGAGTGCATTAAACTCTTCCTTTAACGACTTTAACTTCCCGACAAAATCTGATATCTCCATTCCGGATTGCCGAAGCTGCACGATATCAGAAACAACAATATAAAATCATTGAATATCATTGGTATAAAAGGATTTGGCCTTGCTCCATAATTGAAAACATGTCTGATATACCTTGTATATACCATATAATTTGGGATCAATAGATTGCCATAAAATATTGACTAACAAGGCATCAACCATTTTCCATTGGGTTAGTTCGGATTCAGAGATAGTCTCACTCGATTTTGTGAGGTGATCCTCAAGTCCTTGGCTCATGAACCATAACTCGACAAAGGCAGCCCATGATATGTAATTAACATTGCCAAGTATATTTCTGATGTAATAATGGGAGAATGAGCAATAAATAGAGAGATATTACTTGGTTTGGCATCGGTGGGAGCCATATATTAAAAATAGCTAAAAAAGGCTCAGAATTGCAATCTGGAAATTCGAGGGGGAGACGCGGCGGCGCGTGAAGGTTGGCGGCGGTCTTCATGTTTCAGACAGATCGGCACCGTCTGGACTTGATTCCGGTGGAGGTGAGAAAAAAAAACTCGCCGGAATAGTACAAATCTACAACGAACAGATTTGGCCAATAGCTCTGTTTAGCGGCGCGTTGAGGTGCGTGGGACGGATTTTGGTGGCAATATTTAAGCTACTGGTGGCGCGGTGGATTCTGCTCGGCACAGTATGATTTTTGGATTTTCTTTTTACCGTACAGAGAGCTTATCCCTGCTCTGGTACCATGTTGAAGAAGTGATTTTGATTTTATTTGTGATTGATAATAATATAAGAGAGTCTCTCCTTATATAGAAGGAGAGATTATTCTAGAGAGAGCATTCTAAAGAGAACATTCTAGATATGAGCTTGTCCTAATAATGGGCCTAATCTAACAGACCCCAAGAAGATAGAAGCTATAGTGAACTGGCCAGTGCCTGGGAATGTCAAAGCTCTTAGGGGGTTCCCGAGACTCACAGGCTATTATAGGAGATTTGTCAAAAACTATGGGGTGATAGTTAAGGCTCTCACAAATCTACTCAAAAAATCCTATTTCCAATGGAGTAAATAAGCATAAGCCTCTTTTCAAAACCTCAAAACAGCCATGACTACACCTAATGTGCTCAGGTTACCTGATTTCACTCTACAATTCATTGTTGAAACTAATGCCTGTGAAAAAGGTATTGGTGGAGTTTTGATGTAGGAAGGGAGACCTATAGCAGTTATGAGTAAGGCTCTTGGAATAAAATATATGGGAAGGTCAATTTATGAGAAAGAGCTACTAGCTATAGTGACTGTAGTTCAGAAATGGAGGCACTACTTGCGGAACAACCACTTCAAGATAAGGATTGATCATGAAAGCTTAATGTCCTTGCTAGAACAGAGGCTCACCATAGCTTTTCAACACAAGTGGTTAGCCAAATTGATGGGGCTCTCTTATGATATTGAGTACATAAAAGGTAAGGATAGTGTGGTAGCTGATGCACTGTCCAAGCTTCCTTAAGTAGAGCTTCAAGAGACTACAATTTTGATATCTAGCTGGACTCAGGAAGTTTTGTTGAGCTATGAAGATGATGAGGAAGTGGAGATTATAATAATACGACTAGCGATAGCCCCACATGTAATGCAGGGTTACACATTACAGCAGGGCATGATCCTAGTTAAAATTTTGGTTATTTGTAACAACAAGATGTCATGCACAATGTTATGACGTTGTGATTGACAACTTGCTGACACACAGATTATGGATAGTAAAGGAAACACAGTATGGAAATAAAAGATACGCAATATGGTTACCCAATTCGGTGCAACGCCACTTATGTCTGGGGGCACTCTTCCAGTGGAATGGTTCCACTATGAAGTAGTCGATAGAACATACAAGCACTTGTGATTATCATACCAATCAACGACCTATGCTATTACTACAAGCGAACACCAAGACCGAGGACTCCCCCTGAATTCGAGATCCTCTCCTGATTCCACTCTTCGAGCATAATAGCATTTGTGCCCTAGTCCAATTGTTATTAGCCTGTAAACGTCTATGTACATTATCATCGTTTGTAACATATATATAAAACGGCTTTGTATTACTTATATGTTGAAGTAATATGTTAAGCATGATCTGATTTATGACCACTAAAGTAGTAGAACCATAAATCTGTACGGATCACACTTAACGAGTCCATGGTCAAAACATGCTTCCTTAGAAGCGACCAGTATGAGAATGGTTCTTAATGACGTAGTTCTACTTGTCATAGGGATGAGGGATCCCGGACTCATATCATAGATATCATGAGGTGATTGATATCGGACGACCCGCTTTGAATAGTGTTTTCATAGATTAAGCCATGAACATATTCAAATGCGATAGCTTGTCACGACATCCTTAGACCAAGGAGTCTTTGTGATCACTATGCAATGAACGTGCGGCTTTAACTTGCGCCTAACGCTTTCTGTGACAGGATTGCAATAAAGGGCATGATTGGGTGGCGGAACGGGTTGCATGAGTGACACGAAAGACGGCTAAGGGATTTATACCTCATACTACGGTATGGGAAAGATATCCGTTAAAAGGCCTCTTGATGGAGACTGACTGAGAGTAAGAGCATGGCCATGCCGATGATACGGGTTATCAGTTCTCAGCCATCTCGCATATCAAGTAACAATGATTAATTAAACAAGGGTGACAACTCTATGCCTTGTGATCAATCGGGATATCTAGAGATAATAGGATAGTGACTTGTACGCACAAGGTTAAGTCGAATCATTGATCGTCATGCACCTTGGGTAATCATAATGTCTTACTAGAGACCACTTATGATGGATCGGGCAAGAGCGATCTTTTGCGCCGATCTGCCAACGGTGGCATGAGCCTAGAGGGTCACACACATTCAAGACGGATAACTTGAGACAAGGAAACCTTAACGTTTCTTGAGGAGCAATACATGGAAAAAACTGGAGGTTTTGTGCCATGGGTTCGGTTTGAGAGAATAATTAGCGAATCGAGAAAACTGAGTTTTTTTTTCGTCAATGTCGCGTCGGACTTTGTTTGATAAGTAACGACAAAAAGGGTCGGGCGACTTTTGGACACGGCACGAGACCACACGGGCGAGCCCATTGGGCTCGGCCCATGAGGTCTCATGGCCGGCCTAAACAAGGGCCCATTAAGGGCCCAATAAGCCCACTTGGCCGGCCCACATGGTGTATCCATGTGTGGGGGCCACACAACACCATGCTTAGTTGGTGATTGTGGATTAAGAGGTGAGTGATTTAAGGGGTATGGGTTAAAGCACCTTTAAGCCCATACCAATCACCTTTTGACCCATGCTCATGAGATTGATGAAGTAGAGAAATATCAAATGGGATTCATAACACTCTCATCAATCCTACAACTCTCACAACTCTCTCTTTCCTCTCTTTGCTCTCTTGTTCTTCATTTAATTGTTCTAGTAGGCAATTAAGTGAGGGATCATCAAGATCATCCCCTTGGTATGGACTTGCTTTAGAGAAGAAGATCCGAACGTTCTTCTTTATCGATTGAACGAAAACTAAATGCAAAATGGAGAAACTGTCCAGATTGTCCAGTTCCGGTGACCGAAAATGCGTGAGCCATAACCGCTTCGTCCGAGATCCGATTGATCTGAAACTGGCGGCTTTGGAAAGATAAGTCCAAGGGCTACAACCTTTGTGAAATACTGATTTTCCAAAAGAGCGCTGGTTTGGGAGATACAAGGCCGAGAAGAAGACTGGTCCGCAGAGTCTGTCCAGCGAGACGGGAAAAATGTTTTGCTCCAGACGGAGGTCTTCTCGTCCGAACTGGGTTCGGAGCAAAACACAAAAGATGTAGGTAATTGGCTGAGGTTTAATCTCCAAAAAGAATCGAAGAAATTGGAGATCTGCAGCTCGAGATATAGAGCTTCAAAGTCTCGGTTTTCTGCCGGGCAGATTCTGGTAAAACCCGAAAACTCGATTTCCTAAGGATCTAACTTGGTAGTCGATCTTGCGCAGGTTAGGGGCGGTTTATAGGTTGCTTCCGCTGCCATGGACGTAATTAGGATGCCCCGGAACCCAACAGTGGTATCAGAGCCGGTCTACCACTCCGAGATCCTTGTTTGTTATTTCGGTTTTGTAATGATATAAATGCCATAATTGTTGATAACATGATTTTAATGCTTTTTGGGATAATTGCATGAAATATGTTATTTTTGGAAAATATATTGAATTTGGAATTTTTCGGAAATTATTGGATTTGTCGGGTCCGAGAAGAGACTCTCGGGGAGCCGGATCGGGGGTACCGGACGGAGGTCACCGGAGGCCGGGGAGGCCGGCGGTGACCGGACCCATCCCCACTCTTGGCCGAGGCCGAGAGTGGAGGCAAGCTCGGCTTGGGCCTTCCAAGGCCCAAACCGAGCCGTGGTGTTGGGCTCGGCCAAATGGGCTTCGGCCCATTGGCTTGGCCCGACTTGGTTCGTGCACGTTGATTATGTCCGTGGATGAACCCGCGATCCAATATTTCAAAAACTTTTAAATTTGATCGGTTTCGATAAACCGTTTTTCGAAAAGGTCTAGTTTCGATAAACCCGACCAAGCAACTTGGCAAAATTAAAACCGGAATTATTGCATATTATTTGATAACATGTTTGTGTGATAACATGTTGGATGATGTGATGAGATGTATGATGCATTAGTAGCCCATTAGATTTTATCGCTTTCACGGTTTGCATACCGTTAGTGTTAGCGTGTAATTATTCTTTTATTCGAGCCCATAAAGTGTAATTATTTTTTATCCGGTCTACGAACCGAGTATTAATTGTAATTATTACTCAAAGACGAGAAGGATGAAAAATTGAGCACAATGACGGTCTTGGAGGAAGTCTAAGAGCTAGTGGGAGCCCGAATGAGAGACGAGAAAGACGAGAAGATGTGAAGACTCGTAGAATCCTAAGATTAGGATGGGCTATAAAGTGCATATTTAACGCTTTATGAATGCTTGCTTGAATTATTTAATTAATAACATGCTTGCATGATTAGCTTATAAGTTTATAAGCCATCACCTCACATGCAAAGATTAAAATCGACTTTAATTGTTTGCATGTTTAAAGCGTTGTGAACAATCATCGCACGGGTTGTGATGGATGAGTTCAAATTTGAAACGTGCTTGCACGGGTTGCAAATGACGGTTTCAAATGAAGATAGTATGTGATACAATTAGAAACGTCACAACACGGGTTGTTGATGACGGATTCGTAATTGTACCAAATACTTTCGAATTATTAAACACAACCAATTTACAAGCGAATTTGAGTCAAGTGAGATGCCACCCAAATTCACACCCATGTAGAAACATTTTATCGGTGTCGTGCGCCTTTGCGGAGCATCGATCGAATGGGTTCTAGATAGGGAATGGTAAACTTTCTGGGATATCGTGCGCCTTAGCGGAGCATCTGCACAAAGTTTGCTCGTTAGTGAAGGTTGGTTGACTCGACCACGATTCTTGGCCTGAGGTCGAGCTGGGGCATCGGAAGGGTAAGCCGTGTGCTTTTGCACATACCCTGACTAAGAGTTACACGGGTTGTAATTGGACGGACGTCCTACCTAAATAAGTCAATTGGAGCGGTGCGCCTTAGCGTACTTCAAATGACGAATAAGGGATCTTGGTTTAAGATTCTAAAACCTTAGAATCTTATGGTTGGTGTTTAATTCGGATCTTCGTAAATTTATTCAACTTTTATGATTAAATTTACTTTCTTCGTGTAGAAATGGCTAGTAATTAAACAAACTCATCTAATTTGTCGTTGAGGACTATACTCGAAAAGTGTAAACTCAACTGGACAAATTATCTGGACTGGGACAGAAATTTACGACCTGTGTTAAAATTGGAACGCAGGGAGTACGTCCTTGATAAGGCTATCCCAATAGGACCCAGCTGCCAACGCAACGAGGGTCGTTAAGGATGCGTACCAGAAACACCTTAGCGACTCTATCGACGTTGCGTGTGTCATGCTGGGCTGCATGGAGGCGGGCCTCCAGAAGCAGTTTATGGAGCTATCCCATGATCCGTTTGCAATGTTTGCACAGATCAAGGATATGTTCAAAGAGAAAGTACGTATTGAAAAATACACTGTTCTCCGAGAACTCATTGCCTGCAAGATGTCAGCAGGCAGCTCCATAGGTCCACACGTCCTACGTATGAAGGGATCCAGCTTTAAAGCTGGTGGTGACAAGGGTAAAGCCCTAATGCACCTGGCAAGAAAGATCAGACGACCATTTATTCCTAAACCTTCCATGCCCGTAAAGGGCAAGGGGAAGGCAAAGGAGTCGGTCTGTTTCTACTGCCAAAAGCCTGGTCACTGGAAGAAAGATTGTCAGCAGCTGAAGGATGATCAGAGGAAGGGCGGTGGGGCCGCTACTTCGTCAAGTATTCCATTAGAGCTAAATCTTTCTACTATAAATGCTTGGGTACTAGAAACTGGAGCTGAATCTCATGTCTGTACGGATATACAAGTGTAGAATAGTAGAAGAGATATGGGGAAAGCGAGGTGGACCTAAGAGTTGGGAACAACGTGAGAGTTACCGCAACTGCCGTGGGTTCTGTTAACCTTGTTCTACCTAGTGGGCTTGTAATTGAACCTTTTGATGTGTTTTGCGTACCTGTTTTCATCAGAAATATTATTTCAATATCTCTTCTTGAAAAGGAAGGTTATTATTTTAATATTAAGAACGAGTTTTTTAATATTATGCGCAACAACATGTTTTAAGGCAATGCTCACAATGTTGGAGGTTTATACATATTGAATATGCAAAACTCGAGATCCAACATGCTCTATAATATAATTACCAAGAGGTTTAAAGCTCATGATTTAGACCAAACTCTAATCTGGCATTGTCGTCTAGGTCACATAAATGAGAAATGCATCTCAGCGCTTCATAAGCGCGGACTTCTAAGTCAATTCGGATACCAAACGATTGATAGATGCGAAGCTTGTTTAATGGGCAATATGACTGAAACGCCCTTCACTAGTTTAGGTGAGAGGGCAGGTGATCTATTAGGTCTAATACATTCAAACGTATGTGGACCAAATGAGTACACCAGCCAGAGGTGGTTTAGGCTACTTTATCACGTTTACTGATGATTTCAGTAGATATGATTATGTCTATCTCATAAGACATAAGTCCAAAGCCTTTGATAAATTCAAGGAGTCTAGGACTGAAGTAGAAAACCAACTCGGAAAAAGTGTCAAGGCACTCCGTTCTGATCGGGGTGGAGAATACTTATCCGAAGAGTTTCTTACAGAAAGTGGAATACTATCTCAGTGGACTCCGCCAAGAACACCGCAACTCAATGGTGTGTCTGAGCGAAGGAATCGGACATTGTTGGATATGGTTCGATCGATGTTAAGTCTCACTGATCTCCCGATCTCCTTCTAGGGTTACGCTCTGCAAACGGCCGCATTCATAATCAAGGTGGGACATTCTTGGAAAAGGAATTTATTTCCAAGACAGTCAGTGGGAGGGTTGTTCATCTTAATGAATTTCTAGATGAGATGGTCACTCAGGAACCACTGGACGACCCACTAGAAGTAGTCGTTGAGCAAGAACCAATAGCTACAGTTAATAAGGACGGAACCGACTCTGAGAAATGGCTGGAAGCCATGAGGGAAGAAATGCAATCCGTGTCAGATAATCAAGTGTGGGACTTGGTGGAACATACCCCTAACGTAAAAGTCATTGGGTGTAAATGGATCTTTAAAATAAAGATAGACATGGATGGCAAACCTCAGACCTATAAAGTAAGACTGGTAGCAAAAGGTTATAGGCAAATCCACGGAATTGACTATGAAGAGACCTTTTCTCCAGTAGCTATGGTCAAATCTATCCGCATTCTACTTCCGTAGCAATTTTGAGATATGGCAAATGGACGTTAAAATCGCCTTCTTCAACGGGAGGTTAGCTGAGGACGTTTATATGTCCCAGCCTGAGGGTTTTGAGGATCCTAAGAATAAGGGAAAGATTTGCAAGTTGCTCAAATCAATTTATGGTTTGAAGCAAGCATCTCGGAGTTGGAATCAACGTTTTGATGAAGTTGTGAAACAGTTTGGCTTCATCAAGAACGATGATGAACCTTGCGTATATATAAAAGGGCAGATGGGAGCAAAGTAGTCTTCTTGGTGCTTTATGTTGATGACATACTGCTCATTGGAAACAACGTCCCTACCTTGCTCTTAACAAAGACTTGGTTAGGTGAGTGTTTCGCAATGAAGGACTTAGGCGAGGCCTCTTACATCTTGGGGATCAAGATATATAGAGACCGTGCCAAGCGGGTCTTGGGCTTAAGTCAAAGCACCTACATAGACAAAATATTGAGAAGATTCTCGATGCAAGATTCAAAGAAAGGACTGCTGCCCATGCGTCATGGCATAAAGCTAAGCAAGAAGTAGTGTGCTGAGACACCTGCAGAGCTAGCAAGAATGAATGAGATCCCATATGCTTCGGCTATAGGGTCCATAATGTATGCCATGATATGTACGAGACCGGATGTCTCGTTTGCCCTAAGCTGTACCAGTAGACATCAGTCCAAACCCGGTGAGGAACATTGGATTGCCGTCAAGGCGATTCTCAATTTTTGAGAAAAACCAAAGACGCTTTTCTTGTATACGGGGGAAGAAATGATGATCTAGTCGTCAAAGGATATGTTGACGCTAGTTTCCAGACAGATCCCGATGACTTAAAAAGTCAGTTGGGTTATATGTTTATGTTGAACGGTGGAGCTTTCAGCTGAAAAGCAAGAAGCAGGACACCATTGCCGACTCTACGACCGAAGCTGAGTACATTGCCGCATCTGAAGCGGCAAAAGAGGCTGTATGGATCAGGAGTTTCATGGCTGGGTTAGGTGTAATTAAAAACCCATCTAACCCAGTAGACTTATATTGTGACAACACCGGGGCCATTGTGCAAGCTAAGGAACCCAGGGCACATGACAGATCCAAACATGTACTCAGAAAGTATCACATCATCCGCGACATTGTTGCTAGAGGTGACGTGAAGATCCACTACGTTGCAACTGATGATAACACAGCCGACCCCTTGACCAAGGCTCTTCCACGAGCAAAACATGATAAACATGTTAGGTCAATGGGTATAGACGGGGACTTAGATTGGAACTAGGGGCAAGTGGGAGATTGATAGCATTTGTGCCCTAGTCCAATTGCTATTAGCCTGTAAACGTCTATGTACATTATTATCGTTTGTAACATATATATAAAACGGCTTTGTATTACTTATGTGTTGAAGTAATATGTTAAGCATGATCTGATTTATGACCACTAAAGTAGTAGAACCATAAATCTGTACGGATCACACTTAACAAGTCCATGGTCAAAACATGCTTCCTTAGAAGCGACCAGTATGAGGATGGTTCTTAATGACGTAGTTCTACTTGTCATAGGGATGAGGGATCCCGGACTCATATCATAGATATCATGAGGTGATTGATATCGGACGACCCGCTTTGAATAGTGTTTTCATAGATTAAACCATGAACATATTCAAATACGATAGCTTCTCACGACATCCTTAGACCAAGGAGTCTTTGTGATCACTATGCAATGAACGTGCGGCTTTAACTTGCGCCTAAGGCTTTCTGTGACAGGATTGCAATAAAGGGCATGATTGGGTGGCGGAACGGGTTGCATGAGTGACACGAAAGACGGCTAAGGGATTTATCCCTCATACTATGGTATGGGAAAGATATCTGTTCAAAGTCCTCTTGATGGAGACTGACTGAGAGTAAGAGCATGGCCATGCCGATGATACAGGTTATCAGTTCTCAACCATCTCGCATATCAAGTAACAATGATGGATTAAACAAGGGTGACGACTCTATGCCTTGTGATCAATCGGGATATCTAGAGATAATAGGATAGTGACTTGTACGCACAAGGTTAAGTCGAATCATCGATCGTCATGCACCTTGGGTAATCATAATGTCTTACTAGAGACCACTTATGATGGATCGGGCAAGAGCGATCTTTTGCGCCGATCTGCCAACGGTGGCATGAGCCTAGAGGGTCACACACATTCAAGACGGATAACTTGAGACAAGGAAACCTTAACGTTTCTTGAGGAGCAATACATGGACAAAACTGGAGGTTTTGTGCCATGGGTTCGGTTTGAGAGAATAATTAGCGAATCGAGAAAACTGAGTTTTTTTTTCGTCGATGTCGCGTCGGACTTTGTTTGATAAGTAACGACAAAAAGGGTCGGGCGACTTTTGGACACGGCACGAGACCACACGGGCGAGCCCATTGGGCTCGGCCCATGAGGTCTCATGGCCGGCCTAAACAAGGGCCCATTAAGGGCCCAATAAGCCCACTTGGCCGGCCCACATGGTGTATCCATGTGTGGGGGCCACACAACACCATGCTTAGTTGGTGATTGTGGATTAAGAGGTGAGTGATTTAAGGGGTATGGGTTAAAGCACCTTTAAGCCCATACCAATCACCTTTTGACCCATGCTCATGAGATTGATGAAGTAGAGAAATATCAAATGGGATTCATAACACTCTCATCAATCCTACAACTCTCACAACTCTCTCTCTCCTCTCTTTGCTCTCTTGTTCTTCATTTAATTGTTCTAGTAGGCAATTAAGTGAGGGATCATCAAGATCATCCCCTTGGTGTGGACTTGCTTTAGAGAAGAAGATCTGAACGTTCTTCTTTATCGATTCAACGAAGACTAAATGCAAAATGGATAAACTGTCCAGATTGTCCAGTTCCGGCGACCGACAATGCGTGAGCCATAGCCGCTTCGTCCGAGATCCGATTGATCCGAAACTGGCGTTGTTGGAAAGATAAGTCCAAGGGCTACAACTTTTGTGAAATACTGATTTTCCAAAAGAGCGCTGGTTTGGGAGATACAAGGCCGAGAAGAAGACTGGTCCGCAGAGTCTGTCCAGCGAGACGGGAAAAATGTTTTGCTCCAGACGGAGGTCTTCTCGTCCGAACTGGGTTCAGAGAAAAACACAAAAGGTGTAGGGAATTGGCTGAGGTTTAATCTCCAAAAAGAACCGAAGCAATTGAAGATCTGCAGCTCGAGATATAGAGCTTCAAAGTCTCGGTTTTCTGCCGGGCAGATTCTGGTAAAACCCGAAAACTCGATTTCCTAAGGATCTAACTTGGTAGTCGATCTTGCGCAGGTTAGGGGTGGTTTATAGGTTGCTTCCGCTGCCATGAACGTAATTAGGATGCCCCGGAACCCAACAGAGCAATCTCCTCTACTCGGTGCGTCGTCTATTCTTCAAACAAGAAGGTTCGTGAATCTTCAATCACGCAAGCACAACCCGATTACTCAAGCACTTATTCTTTCGAATAGTGAATTATTACAAGTATGTCGGTCAAAAAATCCAGCCTCCAATACGCTATTCCAACACGCTTAGGAGCTCTGAACCTTTTGCACAAAGAACGACCTACAATCAAAAAGGGGAAGAACCAATCTGCTAAGGGAACGCTCTCCGGCTTTTATAGCAACTGTTGTAAGAGCTTGTGCCCTAGTCCAAGTATTTTCTATGTAATCTTCTGTTTAGCAATAAAAGTCATTTTCATTATTATTGTGTTGTAATAATGAGTCAAGCGATAATTTCATCTAAAGTCATTGAGTGTGTCATCGCTAATAGTAGAACCTTTAGATACTATGAAATTATGCTTGACGAATCCCTGGTCGTGAAAGCTTTTTTGTGCCCTAGTACAATTGTATTAGTCTGTAAATGTCTGTATATTAATCATCGTTTACAATATATATAAAATTGGCATTATATTACTTATGTGTTGAAGTAATAGGTTAAGTCTGATCTGATATATGACCACCAAAGTAGTAGAACCATATATCTGTGCGGATCACACTTAACGGGTCCCTGGTCAAATATGCTTCAATGAAGCGACCAAGTATGAGGATGATTCTTTATGGTACAGTTCTATTTACCATTGGGAGGGCTCCCGGAATCATATCATAGATATCACTCGGTTGAGTAATATTTGACGACCTGCACTAAATGGTGTTGCATAGATACAGTCATGAACACATTAAATTGTGGTAGCTTGTCGTCATATCCTTAGACCAATGAGTCTTTGTGATCACTATACAGTAAAGAATCGCGTTTGACTTGCTCCTAATGTTGTTCGTAACAAGACTACCATAACGGACAAGATTGGCACGGGGACGGATTGTATGAGTGATACGAAAGGCGGCTAAGGGATTTATCCCTCATACTACGGAATGAGATTGGTATCTATTTAGGCCACTCGTTAGAGATTAACTGAAGGGAGAGCATGGCCATGCCAATGATAGGGGGTATTAGTATTCAGTAATCTCACAGATCGAGAAACAGAGATTGATTAAATAAGGGTGACGTCTCTATGCCTTATGATCAATCTAGATACCGGGCGATAAAGGGATAGCGACTTGTACTACATGAGGTTGAATCGAATCATCGATCATCATGCGCGTCGGGTAATCATTACGTCTTCCTAGAGGCCACTTATAATGGATTAGGTAAAATGGAATTTTACGCCGATCCGCCGACGTCGGCATGAGCCTAGAGGGTCACATAAATAGGATATGGACTATGAAAGACAAGGAAAGGTCGGCGATACTCGAGAGAGAGGCATGGGCAAAACTAAACGTTTTGGGCCATGAATATGTGTAATTGGATGTGACACGCGAATCGAGAAAGACTAAGTCTTCCGTCGATGTCGCGTCGGACTTTGTATATGCATATTAAAATATTTTGCAAATTCAAATTACTTTTATCTGACTTCAAATGAATTTAAAGACTAGTATTTTATATCATAAATAAATAAAGTATTTTGCTATCATGAAAACACATATAGAGATAGTTTACTTGATTTGTAGATATTATAGAAATAGTTTACATCCATCAATGTTTGGATTTATTGTTACATCCAAATTAGAGAATTTTGTGGAGCTGAAGAAACTTCCAAAATACAGAATTTTGCTAAGTTAAACGTGTAGGATCATTCCTTATATAATTAGACTACTATACTTCCATGTCAAGGCATGGATATATATGTACTTGTAGTTGAATGCACCAAATTCAAAGTTAGTAAAAATAATGACGAGAAAGCAAGAGTCCTCACCGTTGTCCATAGTGGTGCCGACGGGGCTGGCGGTGGATGCCGGATCGAGCCCGGGCCCTCTAACTCTTGTCTCCAGGCTCTTCTCCGATGACCCCTATCATCCTCCGTCCTTGTTCGTCAATGACCATACTCACTTGCCTTTGCCTACACTCTTCACTCCTTCTAGCTTTCTTGACTCGTCTCACTTCTTTTCTCATAAGGTAATTCTATAAAGTTCTACTGTAAATATTTTGTGACCTTTTTTTTTATTAATTTTGTATCCCTATCAAATCAAATAGGCATCTCCGCTCGCAAGGAGTGAAATGTTAAAATTTTAGTAGGTATAAAATTCATTTTAGGCTTGATTGAATACAAGTAGATGATTAGCATAGTTGTTTCTACATAATTCCAGCTTGACCTTTCCTCGCTAAAGTCGTGATATTTTTATTCTTTCAATAGTCCGAATCTCTCCAAATCAGTCGAACTATAAACTAAACTCCTATAATTTTTTAATGGTCTATTATATGCTTATTAAAACACTCCATATACTTACAGAAATGATCACAAACAATTATCCGTCAATAAAATCGGCTTTCCTAGTTTTAACACATTTGATATATGCTAACTATTTTCTCAATATCTCTACTATGGATTATGATAACGTATAACCAAATTTGGCATTGAAAATTAGACTCGTATAGGTTTTTATAGCATTAAACATATCACAATTTGGTGTAAAAATAAAATTATATGAATTTTCAAAGTAGTATCAAATACAGAAAAAAAAATTATTATTTTACACAAATTCAAAAATACTTTTGACAAACTTCAAATAAATTTAAGATAGTAGTATTTATATCATAAATAAATAGTATTTGGTTTTAAATAATAATAGTGTTTTATTATTATCAAAACACAAATAGAGATAGCTTGATTTGATTTGTAGGTATTGTAAAAGTAGTTTACATCCAATCCACCAATACTTGAGTTACTGTTACTTCCAAATTAAGGAATGAACATATATGTATCTATATGTACTTGTTGTTAAATGCAATAAATTCAAAAGTTAGTTAAAATAATGGCCGAAAACAAGAGTCCATAATACATGCAGTGATGCCGAAGAATTTGCAAGAACTTTAATTTAGACTGCTAGTTCTTACAATTTTCCAAATATCTTATCAATTTGATTCAATATATAATTTATATTTGTATTAGAGTTAGATGGATTGAAAAATTGAAACAAGCGAAGAGATCTGATATGATGTTGTGTTGTTTTTAGGATCCACCGTTCAGATTGTGTGAGGCAGAGCAAACAGTTGATGATCAAGAGGTTGCAATTTCTCAGTCCCAATTGCAATTTCAGTCACACCATCAATATGTACCTTATTGTTCGGTGCAAGCTGATCCAACAACTTATGAAGATTCATCCACATCTTCCCTCTCCAACGCAACTACAAGTACAAACCAACTCATGATGCACCCCTCAACGTCACCACCATACTCTAGGCCACATACCCAATCACAACTGAGTCGCCGTGATCATCAAGCTAATGTTGGAATGAAAATTGAAGCGAATGATGAAGATCAGCCCAATCCTAAGAGAAGGCAAGCTTTACTGTTGAGTATGTTTGAGGTCCAATATGGTATCAAAATTTGATGGTGGATCTCCACAGGTCATAATGTTTGTACAATGCCATATATTGGGCACATTTTAGAGGGTTTTACAGCTTTGCACTATTCATTTTACATAGTTTTTCAATTTTGCACAGGGTTCATCAAGTTTTACAACTTTGCACAACATGTTCTATAGGGTTCTACGATTTTGTACTACACATTCTAGAGTTCGGACTTTTGGACACTCAGATTTGGTTTGTAGTGGAATTCTTCTATGTGCTCAAGAATGATGTGTGTAATTGGTTTTGTAAATGTGCAGAAACACAGTAGCGGAACCAAAGATCATAGTGCAAACGAGAAGTGAAGTCGATGTTTTGGATGATGGATACAGGTGGCGCAAATACGGGCAAAAGGTTGTCAAAGGGAATCCACATCCTAGGTAATTGTTAACGTTAATTAAAACATAATTGAATGTTGAGAATAATTAATGTGAATGTAAATATGGATATGCAGGAGTTATTACAAGTGCATATCTGAGGGATGCAAAGTGCGTAAGCATGTTGAGAGGGCTTCTACGGATCCCAACGCCGTCCTAACAACTTATGAAGGAAAACACAACCATGATCTCCCTCCTGCCAAATTCCGACCTTGAAATCTAAAGACATCCATTTATAAATTTAAGCAATTTTATTGCAACCTATATTTGTTGTTTTGGTTTTATTCTATCAACTATGTATATTCCAAGTGATTTATTTTTTCTTCTTTTGAAAAGCAAACAGGTTCCGTTCTTATTGTTGTGTAGGGATGTGAAGTAATAATTACCTATTGAACAAGTTAACATGTGTTACAGCTTCTTTAATTTGTATTATTTGCTCCTTGTTCAAAAAGAGGGAGAAGGAACACCCTAAGCCCTTTAAGGGTTAAAAGCTGATTAAAGTTGCAAAGCAACTTCTGTTATGAAAAATATATCCCTTCTTTTCTTTTCTTTTCTTTTAATTATATTTGCATTAGGGATGTAACGGAAGAAAATCTCAATTAAAATATTCTCCGCTCCCGTATGCGCGGCAAGTGCCACTGATCATCAGGTAATAAAAGAAGTATTACGTTCCGAAATTTATCGATCTCACAGAGAAATCCAAATATAATAGTGCGGGTACTAGGATTGTGCTATTTCATGTTAGTTTTGGTAAATATCAGTATCACGTGGTGATGGTGAAGTAAAATTTACTTAACTATCTCAAGAAACAATATCTCAAAACCGATCACAAGGATGCGAAAACAGTAGCTAAAATCCCAAAATAATGTGTCCAAATGTCAAAGTGATTGGAGCAATCAGAATTCCAGAATTTGCTTAAGACATAACATATTATTTACTCTACAGTGGGGAAGAGTATTAGATTAGTGTTGGTGAATCCAAACCTACCCTAACATCCATTCTACGAGAAAATGAAAGGTTTGAAAACCGAACTAATCCTAATTAGGCTATAAATAGAATTAATTACAAGCTGTTACTTTTTGCAAGTCTAATAGGATTACCTAGCTTTCGAGTTGGTCCCTATAGCTGTAAATCATATCTATTATGTGTTCCTAGTGTAAATTCAGTTTATAAATTCTCTATTCAACCTAGGTCAATTGTCTAAGATCTAATTCAAGGTTACCTGGGAGAATCAGCATAAGGATATACATTTAGAGCTTTTAATCCATTACTCTTACCCACTAAATCATGAAATTCTTAGTAAGAAATTGCAATTTTATCCTATCCCGAACTAAATATTTAGCTACTCATTTTCATGGAAAAATAACAAAGAAAATCAACGTTCATAATAATCACATTCATCGTGTCTATCACAGTCACAAAATGAAATTAATAAAAGGGAATTCAAAAGAGAAATATATTAAAACTTCAAACCTCAATACAAATAATTTCAATACCACCTAATCTTGAAACCTCCACTGCTATGCTTGAAATCACATTCTCTTCTCCTCCGTACTCTCTCTAAACCTCTATCTCTCCCTGATTTCTACTGCCCAAAGATGATATGATGTCGCATGTGTGATAGTGATTGTTCCATTTTCGACCCCAAAGTTTTTTATTTATACTAAATCACTTAAAGAGGGGTAAGAATGAAGTTTCAACACAAATTTGCCTAGAGTTGTAATGCTTAATGGGGGTGACTTGACGCAGTTATCACCATGGCATGTCAGTCACGTCCGGCAAGTCAGAGATGCAGACAACTCGACAAGTTGAATTATGAGTGTGGCCTCTCGAGTCAAGGGTGGCATGGTCTGGTTAGCAGGGTGGACACCCCGGTAGGTTGAAGTCTATAGTTTTGCCACTCTCAGATAAAGGATAACGGCGGCTTAACGTGGTGGACACCCAGACAAGTCTAGTCCGACAGGTTGATCCACAGACTCCCAACTTATTGTCCAAAGTCGACGAGGCTGGCTTGACGGAGGTGCACCCCATCAGGTCGTCACGGCTTTTCCTTCACCGATGTTTCTCTTTGTTTTAGCTCCAAAATGACATGTTTCACATAAAAATTCACTCAATATACCCATGAAGCAAATATGGTATTAATAGTGCTAAAACATGGATAAATAAGGTTCAAACGAGGAGATTTAACTAAAGATGGGACAAAGAATCCTCTTTTATTAACCACCCCGCATTTAACTGTTCTCATCTCAAGAAAAAAAACTAAAGAACAAATCTATGAAATAAAAAATATGATATTTTCAAATTCAATCTTGAGGTAAACTCGTAGGAGGAGTTCGAGCCTTCTAAAGGGCTTATCAAACTGGAATGCCCACGATTCCAAAAATGCAAGTTCAATGCAAATTTCCTTTTCTAATTAAACTCAATACTATCATATAACGACTCAAAAGAAATAAAAATACTAAGAAATTCACTATTTAAAATAATATTACAATCGTCTACAACAAGTGAGCTTCTTATCACTTGACTCAACTTGTGTTGGGACATCAAGCAAATCAATCTTCGTCATCTCTTTCTAAGTTTATTGTGTTGCCTCATTTTCCTTAAAGTATCCCTTGTCTTCTTCATACGTTTTGTTTGAGACTTTCCAAGTCGATGTTCAAGTTTTAAGTCTGAGTTACCTTTTTTATCAGGAAAAATATATAAATGTGGGTAAATAAATAGGTAAATGTTACAAAAGTTTAATTAGTTTTACATGTTTTGCAGCCGGGTACAGCTAACTGAAAAACTATGTTTTTAGGTCAGATAGTTTTGGTTTATTCGCATGTAAGCAGGGATGGCAACGGGCCGGGTTTGGGTCGAATTCGGCCTAACCCGCACCCGGACCCGCTCACTTCCAACGGGCCCCAAATCCGCAAAAAACCCGACCAATTTGAGCGAGTGTCCGACCTGTAAAAAACCCGTCGGGTACGGGTTTTCTCCTAAACCCGAAACTCGACCCGAATAATCAAATATGAACTTAATTAACAATTTTTTTATTACAATACAAGAAATAGATGTTATATTATATTATTTTAAGGTTTTGCGTGATAGGGTAATTAAAATTTAGATTTTAACGTTTTTTGTTAAAAAATGATTGCAAATATAAATTATATTTTATAATATTATTACTATATAAATTATTATTATTTAAAATTTGAACGGGTGCGGGTCGAAACCGGATCAGGTATAATTCAACCCGCACCCGACCCGACCCACTCAAAAACTTGTTCAAAAAACCTGAACTCGACCCAAACCCGCAAAAATCCGAGTTTCACCCGTTCTGATCGGGGCGGGTTGATCGGGTACCCTTCGGGTTCAGATTTTGTTGCCATCCCTACATGCAAGTCAAAATGGCTAGGTTTAAGTCAGTTTTGAGTGTAAAAAGACCAAAATGTCCTTGATTGTCTACCGAATTTCAAATGTTACAATTGTTAACCAAATTATTCATAATTCATCAAATTATAATACTTATTAATAATACTTATGAACAAAAAGTTAATTTTTATTATTATTTAATAATAAATATTGCTATTAATAATTATTTCATAAAAATTAAAAGTGATTCAATTTAATTATTGATTATTAATAATAAAAAAGTACAAGTATATTAATTATTATTAATTAAAATAATATTAATTATCAATAATAATATTAATTATCAATAATAATATTAATTATTAATAATATATTGAACTTTCGAATAACATAACTCTCTCATACGAATTTTGTTTTGGGCTCATATTATATCAAATCAAAGAAAATCGGGAGACAACAACTTTGAAGAAAGAATTTCTGTCTATATATTATTAATAATTGTTTTAATTGGTAAATAATTATTACAAATAATAATTAATTATCAATAATTTTTTTGCATTTTTCTCTAACACCATTCAATTTTGGACAAAATATTTTAAGAGTGTAAGAAGTTTGTTGTCGTTGGATGGAATTTTGGACAAAAACTTCTTCCTTCAAAGCTGTTGATCTTCTCATTCTCTTCGATTTGATATACTATTAGCCCCAAACGGAGCTCGTATGAGAGAGTTATGTCATTCAAAAGTTTCAATATATTTTTAATAATTAATATTATTTTAATTATTTATAATATTTTAATTATTAAACGTTAAAAGAATATTCATTATTAATAAAAAAAATTATTTCTTCAAAGTTGTTGATCTTTTGATTCTTTTCGATTTGATATATTATAAGTCCAAAATGGAGTTTGTATGAGAAATTTATGTTACTCGAAAATTTCAATATATTATTAATAATTAATATTTATTTTAATGATTAATAGTTAATATTTATTTTAATGATTAATAATTAGTTCACTTTTAATTTTTATATTAAAAATCAATAATTAAATTGAATTACTTTTGATTTTTATAAAATAATTATTAATAACAATAATTATTATTAATTAACAATAAAAAATTAATTTTTTGTTAATAAATATTATTAAAAAAATTATTTATTATTAATAAGTATTATAATTCGATGAATTATGAATAATTTGGTGAATAATATAAAGCATTTGAAATTTGATAGACAATCAAGAGCATTTTGGTCTTTTTACATTCAAAACCAACCAGAAAGTTAACTATTTTGACTAACCTGCCCAATAAACCAAAAGTAGCTGACCTTAAAACACAGTTTTTTAGTTACTTGTACCCGGCTGCAAAACGTGTAAAACTAATTGTACATTTGTGACATATACCCTAAATAAATTACAAGCAAGCCCAAGTGGACGGAAAATTACATCGAAAAAAACAGAGGAAAAACAAATACGCTGAACCAAAAAAACAGGTCCAAACAGCGAAATTGGCTCGATCAAATTGGGGAATTGGACCGGGGAAGCCCAGGCGTCACTACGACGCACAAAAACTCTTACTGCCAAGGTCCTCGGTGACCATCTCGTTGGCCTTCCCGCCGGCGACGACGTCCTGGGGACCACCAAGGAAGGTCTAAGTACCTCCACACTGACGAGCCACCGGCAACACCGACGGAGCCTGTCCACCACCGGCGCAGCTCACCCCGATAGCGCTGCATCAAATCAACGGTGGGCTCCGTCAACTGCAACTGCTCCACCACGACCACGACTAGCCGACCAAGCTCCTCCACCGCCAATCGATCTCCACCAACTCGACGATGAAACACGAAGCGATGTAAGGACTCGTCGGAGAAGGGACCATATATGAAAGAACCAAATATGGCCCCGGAGCTCCGAGCTCTTCTTTGGTGCGGTCCTCACGGCACCAGAGCGTTGAGGTGCGACCTCCAGCTCTCGGTCAAGCCATTGCACCGTTCGGTGCCCTCGCCAGAGCTTAGGGTGCAACGAACTTCTCCTACCGATTTGACTCCTCCAACCTCCTCCTCGACACAAGAAATGACCACCACTAAAATCACCTTAGTACAAGCCTCCCGCTTGAGCAGGAGGTGCGACGCCGGCGGCTGCTGCTCCCGCTAGAACGATAGAGCAGCAACTTCCTCCTCCTCCGTATGAGCTGAAAACGAGCCCCCACCAAGGTGTGTTCGTCCTTCCACTGTGCAAATCAGCTAGGTAATAAGGATAGGTCGTCGCAGTCAGGGCGCACCTTCGACAACCCAAGGAAGAAGAAGAGTACATAGGTTTTAGATAAAAAATATGGAAAGCAACAGATTTTTGAGATTTGTCTTAATTATCATGTTTTGCTATGTCAGATTCTCTAACTAACGACTCATCTTCTTGTGTTAATGTGATGGTTTCTAATGTTGACCAATCTTCTTTGGAAATGTTTCCTCCAAACTCGAAGTTGGTCTCCCATTCTACTAATAGCTCTGAATATCTAAAGTGTTTGTTGACGATTCTGAAAATCTAAATGTTCAACATTTTTGTTTCAGCTTTCTTTATTGAGCCGCTCATCGTTGTTGTAAACGTTCTGAGCCGCTCATCGTTGTTGTAAGTTTTCTTCAACACTTCAAATCCCTACAGTCGCAAAAAAATTAGGGAAATTTAAGACCAAGCCTTGTATCACGATCTCGCCTCAGGTCTCAGATAACTCTAATTTGATCTTGCTTCCTCCCTTGAATGATTCTTAAAAAAGTTTGTAATTCTGTTAAGTAGTAGGGACAAGATGTCGAACACAATGTTGTAACGATCTGTTCGACAACTTGCCTAATCACAGTTTATGGGCAGTAAATAGTAAAGCAGTAAACATAAGACACACAATATGTTTACCCAGTTCGGTAACTCCGCACCTACATCTAAGGGCACTCTGCCAGTGGAAAGGTTTTCACTATTCGGTAGTCAATAGTACAACTTCAAGCATCAACTAGCTATCACACAAATTATTGTCCTAAGCTACTAGAGACCTCACAGTGAACAACCTCGACCAGGGACTCCCCATGTCTTTGAGATCCTCTCAATCCCACCCTTCGAGAAAGCCTATGCTCGGTTTTGTTGTCTCCGACAATTTTCTCGTGAGTCTTCAATCATGAATCCAAAACCCAATAGATCACAGACACTCAAATCTCCTCGAGTTTGATGTGTGTGATCGACAACGTCCTCTCTAAATTAATTAGCCTCTCAATCCGCTAGTCGTACACGGTTTAGAGCTCAGAGAATTTAGCATAGAGAAAGGACTGAGTTGCTAAGGGGGTAGCACCTGCTTTTATAACAACTCGTATTGCCTAATCGGATTTCTATTCCAATTAGAAAGTCTCTTACCGCCTTGCGTTTCTGAAAAGTGACAAGTTGACGTTGTCGCCTTCATTAAATCTTTCTCGCGTGTCTTTCTTCCAGTTGGACCTTGCCTAATTCATCCATAGTCTTTATTCCTTTGCGCGCGGAGCTTCTGTGCTCAAAACAGAAAGTCTTCGATGTCTTGCCTAATCATGTTGTCGCACCAACTGTGTTGCAATATGTTGTCTGACATCTTGACTTCGCACTAAAAAATATGCGAATACTAAAGGTAATAACAAAGTTGTAATGGATTCTTGAAATGAACTCAAAGCAATTAGTGTTATTGCCCATGGTTGCGAGGATGAGAGCATACTATAACTGAAAACATACTACAACTTCAAATCTTAAACAAGAATGTTCAAGTTCTTGCCCTCGTCCCCGCCTTTATGGCAGAGTTCTCATAGTTCTTTCATTTGTCTTGCCTTTTATTTTGTTCTCATTATTATATGTATAGTTTTGGAGTAGTTTCATGTCAGTATCCCAATTTCGAAATTTTTTTTGTCGATACTCCAACAATTTCTAAGTTACACTTAAGGTAGCAGCTATTAAACATAACAAAATTAGTTTGTAAAAAGTTTAAAATGCCCTCAATAGTTATGAATTGAAATTTGACCGGTTTAATTATTAATAATTAAAATAATATTATATTGAATCTTTCGAATGAAATAACTCTCTCATACAACCTTCGTTTCAGGCTAATTGTACATCAAATCGAAGAGAATCGGAAGATAAAGAAAGTTTTGAAGAATAATATTAATAATTAAAATAAAATAATAATTAATTATAAAATATTATTTAATCATTAATAATTAATATTATTTTAAATCTTAATAATTAAATAGTTAGATTGAATCGGTTTGACCCGATTTGAACTGGTCAGACCAGTCATATTTCAATTCATAACTATTGAGAGCATTTTACACTTTTTACAAACTAATTCTTTTTATATTTAATAGTCGTTACTTTAAGTGTAACACTTAAATATTATTGGGGTATCAACAATAAAAATTTCAAATTTGGGGTACTGATTTTGAAATGAGGCAAACTTGGTGTACAATTTGACTTACCTTCCTTTAACTATAGTGCAGTTTCATTTAACTCCTATGAAATTTAAGAATATTTTGTGAAGTTTTTTAAGTTTAAAATTTTTTTACTTTACCCAGCTCAGGTAACTTCTTTCTAAAATTCTGTTAACTTTTGCGAAAGGACAAAAATACCCTCGTATTAAAAAAATTAATTAAATAAATAATTATTTAGTACAATTTTCAAATTTTTTTATAAAATCAAAGAATAAATTATTTTCTTAGTTTTAAAAACCATTTATAAAGTTTTTTTTGATAAAAAAAATACAAAAATGCTTTTTAAACATTGTTTTTTATCTTTATAATGTTTAAAACAAATTAATACTCAAATAATTTTAGTCATTGATTTTATAAAAAGAAAATTGGAAAAACCAGAAGCTCAAAGTAATTACTTATTTATTAATATGAAGATATTTTCATCCTTTCTCAAAAAGTAAGTTAATGGAAAGGAAAATGACACTTTTGTACACCTAAACATACACTTTTGACACTTTCATACTCTAATTTTTTTTTTCACTTTATTCCATACCTTACTTTTATTTTGGGACAACTTTCTTCATAAATTTTAAATACCCAAATTACCCTTGAATTGAACCAAAATTAAATCTGGTTTAATTCTGGTCCAATTAAAGAGTGTGAAAAGACAAAATTGCCCTCAACTATTCATCAAATTTTCAAAGGTATGCCACCCTTTCAACTATTTCTCTCCTCCTCTTCCGCCACCCCCTCCTCACTGGCGTTTCTCCGGCATCCATCGCCGGGGTTTCTCCGGCATGTGGGGAGCACGGTGGACCGACGAGTCCTCTAGAACACCTCCGCCAAGGTGTCCGTCTCGACCCCATCGTCCTCGACCCCTCCTTCTCGTCTTCTCCGGTGATTCTTCGCCGGAGCCGGCCATGCTTCTTCCTTTGCAGCCTCCACAACACAAAATGACGAGTATCGCCGAGGTGGACAGCGGGCAGCGAGCATCGACAAGGTGGGCAATGGGCAGCGACCAAAAGGGTAGAATGCGGTGCTCCGACGATCGTCTACGACACAAAATGGCCGTAAAAGAATTAGAGGGAGAGAGGGAATAGGAAATGAATTCAAGAATTCAAAATTTTCACTGTCAGAAAGTGTGCCGGAACATATTTTTCAGCACACTTTCCGGCGAGTGAAAATTTTGGCCCAACTTCGGTCACATCCACCAACTCCGGTCACTAGGTACGAAGCCCAACAGGTAAGCTCTGGCGATCGACGATTGCCGCCATCGTCTCCCGCCATTGCCGCCGCAGGAGGCTCTGTTTTGAACAAGTAGGAGGGTCCAATGGCATTCACGTGAAAATTTGATGAATAGTTGAGGGTAATTTCGGTATTTTGAGAATTTTAGGGGTTAATTCTCCAAAATAAAAGTAAGGTATGTAAAAAAGAAAAAAAAAGTTAGGGTACGAAAGTGTCAAAAGTGTATATTTTGGTATACAAAAGTGTTATTTCCCTTAACAGAATTTTAAGAAAAACTTAATTGAAAGGGATAAATGAAATTTTTAAAATTTAGAGGAATTCACAAACTGTTTTTGAACTTGAGAGAAGATAAGTGAAATTGCTTTATAATTAAAGAAAACTAAATGACATTTTTCTATAAAAAAATTATGAACACTACTCCCAAAACCAGGTAGTAAAGCTCATAATAGCCCTGTAATTTTATTCCTCTATTAGGATAATATTTCTAACAGTGGAATAATTTTTGTAAAAGTGAAAGTGAAAAAGTGTAATGTTTCCATAATTCTGTACATTAAATTGTCCCCAACTGTTCTGAAAACCGACCACAAATGAATCGTTTTCTCGAGACCAAACCAAACTAAAAATAAACCACAGCAACAGAGCCCTGAACGGTTACATTCACTCTTTTTTTTTTTGCTTATGCAAAAGCAAGAAACCCCAAAAGAAGTGCTTTTCTCTATCTCTCTCTTCCTTTGCTTTCTGACCGACAAAACAATTGAACCGATTAATTGTTACCGCATATCTTGGTTTCCCAAAGAGACACAAGAAAGAGAGAAAGTAGAATTGACACATACACATGCACAAGACAAGCAACAGACTCCAGAAATAACATAAGATGGGACTAAATTAATGTGAGGCTGAGGGCGATGGTGGAGGTTGGAGGCTTTTCCTCAACCTCAAGTGGGTCCATCTTGTATCTTCCTCCTCGGCGACCAAATGGGTTGCATTTCCTCGAAGCAGGCGGTGCTCAACGCATCCCCTGTTCTCGAGCCCCGCCACCGCCGCCGCTGGCGCCTCTCTCTTCTCAATTCCAGGTCCAAAGGAGGAAGACTAAGAGAGACCCATCCCCAAAACATCTCCAGGTCAATCCCCCAATTGCAATCTGGGGTCTTGTCGTACAAGGACGACGAGGACAAGGATGTGAGCACCAGGACCGACCACGGCAGTTTCAAGCTTGAGAAAGCGACCGTCCACGAGGATGAGGTTGAGAGCGGGATTAAGGAGGAGGATCAAGAACCACAACGCAAACATGACCATGAACATGATAAAAAATGTGAAGAAGAAGAAGAAGAATTGAGGAATGTGGAGGTTGAGCATGAAGGCGGCGGGTGGCCTAGTTGGCTCAGCTCGGTCGCGGGGGAGGCCATCCACGGATGGGTTCCTCTCAGGGCAGAGTCTTATGAGAAACTAGACAAGGTCATTACTACTTCTCTATTTCTTTATTCATGCTTTTTCTCATCTAAATTCATATCACAGTTTTTCTCTAACTCATTTTCTGTTTCAAGTTTTGTACAAAACTAAGATTTAAGGCTCGGTGAGACTTTCTATAGTTTAGGTTCAATCTTTGATGTTCAAACTTCACAAGAGAAAGTATATTGTGTGGATAACAAATTCGGTCCATAGGGTGTAGTGATCAAATTCTATCATCAAACCTTACGCTGATAGGACACAGACCTAAGATTTATATCAACCAATCATATGATGCCTCTTGCACATAACAATTTAAAGTTGGAAATAATACTTGACGAGATTGTATGTCTGATGCTTCATTTTTGGGACATAAGTGACCGTGCATTCATGGTTGCTAGATTGGGCAAGGTACATACAGCACTGTGTTCCGGGCACGCCAAGTTGAGACGGGGAGAATTGTAGCCCTGAAGAAGGTGCAGTTCGACAAGTTCCAGCGAGAGAGCGTTAGGTTCATGGCACGAGAGATTATGATTCTTCGCAAGCTCGATCATCCAAACATCCTCAAACTGGAAGGGATAATCACTTCTCGACTGTCATGTAGCATATACCTTGTGTTCGAGTACATGGAGCACGATCTTTCTGGACTGCTATCCTCTCCCGATGTCAACTTTACCGAACCACAAGTAAGTGTGTACAATGCAGATGAAGAAACAAGAAATATAGAGAAGTTGAGATTTGAATTGTGCGTTCACAGATAAAGTGTTACATGAAGCAGCTGTTGGCAGGCGTCGAGCACTGTCACATGAGAGGTATAATGCACAGAGACATTAAAACATCAAACATTCTCGTGAACAATCAAGGAGTGCTGAAACTGGGAGATTTTGGGTTGGCAAATATACTAAACTCTAGGAACAGGCAGTCACTCACCAGTAGAGTGGTGACCTTGTGGTATCGCCCTCCCGAGCTTCTCATGGGATCGACAGACTATGGTGTGTCTGTGGATCTGTGGAGCGTGGGATGCGTGTTTGCTGAGCTTCTCACCAGGAAGCCTTTCCTCAAGGCCAGAACAGAGGTGGAACAATTGCACAAAATCTTCAAGCTTTGTGGGAGTCCGGGAGATGACTACTGGAAGCATTGTCGCCTTCCTCTCGCTTCCATGTTCAAACCCCAACAAACGTACGAGAGCTCTCTGAGGGAGAGGTGTAAGGACTTTCCAGTTACAGCTACAAACCTTATACAAACTCTGCTCTCCATTGAGCCTTATAAGCGCGGGACAGCTTCCTCCGCCCTTATATCCGACTATTTCATGACAAAGCCTTTTGCATGTGAACCATGGAGTTTGCCCAAGTATCCTCCTAACAAAGAAATTGATGCAAAGGTCCGCGATGAAGCCAGAAGGTTAAATTCTTGATTACAATACGCTTTATGTTTTATATATAGACAATAGTAAGGCAATACTAAAGTGTAGGTAGTTGCAGGAAAAAGAGTGGGAAAACATCATCATCATCGAGAAAGCAGAGAAAAGGTCGTAAGGATACAAATGGTGTTCCTAAACGAAGACATGTACATGAAAATCATGTAGTAAATGGTAGGGTGAGTGGAAGTGGGAAAGAGACACGCAGAAAAGGCATAGGCATGCCAACATCATCAAGCTTTGCTTGGGACACAAGGAAAAACGAACATGTAGCGTCCTCACTCTCTCACAACATGTCTTTTACAGGTCTCGTGACTTCTGTAGATTCAAATGCAAAGGGCGCATCCGAAAATAACAACGATGGCATGGTAAGTAAGATTCGATCTATCCAAGAATACAACTAATTATAGTTTCATTTTTAATTGAACTTGTTTGTGCATTTTGGTAGAGCTATCCGCGAGAGAGGGTAGAGTTCTCATTGTCATCACAGCCCGAGAAGATCCATGTAACACATACTTACAATGCAGCTCGCAACCCAAGTTTCGAATGAGGCAATTCCGCTTTATGTGAAAATCCTCACATCACCTGCTGTTTGGATGTTTTGGGCTGCTCAGAATTTGTTTATGGAACAGGAAAAGAGGTAGAGAGCAGAAGCTGCAAATGCATGAGCCTTGTAAGCCAGGTTACATGTTTGTTTGTTTGTTTGTTTGTATGTGATTGTCCATGTAGAGGCTTCATTGTTTTTCTCACATTGTAATCAACGACAAATCCTTATAAAGACAACAGTTTTCAATGGATTTTAGGTTTTACAATTATTCATGCTCTCAACTTCTCACTACACTCGAGGAGCCCATTCGAGATGCTCTAATACAAGTTGACTTCAACTTACCTATTATACATACATTCATAACATACAAGATCTGCCACCCATATTTGAAACTACCATAAATTTTTCAATCTCATCACAAGTATGTAAAAATGGTATTTTCGGCAAATATAGAGGATGTTGTATAGTAACACAAAAAGTTGTTCTGAAGTTTGATTTTTAGTACAAAATGTGTGTACTTTTACAAGAATGATGAAATTGCTAATGAAATTAAGAATTATATAATCTAAAAAATTAATGTTTCACTTAAAATTAATTTAGCCAACAAAACTACAAATTACAAAATTTGATATGATTGTCTTAGTTAAACGATATTTTCAAAAAATAATTTAAAATATTTATTTAAAAACAATAATTTGAGGACAATTTTGTGTTTTTGTATGAACGAAGTCTGACCCACTTTTTGATACCTATATTTTGAGTTCAAAGCTTAATTGGGTTGAATTCAAGTTAGGTTTTGTGGGCGTTTATGATAGTGTAGTGGCAAGCCTAAGCCTGGGTTTTGGTTGTTCATCTTCTAGCATAGTGTAATGTTTGAATATATGTACTCTGGTTGATTGGAGGATCATCAATACAGATTACAGTTTTATCTACTCTCTCTTCTCATCACTATCTTTCTCTGTTTCATTTTAGGATATTCATTTTAATGCTTACAGAGGAAATTGTAAGACCTTCCTGCTGAGGATGCGGAGGATCATCGAAAAAAAAATAATAATTAGTTTGGACAGAGCTTGCTCAAATTAGTCCAAAATCAGCCCAAATCAATACAGAACCTGCACATAACAGCCAAAATGCCATGGGCCACGGTATTAGTAATTTCTACCAACTGCCTCCCAATATTAGTAATTTTGTAACCATTAGTGACTATTTTTATTTATTAATCTATTAAAAAAATTCAATATACTAACCTAATTCGTCTTAGTAATATGAAGTCTAAAACCGGAAAATACTTGTCAAATTATACTCGGGATAAAAATCTAAATCAAGAAAGAGAGGAAAGAGCTCAATTATAGTTGTGTTGCTTATGTTCCAAGCAAGTATACCTTGCCTGTCATCATGGAAGTTCAAATGAAATGGGATATGGTAGTTAAACATGGCAATTGGTGGATGCATAATTTTCACCATAATTACAGTCTTTGAGGTCAAGGTTGGTTTTGAAGACGATGGAAAATTCATATGACATACTTTATAAAATAATAGTATTTTAAAAGGAACCTAAAGGGGTTGGGGCAAAATATATCAGTCTCTATGGACATATAGACGAGAATTGATTGATTTTCACTGAATTATATGCTCTGTATTTCGAGAAGCCTACAAATGTAATGAGTGTGTTACCATGTGGCATTGCTGTGTTGAAGGTAGATTGTTATGAACCTAATAAACAGATCATCATACGAAAGGGTTGGTAATGGTATGATAATGAGAGCAATCTTTTTGGATTAGGATGACATAAACAATAACAATTCACAACCAAGAAAATGTGAAGTTACCAGATTAATGGGTATGATGGCATAAACAATAACAATACACTGCCAACACAATGTGAAGTTACCCGATTAATGGATATGGAAAACATAGTGTCGGGAAGTAGCTTGGTATGGGTGAGCTGTCTGGTCGCGAGTGGATCTTTGTTTCTACCGATAAAGTTAATGGGAAATGGAACGGAGTCTTCAACAATATCGGGGACCTTGGACCCAATGCTACACAAGGCAATGGCAACATTCCAATCTAACAACACTATTAAGTTCAAGGTATGTTTTGAGATCTTGTTTCCATCTTGATCACATCGAGATATTGTGTCTCGTCGAGTTGGGGATAATTTTTCATATATATTGCTTTAGTAGAAATTTTTCAATATTGAAGTACATGCATATGGATCGTACTCCATATCTTCTACTACACAAAGAATGAAAATCCCTATTTATAACAAAAATCAGCACCTCCTCCTGAAGTACTTGGTGGCCAAGATATTCATGCATGTTTGGTGTCAAACAGTCAAGTTATTTTATTAAAAACCAAATATTTACAATTATATGTAATTGGGTCTTTCACACTTTAGGTAAGTTTTTAACCAACGAAAAAAAGACAAGAATAATAAGTCCTAAAACTCAATGCTACTTTCATCTATCCAAACTCAAAGCTGATTAACAATCAAATGCCTAAACTGTCTTCTAATTATTTATCACTCCCTGAATGAAAACTAAGCAAATCATCACAAGATGAAAATGGCATTGGTAGCCACTATGCAGAAGAAAATGGGTAGAAGAATTTGGGTGACATGAACCCCCGATGGAGCAGAGGTGTTTGTAGAAGCGGGTGCTGGAGAGGGAGCGGGAGGCGGCGGGAGGTCTTGGACATTAATAGCGATTTTGAGACCAGACCAGCAGTATCCTCCGCCGGAGATGAAATAGTATGTTTTGGGTTGTGTGAGGTTGAAGACGTCCCGACCAGCTCCCCCTGTCACATTCTTTATGAAGTCCTTGTCTATACATTCCTCGTAGCTTGTCTTGTTCACCTCCAATACATTGTAATCATGCTTCTTACTTTCGTACCAGAAACCTGTCCAAATTTTACTTCATGTCATTTTTGTATTCATTCTCAATTACGAATTCATTAAAAGGTCGTTAGTTCCATTTTAACCATATCATTTACCAGCTCCCAAAATTGTAACAGCCTACTATAATAGAGAGGAAACCAAAAAAAAATGTTTTATATTAATTAGGAAATTTTTAGAAGAATGTGCTATATATTTCAACAATGACGAAAATATAATCTGAATTTTGTTTTTCGATCAAAAATATATGCAATGTTTTTAGAATTAGGTTGTGCTTTAAAATTTATTTTTATTTTTTCTAAACAAAATTTGTATGATAAAATATTGTTATATGACTCAGTTAAAATCTTTAATTTTAATTTTGTTAATAAATCTTAATTCCAAGTGAAATACACACATATTTTCCATTTCCCAACCATATGTGTGTAAGCAAGATTGTTATGAATTAGGAGAAAATAGAAATGAATATTAATAATGGGTGTGTTAGTGTTATTGAGTGAATACGTACCGATCCAATTACCAACGTAGAAAGGGTGGTGAGCAGCCCAGTCGGTGAAGTTGATGTAATGAGGAGCCCAACCTTGCCAGGAATCCCCCACCTTTATCAATTTGGCACTCCCTCTCTCGCCCATCATCGCCATCACCACCATAATGCCCATTGCAACAACACGTCCCTCCATTGCAAAATGTATACATGAAACACACATCATTCCCTTTCTATATATACTCTTGTTCAACCGAATTACACTCCTCCTTTGCATTTCGGCCAAGGCCAAGTGGACACTCCACCTATGATTCTCCCATTATTCTCGTGATCCCAAATCTTGCCTGATTTTGTCTTTTCTACGTGTTTCGGTTTCTCAAATTCAATTTATTTTGTCTGAAATTAATTATTTTATTCCTTCAAAATAATCACAATGTCACTTTTAAATAAAAAATAAGATTCCAAGTGATTTTGAATATGTTTTCTACGTGGGACTTGAATGTATTTTCGTATTATTGGGGATGCAATTTGGTCCAACATGTACAATGCTGTCTTTTTCTGGACATTCTTGCATTTTATCTCTGGCTCTGGTCTGCTTCGGACCCCACAGCACATGTTCTCCTCTCGTGTTTTTTTCCTTTATTCTTGTTTTTTCTCTTTATTCTCATTTTTCCTTTGGACAGTTTCTTCACATATAATGGGATAAACAACCTACCTTACCTCTAGTAATTTATTAAAGGTTACCTTAATGTCCTGTAATAAAAATCACCTTTTATATCAAATATTTTAAAATAAATATGAATTCTGTTGTGCCAAATCTTCCAATTCCACATAATGTTTGAGGCATTTGCTGGTCTACCAGGGTCCACCTAGTGATGAAATGTGCATCTTGTTAAGAGATTAGAGTTGAGATTAAGACATTGAGTTTTCTTGCTAAATTTCATGTTGCGGCAGAATTGTTGAGACATATTACTTGCAAAATCAGGAAAGACATCAAATACTTCCTGTTTTATGCACAACTGTTGTACACGAGAAGAAGTCAAAGCAAGACAGATTTAGGCAAGGTCCAGCTGGAGAGAAGACACGTCAGCAAGACCAAAGAAGGCGGTAACGCCAACCTGTCATTTGTCAGAAATGCAAGGAAGCAAGGGATTTCCTGATCGGAATTGGAATGGTTCCTATAAAAGCAGGCACTACCCCCTTAGCAACTCAGTCCTTTCTCTGTGCTAAATTCTCATAGCTCTTAACCGTGTACAACTAGCGGATTGAGAGGCTGATCAATTTAAAGTGAACATTGTCGATCACAGACATCCACTCAAGAGGACTTGAGTGTTTGTGATCTATTGGGTTTTGTTCGTGATTGAAGACGTAAAGAAGAAATTGTCGAAGACAACTACGCCGAGCATATGTTTGCTCGAATAGTGGAATTGAGACGTCTCAAAGACAGGGGGAGTCCCTGGTCGAGGTTGTTCACGGTGAGATCTCTAGTAGCTTAGGAGAATAGCTTGTGTGATAGCTAGTTGATGCTTGAAGTTGTACTATTGACTACCGAATAGTGAAAACTTTTTCACTGGCAGAGTGCCCCCAGACGTAGGTGTGGAGTCACCGAACTGGGTAAACATATTGTGTGTCTTCTGTTTACTGCGTTAATATTGATAGTCCATAAACTGTGCTTAAACAACTTGTCGAACCAATCGTTATAACATTGTTCCTGCTACTTAACATAATTTCAATTGGTATCAGAGGGGGCACCTTAAACTCTTATGTTATTTCCTGCAAAGATTCTGCATAGCAAGTATGGACTCAAAGGAAGGAGGATCGATCAATCGACCCCAGTGCTCGATGGAACCAACTATGGTTATTGAAAAGCAAGAATGTGTGCCTTCATGATTCTTAGAGCTAATTAATAATGAAGATCTAGTCAGAAAGACTCTTAGAGCTCTAAGCTCCAGATTCAAGATGAAGATCACTGCCCTAGAAGAATGTCATGATCTAAAAATCCTGAAATTTGATGAACTCATGGGATCCCTCATGACCTACGAGCTCTCCCTTCCAACTATGGAGAAAAGGCACAAAGGCGTAGCCTTCAAAAGTACTTTTAGACTCTGACAGTGATGTTGATGACACTATCGCTATGCTTTCCAAAAACTACAATCGAGTCTTGAAAATGTTTAATCAAATGCCTGGTAAGAATGTCTCATGAGATGTTAGAACAAAATCTCAGCAAAGGTTTCAAAAACCCAAGAGCAGAGAAGGCAGACGAGGAGAAAGAGCAAAAAAGAAAAAGGGGTACAATGCTTTGAATGTGAAGGCTATGGGCATGTGCAGAGGGAATATCCAAACTTCTTGAAAAAGCAAAAGAAGGGATATACAACATCATTCTCAGATGAAGGAGAAGAAGACAATGACGCAGACCTAACGAGTAACTATGTAGCATTTGTAGGGTTTTGGAGCGTTCAAGATCATCGAGATAGCGGAAGCATAAACAAAAGCAACTCCAAACCTTGTCCAAGAACATGAACTATTAAATCTCAAGGCAAAATCTATTCCACAAGAAATTTACCTTTTAGTCTTTGTTGAATCAAGAAAGAAGAACTATGTGATCTTCTTCTCTAGAGCAAGTCCACACCAAGAGGATGATCTTCAAGATCCTTCACTAAAAGCCTACTAGAACAATTATGTGAAGAACAAGAGAGCAAGAAGAGAGGGAGCAAGGGGAGTGGCCGACCAATGAGAGAGAAAGTGAGGTTGAGAGTGAGTGATTAATTCAAAATGATATTTGTCTACTTCATCAACTCATAAGCATGGGTCAAAAAGTGAAAGCATGAGTTTAAAGATAAGTTATTACCCATACCCCTTAAATCACCTACCTCTTAATCAACAATCACCAACTAAGCATGGTGTGTGGCCCCCACCCTTGGACCAACCAAGGTGGCCGGCCATTTGGGCTTATTGGGCCGAGCCCAATGGGCTCCCCCATGTGGTTGCGTGCCGTGTCCAAAAGTTGTCCGGCCCTTTTTTTCGTTACTTATCAAACAAAATCCGACGCGACATCGACGAAAATCTCAGTTTTCTCGATTCGCTAATTATTCTCTCAAACCGAACCCATGGCCAAAAACCTTAAGTTTTTTCCATGTATTGCTCCTCAAGAAACGTTAAGGTTTCCTTGTCTCAAGTTATCCGTCTTGTATGTGTGTGACCCTCCAGGCTCATGCCACCGTTGGGAGATCGGCGCAAGAGATCTCTCTTGCTCGATCCATCATAAGTGGTCTCTAGTAAGACATTACGATTACCCAACGTGAATGATAATCGATGATTCGATTTAACCTTGTGCGTACAAGTCACTATCCTATTATCTCTAGACATCTCGATTGATCATAAGGCATAGAGTCGTCATCCTTATTTAATCAATCATTGTTACTTAATATGTGAGATGGCTGAGAACTAATAACCCGTATCACTGGCATGGCCATGCTCTTTCTCTCAGTCACTCTCGATCAAGAGGCCTTAACGGATATCTTTCCCATACTGTAGTACGAGGGATAAATCCCTTAGCCGTCTTTCGTGTCACAAATGCAATCCGTTCCGCTACCCAATCATGCCCGTTATTGCAATCCTGTTACGGAAAGCGTTAGGCGCAAGTTAAAGCCGTACGTCGACCGCATAGTGATCACAAAGACTCCTTGATCTAAGGATATCGTGACAAGTTATCGCATTTGAATATGTTCATGGCTTAATCTACGCAACACTATTCAAAGTAGGTCGTCCGATATCAATCACCTCATGATATCTATGATATGATTCCGGGATCCCACATCCCTATGATAAGCAGAACTACATCATTGACAACCATCCTCATACTGGTCGCTTCAATTGAAGGGTATATTGATCAAGGACTCGTTAAGTGTGATCTATACAGATTTATGGTTCTACTACTTTAGTGGTCATAAATCAGATCATGCTTAACATATTACTTCAACACATAAGTAATACAAAACCGTTTTATTTATTACAAAAGATGATAAATATACATAGACATTTATAGACTACTAGCAATTGGACTAGGGCACAAAAATGCTATCAATCTCCCACTTGCCCCTAGTTCCAATCTAAGTCCCAGTCTATCCCCATTGACCTAACATGTTTATCATGTTTCGCTTGAGGAAGAGCCTTGGTCAAGGGGTTGGATGTGTTATCATCAGATGCAACATAGTGGATCTTCACGTCACCTCTAGCAACAATGTCGCGGATGATGTGATACTTCCTAAGTACATGTTTGGATCTGTCATGTGCCCTGGGTTCCTTAGCTTGCGCAATGGCCCCGGTGTTGTCTTAATATAAGTCTATTGGGTTAGATGAGTTTTGAATTACACCTAACCCAGCCATGAAACTCCTGATCCATACAGGCTCTTTGCCACTTCCGATGCAACAATATACTCAGCTTCCGTCGTAGAGTCAGCAATGGTGTCCTTCTTCTTGCTTTTTTAGTTGAATGCTCCACCGTTCAACGTAAACACATATCCCAACTGACTCTTAAAGTCATCGGGGTCTGTCTGGAAACTAGCGTCGACATATCCTTTAACGACTAGATCATCATCATTTCTTCCCTCGTATACAAGAAAAGCGTCTTTGTTTTTTCTCAAATATTTGAGAATCGCCTTGACTGCAATCCAGTGTTCCTCACCGGGTTTTGATTGATGTCTACTGGTACAACTTAAGGCAAACGAGACATCTGGTCTCGTACATATCATGGCATACATTATGGACCCTATAGCCGAAGCATAAGGGATCTCATTCATTCTTTTAAGCTCTGCAGGTGTCTCAACACACTTTTTCTTACTGAGCTTCATGCCATGACGCATGGGCAACAGTCCTTTCTTTGAATTATGCATTGAGAATCTTCTCAGCACTTTGTCTATATAGGTGTTGTGACTCAAGCCTAAGACCCGCTTGGCACGATGTCTATATATCTTGATCCCCAAGATGTAAGAAGTCTCGCCTAAGTCCTTCATTGCGAAACACTCACCTAACCAAGTCTTTGTTAAGAGCAAGGTAGGGACGTCGTTTCCAATGAGCAATATGTCATCGACATAGAGCACCAAAAAGACTACTTTGCTCCCATCTGCCTTTTTATATACGCAAGGTTCATCATCGTTTTTGATGAAGCCAAACTGTTTCACTACTTCATCAAAACGCTGATTCCAACTCCGAGATGCTTGCTTCAAATCATAAATTGATTTGAGCAATTTGAAAATCTTTCCCTTATTCTTTGGATCCTCAAAACCCTCAGGTTGGGACATATAAACGTCCTCAGCTAACCACCCATTAAGGAAAGCAGTTTTGACATTCATTTGCCATATCTCATAATTATAATAAGCTGCTACGGCAAGTAGAATGCGGATAAATTTGACCATAGCTACAGGAGAAAAGGTTTCTTCATAGTCAATTCCGTGGACTTGCCTATAACCTTTGAAAGAGATCACCACGGGTTCCAAACGATGAATATCATGCAGCGGACTTTATGTAACCGTGGTGATCGTAAAAAGCTTAGATCTTAATGCCATTTGAACATGTTATATACATAAATATAAAACTGATATTTACCTCTTGTAATTGACAAAAACACAAGTGTAGTGTTCTCTCTATCAAGTCCACACAAGTACCACAACCGAAATGATTTTTCACTCAATATTTTGCTAGAAATTTTGAGAGAAAACAAGACAACAATGGAGGAAGAGAGGGAGCTGAAAATCAGCAATGAGGGAGAGAGAAAGGAGGGAGAAGTTGCTGAAAAATTCAAGAGATAATTGAATAGATATTATGTGATTTTAATTTGAAATTAAATTGAATTTCAAAATTAAAATTGCATTATCTATCCCTTTATTCTTTCTTATTTGCATTTGTTCCCTCTCTTATCTTAAATCCCTAAATGGGCTTTAAGCCCATTTAACTAAAACCTAAATTAAACCCATTAACTTGAGTTCTAATTTCGATTTAGTCAAAACGGCTCAATTTCCTCGAATTGATTTCTTCAACCGTCTGGTTAAAACCTTAGGCCAGAAAACTACTGAATTGTTCTCAATTCTCATCCATAATTGTTGTCATGTATCGTGCTTAATGCGTGTGACCCTCTAGGCTCACGAATAATTGGAAGATTGGTAAAATTACTATTTTACCCTTTCCATCATAAGTGGCCTCTAGCAAGACATTTTGATTATCCTATATTCGTGATTATCGATTATTCGACTTAACCTGTTATCGTACATGTCACTGTCCTTTTATCAAACCGATATCCAGATTGATCAATAGGCATAGAATGGTCATCCTAATTTATCAATCACTGTTTCTTGATATCTGAGATGACTGAAAACTGATACTAAGGTATCACCTGCATGACCATGCTCTTTCTTCAGTCATACTCATCAAGTGGCCTAAACGGATATCTTTCTCATACCGAAGTCTGAGTGATAAATCCCTTAGACGTCTTTCGAGTTCACCAATGTAATTCATAACCAAGCCAATCACAGCCGTTATGGCTACCCTTTTACAGGTAACGTTAGACTAGGTCAAACTTGGAGATTCATTACACAATGCACACAAAGACTCCTTGGTCTTAGGATATAATGACAAGCTACGATCTGTGAGTATCTCATGACGGTATCTATGTTGCATACTCACAATCGGGTTGTCCGATATCATCGACCTGATGATATCTATGATATAACTCTGGCACATACTTTGCCATGATCAGTAGAGCGTGATCACAAGGAGTTGGTCTCATACTGATCGCTTCATAAAGAAGCTTAGCTGATCAGGGACTCATCAAATGTAATTCTTTCTGATCTACAGTTATACTATT
The DNA here is from genome assembly GCA_963920655.1 of Geranium rotundifolium. NCBI lineage: Eukaryota > Viridiplantae > Streptophyta > Magnoliopsida > Geraniales > Geraniaceae > Geranium > Geranium rotundifolium. The sequence continues at coordinate 18,425,168 of OY987315.1, forward strand.
AGTGGTTACACACGTAATGACATAGATCAAATTACATTCAATATATTACTACAACACATTAGTAATATATGCCGATTTATTTATTCGGAATGATGACAAAACATTACATCTGTAGATCACTTTTATATTGGACTGGGGCATAACTCTAACAACCTTTTGGTCTGAGGTTTGCCATCCATGTCTATCTTTATTTTAAAGATCCATTTACACCCAATGACTTTTATGCCAGGGGTTTGATCCACCAAGTCCCACACTTGATTATCTGACATGGATTGCATTTCTTCCCTCATGGCTTCCAGCCATTTCTCAGAGTCGGTTCCGTCCAGGGCCTCTCGAAAGGTAGCTGGATCATTGTCCACTAACATCAAATCATCACCTCCAGTTACTAGGAAACCGTATCTGATAGGTGCATGACTTGTCCTTTCAGACCGCCTTGGACCGTCCTCATTAACTGTAGCTATTGTTTCTTGCTCAACGACCACTTCTTGCTCTACTTCTTCTAAGGGGTCGTCCAGTGGTTCTTGAGTGACTATCTCATCTAGAACTTCATCAAGATGAATAGTCCTCCCACTGACTGTCTTGGAAATAAATTCCTTTTCCAAGAATATCCCACCTCGGGCGACGAATACTTTGTTTTCGCTCGGTGTGTAGAAGTAGTATCCTTTTGTTTCTTTTGGATATCCGACGAAAGTGCACTTATCTGATCTCAGTTCGAGCTTGGTTGCAAGCAACCATTTTACAATAGTCTCGGAAACCTAGATTTTCAAGAAGGACAAAACGGGTTCCTACCCGTACCATTTCTCGAATGATGTCCCTTCCACTGCTTTCGACGGAGCCCTATTTATTATAAACGCGGCCGTTTGTAGAGCGTATCCCAGAAGGAGATCGGTAGATTAGTGTGACTTAACATCGCTCGAACCATATCCAACAATGTCCGATTCCTTCGCTCGGACACACCATTGAGTTGCGGTGTTCCCGGCGGAGTCCATTGAGATAGTATTCCACTTTCTGTAAGATGACTAAGAAACTCTTTGGATAAGTATTCTCCACCCCGATCAGAACGAAGTGCCTTGATACTCTTTCCGAGTTGGTTTTCTACTTCAGTCATAAACTCCTTGAATTTATCAAAGGCTTCGGACTTATGTCTCATGAGATAGACATAACCATATCTACTGAAATCATCAGTAAATGTGATAAAGTAGCCTAAACCACCTCTGGCTGGTGTACTCATTGGTCCACATATGTTTGAATGTATTAGACCCAATTGATCACCTGCCCTCTCACCTAAACCAGTGAAGGGCGCTTTAGTCATCTTGCCCATTAAACAAGCCTCGCATCTATCAATCGTTTGGAATTCGAATTGACTTAGAAGTCCGCGCTTATGAAGCGCTGAGATGCGTTTCTCATTTATGTGACCTAGACGACAATGCCAGATTATAGTTTGGTCTAAATCATTAGCTTTAAACCTCTTAGCATTAACATTATAGAGCATGTTGGATCTCGAGTTTGCATATTTAATATGTATAAACCTCCAACAGTGTGAGCATTTCCATAAAACATGTTATTGCGCATAATATTAAAAAACCCGTTCTTAATATCAAAATAATAAACTTCTTTTTCAAGAAGGGATATCGATACAATATTCCTACTAAAAGCAGGTACACAGAACACATCATGAAGTTCTATTACAAGCCCACTAGGCAAAACAAGATCAACCGAACCCACAGTAGTTGCGGTAACTCGCATGTTGTTCCCAACTCTTAGGTCCATCTCGTTTTCCCCCACATCTCTTCTTCTACGCAGTACTTGCACATCCGCACAGACATGAGACTCAGCTCCAGTGTCTAGTACCTAATCATTTATAGTAGAAAGATTTAGCTCTAATGGAATACCTAATGAAGTAGCGGCCCCACCGCCCTTCTTCTGATCTTCCTTCAGCTGCTGACAGTCCTTCTTCCAATGACCAGGCTTTTGGAAGTAGAAACAGACCGACTCCTTTGCCTTCCCCTTGCCCTTCATGGGTATGGAAGGTTTAGAAATAAATGGTCTTCTGTTCTTCCCTGCCAGGTGCATTAGGCCTTTGCCCTTATCACCGCCATCTTTGAAGCCAGATCCCTTCTTGACCATTAGAACACCTTTGGGCGAACTGCCCCTTATGCTCTTCTCGGCAGTCACTAACATGCTGTGCAACTCCGATGCGGTCTTGTCCATGTCATGCATGTGATAGTTCATGATGAACCCACCATATGCATGAGGAAGGGATTGCAGAATAAAATCCGCATCCATCTCTTTTTCAATGTCATTCCGAGACTAGTCATATGATCGAGATGTCCCTTCATTCGTAGGACCTGTGGACCTACGGAGCTGCTTTCTGACATTTTGCAGGCAATGAGTTCTCGGAGAATAGTGTATTTTTCAATACATACTTTCTCTCTGAACATATCCTTGATCTGTGCAAACATTGCAAACGGATCATGGGATAGCTCCATAAACTTCTTCTTGAGGTCCGCCTCCATACAGCCCAGCATGACACACGCAACGTCGATAGAGTCGCTAAGGTATATCTGGTACGCATCTTTAACGTGCCTCTTTGCATTGGCAGCTGGCTCCACTGGGATAGCCTTGTCTAGGACGTACTCCCTGCGTTCCAACTTTAACACAAGTCGTAAATTTCTGTCCCAGTCCAGATAATTTGTTCCATTAGTTTACACTTGTCAAGTATAGTCCTCAATGACAAATTAGACAAGTTTGTTGAATTACTAGCCATTTCTATACGAAGAAAGTAAATTTAATCAGAAAAGTTGAATAAATTTACGAAGATCCGAATGAATCATCAACCATCCGATTCTAAGGTTTAGAATCTTTAAACCAAGATCTCTTATTTGTCAATTGAAGTACGCTAAGGCGCACTGCTCCAATTGACCCATTTGGGTAGGGCGTCCATCCAATTACAACCCGTGTAACTCTTGGTCAGGGTATGTGCAAAAGCACACGGCTTACCCTTTCGATGCCCCAGCTCGACCTCAGGCCGAGAATCGTGGTCGAGTCAACCAACCTTCACTTATGCATCAATTTTGTGCAGATGATCTGCTAAGGCGCACGACATCCCACAAGGTTGACCATTTCATATAGAACCCATTCTATCGATGCTCCGCTAAGGCACACGACACCGAGAGAATGTTTCTACATGGGTGTGAATTTGGGTGGCATCTCAGTTGACTCAAATTATGTTGTGATTTGGTTGTGTTTATGTAATTCGAAAGTATTTTGGTACAATTACGAACCCGTCATCAACAATCCGTGTTGTGAAGTTTCTAATTGTATCATATACACTCTTCTTTTGAAGTCGTCATTTGCAACCCATGCAAACACGTTTCAAAATTGAACTCATCCATCACAACCCATGCGCTGATGGTTCACAATGTTTTAATCATGCAAACAGTTAAAATCGATTTTAATCTTTGCATGTGAGGTGATGGCTTATAAACTTATAAGCTAAGCATGCAAGCATACAATTATTATCTTATAATTCAAGCAAGCATCAAAAAGCATTTAAATATGCATTAACAGCCCATCTTATTCTTAAGATTCTACGAGACATCACATCTTCTCGTCTTTCTCATTCGGGCTCCCACTAGCTCTTGGACTTCCTCCAAGACCGTCATTGTGCTCGATTTTCCATCCTTCTCGACTTCGAGTAGCAATTACAATTAATACTCGGTTCGTAGATCGGACAAAAAATAATTACACTTTAAGGGATCGAATGAAAGAATAATTACACGCTAACACTAACGGTATGCAAACCGTGAAAGCGATAAAAATTCTAATGGGCTACTAATGCATCATACATCTCAACACATCATCCAACATGTTATCACACAAACATGTTATCAAATAATATGCAATTATTCCGGAGGTACCGGACAGAGGTCACCGGAGGCCGGGAGAGGCCGGCGGTGACCGGGGCCGTCTCTCCTCTTGGCCGAGGCTGAGAGGAGAGGCAAGTTCGGTTTGGGCTTTTCTAGGCCCAAACCGAGCCGTGGTGTTGGGCTTGGCCCATTGGGCTTGGCCTGACTTGGTTCGTGCACGTTGATTATGTCCGTGGTTGAACCCGCGATCAAATATTTCGAAAACTTTTAAATTTGATAGGTTTCGATAAACAGTTTTTCGAAAAGGTCTAGTTTCGATAAACCCGACCAAGCAACTTGGCAAAATTAAAACCGGAATAATTGCATATTATTTGATAACATGTTTGTGTGATAACATGTTGGATGATGTTAGTGTTAGCGTGTAATTATTCTTTCATTCGAGCCCATAAAGTGTAATTATTTTTATCTGGTCTACGAACCGAGTATTAATTGTAATTACTACTCAAAGACGAGAAGGATGGAAAATCGAGCACAATGAAGGTCTTGAAGGAAGTCCAAGAGCTAGTGGGAGCCCGAATGAGAAAGACGAGAAGATGTGATGTCCCGTAGAATCTTAAGAATAGGATGGGCTATTGGTGCATGTTTAAACGCTTTATGCTTGCTTGCTTAAATTATTAGAAATAATTGTATGCTTGCATGCTTAGCTTATATGTTTATAAGCCATCACCTCACATGCAAAGATTAAAATCGATTTTAATTGTTTGCATGATTAAAGCGTTGTGAACCATCATCGCACGGGTTGTGATGGATGAGTTCGATTTTGAAACGTGTTTGCACAGGTTGCAAATGACGACTTCAAAAGAAGATTGTATATGATACAATTAGAAACGTCACAACACGGGTTGTTGATGACGAGTTCGTAATTGCACCAAAATACTTTCGAATTATTAAACACAACCAAATCACAACACAATTTGAGTCAAGTGAGATGCCACCCAAATTCACACCCATGTAGAAACATTTTATCTGTGTCGTGCGCCTTAGCGGAGCATCGATGGAATGGGTTCTATATGGAATGGTCAACTTTTGTGGGATGTCGTGCGCCTTAGCGGAGCATCTGAACAAAATTGACGCATTAGTGAAGGTTGGTTAACTCGACCACAACTCTTGGCCTGAGGTCGAGCTGGGGCATCGGAAGGGTAAGCCGTGTGCTTTTGCACATAACCTTACCAAGAGTTACACGGGTTGTAATTGGATGGACATCCTACCCAAATGAGTCAATTGGAGCGGTGTGTCTTAGCGTACTTTAATAGAAAAATAGCGTACTTTGTCGTTGAGGACTATACTTGAAAAGTGTAAACTCAATGGAACAAATTATTTGGACTGTGACAGAAATTTACGACTTGTGTAAAAGTTGGAACGCAGGGAGTACATCCTTGACAAGGTTATCCCGGTGGAGCCAGCTGCAAACACAACGAGGGTCGTTAAGGATGCGTACTAGAAACACCTTAGCGATTCTATCGACGTTGCGTGTGTCATGTTGGGCTGTATGGAGGCGGACCTCCAGAAGTAGTTTATGGAGCTATCCCATGATCCGTTTGCAATGTTTGCACAGATCAAGGATATGTTCAAAGAGAAAGTACGTATTGAAAAATACACTGTTCTCCGAGAACTCATTACTTGCAAGATGTCAGCAGGCAGCTCCGTAGGTCCACACGTCCTAAGTATGAAGGGACATCTCGATCATATGACTAGTCTCGGAATGACTATGGAGAAAGAGATGGCTGCAGATTTCATTCTGCAATCCCTTCCTCATGCATATGGTGGGTTCGCCATGAACTATCACATGCATGACATGGACAAGACCGCATCGGAGTTGCACAGCATGTTGGTGACCGTCGAGAAGAGCATAAGGGGCAGTACGCCCAAAAGTGTTCTAATGGTTAAGAAGGGATTCGGCTTCAAAGCTGGTGGTGGTAAGGGCAAAGGCCTAATGCACCAGACGGGGAAGAATAGACGACCTTTCATTACTAAACCTTCCATGACCATGAAGGGAAATGGGAAGGCAAAGGAGTCGGTCTTTTTCTACTGCCAAAAGCCTGGTCATTGGAAGAAGGTATGTCAGCAGCTGAAGAAAGATCAGAAGAAGGGCGGTGGGGCCGCTACTTCGTCAGGTATTCCATTAGAGGTAAATCTTTCTACTATAAATGCTTGGGTACTAGACACTGAAGCTGAGTCTCATGTCTGTGTGGATGTGCAAGTGCTGCATAGTAGAAGAGATATGGGGGAAGACGAGGTGGACCTAAGAGTTGGGAACAACGTGAGAGTTACCGCAACTGCTGTGGGTTTAGTTAACCTTGTTTTGCCCAGTGGGCTTGTAATAGAACTTTTGGATGGATGTGTTTTGCGTACCTGCTTTCATCATGAATATTGTATCAATATCCCTTCTTGAAAAGGAAGGTTATTATTTTGATATTAAAGACGAGTTTTTTAATATTATGCGCAATAACATGTTTATGGAAATGCTCACACTGTTGGAGGTTTATACATATTAAATATGCAAAACTCGAGATCCAACATGCTCTATAATGTAAATGCTAATAGGTTTAAAGCTAATGATTTAGACCAAACTCTAATCTGGCATTGTCGTCTAGGTCACATAAATGAGAAACGCATCTCAGCGCTTCATAAGCGCGGACTTCTAAGTCAATTCGAATTCCAAATGATTGATAAATGCGAAGCTTGTTTAATGAGCAAGATGACTAAAGCGCCCTTCACTGGTTTAGGTGAGAGGGCAGGTGATCTATTGGGTCTAATACATTCAGACGTATGCGGACCAATGAGTACACCAGCCAGAGGTGGTTTATGCTACTTTATCACATTTACTGATGATTTCAGTAGATATAGTTATGTCTATCTCATGAGACATAAGTCCGAAGCCTTTGATAAATCCAAGGAGTTTAGGACTGAAGTAGAAAACAAACTCGGAAAAAGTATCAAGGCACTCCGTTCTGATCGGGGCGGAGAATACTTATCCGAGGAGTTTCTTAGTCATCTTACCGAAAGTGGAATACTATCTCAGTGGACTCCGCCAGGAACACCGCAACTCAATGGTGTGTCCGAGCGAAGGAATCGGACATTGTTGGATATGGTTCGATCGATGTTAAGTCTTACTGATCTCCCGATCTCCTTCTGGAGTTACGCTCTACAAACGGCCGCATTCATAATAAACAGGGCTTCGTCGAAAGCAGTGGAAGGGACATCATTCAAGAAATGGTACGGGAAGGAACCCGTTTTGTCCTTCCTAAACATCTGAGGTTGCGAGACTTATGTAAAACGGTTGCTTGCAACCAAGCTCGAACCGAGATTAGATAAGTACACTTTTGTCAGATATCCAAAAGAAACAAAAGGATACTACTTCTACAAATGAAGCGAAAACAAAGTTATTGTCGCTCGAGGTGGGATATTCTTGGAAAAGGAATTTATTTTCAAGACAGTCAGTGGGAGGGCTATTCATCTTGATGAAGTTCTAGATGAGATAGTCACTCAGGACCCACTGGACGACCCATTGGAAGAAGTAGAGCCTGAAGTGGTCGTTGAGCAAGAACTAATAGCTAAAGTTAATGAGGATGGTCCAAGGCGGTCTGAAAGGATAAGTCATGCACCTATTAGATACGGTTTCCTAGTAACTGGAGGTGATGATTTAGTGTTAGTGGACAATGATCCAGCTACCTTTCGAGAGGCCTTGGACGGAACCGACTCTGAGAAATGGCTGGAAGCCATGAGGGAAGAAATGCAATCCATGTCAGATAATCAAGTGTGGGACTTGGTGGATCAAACCCCTGACGTAAAAGTCATTGGGTGCAAATGGATCTTTAAGATAAAGATAGACATGGATGGTAAACCTCAGACCTATAAAGCAAGACTGGTAGCAAAGGGTTATAGGCAAGTCCACAGAATTGACTATGAAGAAACCTTTTCTCCAGTAGCTATGGTCAAATCTATCTGCATTCTACTTGCTGTAGCCGCTTATCATAAATATGAGATATGGCAAATGGACGTCAAAACCGCCTTCCTTAATGGGAGGTTAGCTGAGGACGTTTATATGTCCCAGCCTGAGGGTTTTGAGGATCCTTAGAATAAGGGAAAGATTTGCAAGTTTCTCAAATCGATTTATGGTTTGAAGCAAGCATCTCGGAGTTGGAATCAGCATTTTGATGAAGTTGTGAAACAGTTTGGCTTCATCAAGAACGATGATGAACCTTGCGTATATAAAAAGGCAGATGGGAGTAAAGTAGTCTTTTTGGTGCTCTATGTTGATGACATACTGCTCATTGGAAATGACGTCCCTACCTTGCTCCTAACAAAGACTTGGTTAGGTGAGTGTTTCACAATGAAGGACTTAGGCGAGGCCTCTTACATCTTGGGGATCAAGATATATAGAGACTCTGCCAAGCGGGTCTTGGGCTTAAGTCAAAGCACCTATATAGACAAAGTGCTGAGAAGATTCTCAATGCATAATTCAAAGAAAGGACTGCTGCCCATGCGTCATGGCATAAAGCTTAGCAAGAAACAGTGTGCTGAGACACCTGCAGAGCTAGCAAGAATGAATGAGATCAGATATGGTTCGGCTATAGGGTCCATAATGTATGCCATGATATGTACGAGACCGGATGTCTCGTTTGCCCTAAGCTGTACCAGTAGACATCAATCCAAACCCGGTGAGGAACACTGGATTGCCGTCAAGGCGATTCTCAAATATTTGAGAAAAACCAAAGACGTTTTTCTTGTATACGGGGGAAGAAATGATGATCTATTCGTCCAAGGATTTTTCGACGCTAGTTTCTAGATAGACCCCGATGACTTTAAGAGTCAGTTGGGATATGTGTTTACGTTGAATGGTGGAGCATTCACCATTGCCGACTCTACAACGGAAGCTGAGTACATTGCTGCATCGAAAGCAGCAAAAGAGGCTGTATGGATCAGGAGTTTCATGGCTGGGTTAGGTGTAATTCAAAACCCATCTAACCCAGTAGACTTATATTGTGACAACACCGGGGCCATTGCGCAAGCTAAGGAACCCAGGGCACATGACAGATCCAAACATGTACTCAGGAAGTATCACATCATCCGCGACATAGTTGCTAGAGGTGACGTTAAGAACCACTACATTGCATTTGATGATAACACAGCCGGCCCCTTGACCAAGGCTCTTCCTCAAGCGAAACATGATAAACATGTTACGTCAATGGGTATAGAATGGGACTTAGATTGGAACTAGGGGCAAGTGGGAGATTGATAGCATTTTTGTGCCCTAGTCCAGTTACTAGTAGTCTGTAAATGTCTATGTATAATTACCATTGTTTGTAATAAATAAAACGGCTTTGTATTACTTATGTGTTGAAGTAATATGTTAAGCATGATTTGATTTATGACCACTAAAGTAGTAGAACCATAAATTTGTACAGATCACACTTAACGAGTCCCTTGTCAATATACGCTTCAATAGAAGCGACCAGTATAAGAATGGTTCTCAATGACGTAGTTCTACTTGTCATAGGGATGAGGGATCCCGGAATCATATCATAGATATCATGAGGTGATTGATATTGGACGACCCGCTTTGAATAGTGTTTCGTAGATTAAGCCATGAACATATTCAAATGCGATAGCTTGTCACGATATCTTTAGACCAAGGAGTCTTTGTGATCGCTATGCAATGTACGTGCGGCTTTAACTTGCGCCTAACGCTTTCCGTAACAGGATTGCAATAACGGGCATGATTGGGTGGCGGAACGGATTGCATAAGTGACACGAAAGACGGCTAAGGGATTTATCCCTCGTACTACGGTATGGGAAAGATATCCGTTAAAGGCCTCTTGATCGAGAGTGACTGAGAGAAAGAGCATGGCCATGCCAGTGATACGGGTTATCAGTTCTCAGCCATCTCATATATCAAGTGATAATGGTTGATTAAACAAGGATGAAGACTCTATGCCTTGTGATCAATCGAGATATCTAGAGATAATAGGATAGTGACTTGTACGCACAAAGGTTAAATCGAATCATCGATCATCATGCACCTTAGGTAATCATAACGTCTTACTAGAGACCACTTATGATGGATCGGACAAGAGAGATCTCTTGCGCCGATCTGCCAACGGTGGCATGAGTCTGGAGGGTCACACACATACAAGACGGATAACTTGAGACAAGGAAACCTTAACGTTTCTTGAGGAGCAATACATGGACAAAACTGAAGGTTTTGGGCCATAGGTTGGGTATGAGAGAATAATTAGCGAATCGAGAAAACTGAGATTTTTCGTCGATGTCGCGTCGGATTTTGTTTGATAAGTAACGACAAAAAGGGTCGGGCGACTTTTGGACACGGCACGAAACCACATGGGCGATCCCATTGGGCTCGGCCCATGAGGTCACGTGACCGGCCCAACAAGGGCCCATTTTGGGCCCAATAAGCCCAACATGGCCGGCCAATTTGGTGGGTCCAAGGTGGGGCCACACACACCATGCTTTGTTGGTGATTGTTGATTAAGAGGTGAGTGATTTAAGGGGTATGGGTAATAACACCTTTAAGCCCATGCTTTCACCTTTTAGACCCATGCTTATGAGTTGATGAAGTAAAGAAATATCTAAGGGATTAATTACTCACTCACACTCTCACAAACTCTCTCTCTCTCCTTGTGGCCGGCCACTCCCTTCTCTCCTCTCTTCTTGCTCTCTTGTTCTTCACTTAATTGTTCTAGTAGACATTAAGTGTAGGATCTTGAAGATCATCCTCTTGATGTGGACTTGTTCTAGAGAAGAAGATCACAAAGTTCTTCTTTATCGATTCAACAAAGACTTTAAGGTACATTTCTTGCGGAATAGATTTTGCCTTGGGATTTAATGGTTCATGTTCTTGGACAAGGTTTGGAGTTGCTTTTGTTAAAGGCTTACGCTATCTTGATGTTCAAGAACGCTCCAAAATCTTACAGAAAAAGGTAGATCACCAACAAAAAATACATAAACAATGACGAGTAAAGAAAGTACATTATCAAGCTAATATTGCGTACACCTCTCTAAAAGCATCTACCAGCAATGGTTGGTACTTTGATAATGGCTCTTCTCGACATATGAATGGTAACAACTCATTCCTTACTACCCTGACTCTATGCTCAAATTGTTTTGTCACCTTCGGAGATGGAGTAAAAGCCAACATATTTGAAAAAGGGAAACTCAACCTTCCCGACTCACCCTGCCTCAAGGAAGCCTTATTGGTAGAAGGACTCAGTGCCAATTTAATAAGCATCAGTCAACTTTGCGATCTAGACCTTGAAGTTAAATTTACTCGTAACAAGTGTGCAGTGGTGAACATTCAACTAGAAGAAATCATAAATCTGAGGACACAAGACAACTGCTATCTGTGGTCTCCAACAACAACTCCTCTACCTACTAAATGCATTTTTTCTAAAGCACAAGAAACCAAGCTCTGGCACCAAAAGCTTGGACACATAAATCTGAGGAGCATGCAGAAAATTCTATCTGAAAAGGCCATCATCGGAGTACAAGATCTAAAGATTATCGAAGGAAAAATCTGCGAAGAATGTCAGATAGAAGAATAAGTCAAGACGTCACACAAGAAGGTACAACATCTTACCACCTCCCGGTCCTAGAACTTCTACATATAGATCTCATGGGACCTATGCAAGTTGAAAGTCTTGGAGGTAAGAAATATATTTTTGTATGTGTGGATGAATTCTCAAGGTACACTTGGGTTGAGTTTATTCGTGAAAAGTCAGATACATTAGCTGTCTTCGAATCCTTGTGTCGAAAAGTTCAAAGGGAGAAAGGAGAGACAATCGGAAAAATAGTGAGACTAAGGAGTTATCATGGACGAGAATTTGAGAACATAAGTTTTGCAAACTTCTGTGATGCTGAAGGAATAGCCCATGAATTCTCTGCTCCTATTACACTCCAACAGAACGGGATTGTAGAAAAGAAGAACCGGACACTTCAAGAGATGGCGAGAGTCATGATGTTAGCCAAAAACATCCCTACACGCTTTTGGGCAGAGGCACTCAACACGGCTAGCCATATTCATAATAGAGTCACCCTTCGTCCAGGAACCTCTGTAACACTTTATGAAATATGGACGGGGAGAAAACCGAATGTCAAGTATTTCCATATCTTTGTGTGAAATTGCTACACTCCAGCTGATAGGGAACCCCGACAAAAGCTTGACACTAAATGCGATGAAGGAATATTTCTTGGATACTCTAGAAACAGTCGTGCTTATCGGGTCTACAACAAACGAACCAAGACCATGATGGAGTTGGAGGAATTTTTTGAGGGTTCCAATCAATTAATTTAATGCCCATACAAGAAATTAACCTCAAAAGTCCAAATAAATTTAAGGATATTACATGATCATTGATTGATCATGAGATCTAGGCTAGAAACATAATTCATAAAAATTATCTTGATTTGAAATCCCTTTGTCACTAAATTAAATTCAGTGACCTCTAGTGAACTTCCACACATGAAGAGCAATCCAAATATACTCACAAAAATCCTTGCTAGAAGATCAAAGCAAACAAAACGGGAAGGGGATGGAGAGGGAGGCCGACCAGCCAAGGGAGAGAGATGGGGGGGGGGGGGGGGGGGGGGGGGGGGGGGCTAGGGTTTTTCTTGCAAAAATTCTTATGATTAAAAATCTGAAAATTTCCCTTATATATATATTTTTTAAGAAATAATTAATTAAAAGCCTTGATGGGCTTAAAGCCCAAAGCTTATTAATTAATTAAGTAGAGAAGCCCATTCTGGCTTAGACCAATATACTTAGGCCTGTTTAGTTAAAATTAATTAATCAAATCTATTGGTTTAGATTCTAATTAATTGGTCCAGCTAAACCGTTCTTGATTTCCGGTTTAATTTTAAACCAAAATCGGTCTAATTCGGTTTAATCTAAAACTGGAATTTTCTGTCTCATAATTCCTCTACATGATTCCATCCGTTTTACTCAACCTTTAGTGTGTGACCCTCTAGGCTCACGACACGTTGGCGGACTAGTAAAATTTGAAGGAATTATTTGAGGGTTCCAATCAAATAATTTCATGCCCATACAAGAAATTAACCTCAAATATCCGAATAAATATGGATCTTGCATGGTCATCAGTCACCATTTTACCCTTTCTATCATGAGTGGGCTCTAGCAAGACATCATAATTACCTAATACTTGTGATTATCGAGATTTCAACTTAATCTTGTCGTACATGAAACTATCCTTTTATCCTCTTGATATCTTGACAATCACGAGGCATAGACAAGTCATCCTCGTTCAATTCTTCTGTTTCTTGATCTGAGTTAACTTAATTGTGACTGATACTCCGTATCGACTGCATGACCATGATATTGTATTTCATTTGTACTAAACAGGTATCTCATACATCTGTATGAGGGATAAATCCTTCAGCGATCTATTGACCCAACTCATGTGACTCGTGATCGAGCCAATCACAGCCGTTATTGTAACCCTGTCACAGGAGACGGTAGACTAAGTCAAACTCGTCACTCATCACATAGTGACCTCAAAGATCCTTCCGTCTGAGATGTGATTTCACGTACCGACATATGAGTATGTTCATGACTGTATCTATGTAAAATACTCACGATCGGGTCGGACCTAACTCCGGCCCCCTTTTGGCCATGATCAGTAGAGCGTGATCATTTAGAGTTAGCCTCATACCGATCGCTTCTTATGAAGCAATTCTGATCGGGGACAACTTAAGTGTGATTTTATCTGATCTATAGATCTACTATTATGTGTTGACACATCAATGATACAAATCAAATTATAGAAGTAGTACCCCATGGTTCCTTTGGGGTACCCTACAAAGACACACTTATCTGCCTTGGGTTCGAGTTTGTCACCAAGCATCCGCTTGATGTAAACATCGCACCCCCAGATTTTGAGGAAAGACAACTTGGGAGCCTTCTCATGCCAAACCTCAAATGGAGTGGTCTCCACGGCCTTTTTAGGTGCCCGATTCAAAATGAATGCGGCCGTTTCTAGGGCATGGCCCCAGAAAGTGACCCTCTAGGCTCACGACACGTTGGTGGACTAATCTTATCGTACATGAAACTATCCTTTTATCCTCTTGATATCTTGACAATCACGTGGCATAGACAAGTCATCCTCGTTCAATTGTCCTGTTTCTTGATCTGAGTTAACTGAATTGTGACTGATACTTCGTATCGACTGCATGGCCATACTATTGAATTTCAGTTGTACTCATCAAGTGGCCTAAATAGATATCTGCTCATACATCTGTATGAGGGATAAATCCTTCAGCGATCTATTGAGTTAACTCATGTGACTCGTGATCGAGTCAATCACATCCGTTATTGTAACCATGTCACAAGAGATGTTAGACTAAGTCAAATTCGTCACTCATCACATAGTGACCTCAAAGATCATTCCGTATGAGGATTTGATTTCACGTACCGACATATGAGTATGTTCATGACTGTGTCTATGTAAAATACTCTCGATTGGGTCGTCCTATATCACTCCGACTGGTGATACTATGACCTAACTCCGGCCCCCTTCTGGCCATGATAAGTAGAGCATGATCATTTAGAGTTACCCTCATACTGATCGCTTTTTATGAAGCTATTCTGATCGGGGACAACTTAAGTGTGATTTTGTCAGATATGTAGATCTACTATTATGTGTTGACACATCAATGATAAAATCAAATCATACTTAAGATATTACTACAACACTTAGAATATAAATGCCGATTTTATTTGAACTAATAATCTCATTACATGAGTAGATTGAAAATACATTGTGCTAGGGCACAAAATCCCAACAGGAGTCTATCAATGTGGTCATTGATGTGGTTATTGATGATAGTCACGATCCAAACACTCCAAATGTCAGACCACATGTCAGTGACGAAACTCATGACCCAGAACCTGAAGATTAAGATAACGGTGTTGGCAAAGAAGATCCTTCCATGGCAGAACAAAGAATCCCATCTAAAAAAGTCCTGAAGAATCACCCAGTCCAGAACATAATCGGTGATGTCAATGAAGGTGTGCGCACTCGACAAAAGGCTCCTATAAACTACAGGGAGATGATAGGTAATATCTGATTTGTTTCAAAAATTGAACCTAAGAATGTGCAAGAAGTCATCAACGATGAGTATTGGGTATGTGCTATGCAAGAAGAATTGGTTCAATTCGAAAGAAACGTTGTAGGGGAATTAGTACCCAAGCCAGATAATGTCAATGTCATCGGAACAAAATGGATCTTCAAGACTAAGTCTGATGAATAGGGAAATATCACTTGAAATAAAGCTAGACTCGTAGCACAAGGATACACACAAGTAGAAGGAGATGATTTTGACAAGACATTTTCCCCAATCGCCAGACTTGAAGCCATTATACTTTTTCTCAGCATAGCCTGCCATCTATGGTTCAAACCTTTTTAGATGGACATTAAGAGTGCTTTCCTAAATGGTTATCTAAACGAAGAAGTGTATGTTGGCCAATCAAAAGGGTTTGAAGTTCACAACTCTCCACAACATGTCTACAAACTCAAGAAAGCCCTCTACGGACTCAAGAAAGCACCTCGAGCCTGGTATGAACGACTAACTCAGTTCCTAGTTCAAAATGGCTATACTAGAGGGGGAGTAGACAAGAACCTATTTGTTAAAAAGGAAGGAAGCAACATTATGATTGCTCAAATATATGTGGATGACATTGTGTTTGGAGGAATGTCAGACGAGATAGTGAAACGTTTTGTCCAACATATGCAGTCTGAGTTCGAGATGAGTATGGTTGGTGAGCTCACCTACTTCCTAGGCTTTCAAATCAAACAGATGAATAATGTCATCTTTATCTCCTAGAGCAAGTATGCCAAGAACATAATAAAAAATTTGGATTGTAGAAAGTCTCTCACAAAAGAACACCGATTGCTACCCATGTAAAGCTTACCAAGGATGATCAAGGCGAAGCTGTAGATCAAAGTCTCTATCGAAACATCATTGAAAGCCTATTATATATTACAGCAAGTCGACCTGACATTGCTTTCTGAGTAGGAGTTTGTGCTCGGTACCAAGAAAATCCAAAGACAAGTCATCTAGCTCAAGTCAAAAGGATTATTCGATACATTTTTACACTTGAATTTATGAGTTTGTTGCGTTAGAGTTATGCCCCAGTTTAATATAAAAGTGATCTACAGATGTAATGGTTTATCATCTTTCCGAATCTCAAAATCGGCATAATTTACTAATGCGTTGTAGTAATTTATCAAATGTAATTTGATCTATATTATTATGTGTATAATCACTGATAGTAGAACTATAGATCAGAAAGAATTACATTTGGTGTATCCCCGATCAGCTAAGCTTCTTTAAGAAGCGATCAGTATGCGACAAACTCCTTGTGATCACGCTTTACTGATCATGGCAAAGTAAGTGCCTTAGTTATATCATGAATATCATCATGGCGGTGGTATTGGACAACCCGATGGTGAGTATGCAACATAGATACTATCATGAGATACTCACAGATCGTAGCTTCTCATTATATCCTAAGACCAAGGAGTCTTTGTGTGCACTATGTAATGAATCTCTAAGTTTGACCTAGTCTAACTTTATCTATAAAAGGGTAGCTATAAGGGCTCTGATTGGTTTGGTTATGAATTACATTATTGAACTCGAAAGACGGTTGAGGGATTTATCACTCGTATCGCTAGTATGGGAAAGATATCCGTTTAAGCCACTTGATGAGTATGACAGAAGGAATAGCATGGCCATGCAGGCGATACTTTTGTATCAGATTTCAGTCATCTTAGATATCAAGAAACAGTGATTGATAAATTAGGATGACGGTTCTATGACTATTGATCAATCTGGATATCGGTCAGATAAAAGGATAGTGATACGTACGATAACATGTTAAGTCGAATTGTCGATAATCACGGATGTTGGGTAATCATAATGTCTTGCCAGAGGCCACTTATGATGGAAAGGGTAAAATAGTAATTTTATCAGTCTGCCAACGGGTCGTGAGGCTAGAGGGTCACACACTTTAAGTACAATATATAGCAAAACTAGCTTGGATGAAAATTTGGCGAATCCGCTTATCGATTTAGTCAAAATGAAAACGATTCGGTTATTTCTGTCCTAGGTTTATTAACCAGACCAGTTTAGCTGAACCATTTAATTAGAACCCAATTCAAATGGGTTTAATTAAGTTTTAGGTATTTGGGCTTAAAGCACATTCTTGATTTTAATTAAGAATGGGGCTTAAGTGTAAATAAGAGGTTTTAAGGGAATTTAATTATGTGAATTAATAGATATGAAAAATTAGATTTTTACGCATAATTCTTACCCTAAAAAACCTCCTAATTTTTGGCCCCTCTTCTCTCTCTAGCCCCCTCTCCTTTCTTCCTCCATTGTTGAGTTCTTGCTTTTCTTCTATACACAACACTAGCAAACTTGCGTGTAGAAACCTTGGTAGAGGTGCTGTGCTTGTGTGGACGATCTAGAGAACACATAAATTTTGTGTTTTGATATATTTGAAAAAGGTATTTTCAGATTTGATTTTATTATTTGCATGCTGAAATTTTCACATAAGATCCCTATTTTCTTCGAATTCCACGGTTAATTTCAGGTCCGCTGCATAAATTTAATTGTTTGGAACCCATGGAATTCCTTCAGTGGCATAAAAGGATGGATGTTTGTGATAGATTTGAGCATGATTAGGGTTTATTTCTATTCCTTAATTTTTTCATGTGTTCATCATTTGTAACTATGCATGAAATTAAGAAAAATATCAGATTTTATTAATTGATTTAAATGTTAGAAAACAATTTTTTTTGGGCTGATTAGGGTTAGCCATGGCTAACCAGGGTCAAGACCCTTGGTGGACCATGGAAAGCCCTAGGGCCGACCATGTTCGGCATCAAGTGCCGACCAGGTCGCTTGCGGGCGACCATGGTGGCCCTCGCGGCCCACCATGGTCGCTGCCCCGGGCGACAAAGGTCTGCCCCGCGGGCGACCATGGCAGCCCTCGCGGGCCACCGTGGTTGCCTCGCGAGCAACCAGGGTCTGCCCAAGGGGCGACCATGGCACCCCTCGCGGGCCACCATGGTTGCACCCGTGGGCGACCACAGTTAGTCCCGCGGGCGACCATGGCAGCCCTCACGGGCCACCGTGGTTGCCTCCGTGGGCGACCTAGGTCGGAACGGTTCGGCTCGACCAGTCTCGAGCTGAACTGATCGGTTCTCGAGAATATTTTAAGCCCTAAAATTTTAATTTAAGATTCGGTTCGATTTTGATAGACCAGGGTGAACTAGTTCAATTTCAATTAATTAATTTAAACCGTCTAGTTTGGACAAATCGGAAATTTTTCCACTCTTAAGAAAGATAAAATTTTGAATAAATTTGTTGTTTGATAAACATGATGTGTGATCACATGATCTTTGACAACATATTGCTTTCCACATGATGTATAGCTAAGCCCTCTAGAGTTGTATGTTTTAATTTCGTTTTTGCAACTTGTGAGTTGCTAAGTTTTTAGTTGTGGTAAATACGACATGCGTGTCGTGATTTTTGCATCTATTTATTTACTTTAAATTTATAATTACGAAGACCGACGCAAGGTACAAGTCAAGAGGGAGATTCGATGGCTGGAGGAGACTCGGAGCCAGTGGGGGTCCACAAGGATGGAGCAAGCCTGGATCTTGAAGACCTAGCCTTTAGGATTAGTTTTGCTAAAATCCTAGGATCCTTAGGATGGGCTTAGCTATGCATGTTTTATGTTTACATTCATATTTTGAGAATGTGTAGTTACGACGTTTTTCGAGATTGGCTAATTTTGAAGGAACTGAAGAAACATGTTACAAAGAATGTCGAAGCATCTTCTACGACATCTTGTGTGACATTGATGACGGCATCTCAGCAAGCATCCTGATCGACAGAAATCAGGAAAGTGCAGGTTCGGCAGTGCAGCAAGAAAACGATTAGGAAAGTGCAGAACGACTCCTAATCTAAAAAGAAGAAAGACGGTGATTAAGAGGAAACCCTTTAGGGTTAGTACTCATCCACGATTGCTATAAAAGCTTAGGCTACCCCCTTAGCAATGGTGTGGTTCTTTATTTGTTTCCTAGCAACAATTTGCAAGGTTCTTAGACGTGAAGGTTTGCGGGCTGAGAAATTGCAGATTGAGCTTAGGACATTGTGCATCACATAACTATTGAGAGTTAGGTGATTGAGGGTTTACTGAAGTCGTGAGTTGAAGACTGCACGCAACCACCAAGCTTGAAGAAGACTTGAAGACGACAGAGCAAGGCGATTGCTCGAAGAGTGGAATCAAGACGTTCTTGGATTCAGGGGGAGACCCTGAGATAGATTGCACTGTAAGACGTAGCATAAAGTATAGATCTAGGAGGGATCACAGGTACTTGTATGTTCTGACGGATTACTGATAAGTGAAATCTTTCCACTAGGCTGAGAGCCCCCAGACGTAGGTGACGTTGCACCGAACTGGGTAAACAATCTGCTGTGTCATTACTTATAGCTTTCTATTTACTGTCCTACTTTATCTACGCAAGAAGTCAGACACAACGTGATAGCATTCCGTGTAACATTGTGTGTGGCATCTTGCACGACTAAGCCGATCAGAATTTCAATTGGTATCAGAGCAGGCACCTATAGCTTTAGGTGAGTTCCTAAACAAATATTTTGATCAAAGATGGACAATACCAGAGAAGGAGGATCACCTGTTCCATAAATCGACCACCTGTTCTAGATGGAAGCAACTATGGCTATTGGAAGGCTCGAATGTGTGCCTTCATGAAGTCACTAGACAACAAGACATGGAAGGCTGTACTCAATGGTTGGAATGCACCACAACTCAATGACAGTGATGGCAATCCTATCGGCCCAAAACCAGAAAAGGACTGGACCGATGATGAAGATGAAGAATCACTGGGAAATTCTCGAGCTCTGAATGCTATCTTCAATGGTGTTGACAAGAACGTGTTCAGACTAATCAACACATGCACAACTGCCAAATCATCATGGGACATCCTGGCCATAGTATATGAAGGAACAATTAAGGTTCGAGAACAAAAACTGCAATACCTGACTACCAACTTCGAAGCCTTCATCATGAAGGAAGATGAATCAATTGCAGATTTCAATGTTCGCATTCGTGATCTAGCCAATGAATCCTATTCTCTGGGAGAACCAATGTCTGATGAAAAATTGGTAAGAAAAACCCTACGTGCTCTTAGCCCTAGGTTCAAGATGAAGATCACAACAATTGAAGAAGTTAATGACCTCAAGGTCTTGAAATTTGATAAGCTGATGGGGTCTCTAATGACCTATGAGTTGTCTCTACCCAACATCGACAAAAGGAACAAAGGAGTTGCTTTCAAAAGCTCAACACACAAGCAACCAGATCCTGAGGATTCGGATTCTGATGAAGACATCGAGGCTACAATGGCCCTTCTCACAAAAAATTACAACAAAGGCATGAGAAGATTTAGTCGAATGGGTGGACGGAATGTCACAGCAAATGCCAGAAACAAAGCTCCACAAAAAGCTCAAGCTGGAGGTAGTCTTGACAGACCAAACAGGAGTGGGGAAGAAAACAAAAACAAAGGACTTCAATGTCCTGAATGTGAAGGATTCGGCCACCTCCGTAGAGAATGTCCAAATTTCCTCAAACAACAAAAATGAAGATACAATGCCACCCTATCAGATGATGACAATGAAGATAGTGGATCTGAAGAGGTAAGCAACTTTGTTGCATTCACTACTACTACTCCTACATGTAATATTGATAATACTGTCGACATCAATAATGATCCAACTCCAAATGAGAATTGGACTAAAGAGCAACTAGTCGAGGCATACAAAGGCTTGCACACCAGATGGATCAAGGAAACTCTGATACTTGATCAACAAGGCGAAATGATCATTAGTCTTACCAACGACAAATCTAGATTTCTAGAGACGATCGTGGAGCTGAAACGAGAAATCACCAGACTCAATGGAGAAATTAGTCTCATGACTAAATCGGTAAAGATGATGAATCCGAGCACAGAGAGCCTTGACAAGATTTTATCGGTGGGAAAAAAGTCCAAAGATACGACGGGACTAGGGTATACACTTGCTGTCCCCTCAGCAACAGGGACAAAGTTTGTCCCACAACAAGCCTTGGCTGACAAGAAACAACAGGATGCCCCAACACATCCTACAGGACTACCTACAACGAAAGCCATAACATCGTCTACAACCTGTTCTTGTCAAGTAACTGCCAGAAGACATCCTCCACGCAGACAACAAAGCTACAGAAGACCAGCTTATCAATTTCAATGGATATGTCATTACTGTGGTCAACCTGGTCACATCAGACCTTTTTGTTTCCAACTTCTTGAGAGGAAGCAAGCTCAGCTACGACAAAAGAAATATCAAAGGCATCTCTCATCTCCTCCGAAGACATCCCGCCTTGAATGGAGACCTAGGAACCTGATCTATGGAGTTAATGTTGCATATACATCCTTAAGTGCTTCAACGAACAAGGACTGGTATCTCGACAGTGGATGCTCTCGACACATGACAGGTACTCCAGAATTCCTCTCGGATCTTAAACTATACACAAACTGCTTTGTTACGTTTGGAGATGGCATTCGAGCTAGAATTATCGGAAAAGGAGTACTTAAGCATCCAGGAGCCACCTGCCTGACTGAAGCATTACTTGTAGAAGGACTTAAAGCTAACTTGATTAGCATCAGTCAAATTTGTGATCGGGATTCAGAAGTAAAATTCACAAAAGAAGCCTGTATAGTTAAAGACTTTAATCAAGTCACTATTCTACAAGGAGTTCGCTCAACGGACAATTGCTATATCTGGTCTCCCGAGACACATATCAAAGCAACCAAGTGCCTTGTCTCCAAAGCTGAAGAAACCAAACTATGGCACAGAAAGCTTGGACATGTAAATCTTAGAAGCATGCAAAAAGCAATCTCAGAGCAGGCAATCACAGGTATTCCAAACCTGAAAATAATAGAAGGAAAGATCTGCGGAGAATGTCAGATTGGTAAGCAAACCAAGATGTCACACAAGAAGCTACAGCATATCACCACCTCTCGGGTACTTGAGCTGATACATGTTGACCTCATGGGACCAATGCAAGTTGAAAGCCTTGGAGGAAAACGATACGTCTTTGTGTGTGTAGATGATTACTCACAATACACTTGGGTTGACTTCCCTCGTGACAAATCAGACACCTTCTCGATCTTCAAGAATCTATGCATCCAAGTCCAATGAGAAAAAGGAGAGACAATTGGCAAAATCATCCGTCTTCGTAGTGATCATGGTCGAGAGTTCGAAAACAGCAAGTTTGCAGATTTCTGCAACTCAGAAGGGATAGCACATGAATTCTCAGCGCCAATCACTCCTCAACAGAATGGCATTGTTGAGCGCAAAAACAGGACTCTACAGGAGATGGCGAGAGTTATGATGCTGGCTAAAGACATACCAACTCACTTTTGGGCAGAAGCACTTAACACTGCTTGCCATATCCACAATCGAGTTACTCTCCGACCAGGTATGTCAGTAACTCATTATGAAATATGGAGGGGGAGAAAGCCCAATGTTAAGTACTTCCATATCTTTGGCTCCACTTGTTATATACTGGCTGATAGAGAGCCTCGTCGAAAGCTTGACCCAAAAAGCGATGAAGGCATCTTCCTTGGCTATTCAAGGAATAGTCGCGCATACCGAGTCTTCAACAAACGAACCAAGACCATGATGGAATCAATCAATGTTGTTGTTGATGATGCCTGCGAAGATGCCTCAGAAGATGCGACGGACGAAGACGAAGCCTATCCGCCCAATAATGTCAGGAAGAATGCTGGTCCTAATGTCACAGAAGATGCTAGCAGCAAAACAGAAGATGATACCGCCGATAACGAAGTAGTTCCTGAAACCAACAACAAATATCCCTCACGAAGAGTCCAGACCAACCATCCTATCTCTTGAGTTATTGGAAACCTGAATGAAGGCGTACGGACTCGGTCAAAAGCTCCTGAAGATTATAACGAGATGATAGGAAATATTTGCTTCGTTTCAAAGACAGAACCCAAAAACATAAACGAAGCCATCAATGATGAGTATTGGGTCAATGTTATGCAAGAAGAGCTGATTCAATTTGAGAAAAACCAGGTATGGGAACTGGTGCCCAAACCAAGTGAAGGAAACATCATAGGCACCAAATGGATCTTCAAGAACAAATCCGATGAGCTTGGCAACATCACTCGCAACAAAGCAAGGTTAGTTGCTCAAGGGTATACTCAAATTGAGGGTGTCGACTTCGATGAGACATTTGCTCCTGTGGCAAGACTTGAAGCAATCCGTCTCTTGCTAGGGATATCATGTCATCTACAGATAAAGCTCTACTAGATGGATGTCAAAAGTGCGTTCTTGAATGGGGATCTCAATGAAGAAGTATATGTGTCACAACCCAAAGGATTTGTTGACCCTCACTATCCTGATCATGTGTATACACTCAAGAAAGCTCTTTATGGGTTGAAACAAGCACCAAGGGCTTGGTATGAAAGGCTCACAAAATTCCTTATCCAAAGCGGCTACACCAGAGGGGGAGTCGACAAGACCCTATTTGTGAAGAACGAAGACGGGAACCTAATGATAGCTCAAATCTATGTTGATGACATTGTCTTTGGAGGGATGTCAAGCAAGATGGTAGAGATATTTATTCAACAGATGCAATCAGAATTCGAGATGAGCATGGTGGGAGAGCTTATTTTTTAGGCTTTCAAATCAAACAACAAAAGGATAGCATCTTCGTATCTCAGAGCAAATATGCGAAGAATATTGTCAAGAAGT